>OW052008.1:3767500-5017500 GCA_932526365.1 Lobophora halterata | reverse complement strand
GCATTGCCAATAGGACATATTTATCGCGTCCTGACTGAGTCCGTGATGTTTTAATGTGAACATTATTACGATTTACGGCTGTCCGTAGGAGTTGGTAAGGTAGGTACTTTCGCCCACTGGGCGCTGCCTACTGACTTGTTGACTTCTAGCTTAGCCAAGGTAAGCCAAAGCCAACATATCCACTCGCTATAATTTAGAATCCTAAGCAGTTGCGTATGATATAGGGTAAGTGTTTAATAATTTTGAAGACCCTGATACTGAGAACCGAGTTATCAGAATTACCTGATATTGTTTGTACAAATGGTGCTTTTTACCATAGGCTTAACATAACTTACAACTACCGTACCTATAGTACGGTATACAGTGAATGTTCAGTACGAGCTATGACTTCACGACATATTGTTTCTAGCATTGACATTGCCCTGCAGGCCGTGAAAGTCGTCATGCTACATCAAATCTGGTATGCAGTTATTTACTCTCTATAAGTAGGTAAATATATTCCCTATTTCATAGTATAAGCGAGGCTTTTCGTTCAAATGGCAATTAAAAACAACTCATAAATTAAATTGATTTATGAAATGATAGGATAGGTCGCATAAGGGGCGGAGCACGTATATTTTCACAACAATAAAACAAATTTAAATTAAATATTTACTTGAAAAAAACAGAATCAACAATAAAATAATAGGAATTAATAAGACCCATGCGTTGTGATTGGAAACAAAACATTGATGCAGGTAGAGGAGATAAAAAATAAATAAAATACGCTGAAAACCTAATAAAACTGGTAGTCTGGGTATATCTTATAAAATCCTCATGAAAGTTCAAGCAAACATTCTGAGGAGGCTTCACGCTTCAACACGCCTCTATGGAGGCTATCCTTCTTTCGACATTTCATTTAAATTTATATTAGAAAAAAATGGAAATAAAATACTTACTTGAGAATTTAATTTTGAAATATGTTGTTGGTTTTTTTGTTGTGTTCTTGGTAATACACTGAAGGAAGTATCAGGCGAAGATAATAAATATATGTAGTTAGTATAAATAAGTAAGCTTAGTATAAATAAAGTAGGGTACATAATATTATATGTAATGTTTAAATAAACTTGTTATGCTGGCATTGTACCCTATCAAGTCCTCAACGATTATATAAAACGATGACCATTGATTCAATTTTCCACAGAAGCTCTTGAGAAGGTGATTGATGCATCCAAAATAAATATGCAAAATAATTAGATGTAAACGTTAGTATATGTTTTCGTACCTATAGATACGTACCTTTTCGAATAAACTTAATACTTTTTTTTATAAAAATCGTCACTACACTTTGTCTTCATTCATTCATTATGCAGTTAATTTTACATAGGTACTTTGCTTAATATATGCATCATAAATATTTATTTTGTTATGCATTACACATTTATATTAATATAAAAATTATAAATGTATTATGCCTGAAAAGTAAAGTTTAAGTTTAAGTGTTTGCCATCGTTGATACGACACCCGCCCGTTTAGCATCAAATTTTTTTTCATCAATCTAAGTGACTTCAGCATTTCTAGCTACAATAATAAAATAAACATTTACGTATAAATCAAAAGTTACCGTGAAACCGTAACATTGAATAATCGGACTTTACAAAACAACGATAAATTTGAATAAGCGAAAGTTAGTGGCGCTGTAAAACCAGTCTATTCAACTTATTCTAGGCATTTTTACTGTCTTAAAAAGCCTACATTTTTGTTGGTAGTCATTGAAATGTAGCTTTATGTTCATATTGAATTGGTGCAATTGGACATGCCTTTTCGAAGAACAAGTTATTTGCGGATGCGAACGCATTTTTGGAGCTCGACCGTTGAGATTTGAATAAGGCTTTTAGAAGGCTTATAGAGCTTTTTGAACTTACATGAGACGGAGAAATATAACATGAGATTATGTACCGTATTATGTAGAAGCGTTCGCTTGCAAGCAATCAAAACCTACGAAGATATTTTCGTTACTACGACAGAAAATGGAAGGACCTTTCTACCACAGACCTCCAAGATAAGTATGGTAAATAATTGCGGCACTCTTGATCGTATTATTACATGTCTTTGTTCGTAATGCGTGGTTGATACCTTCACAATCATATACCTACTACAAAATAAAATGCACTACAGCAAAAAAAGTTCAAAGGCCAATCAAAAGAAGGGTCGTACTGACCTTAGGCAGCGCAGCCAAGCACTGCTGCTTGACGTCCCAGACGAGCTGATCTCGTGGGAACTGCAGGCTCTTCTGCACGTTTAGTTCGGGCACGTGCACGCGGACCAGGAGCCAGCCCTCTTCGGAGCTCTCGCCCTCCATCACGCTACGACATCTGCAACAAACAGGAAACAAAATGCAATAAACTATCATAAAGTGACCATGAACTTCTTCTTCTGTAGTCGGTACCCACTTCATTAATGAAGATCGTGATCACCCATTTTGTAAGTGCGGACGGCCTATCTCCAGCGGTTCCGGTCTTTGGCTGCCTGCACCACATTGTATAATGACGCATTATCTTTAATCTGGTCAGAAAATCTGATCGGGGACCTGCCGCGTGTTCTTTTTCCATCTGCTTGTCCGACGATGACCAGTTTTAGACCATGAACTGGACGACGAATTATCAAGCGGCTCCCATGTACGATGGACTGATGACATTATTGCGGACATTGGAAGCTGGTGGATAGAGGCGGCTTATGATAGAGGCGTCGGCGTTTTACGGAGGAGACCAGCAGTGGACATCCAAGTGCTAAGAGATGATGATGATGATAGAAATGCTGATTGCTGACCGTTACGCTCCGTGATATGCGGATAAAAAGCTTATGTCCTTCTTAGCTCCATAACTATATCATTTCAGCTCAATCGGTTTAGGAGTGCATCCACCAACATTCGTATTTATACTTAACATTTGTAGATAGAAGGATAACATAAAATTAATATTAGTGCAATTAGTAACATGAGTAGATAAGCAGTATTTTAAATAATTAACCAGCCTGGTGAATCCTACTAAGCTGTAGGTAAGATAGATAATCAGAAAACTTGTTGGAACTTGGAATTAATAAATTTGCTTGTAGACTTAAAAGTTTTTGTTTATTACCATTTGCATACCGGCGGCGGTGTACAAAGAGCAGCTATAACTTCCTTCGTCAAGAAATTATATTATATTTTGCAACTCATTATAAAGGCAGAATGAGGCTTGACTTCGACGTCTCAGTCCGGTTGGCTTTCCACGAAGTTGGAATTACGAATTCATAGTTAATGGCGCCATTTTATCGCACCTTCGGGGAATAATGCCTTTGGACATAATATCGTGAGACAATCCACCATTATGGTTCATTTAACAGACACCTTACAGACAGACTTGACATGGATGTGATAATGATGACTCTCAGATCAGTGAGACTAGATTCCAGTCACTGAATATCGATAGCTGGTTCATTACAACTAAAATTACATTGCACAAAGGGCGGGCTTGATGCCTAAAGGCACTCTTCCAGTAGGTTTTGTTTCCTTGTCCTTCTGATGAAGGCAGTGTGATTTTTTTGATGAGAAATATAATCCTTTATTAATCTTTAACCATAGCAAAGAGGTTGACCTTAAGTAAGTAAGTAAGTATATACCTTTCTGTTTTAGTTTAACCGAAAATACTTAGAAAAAACATCAGTACCTACAGAATGAAATTTAAAACCGATTTGCAAAGTTCTTTGACAATGACAAACTACCGAACTTCGTTTTTGCTAGAGTTTCAACATTTTGGCAAAGAATAAATAATGTATATTCTGGACTCGAAATGTCTGGTAATCGTATCTTGATAAACAAATACCTTCGGGCACTTTGGGCTTTATCATATGGTAGGACTCTATTTACGTAACAACCGTTTGTTCCACGTGATTAGGTAGTATAACGAATGTGGTACTAAGCAGTTAAATGGAGGACAACACAGCCCTGTCGACACAAAAGGGTTTTTGGTTTTTCTCTACATTTTACCTACCCGTTCTTTGTGTACATTTTTGTTTCGAATTATATTTTCAGCAGGGTCTCTACGGGTCTGCTAAAAAGTATGTGACTAAACTTTGGTCAAATCGCACATCACAGAGATATTGTTCACATGAACACCGGACATATCTAAAGATCATTGTGTAAAAGAATGGGTATTAGACGCTCCTTGCCTGAATACTCCGACAGACTTCATAAATTCGGGTTAGCGAATCTCACGGATAGAAGACATTTAGCAGACTTATGTTTGTTGTACAGGATTGTACATGGCGAGTTTGGTCATGACTTACTAAGTGAAATTTACTTTATTACACCATCTCGTAGTAGGCGTCATCATTCACTTTTTGCGATACCTGTCACTGTTTCACACAACAACCCGTTGCATCGTATGTGTCATTATTATAATAAAGTTTGCATGGATATCGACATATTTGGAACATCTATGAGTTCGTTTAAAAGATCATTGCTTAGACTAGCATCAACCTCAAATTAAACCTATCTTTTTTGTTTATTTTTTCTTCCTTAGTTAAGATTTACATTTTTTTTATTATATATAGTTACTACCACCCGTTATCTATTTCGTCTGACTCGTCAACAACGTACAATTTTAAGTGGACAACAAATTTATGCATGGTATTTTTTAGCATTGGTTTTTGTCATTGTAATAGAGATTTGTTTTCTGTTATTGTACCATTAAACAAAAATAAAAAAATAAATAAATATCATATGAACAGATAACATTATCAATTAGGCATCTTCCCTTACAATTTTTTTTTCAAACTATTTTATATACGCTTTCGAAAGAAACTATTAAAGAAAACGAGGAAGCTAAACAGCACAGCAGCGGTCTGCTAATGCGTTGTCTACACCCAGTCCCAGGCTGGGCGAACGGCGATCAAATATTTACAATAGATACTGCCGGCCAACCGTAGAGCTGGAAAGTTATCGCTGTTGCAATAGAGACACAAGAAACGTTCTATTTACATCGCCAACTGCACCTATATTTTTTAAACTAAATATTTTTTAAATTAATTTCGTACGACTTGGTGACTCAACTCATGTAGCATAGCAGATTTGATTACATTTATGCTCTACTTGTTAAGAGTCTTCTTAATTATGTTAATAGTCAAGACAATGTTGCAGCTGCGATTGCAGTTAGTTCAAAAACATTAGCAACATTTAGTCTGGTTATTTAGTTACCTTAAAACATAATAAACAAGAATTTTAAGTCAAAAGGTAAGATTAGACATTATTTAACAATATTAATGATAATAAAAAAAAGTTCTTTATTTGTGTGATTTTCAGCTATTTTACTTATATAATCTTGCGTGCGTCCAGTATTCTCAATGCTTTATTTATCGCCTAACGAAACAAAATACTTTTCGCCACCATCACCGCAATGCAGTTCCATGCTCCCTGTTTGATGAAAGAACCAAGTTGCATTACAAAAGTACAGTTAACCACAGCAAGAATTGAGTAACTCGCAATTAGTGAGATGTGCTGAAATTTACAACCGATGACATAGGCATTTACTCGTTTACGAGTGGAATTGGCTGTGAGTATGTAGGGTAAAACCGGGTTAGATGCCCCAGAATATATGCGATATATATATGCGTCTTTTCCTAAAAACCTTACTTTCGAAAATCAAATGAAAGTTAATAGGTAAATTATGAATCATAAAAAATATTTTGAGAAACTTTACATGATGTACTCATTTGATTTTCGAAAGTAAGGTATTTAGGAAAAGGGGCACATATCCTTCTGGGGCATCTAACCCGGTTTTGCTCTACTTAGTATGACTAGATTGAGAACTAGCTACCTGTATTCACTATGGGCATGGGTAAGTACTGTACTTAAATTCTAACTGGCCGAACGAATATCTACTGAGCCATAATGATTAACAGAATTTTTGCACGGAAGCAAAACGATCAATCTAAAAAACTAAACATTGTGTTGGTAGAGTACCTAGTGTTTGCCTTGGTCCTTAGGTTTTCGCGAGTCTACTATAGTATCTATACTTAAAAAATAAATTTATAATAAAAAAGACAAACCGTAGTAGCAGGCAAAGTTAAAGTTAAAGTTGACTTGAATTAGTATATTTAATTAAGAAACAAATCGATGTTACTTATATTTAACCGCACTCATTAACTTACACAACACTTAATTTCCTTCACACACGGTAGCTCGTTCATCTAAGTAACACTTGAATCACGCACGACTATTTACTTTAGACGAATTCCATCGTCGAGTAAATCGGTCCGTCCTCAGTTTATCTTAACTGCGGTAATTAACCCGATTCTAACTTATCTAGGAAACGTTTGCGCACATCATTTTCCCGGCTTGGCTCCAGATTGCTGGCTACTTATTAATAATAGTACGCGTTTCGATGGTACAGTTCGTGAAAAAGATCTATGTGTGCAGTTAAAACACGTGCTTAACGGTGAAAGAAAATATCGTGAGGAAACCGGCGTGTCATAGAACCTAAAGTTCGAAAACGAAGTGCACGAAAGAAGCCTCTTCGAGGCGCACTTGAAATCCTTACACTGCACTGGTTCGAAAGAACTAGTGACTCGATAAGAAGAAGTTCGTGAAGGGTTTGGTCCAAAACGCTATAGTCAATTTTTGTTTATTTGATAATGAATGTTTTTCTTAAATCTGCGCATTTCTGTGTGGAACCTACGTTAACGACTTATGTTATAGGCTGTATGATGCTATGACTTACTATTATAATGACTATCAATCAGATGGAGCGAATAGACATGCAGCGATGCTCTATTTGACGAAGTCGGTTGAGATAAACTGAGCTGCAGCAGAGTAGTTGACAGTTGGATATGATGAAAGCGAAGAAACATACCGACAGCTCATGGTCAACATGAATGAAGAAACAGCGACATATTGAAGAAATACCAATTATCCACGAAAGTGAATAAGACTCGAAAGTAAAGGCGAGTCAAGGTCTGGCATTTTATACATTTTGTATATTAGGTATTCGTCACACCAACCAAACTGCTGCATAAATTCTTATATAGGTACCTAAGCTGAGCTTACGATTAACGTATACTTAGATTCAAGTAGTAGGTATGTCTTAAAAGCAGGCAAGTTTTTTTTTTAATTAGTGACAATTACCGATTTTATTATGTTGAAAATTACTATCCTACTAAAAGCTCGTCGGTGCTAAAAGCTCACGTGTTACAGAATTTGTGCCATAAAACTTAAATATAATGAACACACACACAACCATTTTATGTTAATATTATACGTTGTACTACCAATTACTGGACAACCGCTAACTTTTTATGATCATACACGGGAGGGACCTGCGATCGTATTACTTTTGGTCACTGCGATCCGCGCACGTTCACTATTCTCGCATCACTTACAATCAAATTGGCGGATTTTTGGTGCTAATGTTTTTAATATTAGCACCAAAAATCAAAATAAAACCAAAAATCACCAAAAATCAAAAATAATAGTCGTTAATATTTTTTTTACCAAACTTATAACGTACCCCACGTTATCTTAATTAAGGAAATTAAAAGGAGATTACAAAAATATATTTAAGTCATATTATGTTTAAATTTAATTTTGGATAATGAATTTGGAAAGAAATATTGGCAACCTATAGTATTTTTAAATATTATGGCAGACGGCAGTTAGGTTTTCAGTTTTTTATAAAATTTATAGCTTTAAAATTCTTCTTTTTTTTATAGCTTTAAAATTTTCTTTAAAATTTTCTTTTTCTCTACCTATACCATCTTCCTCAATTAATTAAATAATATTCTATTATATTTACTGGTATTACTAGTGAATTTCAACGACGTTAGTTTGGTTTATATTCCTAGATATTTCTGCTAAATTGGGTCAAATTTATTAAGGCAAGCAGAACATTTTATCGACAAGTTAAACTACTGTAGGTAGGTACTTAGATTTACGATAACGTTCGTTCCTTTATCGGTATAGTAAGTCTAGCTACGGCATGTAAATTAAGGTATTTTTATATTTTTTCTTGGTGAATATTGTCCAGGGTAGGTTCTTACCAGCAACTTGTCTAGTCAAAATAGGCGTGTTTTAGTCAAAATTAGACATAGGTAATTGACTACATATATGTATACCTAGATAAAATACACGCCTAGGCTTTTTTAAAAAATCACGATTGTCGTGATAAAATATTGAGCAGTCGCGGCGCTATTTAAAAATATGTGACTACATTTCTTACTAAAAACAACATTCGTGGGAAACTTGATACTCACGGGATATCGTTAACAAATCGTTATAACTTTAATTAAGTATTCAAAACCCTTTCAAAGTAGGTACCTAACTTTTTTGGAGTGCATTATTGTTCTTTGAGTTAAGCTTTTTTTTTTGCTCGCAAAATTATGAAAACTAATTTGTAGAACTCGGAGCAAATCTCAAATAATGTTTTATTGTCAAAAAGATGTAATTTTATAAACCACCAATTATTAATTACAAAAAGAAATGGGCAATGCAGACGTTGTATCTGTGCAGTGCAGTCAGAATTTTGGATTTCTACAAAATGACAGCGCCAGCGGGGCGAGTGCTGCGCCCGAGCAGAGCTTTTGCGAGCTGCTAGAGCTAGCTTCATTCAATTGATGAATGAAATTTATATTATATATTATCAATCAATGGTACCGATTGCCGCAAGGCCATAAGAAAACGACTAACGGTAACAGTTTTCCAATTTTCATTCATCAAAAAATCTTAATTTTTGTTGACACTTCTGTGTTCAGTAACGGCAACTGAATATTATACGTATTTTTATTTCTGGTGGTTAAAAATTTACGGTGTATAGAATCTACTATTTATTATACCTAATACATGCCAAGCTGAATAAAGTTGATTATGTATTTGTGAGGCCAGTGGACCCTACAATGCAATTTTCATAATAAAGTAATTAGCTGCATTTGGAGCAGTCGCAAGGTCACGATTAAGTGTCACGATTTCGAGGTACCTGTACCACAAACTCCTGTAGGGTTGACCAAAGATAATACAGAGCTTTAAATCTTCCTTCATTTTATTACAAACTTTGATGCTTTCATTAATTAGAATTAAATTAGAATCATTACATAATAAAATTCTATGTTTTATTTTTAAAGTTTGTTTATAATAAGAAACGAAAATACGAAACTTGCCATTTTCATTTGGATTACATTGTTATAAATAATAAATAAAAAAGTAGACATACATTTCATATTTTTAACTTACTTACTTGTAAGAAAATAAAATTGGTAAGATTGGTTTACTAACACGGGACAACGACACCGACCAACGCGGGATTCATCGTCAATTTTGAACACAATAAACATAACTACATGGTATAGCTTAATTCTAATTGTGTATGGTAAGTATTTATAATTTTTTTGGTCTAAAATATAAGTGTAGTAAGATTTTGTTCTACAATTACCTGGAACCTACGAATAATGTGTTCCATAATCGTAGCCTGGAACAACAGTAACTTCAAAATCAATATCCTGTTTTGCTATTCGGATAAGTGATAACCCTATTGTGTTTAATTCAATTTCAATATTAGTATACATAGATAATGCGGTAGTTACTACTGGAATAGACGTGGGAAAGTGCGAGGCCTTGCTCGGATAAACATTCCACAATACAATAGGAAAATAAACTATTAGAAGTAGACTTGTTTCTCGGTATTTGTCGCCTATTGATAATAAAGAAATCGTTTTAAATGAATAAAATAAAATAAAGTCAAACGGCATAAATAATTGAACCCAGCAAATAAATACTAATGTAATTTCATTACCTACATATTTATTTGACAACACGAGAGTCGAGTGGCAAGTGTGTTGGGATGTCACGGATGTCACGTCGGTGTCGCGGGTTCGATTCCTGCTTCAGGACAAACATTTGTGTATGAACATTGGTGTTTGTCCTAAGTCTGGGTGTTTTCTATGTACATATTCTACGTATGTATGTATTTAAAAGAAAAAAGTATTAATATATGATATCAGTTAACTGGTTCCCATAGTACAAGCTCTGCTTATTTTGGGGCTGGATAGCGTTGTGTTAAATGTCCTAGATTATTTTTATTTATTGTTTATTTATAATAATAATTATGGGTGGAGGCCTTTGCCCAGCAGTGGGACAGCGCAGGCTCCATATAATAATAATAATATTGTTTATTTATTAATCAATGGTAAAATACTTTCCTAAAGATGTCTGAAACTAACTTAAATTATACATACATAACATGGTCTCACCAAACCAAATGATATTTCCCGTGGAAATAATGTGGCACTTTACTCACAGGTCTAAAACACCGCATAATGTAGGTACACTCAAGTAGGAAATTCTACGAAACATTTTAATTTGTAAGCAGGGAATAACCGCGTATGTTGCGTGCTACCCGGAACAATTCTAAAATTGCTACAAATTAGTGTAATAATGGTTCAACTGACAGGTTATGATGTTGCGAATGCGATCATAACCTGTCTATTGTTAGGATCATTAAGGAGATGTGAGTCTGTCTCATGGAGTCTCAATCTGTCAATTCGCTTTGACGCATAAACATAGTACAGATATTTACAGTAAGTGCGAAAGGTTAATGTACTTTACTATTGTGACGTCATCGCCAATCCAATGTATAATAAACATCCCAATCAATAATTTGTTACATTTTGTAAGTGTACATTTAACAGTCATTTTTTAAAATACGTGAGTTACTATTGCTAGCGCCATAGCTATTCCTTGCTAACAAAGGGAAACAAGATTTCTTAATTTTATTGATCATTAATTGTTTGTATTTTATTCCAAAACAAATTTATACGTACTTAAGTATAGTGTTATTATTTTGTCAAAAATTTAGGTACATACTTACTCATATAAAGAAAACGAAAAGTCTGGCCAACAAAAAATCTAGATCGATCTCGGTCATATACGTATTCTAAAAATGATTTGAACTTACTTAACCATACCCAGCAGCCTAATTTATCAAAATTGGATGAACGGTTCGACTAACTGTCGAACCGATCATAAGAAAAAAAAATACCCACTAACAGACATACATATACATATATTATTATATCGGGGATTGAATCAAAATTTGGAGCTTGATTGACTCGTAGTGTTCCGATTTTAGCCAAGAATCGTTATTATCACCGTTTATTAGTGACTAGCGTAGTTTGGAAACGTCAAGTGGTTTTTGTAAGTGTCACTGTCACTTGGGCAAGGTCGATAAAGAGCTGTTAGAGGGCGCCAGTGTAAAACAACTTCAGATCATTAGATCTTGCGTGCATTTATTCGTTCTTGAAGTTAATGAACGAGCTGACGATCCGAATTAACTCACTCTTGGATTGACTTCAGATCGCAGTACTCTGAATAATCTGTGACATCAGAGGAGAACACTGGTCCCGAAGCGTCTGTATGGAACTTGCTACGTTTCCGTTTAATTTGGATCTAATTCAGAGTTACCTTTTCAATCGTGCAGTATTATTACCTTATTTTGATTGTGATCTTCTAGAAAACGTCTAAACTACAGAGAGCTTTGGTTATTTTGGATTTCATCACAACTGCCCAATGAATAAATGTCAATTGAGTTACTGAAATATATTTTAAAGTGAAAACTTCTATAAGCGCGCCTACAAAATATTTTATGGGTATTGGATGTAACTGGGCTCGTAACGCTCCTTCAGGTAAAGTTGGCTCAAGCCGCCTCGATGAAGTTTTCACTTCTGTCATTTGGTCATACACACACGCCATTTCTATCATTAATGTAAAGTTAAATATACCACATACATTGTAAAAAACTTTTGTTTTAATTTTTATTTCTTGATAATAAGCTATACCTAGCTAATTAAAAATTATATATGGAACTTTGTACTAATGAAACGCCGACAATTACCGAACCGACCCGAGCGAGTGTGTGACGGGACTATGTTTAAGTCTACTCATTATTACATGCAGTTGAATACAGTTATAACTTTTAATCTAAATAATCTTGGTAGTATCGTTAATATCAAAACCAATGTATCTATATATAAAAAAAGCTTAATTCCTCTTGACTAACTGTCATACAGTATACAGACATTACCAGTGGACGCAGAGACTTGAAATTTAAAAGGTATTAAAAAAAAATAGCCATCTTGGATTTCAAATCTGACATTAACCCCTTATTGCACAAGTGAAACCCATAAAAAAATTTCCGCCAAATTGCCTTTGAAATCTGACACCAAAATTTTAACCTTCAACCCTAGCTGTGAACCGTCAACCTTCGCTTCGCCTCGCGGAGGTCGCTGGTTCGCTTTGCTTGCCATCTTCCTCGCTTCAAACACAAGTTTTGAACACATTGTACGAGTATTACAAATCACCAACCAAAAGCCATTTGAAACTTCTTCAAACGAGCCCAAACAGCTTGTATCCATAGAAAACCCATATTTTTCATTCACATCAATCAATCAGTGGTCCTATAATCAGTTTAGCTACTTCTTTTATTTTTATACGTTGTCATTTGTTAGGGATTTTGAACAAAAATTACGTAATTATCGAGCTGTCAAAACGGGACATTCGGACGTGGGTCTGCTCTGTTGGGCGGCCAACGGCCTACTAAATTCAAATATGCGATGCGCTTAGTTTTATAATCACAGTTTTTTGGGATTTACACAAATATGAAATAAATTGAAAAAAGTTGAACGATTCCAAACACTAAATAATTAAATTACCTCACCTTACGAATTATATTCTTCTACTTACTTCAAATATTTTTAGAGTATGAGTGAAATACAGTGCCAAAATGGTGGTTTCATTTTCAATTGTGTATTTTTGTGAAACTTTGCGATTTTTTTTATCGAGTTAATATTTAATAATCGTGATTCGGCTGGTCAATTGTAAAAGAAATTATTTTTAACTTTCATAATATATTTATTTATTTAGTGATTGTTGTGAGGTCGAAACGTAAATTTAGGAGCTCATTTCGCCTTAAATAAGGAATAAACATTTCTGGTTTGATTCCTAATAAAGTTCGAGTGAGTGAAATGAAAGGTAACGCAATTTTTTTAGGTGCGTAAGAAAGTCTACATCAACGTGTAAATCAACCTAATTTAAAACTTTAAATAGGTAACATTTTGAGTAATATTTAACAATGATAGTTGAGTACCTACTACAACAATTAATTTATTGATTATTACAAAAATAGAAAACTATTTAGTTTTACAAGTTAACTTTTGCTGTAGTTTTTATAGTTGCAATTTTTAATATCCATAAACGTTGTTTTTATCGAAATATATTAGTTAACTTATATGTTATCAAAATTGTGTTGACCTGTGTACATATTTAATTTGATATATAATAACATTTGAAATTAATTTAGCTAGGTAGTAAGATTGGATCTGAGTTATCTGAAAATAAACGAATTCGTTATTCAAGGAGCTTTTCTCGGTGGTTGTACTTGAGACAAAAAAGCTTTTCATCGGTTTCGTACACAGAATCGTGACGAGCCAATAAGGTCGTCGCACTCTCTAGTACCTACTCTTATTGTGCTACTTGAGGTCCGACCGTGGACCTCATTAGTCTTGGACAATATATCTATCGACGACGCAAAAAGCGTAAGTACTCAAAGTAGATACTACAAGTAACCTCTGATTTTAACACGTGTAGACGACATGACAAAAGGCAGCCGCTGGAGACAGGCCGTCCGCACTTACAAAATGGGTGATCACGATCTTCAGTAGGTAATGAAGTACCGACTACAGAAGAAGAAGAAGAAGACGACATGAAAAGACCGATGAAGGTTCAATCGCCCCAAAATCCAGCGCGTCGCTATCGCGTTTGCACATTTGTACATTTTTGAAGATATCAACCACTGGTCAAATATCAATCATATTTTAGCTTTAAGGCCCAGAATCCAGCGCGTTGCTATCTCGCTTGCACATTCGTACATTTTTGAAGATATAAATTGACTGAGTATGAATTTCAAAAAAGTTGATTGTTTTTCTACAACCTCACGAAATGTTTAAATGAACAAATGTACGAGTGAGATAGCGGCGCGCTGGATTCTAGACCTTAACAACACTAATTCACGGCAATTCGTTTTGCAGATTTCGTACTTCACAGTTTTGTAAACTATAATGAACATTTCGAAACACTTGATTTTTTTTATCTGAAGTTGGGATTAAAAATATTTTCCCAGTTCGCGCTTACACACTGTACCTAAAGGTTTCTCTACGTTTCATCAATTCATCAGTCAGGACATGTATTTAATTATTTATAGATCACGAATAGAAAACACATAACCTATGATATAACCTTGGTCCAGCGAGTAACGAGATGTGACTTTGATATGTGTGTACTCATTGCAGGGGCGTAAATTTTGCAAGAGCTGACTGCAACCCATGCGCCGATAGCGATGCCTATTGCCTACTCAAGGACTCAAGGAGTGCAGGCGGACTGGCTCAAACAGTGGCAGGAAGCTGATGCTTTAATTAACGATTAAACCCAGGCTCAAACAGTGGCAGTTAATGAACGATTAAACACTTCCCACTGAAATACAAACTCAAACAGAGCAAGGACTTTGAGTACACAACGAAAAGGATTTAAGAAAGCTTAAGTACAGATCAGAATAGAGAGTTGGCACTTCATTAGACTGACCTGTAATAAATATTTGTAAAAGGAATTCGCGGACATTTTGCAAACCATAGATTGAGGTACTTATTTATTTTCATTAATTTCAGTTACTTATACTAGATGTAGGCTTAGTAAGTATAACGTGTACGTGCTATTAAGAACCGCACCCATTTAAGGATTTTAAGGAAGTGATCTTAATTGGTTCGCTTTATAAATCAAGTCATAAATCTAAGGTTTTATAGTATCCAATTTGTCCAATTAAGCAAAAAATAATTTTCGTTTATTAGGTTGGTGATATTTATCTACCATGAAACGTGATTTTCAAGGATATGTAGTCAAAAATAATTTCGTTGGTTTTATAGAAATGGATTTTGACTGGTTCTGCGTCTCCCACGAAGTAATTTCGCACGAATGACTCCCCGTCACTGAATAACATCGGTTCAGTTACATACTTTTTTTAATGGTTCCTCTTATGTGAAGAATATTGGTGTTAATTCTAAGTCTGGGTGTTTCCTAGGTTCTACGTATGTATTACTGTCAAAAATACATTTTATTTTATATTTTATCATTTCCAATAAAAAAAGCTCTACGCTATATTATACAAAAGATTCCGAGGCCGCTCAACTAGATTGACAGACCTCATCAACTCACAAATTCTATTATGACCGACTGTTCTCACAATGCTAAATAATAATAATAAATCCAGAGCCTTAACAGAGACACGAGTGTCTCCAACACATAGGTAGCTGGATGTGTCATTCGTGGAGACCACGAGACATAATGTGACAGTTTTTTTTCGGATGTACGTTTAATGCAGTTTGCAGCAGATGGCTGTTACTGCGTCACCGGACTCTAAGCCACGATCGTGTCGACATTCTACCAAGAAGAGTTAGTAAGATGAACCTTCTCATCAAGACAATTAAGTCTTTGATAAATTGAGACTGGCTCGATACTATACGGTAAATTTACTTTCAAAGAGATATTCTTTGGGTCAGGGCTAGGTTGTTAAAAGTAATCACAAATACAATTGAATGCAGACTTATCAAAATGTCCATCTTCGTCAATTACAAACCAGAGAACAATGGAATTGAAGCAAAAAGTCCATTAATAACTATTTCCTTAGAACGATCTTGGGATTAATTAAAATTGTTTAATCAATCGGAGAAGAAATAATCAGATCATTGTGGGACATTAAGAAGGTATTTCCGTCCATCCAAGAGGTGCAAATATGTTCCCGTTCCTGCTTAAAAGAGATTTCTCCCAGGCAATCTTTAGATGGTGATCTACTAGAAAAGGATAACGTAAGCTATTGCCTATACTTCGACTACCAACAAGAACTTGAACCTTCGTTTAGTAGGTACAGTCAGCATCAAAAGTCGATGACCACATTCAAATTTTCAAATCGGTCTGCACCTTTTAATATGCCTAAATCGCTCAACATGACAAGCTCCAGTATTGGATGAATATCATCAAAGTTCAAAATTAATCACCTCAATGTTATAAATATAATATGGTGTAAAGCGATTTTGAAAATCTGAATATGGTCATCGACTATTGATGCTGACCTTACCTACGACTGAACTGCGAGTAGCCGCTTCTCTAGTTTTCAAGTCTGCGACAACTTGTCTCACGGCAGTAAATTGTCTTAGCAACGGTTACTGTTAGTTTTAGCAGTAGATACTTCATGATCGATCTCCGGTTTCTCATTCACAACAAATAACAAAACAGATATTATCTTGTAATTATTTTCAAGTCACGGCTAATCGGAAACTGGACTAAGCCCGGCCCTTCGTTTTTTGCCCGACGAGGCCGAAAATGGCCGAAATTGATATCATACCGGTTCGTGCAAGGTCTTCTGTGGGGTTAGAAAAAATGTTGTAAAAAAAATAATTAAAATTATGTGCGTCATGGAAGTTTCCTATAGCGTCTTTTTGTCGGCAACCTTTCGGAGAAGCAAAGGAATACGATTCGGAGGATCGGACGAGGAAAATCTTAAAAATACTCTAACATCTAACATCAAAAGCCCGAAAATTCATAAAGGAGTAATTTTAGTAATTAATTTAATAATTAAAAAAGCTAAAGCAAAAAAAAAACCGAAAACCAATGCGAAATAATTATACATTCATTGTCAATTCATTATTCTAAATTAAATTTAAACATATAACTTATATGTAGATATATATTTTCCCCTCCCAACGCAAAGGTGCAAGGTAGGTATAAGTAATTACCTATACGTCTTCTTCTTATCGTGTCACTAGTTCTTTCGAACCAGTGTGGTGAAAGGATTTCAAGTGCGCCTCGAAGAGGCTCCTTTCGTGTACTATAGTATAATTATAGGTAGTATATATTATATGTACTTATTAGGTAGAACCGAGCAGACAGTGAGTGCTTACCTCAACGTATCAACAGTTGATTAAAAACGAGTACATTTCACTTACGATAACGTGAACTCGATTCTAGGCCACAATACTTTCTACTTATAAGTCTCGCGTCGCGTCTCAATAACTGATATTGCTGTATCGAATGTTCTTGTTATTACGCTCGGTTGATCGAAGTATTTGGTACACTTTATTTAGAGGAATATTCGATTTTAGGACATGTACTTATGAATGTATGTGTAAATTAAATATATTTATATTATTTATTGATTTAAATTGATTGTACCTATACTAGCTGACGCTCGCAATTTCGTTGGCAAAATTCGTTCATCAAATATATTTCATCTGTATCTTCACAATACTTTCGCAGGATAATAATTAGGTATTTTTGTGATTCAACTGGTCTTGTCTATAAGTGCAACAATATAAGCCGGCTGATCTAGATTTTACGGCCGCCAAGAACTCTAGGTTTACCGTTTCAGTAGCAAAAACTGATTTGTTTCATTGCTGTTAGCGCACATTTGTTCCGCGATTAGTTCTCGTTTTCCCAACATTGTTTTTGCCAACCATATTCAGTTACATTGTAATCAAGCAAGCACCTTTCCCATCAGTCCGGTGCTCCAACGAAACGGGTAATTGTATATGTTTGTGCTAATACGATGCTAACGAAGGCTTATTCCCGCAATCCCCACTAGCCACCCCACTAGTGGAGATTTTGAGAAGAAAAGTCTCAAAATCCCCACTTACACCAACCACCAACCGCAGTGGGGATTTCGGGGATATTTTTGTCTCAAAATCCCTATCTATTATGAACAATGAACATATTATTTCAAAAAACACATCTTTAGTACCTAATTTATTTACGGTGAAAATTATTGTCTGTGATGGTAATAAAAAATACCCAAAGATGTATATTAAGTTACCTAATACATAATTATTTCAAATAATTCACATCCCTAGTAACTTATTTACGGTGGAAATTAATAAAAAATATCCAAAGATGTGTATTAAGTATTACCATCGAAGACAATAATTTCCACCGTAAATAAGTTACTAGAGATGTGTATTATTTGAAATAATAAATTCATTGTTCATAATAGTGGAGATTTCGAGACAAAAATATTTCCGAAATCCCCACTGCGGTTGGTGTTAGTGGGGATTTAGAAACTTTTTTCCTGAAATCCGCAAAAGTGGGGATAGCTGGTGGGAATTTCGGGAATAAACCAGCACCGAACGTGCCAGGCGTAGGGTTACAAGCCTGTCAGTGCCCAGTATACATTACCTACATACTTGTGAATCACATACTTAGTGTACCTTTCTAGTGTGTAGTGTACCTTTTTGTAGCGCTACTAATGAATATTAATGTCGTTAAGTGAGAGATTAGATTATGTTTTATGGAACAGACTATAAGGAATTCACACTGTATGCGAAAGCTATGTTAGTTATCATGTTTCTCAATGTTTTTAATATGGAATTCTGACGTTGCGTTTTATGTTTTGAACCCTAGCAATAATCAAGGGAGATTTGAATCAGGATTTTTAAACCCACAGCAATAAAACATCACTATCGATACTTGTACCCTCGAGGCGGCTGCACGCGATAGTACCCCTCAGTCGTGACATACACATACAAGGTGTACCTATTTCAGTGTTCATTTGGGTATCGATTACACACTTCCGATACCATTATCGAAGGGTTCCGTTCGTATTTTTGCAACCCAACACATTACCAATCGGTAAGTAACACCCCTTCCCCTTTTTACTTACATATCATGAGATAAATTAGTGTCTTAGACATTTGGCTTAGCTTTCCCACATCGTGCAAGCTATAGATAGTGCTAGTTAAATGTTCTCACAATTTGCACACTTATAATATACTTTTCTGTAAAAGTTGGTTGTCTGTAAAGTTGATTTACGGACAATAGTTTAACGTGACTACCAGCGTAACGGGACAATGAGCGTTACCGGACAATGAGCGTAACCGGACAGTGACGACAACGTTTTCGTGCATGCAGACGGCGCGGCGGCGTTATCGATTTATTAGACGTAGTCACGTCAAAAAGTCTTTTAAGTCCGGGATTTAAATTCAAGCTTTGGATTAAAAGGCGGAAATGTTCCCAATAGGCTGCACGGCGTTAAAGAAACAATAAAGTCTGCTCTATTGGCTTTCAGTTCTCGGCTAAATCGGGCTAGCGAGACTGACGTGCGCTACACACAATTACTCGCTAATGCAAGCACTATGGTTTGAAATGCATTTTATCTATTGATTTAATAATGCAACCGGCTGTGTAGGTAGAGCTTTATTATTACGAAACCGGTTGCAAAACTGGAAATTGGAAGAATATTAAACAGGCAATAGACTGCTTTGAAAATCAGTGATGTGATGTGAGGCCAAGTGCATATTTTAAAAATTAAACGTTAGCGAAGCAAGAGGCGATACCTTATCAATAGTTTTGTACAAATTGATGTAACGTCATAGATTTGTCCCATAGTTTTGACCAATGTTTCTACTGTGACATAGTTCCTATATGTAATTGTTCTGAATAAATAATTTGAGTATCAAAGTGGGACACTCTGGGGCCTGGGATCATTGTATTTAGCTTTCAAGAAAAATTAAGCTTTCGGTACGTAAGTTTCAATCGTATCAAAGTAGATCAGATGTGAGTATTGCCTTACTATGGTGCTACTTTATTTTTTTATTACAGCATAAGCTAACTACTACAATCTATATATAGGTATATTACAAAATTTACAAAAGGAAACAATTGGGCCACCCATAGACCGTTGCAAACGATCTATAGGTGGCTCAACTGCTCCAACTCGATACCCGATGGCAGCGTGCCGAGGATACTGGCTGCATTGCCTCTTTGTATAGCAAATTATATTGCCTTACTTAACCTATTGTTTTTCCCAGAAAAAGCTTTTGGTACATATAGAAAAAGCTTATAAATATAATTCCTGCGTTTGTACATGGAGAAAAATATCTCGTTATGGTTACTAAAATTCTAGTTGAATTTGTGACAGCGAGAATAGTTTAGTAACGATTACAATAATAATAGTTCCTGCTAACGAAATTTAGTAACAATTACAAAATAATAGTTCTAGCTAACAAAAGTTAGTAAAGGGTACAAGAAAATATATTATCGGTTAGTATTTTGTCTCGCTATCCCATTATTTTTCTCCGTGTAGGTTTCAAAAGGAGCTTATACATATTATGTTAAAGGCGATTGGAATAAAACGAGGCCTGGCTGCTAAACAGCTTCCGCCGCCTACTGGCATCCGTTTAAAAGTGTTGTGGTCGCAATGACCCTTAAGAGGGACCGGTCACCATCAGTCGACATTTAATGGCAGCAAGAAGTCCGTCCACTCACAGATCGAAGGAGAACAAGCTTAAATTTAAAAAAAAAACAAAAAACCCGACTGCGAAACAATTAATTGATTGCCAATGCATTATTCCAAATTAAATTTAAACATATACCTTATATTTTTATTTTTGTAATCTCCTTTTAATCTCCTTCATGTTGATACCCTACTCGATAGGTTTGGTAAACAAAAAATGATTAACGACTTACTATATCACCAAAAATCCGTCATTTTTTTAAACCCATCTAAAGACATTCCAGTTATTGAGACGAATCTAATGATATCTTAACTGTCAAAACCCATTCAGCCGTTTGGAAGATACGAGGTAACAAGAAATTTACATTATGTAATTCATAAATATAAGATACGCGCGAAAAACATAACCAAGGTAAAAAACAAGATGACGATGATGCGGTCACCGATGTAGCACGTTTGCCCAAAATATTCAATCTTGTTTTGAAGACAACCAAATAATTATTTCAAATTATTATTAATATAATATACCTAGGTTACTGAATTTAATCGGGGTGATCGACTATGAAATCGGTAAGGAAACAAAATGCAGACTAGATTTTAATTAAAAATAGGATATAATAAAATTTAATAATTTATATATAAAAATAAAAAAAAGAGTAAGTGCCTTCTTCTCTCTGTTATCTCAAAAACAAATAATTGTGCTCAATTACAATGGACAAGCGTTCATCAATTATGATTTATGATCATAACCAGGCGATAGCCTATAAAAGTCAAGTTGTCTTGTATATCAAGCAAGTCCAAAGTAATCCCATTCAATTTCAATGGAGTCAACTCATGGCAATTCATTTCATGGAATATCCATTCGACACTTTGAACATAAGTTTGACATAATATCTGCCGTCAACTTTAATATAGGTAGGTACCTAATAAGTACTTGTGATCCCATCATCTTTTGAAAAAGTATTTTTTTATTTTAACAGATTTACTAGCTTTTAATAGTAAAAGCTCTGTAATCTGTTAAAATAAAAAAATCAAAATAGGCCATAGGGCCTATGGGAGAACCAGATAACAGATAGAATACTTACTTATATATATTTTTATTTTGTAAATATAATACCATAGAATACTTGGAAAACACCCAGACTCAGGACAAATACTGATGTTCATCACAGAAAAGTTTCTCCTGAAGCGGGAATCGAATCCGCGACACCAGCCTGGCAGTCCAACACACTTGTCACTCTACCATCCATCGTCAGTAATGACTAAATCATAGATGGATAACTATGTGCTTTTACTGGGCATATTTTCAATATACTACATTGTGTTTCTATACTTTAATAATTCTATGGAATAAATAGACTGTAGATTTTTACTAACGGAGAAAGAATTGAAAGACTGCATGGAGGCAACGGTGACAGGAAATTCGAGGAAAAAACGATGCTGGAATGCGGTCACGTTCCCGAGCCTTTCCCGTTATCAATGCAAGCTGATATCTTGCGCGGCTTCTACGTCTTCTCTAAGCTCATTTAAATTGGGTTAATTTGTACTCGTGTTTTTTTCGGCTCGTATCAGTTTGCTTAAATTATAAAGAAAAAAAAAATGTCAAGTCTAAAACAAGATAATAATGTCTTTTATATTTTAGTTTAAGCCTTAGTCACTAAACTAAGTTTGAAAAAATTGTATTTTGGTAAATATATTTATTGTATATTTTTGTTATTTGGTGTATTTGTGCCTTCAAACTATGTGATTATTAGACTTGTACAGATTATAAATATTATACAAACACTGATGCCTGTGTGATATCATGGCATCACGGTTCAATTGCTTAATAATTAATTATTTTATACTATTTCAATGTGGTTACTCTTGTCATATTTGTCATTTTTTTAAATTACGTCCCCATTCGGTTTTGGGACTAAGTAGGTAGGTATTATCGTTATTAAAGCAATAAATTTGTAGGTACATATCTTATTTTAGACCATTGAGTTTGCTACAACATCTGATAAAGCTAGCATAGTACCTATACCTACCTAGTATAATCTGAGCAACTTCCTTACTAAATCTGTAATTGGTACTATAAATTCGATTTATTTTAGCCAGGTGTCGATCGTTACAGATACGCCATTAAATTTAACGAAACGCTAGTTAGGTACCTATTTATGTTTTCAATAAGTATTCTAAATTCGATTCGTACTATCATTTTATAAACCTTACCTACTACTTATTCGACTTATACTTTAAGACTTATTCAGTAAGCAAATTAGATTTGTACTAGGTTTTATTTCATTTTGCAGTTTCGCTGCCTCATTGTTTTGTACTCATAACATGATTATAATTTCATTAAGAATACAATACATTCATCTATGCAAAATTGTCCGTATTTCTTCAATGTTTATGAATTCCTGCAGGTCGTGTAGAGTTACTATTGTCCATTTGTTATGTCAGTGCACGTTGGGAACTACATTTACTAGTCAAATACCAGTAACATATATGGGTAATTGGCTGGCTTGTCCGGGTTGTTTGCATATAACTGCGTTCAGCCACATACGAATAACAGTTTCAATGTTTCAACTGAACTTACCACCTAACACTTATAAGTACGTAAATAATTGAATGAAATTTATAGTAATTAATTAAATATGATTGAGGTACGGAAACAATATAAACTACTTGTAAAACATTATCAAACCAAGATAGCAGCGCAAGAAATAGTAGCGCGATAGTAGCTTTGTATCAAAGTATGTATAACTATCCTATTATAAAATAAGTAGGTACCAAAATAAATAATCCGAAGGCTAATTTGATAATTTTATGAAACAGCGCGACATTCTTGAGTATAATTTACACATTTACTTATTTTGTGTTTTAATTACAAGTAAGAATTAACTACAAAATTAATGAGTAAAACTTACTACAAATCATGAAGTGCGAGGAAAATTACTTAAATAATTTCGTTAAGTAGGTACATGTGCAAATGTAAATTCGCTGCGAATTAAAATCTACCTCCATCGCAGAATACTGTTTACATTTTCAAATTATTATTAGTAAGTATCCAATACACAAACATTTTGGCTAATAAAATAGAAAAATTAAAGATATAAAAGCAATTTTAAGAGAATCGTGAATAATCCTACTTCTAAATAATACCTAATAAGTAAATAAATTAAAATTAAAATAATCGAAGTTGGTAGGTAGCAATCGATTCACTGTGAGTTAACCACTAGTTGTAGATACATATTATTATTAGTTAGGTAGTTAAATAAAAGAACAGGTACCTACATACATAAAACAACCTTTGAATTGACTTACCATAAAAACTATGCCAAAGAAATATCCAAGTAAGGTAGGTGTTATTAAGCACACAGAAACTTGTTTTTCACACACACATAAAACAAAATTTTACCTATAGAAAATCTCACAATAAATCGTAAAATTCACAATTTCACTTCACATAAATCCAAATCAGTTCGTTTTCGAGTATTTGGTTTCGCATTAGATTTTCGTGGAACTGCGCGAAAATAATGCCGTAGTGGCACACACGACCGCGGGCGAGCGGTTATCACCCACGACTGGTGAACGAATGAAAGGACCGGAATGTGCCATAGAATAATCAACAACGCGGAGACCGAACGATTTGAGCAAATTACAGCCATGTATTATGTTTGCCCCGGATAACGTATTCAATGAATATGTATAGGGAAAATGGAAAACTGCTAGCTCACTCAAGCAAGTTGGAAAGCTAATACATACTTTAATTGAAGCTTTTTGTTTTTGTTAGTCACAATACGGTGTCATAGTCGAATATTAGTTAGTTATTTAGTATTTAATTTATTTGTAAACAACATTAGACAAAAAACAGACACCCAGTCAATGAAAATGAAATATATCTATTTTCAAATAATGTTTGTTACTTTTTACGATGTAGTTTTATTAACAATGTTATAGCCTTACCGTACTTCCAACATAATGTGTATATCTAGCCATGTTACTTCTCGTTTTCGAATATTAGCATCGGACTAAAATGTATTAGAAGTTAGCCAAAGTGGCTCCCTTTTTTTGAACATTTTCAATAAAGGTATAGAACACTACAAAGTGATTCTATACCTTAATACTTCTGTGTATCCGACTAATAATCTCGAACGGTAGGAAGTATAACTTCACGTTGCATTTGAGTGGTGTTGCATCCATCCATACCCATCCATGAACCGATTTCCTTGCTCAATGACGCGTAGATACACTTTCATGTTATCTTGTGTTTTTGTGAGTAAACTATTATCATGATGCTCATGAGTAGTTTACTGTATAATTAAACATGACACACGGATACGAATCTTCGTCATGGAAAGCTGTGAAATTATCGGAACTTAATAAATGAATGGATGTTCTTTTAAATGTTGATGTAAATTTTCCATCTTAAGTAGTACGAGTGACATTCGCAAGTGGAGATTGGTCAATATTTTGTATGACCTGTTTTTAATGAGTTAAGTTTAAGTTCGAATTCAAGTTATTTTATTAATAACGATCATTTACAGGTCAGAATGTAGATAGTACAATTTCAAAAAACAAAAATTGTTTCATCATTAACACACATAAATAGCTATACAATAAAAAATAAAATAATTCATGGAATATAAAAAAAACATATTTAACTATATCAAAATAACCCAAGGTTAGTTAAAAAAATCATCAATCTTATAATAAGATTGGTCAATGAGCCAGTTATTGATTTTATCAATCATTACTTTAGGGAAAGACGAGATAAAAATATAGATAGAAAAGGTGATGAAATGTAGGACCATCAACATCATACAAGACCAAGTGATACCTAACCTACCATTGCATAAAGCTTGGCTCACAACCGTGAGAATAAAATCTATTTAAAATGTTACCCAATGATATCAACGATCTAGATTTAGCTTTAATTACTTTCATTAATTAATGCTTACCAATATGAATTATTGTCAGGAAATCAACTTTGCGCATTCATTAATGACATTCAATGCAATTAGAAACTATAATTTGAAATAAATCGTAAATGGTACGAATATTAAAGAGGATAGATATTTGATAATATATCCAATTGAAATTTGTACCCGATCTAGGTTTAGTCTATCTAATTTACCAACATCAATTATTACTTCTTTTTTTTGCAGTAATACTGATATCATCGTATCATTCACTTTGAGTAACACATAGTAATCTAGCGAATCATCGAACGTATTGACTCGACTGTTTGTTTAGCTTGTTCATTGGTTTATTGATTTTGTATTTTATTTACTTAACACTGAATACTTTGTTACCGCAAGAATTCCAGTGTTTACGAACAAACTGACACACTGGGTTGTCGGCGAAATACCTTGCTTGTCGAAGTTGTAGAGATGACATGATTACTCTCTCCGACTAGGCTCTCCCAAAGGTAAAAAAGCACAAAACGTTCCACTTATATCAGGCGGCTTTAGTGTACGAAAGGAGCCTCTTCGAAGCGCACTTGAAATCCTTTCACTACACTGGTTCGATAGAACTAGTGACACGTTAAGAAGAAGGCAGCTTTCGATTCCTGAGGCGGTTTACAAACTCATATTATAAAAGGACTATTAGTAGTTAAATACAGGAAGACTTTGAATTCAGTTAAAAAAAAAGTGAGCAATTCGGTATCCGCTACAGTTTTACTTTTAATAGGTATAATTGAAATTAAAAACAAAAAATAAAACATTTTTTTTAAACAATTTTATGTATAGTCTGGTTATGAATTACACGAAATGCTTAAAAAACCGACTCCAAGTACGTCAAGCAAGTAGTTAAATAAGTCAGAGCAATTAGTGAAGAGAACAGACTACAGGCTGTTTCTAAAAAAAAATTAGTAATGCTGAACTATAGTATGTATATTTTACGGTAACAGCCTGTAGATATTATATTCCTTTAGAAGCTAGCCAATATAATTCTGACTACAGTTCGAAGTGGGGAATGGAACAAGTAGTCTAACAGCTGAACCTTGTTTATCTGTTATCAGAAAACTGTTCTGGAGATTGTACAATGCTAGGCTAGCAATCCAGGCTAGTACAACTTATCACGCCTGGCAGAGACATGCCTTGCTGCAACTAATGGTACAGTTATCCATCTGTTATGTATTTTAGGCTTTTAACAAGGAAACACCGCAAATCACATGTAACTCTTTGATGGCTAGCAAACAACTGACTCGGATACAGCCTACCCACATTTAGGTACATATATCACATCCCTCCACCACTATATAACAAAAATTACTAACTATACTATAACTACACCCAGGCAGCGTAGTTTGACTGTGGTCATATTAAACATTATAAACATTCACACACTCACACCCCTGCACTAGGACTCCCTGTGTCGCAGGTGGCATGGACACATACAACACATCACAAAATCCAAGACCCGAGAACAAACATTTGTGTTCGTCACAAATATTTGCCCCGGCCGGGGATCGAACCCGGAACATCAAGCTTCGTAGGCAGGGTCACTACCAACTAAGCCACGGTGTCGTCGATATATGATATGATATGATATGTGGGTGTATGATAGATGAGTCGCTACGAAAATTTGAGCAAACCTTTTAGATATGGGCAAATGTCTTTTTAGTCATTTGTGCGTTTGACCACTATTTCATTTGATGATGATTTTTCTTTGGTATCCCGATATAATAAATTTATTTCAGAACTCTATAAGGGGGCGTCCATAAATTACGTGAGGTGTTTAAGGGGGGGAGGGGGTCGAGTCAAATCTCATCTAATCTTACGTTGGAGAGAGGGGGGGTCTCGGCAAATATCACGCAATTTTTGTTTCTGATTGCAACAAAAAAAGACCTACATGCTTAAGATTCAATCTTAAGCGCAATCGTAATACGATTAAGATCATTCACTAATTCGTTCGAAAGTACCAAAATAGTTTCATTCATACTTCGACGTTATACAGCAATATTGATTTTTCTTTTTACAATAACAATCCAACGCGTTTACCTACGTAAGAAACCCACATTTTGAAAAATCTCACGTGAGATTGGGCGATGGGGGAGGGGGTTGAATAAAATCTCACGACATCTCACCAGGGGGGGAGGGAGGGACAGAAAATTTAAAAAAACACCTCACGTAATTTATGGACGCCCCCTAATAGACATAATATTTACAGTACCTACCTTCCTAATTCAGGCTTTGGCCACAGTGATAATAAATGACTGTATTCTTCTTATTGTGTCACTAGTTCTTTCTAACCAGTGTGGTGAAAGGATTTCAAGTGCGCCTCGAAGAGGCTCCTTTCGTGCATTTGACAAATGTTTTTCGCATTTTTTCGGTTCTATGACATGTCTTCCTTCGCCGTTAAACACATATATTTTTGAACATAAAAATCCATTGGTGTACGTACGAAACCTAAAAGTTCGAAACCACGACCTTCGGATCGAAAGTCTGTGAAAAACTGGAAACACTTGATACAATACCATACTTGCCAGTATAAGTTGGAAGAAGTCTTCGATGTTTTGTTTTTAGACAAGCCAACACAGTGGGTTTTGGTTAGCCCCCCCTTCCTTAGACTTGAAGTCTTCGGGTCTACGCTCAGAGGCTTGGCCTATCCATTATTTATTAGTCAATTAAGACAAAACCCTTCTCTTCATATTTCCTTTGTAAATTTCCACAGCTATTTTATTGCTTTCTTGAATCTAATCTTTGTTACAGTCCGCGCGTCCGAGAGAACCGTTACGTCCGATCTCACCGCAGCATCCACAGATGATCTCGACATCGTGCAAGGTCAGGCAGGTACTTATAACTTAATAATAGGTATTGGTATAGGTACTCAGAGGATATGCAAGTCACGAAAATGTTTAGTACCACACAGGATGGGTTTATGACTGCACTTGGTGATCACAATTTAAGTGTAAAGCGTTGATGAATAACTGCACTTCTCCTGTTTTTAATAGTCAATGGTTAATCATTTATTTGCATTATTATGTTGTACATATAGGTTTTGTTGAGATGTCTTAAAATCAAGAAAACCTATGAGTAGGTAGTCATGTTTCAAAAAGGTCAACTTCAACAACAAGTACATAAGTTATTTTTAGAATAAGGTATAGCCCCGAGTCCCGAGCGAAACTTGAAAAATAAAAATAACTGCAGGATAAAGGTCAAAGGGAAAGTAATAAAACATTGGTACTTGTATTAATTTCGTCACCGGTGTTCACCTTTGAAAGGTCGTCTTAAAAGTGCCTTCGGGAAATCTATAGCCAGGTGAAATAGGGTAGTAATTTTCATCATCTCGGAAAAATCCTTGAATAATCTGAAATGACCCTCAACTCTGCAAAATTTCTAAGAGGCTGGTACTGTTTCTTATTCCGTGGACCTACCAAATTATGAGAGTCGTCAAATCTACTCAAGTACCTACCCTCGTTATATCTAGAACATCTCGACGTGACGCTTTGAGCAAAGTTAATATTAGATGCGGGGAGTCTCATCACGAGAGGGGTGATGATAAGAACTTTGAGACTAGTCACCTTGTAAGATGTCAATGCACATTTCACTCTATGTAAATTTTAATACTTTGCTAAGGGATGAAATGAAATAAATGTAAACTAACGAATACACCCTGAACGAATATCTACCATTCAGTAAATTAGTCCTCGTCGACAAACTCTAAGTTCAAATCGTTATGGTAACTTTGTGGTACATAACTTGGTAACTAGGTACTTAGTTCTATCGATCGAGTCGATCCTACTAAAACGAATTGTCGCCAATGTATGTGTAAAATCTAATCCGTTGGCAAATAAGCAAACACGACGGAGCGGAAGGGGAGAGCGACGCAATCAGCGCTCAGGAAACGACGATTTGACGGCAATTTCTCGCCGCCCGCTTTCTGCTACTGGTGATGATAGAGCCCTACTCTAATTCATTATTTCCAGCGTTCCTTTGCCGCAATGATAAACCCGAACTAGGCATTTCAGTATTTGACAAATTTATCGCACTAGCCGAGACATAGATCTAACTCAAGTCCAGTGTCCCAGTTTTACTATTATTTATTACAAGAGTTATTTATAGATACTTACGTACTTATATGTATTGTAGGTATACCGGGAGTGGGTTGGCTATATATCTTAACGCGATAAATTGGTAGGCATTATCTTATCTTGTTTGATTTTTCTATTATTAAAAATAAAAAGATCATTATTTACGAAAAACGATAGATTAATTCATACAGAAACTACATAGAATAAGGATCATGGCCAAAAAACCACAGAAAATCATAAATGTAATTTGTTCGTAATGAAACATAGCCACTTTTCTCGCTCATCACATACATACATACAATATGTCACAGATCTAAATTTAAGTATGTCTGTGCAATATGTACTTGTACCTCAATGCCCATCACTGAAGTAGGTAATTCCTCGACACAAAAGATTCAACAATCGAAATCATAAATAATACATTGCAGCATATTTGCGACTTTAGCATTTACCCTACACGTTGAAACACATAATGGAATAAATGTTTTAATAGACTCGGTGATTGTGCTTTGCAATGCAAAAGAACAATCTGTCGATTCGATTAGTTCGATCGATTCCTTCCCTACGCTACGTCGCTCGTCGGTCAGCATGTTGAATTGTTAAATAAAATGAACTATAAACTAGGCTTATAATGTCTGACCTACTTATTGAATGGCAATTTCATCGCATTAGAGTAATTCCCGATGTTACCTAATTCCGCCAGCCGGTCATTAAATCGGACGCGAAGGATCCCTCCGACACGCAATTGGTTACTTTATTAAATTAAATTGTGATAGTGGTTTGTAGGCACATGGAACCAGATAAGTCTATATACGATTGTCTATTCCAAATAAAAAAAGTATATATATGCTAATCACTGAAGACTTTATCCGCAATATCATAATATACACATCCTGCGTCTTCAATTATTCAGTTCAGCGTCTTTTTCTTCCAGACTTAGTAGTTTCATGTCATTTTCATGTTTGTTGGATCCGCAAAATATTAAACAATGCAGGAACATTTCTTGAGAGAACAGATAACTTTAAATACTACCTACATAGTCAGATAGCATGCTTGTCAGATAGCAAATTAAATAAATCAAGCTTAATTTATTTCCATTTTAAATTGATCATCAAAATGCCTCAATGTAAACGACCGCTAAGAGTCCTGTGTAGCACTGTTCTGGTCATAGGCAGGCGTGATTGATGAAGAGCGCTAAGTTCGTCTCGTCATTTCATTACGTAAAAAAAATATTTAAAAGTTAACATGAAACACAAACGCTAAATAACGGCACGGCACATACGTCTGTCGTTACGTTATTCAAGCGACTTCTACCCAAATAGGTAAAGCTTTTGGCATCATTCTGCTACGAAGCCTGAATCGGGTCGCGTTAGCTCACCTTTTGCTTGCGTTTGTTCTATCGTCTGTAAGGTAGGTATGCTAATCATTATTAACATGGTGATTTGCATACAGATGGAGGTCAGCTCGTAACCCTGGCCATGAATAGAGCAGCTAGATTATAATGGAGGGTGGTCCTAGATAAATGATTGCATAAGAAGCAGCAATCAAGTGCATGTAAGAATGATTTCCAGACAGGTAAAATGTTTTAAGTATTATACAATTATATAATTTGACTTTGCCTAATGAACCGAGAAATGTGCCTAATATATACTTACTGGTTCAAACAGGTAGAGTCAATATTATTTTATTTCTCGAGCGATTTAATAAAAATAAAATCGAAAAAAGATGATCTAACATTACGAAACTTACAAGTTACAACGTTAGTCTGTAAACTTTAATTTCATGGTTTTTGCCGGTTTTCTATTTGCTCTAAATGTTACACCGAAAACTGTGAAATCATTTAGCACGACTTGATCCTATGATCTAGCAACAGTTAGTTAACAGGTGAAAAAGTCCTATAAAAACTACTCATTAAAGCAGGTACCTCATAAGCCGACCAGACCTAGGTGAGTATGTTTTTGTTCTCTTACATAAAATATATAGGTACCTATGAACTAACATAAGACCAAATAGAATAAGAGGGGGCTCTTCAAACACAGTTTTATTAAACTTACCAAACCTTTGAAAAACATGTAAAATTTATATTTAAAATATTTTTGATTATTATTTGACATGATCTAGCGACAGTTAGTTCACAGGTGAAAAAAACGTATTTAAGAGGAATCCTCAAATCCGAATTCCATACAAAATGTTTCGGACAAATACTCAAAAAGTACGCCGTATTTTAGTAATTTCTTCACACTATTCGTTTTGTCCATGTTTTTTGATTTCGTCAACAAAAAAAGTGAAAGGTGTCATACTTTAATTTAGAATCTATACGTGTTTTAAAATTAACCCTACTAACTTAAAAACATATAATATCTAAACTAAAGTATGAAACCTTTCACTTTTTTCTTGACGAAATAATCAAACATGGATGAAACGAATAGTGTGAAGAAATTACTATAATACGGCGTACTTTTTGAGTATTTGTCCGAATCATTTTGTATGGAATTTGGATTTGAGGATTGGCCTTAAACTAGGTACTCACTAAAGCAGGTACCTAATTAGCCAATCAAACCAGAGGGTAGGGTGAGGTGAGTATATCCTTGCCCCGCGGAACGTAGCTCGTTGTAAACGTGTCACGAATTTAATTAATTTAGGTGTCGATAAAGGTGCGTTCAAAGAAAAAAAGAATGGAGGAAATGGGAGGAGGCCTTTGCCCAGCAGTAGGAGCAGGCTCCATATAATAATAATGAGGTGTCGATAAAGGAGTCTCTTCGCAGCTATGATACTCTACATATGGTGATGGAGTCATTCGGAGCGTAGCCAGGTACTGTTTGCCCTGACTTGCTCGACTGCCGATCAATAGCGTGTGATGGTCACTGATGCGAAATGTTTGATATTTATAACACGAACCGTAACCTACTGGAAAGAAGAAATTCTGAATCGAAGAGCAATCAAATATAATCATGGGTGTGTAAATCTACACACTCATGATGGTGATATAATTATTTTTACGACACAGATGATTGAGTGGCAAGTGCGTTGGACTGCTATGCCGAGTGTCGCGGATTCGATTCTCGTTTCAGGACAAACATTTGTGTGATGAATATCGGTGTTTTTGGGTGTTTTCTATGTATACTATGTACGTGTTTACAGAAAAATATAATTTTGTATTTGTATTGTATTTATTTATTTTACTTTAACTAGAACGGCTTACACCAATTATACTAATTAAAGATTATACATTTGTCAGAACATTACATTATTCAAAACATAAAAGTCATTAAAATAATCAATACATACTTAAAGTTCAAAATTAAATTTTAAAAAATATAAAAAAAAGTAAAAAAAAGTTCACTTTAGTTATTAAATTTTACTAATTAAAGATTAGACATTTGTCAAAAGATAAGGTACATGCTTAACACATATAAGTCATCTTAATAACCAATAAATATTAAAAATTAAAAATAATAAATTGATAAATAAAAGTATATGGGACATTACTTATATGGTTTTATTATTTATATGTATAGGGCTTGTACTATGGGAACCAGCCCTATAGTACAAGCTTGCTTAATTTGGGCAAAGAATAAGTAATATTATTAAATAGTTTGGGGCTAGATAACGTTGCATGAAATGTCAAAACAAAAAAAAACATACGTTGGTTTTCCTGCCCTATGACCTTCTTACAACCCGCAGTTACGCATTTTCAGATCTTGCTTGACGAACACATTGAGTCTATAGTAACGATTATTAGTTTAGCTTATCGGTTGTTTGTCAGTCAATCAGTCAGTCAGTAGCAAGACTTTTATAGTGCCTATTGATTGATGATCTAATTACTATTGAGCATCTTTTAGACTTCAACCTTGTTTACCTTCACAGGCACAGAATGTAGGTACTTAAAAGTAGGGTGTATGTAGGTGTAGGTAGGTAGGTACCGGCTGTCCATAATATCACATTCACAGGATGCTGCAACACCGACATTAGCAACAAAAAGTTATTCGTTGCCCTTATTTCTTAATTGGAAACCGTAATTGAAAACAGCAAAATTAAGACGTGCAATGAAACTGGCCGATTCGTAATTTTGCAACACACTGATAGAAAAACTGCAAATGGAATAAAAGAACACGAAAAAATATCATTCGATGATAAGGTGCCGTGGTCGTTCTCCAACTAGATGGTCAGACCTCATCAAATCTCTCACAAACACAACCATTACCGACTGCTCCCACAATGCGTCGAACAGAGCCAGGTGGAGGCACATAGCTCTGAGGATCTGCCATTCATAAAATCACAAATCACAAATCGCACAGACATTCGTCGTATAAAAATTGCATTGCTAAAACATAATGTAATATAGATAATGTATTGCTGCCGAATGTATTCAGGCGTTAGTCACAGAAGACCTATTTGCTAAAAAAAATATATTCTTGCGTTTAAAGAACATTTTTTTCCTGAAAAAAAAGACATTGAACATTTATGAAATAAGTCCTGACTGAATGAGTGAATAGTCAGGACCTAAGCCCGGTTAAGGCACTGTAGCTAGTGAAATTAAGATAATAATTTAAGATTGACCATCAAAATGTCTCAAAGTAAACGAGCGCCGTAACAGTGTAGCACTGCTCAAGTTATGGGAAGGCGTCCATCCATCATACTTATTTTATATCCATCAGACTTATTTTCTTACAAGTTATTTTTTGTATAAAACATTAATCTTATAGGTATATAGTATTAGTCCTCACATCACAAGGCACTTTTGTCTGTTTGCATGAAGTTCCTACTCAACCCTGACCCGCAATTATTTATACAAGCTCGTAGCGAATATTTCCGCACATTATGCCAGACCCTAATGGCTCATTTGAGCGTCATCGTCAGTGTGGCTCGAGATATGTGGGCTCGAGCCACTAACTGTCACCTGGCCCCTTGACCGACACTCGTAAGTCGGACGTTTCTTGCGAGCCCCTTGTGTTGAGGCCCAAGTGGAAGACAGAGGCGGGGGTGTAGCTACTAGCTACTCGACCAGCAAACATTTAATTTTGTTTGATGTATTCAGTATTCAGTCATTTATATTAGTTGTCTATAAGTTAGAGCAGCTACTCAATATCGATGACACCGTGGCTTAGTTGGTAGTGACCCTGCCTACGAAGCTCGGTGATCCAGGTTCGCCCGGCCCGGGGCAAATATTTGCGTGACGAACACAAATGCTTGTTCTCGGGTCTTGGATGTTGCGATGTCTTGTATGTGTCCATGCCACCTGCGACACAGGGAATCCTAGTGCAGGGGTGTGAGTGTGTGAATGTTTATGTTATATTACCCGTTTTGGATGTCGCACATGAATAGAGGCGGGCCGATATCAAAAGATTTAAAGTAGAAAAAGGAAAAAAAAATATTTCTCATAATGACAGGAAGCTAGGGGAAGCTACTTAAATTATATATCGCCAAATGAGTCATTGAGTCATTGATGTTCTTCAGGCATTTTCGGTAACGCTTCTTCCAGTACCCTGTTTTACTTACTCTTAATTTATTATGTCGTTCTCTCAGTGGGTTTTTTTCAATCGTAAAATCTATGTGCACATTGCGTTATCACAATGGAGAAGGTAATTATCGTGAGAATGACTTCTAGGATATAATGTTTAGGGAACATAATATGATATGCTTTGCACGATAGAGTCCGTTACAGCAAACCACTCCTAAACTGAAACAGCTAAAAAATAGTTGACGCACATGTTTAGTATCTAGGTATTCCTTCAGTAAATTTGATAACTGAAGTGAAGACTAGTATAGACGCTATCAGTTATTCATTTAAGCTGGTAATTACAGGCCAAGTTTTTGCCGGTAGTCGCTCATACGGTAATTCAGTAAAGCGTGTGCGACTGACTGGCTCACTGAAGCCGTGGCACGATTAGCGGTCACTCGACTAATTAAATCTGTATGTCATTATGTTCGAACATACAGGGTGTGGCGTAATGAGCGGATAATCCTTTACCTGCGGGTGGGGGACTTATATCTCATAATTTATTCATAAGTAGTGTAAGTGTACTGCCTACCCCGGATAAAATCTGTTTAGTCCTAATCAATGACGTCGTTTTCACTGATTTCAGCACAATAATACATCAAGCAGTCATACTAATATTTTAATCTATTCCATCCATTATGACCCATATTACTGCAAAGGATAGAGAAAAAAGAAACGATATTAATAGTAGGTACTTACAAGCACTTCATTAAAACTCAATGGTTTCAGTTTCATGAATGCTTGTCAGACGTAAGAAACGTACGAAGGCAGTACGTAAAGAGCACTTACATCAAGGGCAACGTAAAGGACAAAGCTTCAACTATACATACACACCACACCATGCCTACATTCATTCAGAGTTACTTAGACTGGGGTGACGTATGTGGCAGTCGCGCCTCGCCAAGGACCTTTGACAAGTAATGACGCTGCAGACAAAGGATCCCATACCCCTAGCCCCTAACAAGAGGCACCTGCCAGGTACACCCCCTAGGGAACCGTTGCTCCTACACTTGCATTGAGAACTCAGCGTTTGAAGATTCTCAATATTTCTCGCTCTTATGTCACGAATTTGTATTTTTTATGCAGTTTGATGGAAAAACTTACCTACACTTGCCTACACTAGTAATTGGGTCAAATTATTTACGGTCGCATCGCGTGTATGATGATGGCTAGGAAATGTATCAAATGACCAACTTACTTATGGGTCCGTATTTCTAAATAGAAAATTAGCGATTTACAATAATCCGACAGATAAAGGTTATTATTAGGTAGGTATAAGTACTACTTTTTGTAGTATTGCAGATGCTGTAAGTTTAACGAGAAATTTAAACCAGGTCATTTACAAAAGCCCATATTTGAGTTACAGTTATTAAATTCCATCACAAAGTAGGTGTGTACGAGGCCAATTACGTAACCAGTTAACTGGTGGTTAAATATAACGGTTATGTGACGAAATGCACGATTACATCTGCGAACCGGCAACCGGTTATGCATCAACATCAAACGATCCAAAGTAAGTTGGTTTTAGGACCAGTCCAGACTACAGACAGACTCGATTGGATACCAGATGACGAATGTTCAAACCCATTTACTTGAATCGCATAGAACCTACTTAGTTAGATATGCACCGGACGTGTGTCTTCAAAACTCAAGGGCTTCTTAAACTCTACTATTGGTACCTACTATATTCCTTATTCGGTGCCATTGGGAATTTTCTTTGTAAAAGCTGCAGGCAGGACGTGGATGCGGCAAGCCGAAGACAGGGCGCTATGGCGCGATGGGAGAGGCCTATATCCAGTAGTGAACTGCGATAGGCTGATGATAAATGATGATGATGTAATTTTAGTTGAGTAGTAGGTAGGTAATTCTTTAACCCATTTGCCATAAAGCTTGGAAATATACTTATACTAAGATAAACTGTTGTTTCTATCTAATAATTTAAGATCTTCATGAAAGAACACAATTAATGCAATAAAATGTTCTTAATTTCGGCATAATTGAGCAGCGAACATCCATTTAATAACCTATTTTCTAACAAACATTTGCTTATAAAAATTGGAGACTTAGGTAGTAACTAAAACTTACACGAAGTAAATTATTAATTTCGTTATTACGTTATGAACTTGAAAGCTCAGAAAGATAAGATAAGATAAGATAAGATAAGATAAAGTTTATTTTCCAAAAAAAGATCTTAATACTATATTTACAATTTGTGTTAAAAATGCAGAACCTTTCTAATTTAATTAAGAACTAAGATCTTTGTACAGGTCTATTTAAAGACTTCTCGGTCTAAGCTAAGTATAGATATACTTGTGATATAGACCCGAGGCGGAAGACGGAACTTCTACAAATTACGCAGCTCGTTTCGTCCATTTTGCAGAAATATTTGCGGTTTCGTTCATTAGCCTACTCTATACTAGAAGGTATACCTGTAGCTTCATAATTAAGTTCTACTCGTGATGGAGAAATATTGAATTTTAAAAATAAATATTTAATCTAAACTACCTTTTCTGCTAATTGTATAATATCCCTTTACTAGTTTTCCTCGTGCGGTGCGAAAAATTTTAGTTAGTAATTTATTCAAAATTGGTAAAACATCAATATGCCCCATATCAACAAAGAGAGGATTTTTAATATTATGGTATTAACAATACAAAAACAAAATTGACGTCATCCATAAGGTAATATACATAGGTAGAGAGATTCACTTGCCTCTTTAGCATTTTGACGGGTTCGATCCCCGGCTTAAAAAATGAATTTTAGAAAAATCTAATGAATTAATGAATTAATTATTTATTTGTCTCAAGTATGGTTAGATTACAGACTGGTCTAAGTAGGTATATAAATGTATGATGTTTTATGGATGTTTAGTTATTATCAAAGCTCGTCGCCCAGTTGCCAAATTCCCAGTGATCCTCAATCTCTTTTAATAATTGAATAGGTATTCAGGGTAATATCTTGAACCCGTAGGGTAGGTAGATAGGTACGGCAAAGGTTTCCACATCACCTCGGTCGGATTACACTGCACGGCTTCTTTGAGGTCATTGTTATTAGATCAAAAGCTGTTTGAGCTCTGTTGGTGCGATACCTAGCAGGTAAATGATTTTAATACTCAAGTACGCCAAAATCAGGACATACCTACATACATACGTCACCGTTAAGATGACTTCAGACACGTTAAAACTATGTTACAAGATAAACTGTCGAAAAATTAGCAATAAAACCATTTCCTAAACTAATCACGATAATAGGTTGTTGTTGTGGTCCATTTCGATTCCATGAACAGCTTTATCGCGTCGCAATGTAATAAAATTACAGGCATATATAATGTAATCATTTTATTATGTAGGTACTAAAGTCAGCTTAAATTATATGAGAATAAAATTTAAAATCAATTGAAAAGTCGAACACAGACGAGTATGCAACGACACGCAGGTTGTAAAGTGGACGACAAGAGACGTGTACGTGCCATTTTCTTCGACTTTTTTTCTATGGTTTCATGACTCGGATCGTCCTGTGCGCTATGCGGACAATAAGAGGATTGTGAATGACGGGCGAATAGCTCTTATATTCCAAGTAGTAAGGTTCCAATTTGAGTAGCTGATGCCTAAGGTGCCCAAGGGTCGTCGAAACGCTCAACCGCTTTTTGCTCCTTTATTCTTTTGTCATGACTTGAACTCTTAAATTGATTTAGCCAACCAAGCTTGTTCTGCATTGAGAGTTCGTTCAAAAATGATCTCTACATGCTCATATTTTTTTACCACAAAAAAGCTATTCAGCCAATAATGCAGGCAGAGTTTAACGAAACTAAACTTAGCCACATACAAGCAAACAGTTTGTACAATCATGTGTGTTTGATAATATCATGTATTGTATAGTACCTACAAGAAAACTGATCAGTAAAAATTACCTACATAAATTACAATGGGTAAAATTTAACCAAACAAACACAGACTATGAGAAATATTTCTATAATATTAAAATATTTATTATAAAATTTAAAAAAAACAATTTGTTATTATTATAATTTTAATTTTAATTAAACATCATTTCACTATCCTATTTGTTTATAAAACTCAGTTAACTACTACGTACGACGACGTATAATTTTCTTTGGAAAATTATTTCCGGGCTAACGACGGAATTTAGAAAAATACCTCTGGTTTTCCTTATCAACCAAATACCACCCTCCGCCTTGCTCCTGATCTATAAAACCAATTTCAAAAAATGCTTTCTCACAATATAACTTAAAGCCACTTATATCATTTATCGGATTAGCACACAATAAAGGTACCATATTATACTTATCTGTCAGTCTGCAGATATATTTAAATTTATCTAACCCTAGCAGGTGCTCCATCATTGCCAAAAAATTATAATTATTGTACTCGGCTGCGTAGTGCGCCGGAACCCTTCTATCATCGTCTCTAGCAGTGAACACCATCATACGCTGTTCAAGACTCAGATTTTCCAAATACTTCAACGAGGACAAGTTATAGGTCTCATAGACTAATATGTGTAAAATTGTACGATTGAAACGATTTTCAAAAGGGGTCACAAGCAATTTTGTTAGATCATCGCTATGTAAATATTTTAGTAGTATGTCGTATCTGTCGCCATCTGAGCCATAATAGACGAAAACTCTCATAAAAACAGTTGCAATGGGAATCGCCCTCATGAAAAAGAGGTTTATCAATTTGTGACAGTCCACCCGCTTAATTATTTCTACAATTTGTGTCAGTAGTATTTGTTCTTGATAACCACCATCACATAATCTAAATATTATATAATTTATTGATATTAAATTTAAGAATTCATCTAAATTGTTACTATTAATGTGAGTATCAACATTATTTAACAGAAATTTTGCTATATTATATCTTTGTTCGGTCATAGCCAATAACAAAGCTGATTCGAAAAAATTTTTTTGCATGAGCAGAGCATCGCAGACACACTTGAATGTAAAATTGGAAAGATTTGCATCATTTTCCAGTTTGGCATCGAAAAAGCATCTGATGCCACCATTACCCGTTAGTAAAACTTGGTCTACTAAATAATTCCAGACAGAGTGAGAAAATATATTTTGCGATAATTTATCGCAAATATATTCGTTGGCAAAATACTCTGCGAACGTCAAATGCACAAACTTAGCATCATTTAAAATTATCGTTTCAATAAATCCATTTTTCTCCTCTCCTAAATTGAATCGTTGAATAAAATCGTCGACAGCTTTCAAATCGTCTTTTGTTAAAATGTCTGCTGTATCACTTTTTGCTAGTAAAGAATAAGCAGCTATTTTTCTATGATCTTGAATAAAACAATTATATTCTTTATCTATAGTTGTTCTTAAGTCAGGATCTTCAAAACAAAACCATTCCTTCTTTTCACCAAAGCGTATTTTATAAAATTTTATATAAATAAATTTTCTATAGAGATTTATCAAATTAAAAGCGTTTTTTAAGTCTTTGTTAAATTTCTCCCTTTCTTCGCTTTTGAGATTATTATCGAAATAATATTTAATAAAATAATCTTTATAAACTTCAGCAACCATTCGTAAGTGTAGAGGCGAAGCCGTGAGCGGTTCTCCGGAGGGCTTAATTTTATGATTAATTGCATCAAAAAATTGTGTAACATATATGCGTAAATTTTTAAGGCGCTCTGGCAGAACTGACGAATGTTTCATCCAAAACTTTTCCAAAAAACCAATTTGTTCATCATACGAAAAGTTTTTTAGCATGAAAGAAAAGGTGTTCATTTCACTTTCTAATGCATTTATCATACATGACCTAGAAGTGATCCACAAATTTGATATTCGCGACGTTTTCAGTTGTCTCAGCATCTCAATCGCTTCTTGTTTGTAATGTGGACATATTTCGTCAAAACCATCAATAACTAATGATATTTTGCTATTAATATACAAGTTAAGGAAAATATGAAATTCAAAAAAAGCCTCCTCATATTCTTTTGTATCATTTACTTTAGAATAGTTAAAATGAAATCGGCCATGTTCATCAATAGCAATAGCACTTATCACTTCGTTAGTTGTATCTTTACTATTTGTAGCTGAAATTATAAAATTATTTGAATAATACGAAAACAACTTGTACATAATCAACAAGATCCACATCATTCTTATTTCCACGTGGCTTTTTTGCCATGAACAGAATTCATTTTTCAGATCTATTAAGTTTATTTTTATAACGCACATCGATTGTTCTCGACTTTTGGTTTGCATCATCAAATGTGTAATGAGAGTAGATTTACCCATTCCAGGCCCTGCGCTTATTAATACAATCCTTTCGTTTAGATCTTTCAAAGACTGTGGATTAAATGAAATACCTTTATTTTCACATTGTTTAACAATAGGAAATATTTTTTCTAAGCTACCATAACTTTTTCTCCATAACAGCATATCGTTTCCATTATCTTTCTGAAACCAATGTATATTGCTGGTACTATTATTTTTGCACGCTTCTTCAAACACTTTACTCGCGTTGGAAATAATCAATACATCTTTTTTGTTTGCAACTTTATTCGCGCTTTTAACCATGACATTAAAATTTGTTTTGTACTCTCCAGTCAATTTAATACAACGAGACATCTGTCTACTAATATAATAATCTATGTATTCATTATAAACATCAACATTTATCGGTTCTTTTCCTATGTTGATATTTTTTTTGTTGAGCATGTTATGAAGCACTTTGCCTTTTAGTACATCATGCATATTTTCATTTACAATGGAAACAAACGGCACTTTTACACCTTGAAATTCTAAAATATTTCTATGATCGGTGATGATCATATGTTTTACATTTGAATCCAAGTAAAATAGACTGTTATTATGATCTTCTTTCTCTAGAAATTGACAACTATTATTTACAACCTCAGGCAGCGACTTTGAATGAGAAACAACAATTATTTTCTTATTGCATTGTTCTATGACGTCTGTTATTATTGAATCAGTTAAGTTATTTTTTTCACTCAAAATTAGAATAATTATATCTGTTGTTGTTTCGTACAGCATACCTGACAATATTATTTTATCATGTCCTTCTGCAATAATAAAATCTAAATCAAGTAAATCATAGTTAGTAAGTTTTAAATTGTTCTTGAAACATTGATTTATTTTAATACAAGTCATTATTTTGTCTTTAGTGATAATGTTCAAAACTCTGGCATTTGAAAATCTGACAAAGTCATGTAACATCAAATTATCAACCGCAATTTGATCGAATTTTATTGCGTGTTTATCAATTTTCTTAACATAGTTGTAGCTATAAGTTTTTATTAGAGGTTTATTTAATACATCGTTTTTAGCCTCTTCATAAAATTTACAGTCTTTAGTCAAGTACGTATTATGATGTTTCCACCACTTATGTATATTGTCTTGATATTTGAGATAGATAGTATCACCTTTAACGTAGTAAAGAGTTTCATCTTTATTGCATTTAGTGTTATAGCGATCATTTATTTCTGTTTTTAAAATACTTTCTACGTCTTCTTCTTTGGCTTGACCCGTGTAAAACTTTAATTTGTTCAGAAAGTCTTTTATGATTTCAATTTGATGTTTCTCATCACATAATACCAATTTTGGAAAATTTTCTACATTAATGTCTAAACGAATTTTTTCGAAATCATTCTCGGCAATTACCGTATTAGCCTTCAAATTCTCAATTAGTTTTCTGGTTTTTTCAGACGACGGTTTTTCTGAGTTGATCTTTAATAATCCAGTTATATCATCGATAATAAGCGTTTCTCCTAATATTTTGCCCAATTGATGCATGTCATTCACACTAAAACAATCAGAGTTAGCTCCAAAAACGTTCTGTTTACTAACTATTCTATCATCGACTACAAGTTTATACAAATTATTGGATTCTTCTTTACCATTATGAAATAGTTTTTCAATAACTTTACTTATATTGATGTATTCACTATCATCAAGCACCACTCCCAAGTTACCGAAACCGTTCGGTAAATTGAATCTATAATCAATTTCATTTGCGTTTGCAAACTTTTGTATTTTTTTCAATTCTTTAAGAATAGTTAATTTAAGATGGACTAAAATTTTATCTTCATTTTCAAGAAAACTTTTATGAAACTTACCTTTAAGGCAACCGTTTGCATCTTCATTAATTTGTACAACATTTTTAGCTAAGAAGACGTGATAGACTTTTATTAACTCATCAAACATCATATTTTTACAGTTTTCTTCTGAGCCTCTGATAATCAATTTAGCAAAAGATTTTGCCAATAGTGAAGCTTTTAAATAAATTGTATTTTTCAATAATACTTTTATATCATCATTATCATAATCGTACATGAATGCGTTTCCATCATTGCTTGTAAACAAAAGAGCCTCTTCGGTCCCTTGAATATCAATAAATTTCTTTTTATGAAAATTATCGAGTGCCGTTGTGTAAATGATAAAACTACAATCTAGACTGTTAAAATCTTCTTGAAATTTGAAAATGTTACCAATTTTGTTATTCTGTCTGATTTTTTTCTTTATTTCCATGTAGCTTTCAAAATATTTCTCTAAACTTAAATCGGTTTTCGGTTTTAAAAGAGTGTTAACTGTAAGTTTATCTCTTCCTGGATCATCTCGATGTTTTGCTTGAATAAAAAAAAATTTGGATTGATTATTGTTTTTCAATCGATACCTGAAGACAATATCATCAAAAACACCTATTTCTGGAATGTTAGACCCGAGGTAAAATGTGTCAATATCATTATTGCTAAGAGCTCGTAGAAGTAATAATCCTATTAGTTTCTTTTCATATTGCTGTCCACTGTCACCTGCAGTTCCAGGTTTGTTTTGGTTATTGCGTTCGTTGGTAATAACTATTTGTTTCTTATCATTTCTAGTCGGTATTATTGGTTGATTTTTTTTGCATGGTTCCGTCTGCGTAGTACCAATAACTTGACTAAAATTATTTGTTGCATTTTCCAAGATACTTATAACTTTGTTTTCAATTGTGCGATGAGATAATTTTGCAAGATCAAGCGGTGTTTGTTGGTTTTTGTTCTTTTTGTTTGGGTTTGCACCCATTTTCAGTAAGAATTCAATAATTTCTGGTTCTTCCTTTTTCGCAGCTATATGCAACGACGTGTTGTTGTTATCATTAGCATCGGTCGCATTAACATCAGCACCATTTGCGAGATGCTTCTTGAGGTTAGAAAGCTTTTCACCGATACTTGCGAATCCACGCAATTCACAGATTAATAACCCATTGACCCATAACTTCCTTTCTGTGTCCATCTTCTGATCAGGAAGTTCAGGAGTTTTGTCTTTTTAAATTGTATTCTCGACTTATTCTCTTAGTGAAAATAAGTTAATTTATGATACTGAAAATAAATAAAATCATCATGTTTCAAAGTTTTTCAAACAATAAAAACAGTAAAATAATAGGAAATTTTATCCTAATAATAGGATATTAAACTAACATTAATTAGGGTTAAAATATAGATTAAAAACTGCACTTTCATTGCTGCAGGCATATTCATATAGATACTGTAGGAATGCAATAAACAATATAACAGTAATACTTGAAACTTGGCATATATGTAGCTTTCTAGCTTACATTGTCTATGGAAAGAGTGCAAACAAAAAATGGTTTTCTTAAAAATGTGAAATTTCATAAAGTTAGCTTAAAGTAATGATTTAAGATTTTTTTTTCAGAATTCGATCCAAATAAGTGACCCTCGTATATCAGATATGTATAGAGAGTGCAATATTAGAGTGTAATTTTTGTTCAAAACCAACAGGTTCGATTCCTCCTAGGGTAATTGATTTTTATAAAATCAGTATGCAGTTTTAGTTTTCATCGAAATCGACCCAGAGCTTTGTTTTTTTTTTAAGTTTAATTACCAGAGTCCCGTAAGCGTTTTTTTCGATATTCCCCATACTTTTGGATTTGGTTATCAAAACCCAGTTGAACTATTCAACTTGTAGGTAGGTATATTAATTCCTTCTTTTAAGGAACGAGTTACAAGTAACAAGGTTATGACACATTCGATAATGTAGATATAGTACCCAATATTTACACGCGATACATAATTTAAACTAGTAAATATAATAAAGGGTGGTAATATAAAATCTGGGTGCTGGATACCTATATAAACATCACCGTTCTGTCACTCTCAAACAAACTACGATTAAAAATAGTGAAAACCTACCACGGGACGAAAACAATACACCAAAGTTATTGCAAAAATATTGCAAATTGATCGAAATAATCATCGCTGTGAATTTCTTGGATTTCGTCTACAAAACCACGGACTATACCTAAACGAAGAAAAAGTTAGGTTAGAATTTTCGACTATTACCAACCCAACAAAACCGCAGTGTCAAACTTCTAACGATTCGTTCGGAAATTGTAGCAACACAAAACGTTCCGTTTCACGTAAATTGATTTTGTAAGATGGATGGACAATTTCAAATTCTATTCGACAAAATGAAAAGCGAATTGGAAAATCAAACATAATCTATACGAACACGATAATGGGCAGAATGGATGAAAAATTACAAACATTAACTGCCGAAAATAAAAACATGAAAATTAAAATTGAAAGTCTGGAAAAAGAGTAAGATTATTAAAAAGAGAGAGAAAAAAAAACAACAACATAATATTTTTTGCATTGAAAGAAGGAAAAATCAACGTACGAGTTAATAGAGATAATAAACACATAAACATCACACACTTACACCCCTGCACTAGGATTCCCTGTGTCGCAGGTGGCATGGACACATACAAGACATCACAACATCCAAGACCCGAGAACAAACATTTGTGTTCGTCACACAAATATTTGCCCCGGCCGGGGATCGAACCCGGCACATCAAGCTTCGTAGGCAGGGTCACTACCAACTAGGCCACGGTGTCGTCATGATGATGGTGAAGGAAAACTTCGTGAGCGATTTGGGCGTGACTGTGGAAAACTATGAAGTCAACAAAATCTTTCATATTGGAAACTTAAACAAAAATGTTAAGCCAAGACCGATTTTATTCTCCTTTGTAAGCCAGTGGAAAAATAATGAAGAATAAGAAGAACCTTAAGGCCATACAGGTTGCAGAATACTATTCGAAACAAGTTCTAGAAAAAAGGAAAGCACTGATGCCTGACTAACGGAAGAGAGAAATAAGGGTAGGTAATCTCGCAAATTACGACAAATATCGTCGCTATAGAGAATGATAAAAGAAAAAGAGAAGATTCCACATCACCCGAAAGTAGCTGGGGCAGAATGGATGCGGGTAGCGAAGGACAGAACAAACGAATGGAAATCTTTGGAGGAGGCCTTTGTCGAAAGACAATCTGTAGATAAGAAGAAACCGGTTGTCGATACCTAGATTTGTAAACAGCAATAAAGGCTTATTTTATTATATTTTTTTTTAAATATAAAATCACTTACAGCTTTTAAGTTCTCGAGCACAATAAACAAAACTTGGCATATCTTTCTAGCTTCGTTGATAATGCTTTATTTCGTAGTAGCTCTCAATGAGAACACTGTTTCAGAGACAAAATATTTTTATGATACGTAGTGAAGCAATGATAGCGATTTCAATATTAAGGCACACTTAAATACTTTGGCACTGTGTTGAGCACAGTGAACGATAGGGCAAGATTAGATAAAGCAGTTTATCAGCAAAATAACGACCATGCAGTTGACTATAATTCAAAGTGATTAGAACCTAAAAAAATATTAAATGAAATATGAAGCACCATAATGAAGGTTCGTTTACAGATGAAAATTGGATGTCAAGAAATATCTGCGTACAGTGTAAAATCCAATGAAGTTCCTGTAATAACTCAACCGCAAACTACCACAGCTCGTGGGAATTCGGAGTTGGATAAAGAGTAGGGCTTAGATGCGGAAATATCTAACGTTATTAACCACTATAAATGAAGGATACGAGCAGGCATAAGCATTTAACCATACATAACTGAACCAACCGCGAACCAACCCAACACTTTAGGATGTATTACAACACACTGTAAACTGTAAAATTAAACTCTACCAGAGCTTTTACACAGGCAGCACCGTTTACCAGATAAATAAAAATAAAAATTAACTAAAATTATGAAGCAACTGTGTAATTAGGTATACGATAATATACCTAATACTAAGTGTAGGTAGGTACTTAGTTTTTTGATAAATTCTTACTTATTTATATAAATTATAAAAAATATTTTCATTATTAGAGCCACCAGAAGTAAATTAAATCACAATGAAGTCTATTGAAAATGCGCTAAAAGAACGGGAGCCAGATTGACTAACTTCTAGTACATTTGACCCGATGCAATTTTTTTTTAATAGGGCTAGATAAATATTCTATTGTTAAACTACTATGCTTTTACATTGTTAATAAAACTACACCGTAAAGAGTAAAAAAACATTATTTGAAAATAAGTCGAGTTATTTCATTTTTATCAAGAGGGTGGGTGTGTCTGAAAATTTTCTGTCCTATATTCCTCATCCATTTTGTTTTGATACTGTCCATCTTGGTGTTCTATAGGAACACACACCGTTATTTTTTTTTATTAGGTTCTCTAATTGAAATAATCACTAAAACATAAAAAAAATTGACTTAACTACTTATAAAAGAAATCAGTTATTAATCTATGATTAGAACTAATCGGATCAGTTTATATAGAAAGGTCCGTTTACACGTGAATTGACCTCATCTACCTAATAAGTATTTAGTATTCATTGCCCAGATAGTTGAGAGCCCTGTGATCTGAACTTTACACAAGTGATCGCTTGTTACATTACCATAATATTTCCCGTGACAAAACTGTTTCTCAACATAAGGTATGTTCTTCATGACGACCCCTAAAGGTAGTTCTATGGTTGCCTGCCTTTACCTTGATATTTTATTTTCACTTGTCACGTTCGTAAAGTTCAATTGTACCTGGACAGGGGGAGTAAAACTGAATTTTAGGAATAAGGGAAAAAAACGCATTACATATCTATTTAAAGAGGTTGAGTTAGTAATTTTTAGGTTTCATGCCGAAAGCTGGAGTACTTTTTTATTTTGAATTTCGAACTTCGGTCCTTCATTATAACCGTAGAGTAGTAGGGTAGTATTATGAACCCAAACATAACTATTTTCGAATTTCGAATAACGTGGTAAGATTTGGAAGCTGTCTCTATTTTTTAATTAGAAAATGGGCGCTCATTTCAGCTTGAATTTATATTTAATTTCCTCGCAATTAAAGCGAAAAACCCTTTGGATGGAGAGCGAATAAAAATAAGAGAAGCCAAGGTAGGTTCTTATATCAGCAGTCATAGATTCAATATTTGTGTCTTATCTTGCGATACTAGGTAATCAAAGTAACCCGAAGGAATCTGCCTCTTCTGATTCCCACGTGGTCACTCGTCTACTTTGCCAAGGAGGTCTAAATCAATTTGTCATTTTCAGAATCGTGTCGCATTTCATCAATGCATTGTTCATGCAATTATGATGTCAACACAGGCGGTTGTCGGCTTACTGCGAACTCATGGTTTCACAATGCATAATCCGATACTTAGGTAAGTACCTACTTACCTACTCACCTTCGTAAAATATATCTGTCTGAACATATTCTCCAGTTCCTTAGCGTGTTATGTTATTATCTATGTACAATGTGTTATTATGCCTGCGGTGGGTCTCAAGTTAGGTTGATAATTTTACTTGATTATTTAGGTAGGAAACGTCACCAATTATTGGCATCGATTGAACATATGGGAAAGAATCATAAAGAAGTTGCAAGACTAGCTAGGCGCTCGCCTGATGGTTAGAGATCGAGCCTGCCCATGACTATAACAGTGCTACACAGGACTGTGCACACTGCTATAGCGCTTGTCCACTTTGAGACATTTTGATGGTCATTCTCGAAAGCCCAATTTAACTAGCTTCAGTGTTCTTCCAACCGGAACACAGTAATGCTTGCACATTACTGCTTTGCGACAGAATATTTGGCACTGTGTTGGTACCCATCTAGACGCAATCCTGCAGGGGATGCCTCCCTATGGTAGATGATGATGAAGATGATAGTGGGCACGACAGGCCCTAATTTTTTAGCACTTTTCAAACGAAAGTCCGTTTCCTTCACATACGAAAGTATTTCTTGGAACTCTACACCAGCTTATGAAATATAATATGAGTTCTTTTTTTGTTATCAGTTAAATATTTTAATAGTCAGGGGAATTCCCGAACAACACTATTTGACGTAGGTAGATAGGTACCTACTCCTTATTAATTTTTACATATTATGAATACATAGGTACATGATTTACATTAAATTTATAATATTCTCTCAAACTCATAATCACGATTTACCTGAGCGGCACATCAAAGACAAAACTAAATGAATCTATAATGAGAACTTTAAGTTCAAACCCAGCTCCTCCCAAAGTTTGAAATCACAAAACAAGCAATCAATAGCTCATTTAAACTTGTATGCCCTATTATTACGGTTAAGGATTCTGTGTTAAATGGGAAAATAATTATGTAGTTTGATCACGTTTTTGTGATGCTATTGCCAAAATGTGATGATTAGACGGTAGCTGGCAATAATTATGCGGGTTGCAGACCGAGGCCTTATAATATTCTGTTTTTTGACCGAGGGCTAAGCTAAGTTAGTTAATTGTGCCATTTATGTAAGTTAAAAAATAACTCAACTTTGCGATCTAAGGCAAAGTTAGTTAAGCTTAGATGATGGTCTGTACCTCGTTTAAAGGAGTTGGTTAGATTTTGTTACATTTGGTAGATTAATTACACAATCACACGCTTGTTAAAATAGGAAAAGCGGTTTTGCATTTTCGATTTAAGGGGAATCCTCAAGGCAAGTTTCCATACAAAAGTGATTTGTTTGAGTTTTTTGAGAAGTTTGAGTGTTTCGGACAAATACTCAAAAAGTACGCCGTATTAAAGTAATTTCATCACACTATTCGTTTCGTCTATGTTTTCCGATTGTGTCAACAAAAAATAGTAAGGTTTCATACTTTAATTTAGATTTTATACGTATTTTAAAATTAACCCTACTAACTTACACATTACTAAACAAAGGGTTGCATTGCATCGTATACATATCTTGGGTTATCAATATCTGCGTCAATAGTACCTATTTGTAATTTTATCACGGAACCTCACTATACATATGAACAGGAAAAACTATCCGAAACAATAATACCACATGGAATTCATGAGAAGTGGTTCAAAACACCTGAGTACGCAGGCGCGAGTTTCCCCTTAGAAGTCTGTTCGTTAACCTCTGGCGGTGCGAGATCAGAGTAGGTATGGGACGCCATGAGAGGGTCGCGGGCGTCTGCGGCCCGCAAGGTCGGGCCATACCTATATCTATAATAAACCGATGGCAGCAAAGTAGAAATGGACATCTACAAAATTGCTTTTTACAGGAGAGCACATTTTATTAAAAATAGTGACTATTTTGAGAGTTGTGCACCGATAAACATGAAATCTTCCATAATGCATTGAAATAACCTTCTTTATTCATTGTATAACAGGTTTTATTGCTTAATCGTGTTTTTACTAAAATAATTTAGTTTTTATTTTACTCTGAAAAACTTCGACGTAGAAGACATCTGCCAGATCCGTTTATACGTTGTGATCATGAAAGCGCTCATTCCACCTAAATCATAAGGTTCTATAAACCTCCAGTTATAATTAGATAACTATGAAAATAATGCAAAATGAATACAATCTATTGAATGTTTTTATTGTCTCTTGCGTATCATAGTTGGGTTTTTACTTTATCAGTATTTTCTTGCGAAAATTAATGGATCCATATTTTTTTTATAAAATTCGCCGTATTTAGTAGAGCACGCGTAGAGATTCATTGATATGTAAGATAAGATGAATATAATCAAATGATAAGTTATAAAAAGTAATCCGAATAATTGGTGATGAATATTTACCTAATTTATTGCAAGGATTCAATAAATTTTAAATATTTCTAAAATGTAATGTTTTGAATTTCATAATCCTCAGTAGTAAATGGAAGAACATTTTGTTACCTACTGATAGTGAATAGGTATCCGCTGTTTACGACAGTCCAGGCGCGAGGCAATCTATCTCTGCCCAACGCCTCTCTTACCTTTTTACTCGGCCATCAATCGTCCCAACCAGACACCATCGTGGACGCGATTTTACGTCCTAGTATAAAAGTAGGGTTAGTATCCTATACTACTTATTGAGTCCGGTGACGCAGTAACAGAGTCCGGTGACGCAGTAACAGCCATCTGCGGCTAACTGCATTAAACGTCCATCCGAAAAAAAAATAAAAAAATACTACTTATAACGTATACAATACACATAGAAGTGATAATACCTTAGTACATTGGAAACGCGTCAATAATAGCTGATTTGAGTCAAGTCAAAAATAAAAATGAGTTCTATTTCTGAATGGTTTTAGCTAAATTAAATTTACATTTTGGTCTGATACAAGATTTATAAACAGACAGAAAACAGCTCTATAGTGAAATATTTATACTTTTAACTAGGTAGGCTTTGTCACTTCTAATGAGATTACATCGTAAGAAGAAACTGGGTGCCTGAAATGAAAAAAAATGGTCCTGTTTAACGAATCCATTCAGCTTTGAGGCTATTTATCTTGGTAGGCATAGGATAATAACAGTATTCTTATAGGCACCAAGATATAGTAGAATGCTACTACCTATCCTTTAGAACCTAACCTAAAAAAAGTAGCCACACTATTTTAAGTTTATAATTTTACCGGATGGACGAGCATGGAATAATAATCCAGAGATCCGAAATCCTGGGAAGAATTTAAAGGATGTTACGATTTTGAGATTAGCCCTACCACTATTCACACGTTGGTAGGTGTAGGTACGATGCTCTATCTATTACGGCCACTCTAAGTAGCCCACACACTAACGTATGTAGGTATACATATCTAAGCAAATGCATGTAGTATTGTTGAGTTAAAACAGCAAATAATCTAATATTTTTATAAATGAACTAGCTGACGCCAGCAACTTTGTTTTACGATGCGTTTTTTTTTTTCAAATTTCCCTAAGGAAATTACTAATTTGAGTAGGTACGCACTCTCAACTCTTGACCAACACACCCTCCAAATTTCAAGTTTATAAATTCTGTGGTTTTGTCTGTGCGTTGTCTGTCAGTTAGTCAGTCAGTCAGTCAGTCAGGACGAAGCCTTTTATATTAATATATAATTATATTTTTTTTCATGTCGGGTAGATAAATGACGAGACGAGCTATGCATGATATTACAAGAACAGAGAGAGTTACAGAGAACTTCGATTCTCATAGGATAGGCTTGTGCAAAACTGCTAAAAATTCTCTGTAGCAAGTGCTATGAACTAACGATGGTTTATTTATTGATCAACCGAAGTTAGAAAAGAAGTTTTGAAACAGTTACTGATTGGTGTTGCTGACTGTGCCTACCTGTACTCTATTCCTGTCCTACCTATTCTCAAGATAAATCTTGCCAAAAATAATACTGCAAGGAACCCAATTAGGGACCAAATAACGGTTACGACCCTGGTTTTGCGAGGCTGGGGATCCAATAGGCCTTTGTCGCAATTCAAAGGCGGCAGCCGCTAAATGGTTTGCGGTAAAGTACCCTTATATCTTTGTTAAACAACTACACCTGCTCAGCTTCTTTCCATTCCTGCCTGCTCTGTACACATACTAGGTGAAGCGAGATGTAGGTTCTTACACCCCGGGGCAAGGCATCTGTAGGTATAGATAGTATCAGGGAAGAAGTCGGAATAAATTCTCTTAACGCAAGACCGGCTAGAGTGGCGTTTGTTGGCCGAATATACAAACTGTCGCCACCTAAATCATCTTTTATATAGATGGAAAATACGCTAATAATGATGATTGATGATAATAAACTTGAAGAGAGCTGCTTTTTTTTCGATGGGTGTAACACGATGGGCGATGTCGGGGACTATGGCTTGCATTGTTAACAAAAAAATACACGACTCAGGAATTGAACCTATTCAATGCAAACCTTTTATGCTTTTCAATTACTAGATTGTTATAAAGAGTTAAAAAAATAATTAAGTACAGTTGGCAAAACATGTTCACATATTCCTTAAGATTTTTCTATAATGCCGATTGATTCAGGCCATTGAAGCCTTGTAAAATGATTCTACTTTATTGACTGATTGAGGTTCAAAGCATGAAATGTCAAAAATCACGAAAAACCAACTTAATAATCCTCATCTCCTCAATTTTTGGTACTGGACAAAATTTAAAACTTAAGTAAACATTTTTATAAACACTGGACAATAATCAGTTAGAAATACTTACCTACGTAATAGATAATAATACATACATGGGTTTCAGCGCTTTTGGTGCTGGGTTGTTTTGTATGAACTTACCCATTCTCCTTTAACATTTATATTTTTATGCTGACTTGGAATAATTCCAAGTAGAAATATAATAATGTATTGTAAGATCAATTTACTTTCAATAATTGTATCTATAAGTATGCTAAATTAATTGATACCAATGAATGATAACGTACCTTTTCCAGCTAAAATCGGCCAAACAAGCAAACAATCCAAAGCACTATTATAAAACGCACTAACGCACTCGCGGGAGTCCGGGCTTCAGCCTGTCGTAATCCTCATGTCCACTGCGTGATTGTCATTCAAGTAACCGTTAGAATCTGGGGTCTATTTGTATTTTCGTTTTTGAGAAGATGGCATCAGCAAATGTACACCCGCCCGGTAAATTCGCGGTTCGCGACTGGTCGGTATCGAGCGGCGACCGGAGGCTCCCCCGCGCCTCTCTAAACCAATTTATAATACATACAGAGTCGCAGCATCCCCTTCAACCCCGACAGAACGACTTACGACCTTATCCCCTGGTTGTAGAGTCGATATCCAAGTGCGACCAGTTTGCCGCAGGAGCAGAATCGTCGCCAGTTCTTGCAGAGGAGCCAAGGGTGCGAATTGTGTACGTTTTCTTCATTATAATTGAAATCAGCATTTTAGAGAACTTTGATCGAGGCTATTTAAGTTGAATATTTTATATTTTTGGAGTCGGTACTTTGCTTACTAGCTTCTACAGGTTCAACGTTGAGTCAGCATCGGCGCCCAAAATCCGAAATGAAATGGCTTTTTTTTTATTTATTTTTCAGCCACTATCCTCCCACCGTAGGGCAAAGGCCTCTTTCCTCTTCTTCCACTCTTTATCTTTTACATTAAAAAATCTAAAGTTGGTCGTAGACTCGTAGTTAAATCGAGTCGAGCAAATGATTGAAGTCCTAAAAAAACAGTAAGTATTAAAAGAAGAAACACATTAACTTAGCATTCCTTAACGTCCTGGCGAAGCATCAATACGAAAAACAGCTTTATGGTACAAAAAAAGTCCATTAGTGTCGATGTAGACCAACTCAATCAACGAAAATGGCACGGCAGGATTTTAAGATTTGATTCAGTTACCCTCAGAAAAATTGTATAATGGACAAGAACTGTTTTCGTTACTTCATTTAAAAAATCTATCGATACATTTTGTACAGATTAGGTAGTCAATCTATAACTGAAAGATACTTCAGTCTAAAACTGAAAAATATTTCAATCTAAAATTGAAAATGATTTCAGTCTAAAACTGAAAGATCTCCTACCACTCTACCAGAAATCTTTCAGCCTAAAACTGAAATATCTCTACCACAGCATGCTGTTGGGCGAGTTTTATACATAGAATACATACGTACATAGTTGGTTTTACACACACATTCTCAAAAACCTAGGTTTCTTATATGATTATACTATTAATGTACTGACATTTTATGTATGTGGGAACTCAGAGGAGCTAAAGCTTTGTAATTCTTGAACGCGGTACTTACGTATATGTATATTTTATCAGTAGTTGGTCATCACGTATGGCGACGCCCGAGGTGTAAGTATGAGCGATCGAGCTCATCAGATTACTGGATCCCTGCATTAAGAATCAGGAATTCAGGATGCATTTGAAGACGCTTCTTACATGTTACTTAACAAAAGTCTATTCATACGAGGATTTTCTTTGAAGTAAAGTGTTTTAATGTTGTTTTTAGTTATAGGGAATTCCTATGGGTTCACTAAGCTCGGACTTATTAATATGAAATGAAGTTCCTTCGCGGCATAATTTATTGAAGATTTTATTTTTTTGTTTTCATTTTCAGACTTTTGGTTTTGAAGTTTTACCATTTTAATTATCATCACAAAACTTGTCTTTTCCTATTTATTTATTATAATATTTTATTTATTTATACCGAATTATTTACAAATAAAACTCACCTACATATTTTACATACACCAAGTATTCAATAAAATAATTGTTTTGAATCATTCTGAAATCTGACACAACTTTTTCTTTAAATTATGCTATTTTAAAATAAAAATCGTGCTATCTTCGTAAATAAAGGCGACGTTAGACGTGTTTCTAGCATTACATCGAAGGGTTTTTATTTGTGCGGCTCCATTGTCCGCATACAAATGGAATTGCGTGAGTTTGATCCGCCGCGATAGTGGACGCTGCCCTTATGCGTATTCCGAGAATCCCTTGCACTGCTGTCTCAATTAACATAAGGATCGTACCTAACACTTATCCTCTTATTGCTAAAAAAATTCCTTTAAAATCAGGGAAGATTTCTCGTTAGGGTTAAGTTCAATATGTATATTTTCATTTGTGATTCATTAATATTTAAGGTATGGGTACATTATAGGTGATTATAGTGATAACTTGATTATCGGATCCTCAAATAAATAAAAAAATAAAAACCGAAAAGTCTTGTAGTGGATATTAAAATGGCTCGTAGCGTAGCAGACGCGTAGCGGTGGCGTAGAGGACGCGTAGAGGTGGCATAATAAAAAGTACAGGTCCAATTTGTTTGTACTTACAAAATGTGTTTATAAGTTGCCTTGTTCACGTAAAAGCTCTGATTACTCTGTAGCTAGATATATTTGTGTGCTATTTATGTAATTATATTATTACTTATTCTATACGGTTGATTAATGATTTTATAAATCATATCCTTTAATTTGATACACATATCTAAATTTACGACAAAAATATTATGAAAAAGTAAAACATCTGATCCTAATGTTATTGGTGGAGGAAAATCTCACTGTTCTCAGTCTGTGTCCTTTTACTTTGAATAAAATATGTAGAGACTTTACATTGATATTCGATAGATCAATGTCCGGCCTTTAGTTTTAGTTGGATTTATTTTTGAGGACTTAAAGTAAAAGAGGTTTTACTTAGATAAATACTACTTAGGTACAATATGTATACAGGGTGGAAACTTTCAGCGGGGCAGTAAGGGGAAGTACCTTATCCGTTGCAGCTACACGAAAATGGTCTTAGGAAACTATCCATATTTTTTTATGGAATTTTGATCTCCATTCACAGATTTTCAAAAAAAATATACAGTTAGGAAGAAAATAGCCATTTTATACAAAAACATTGTTTGATGCCAATCGATCCTGTTTCTAATACTGATCAAAAACTTCTATGGGACCAACCATCGTTGGAGTACTCAAAAAGTCACAAATTGCAGAAAACTTTTCCCTTACATTGTGTTACTGAAAGTTTCCACCCTGTATATTTGAATATTTGTCAGGGGTCCGTAGGCATTTGGTACTTAATTAATATGGGTAAAAAAGTATATTAAATTCTCTATAGAGAGATGTTTGTATCCGTGCTTGCAATTTCCGGTCCACACGACATCTTCGGAAAATTCCTATTTCCTAAAGCCTGGATCGTGATGGTTTCCAGACGCCTCGTAATGGATTTTCTGATTCAATTTTCAACTCAATCAGTTTCAACTTCTATAAGTTAAAACTAATTTAAATGTATCAATCTCGTTAGTCCAGGCTAGTGATCGAAGTATACAGATAGCGTTATAAATAAGTATTCTTCAAACTACCGTTCAAAAATGTTAGGTATACAATTATGATAAGTCTTACATGGTTATTGATTATAAAAATATAATTTGTTTTTGCAGGCAAAACTTACGTACGTACGTACGCTGCGTTTTGAAGGGATTTGAAGCTGTGTGTCTTGTGCAAGGGGGATACTTATCTATGACGCTGTCTGTACATCCATTTTTTATGCATCTGACTGGAAGCTGACAACGACAAGTTTATGGCTTTTAGAAAATTCAAAAATAAACAGAGATGATGTAATTTACTTCATATTAGCTTGCCTTTGTTTACGCGTCACTTCCATCATAGCCCGAATTCGTCACAAAGAAGTCAACAGTTTGTAAACTGACAACCCTTTTGTAATGGATTCGATACGAATAAAATAGTCACAAAAAATTGTGGTAGGGCTTCTGAACTCTTATGCTATCTAACGCCTTTGACAATGCTTCGACCAATCGATGCGAAGAATGGTCTGAAATATCTTGTATCTACTGAAATTTTATAAAAGCCAATAGAGCTTTATCTTTCAGGACTTTCAGTTATGAATTGATTGTCCCCGGGAGTTCAACCACCGATGTCATTTGCTCGTTCTATTCAAGCTTTTAATAGAGTTCTTGTTCGAGGCTGCTAATGGAATAGCAATTCATTCATCAATATGCATGAGGCCTGGCCACCGATGGTTTGCAATAAGAATACTATAAGTTCATAATGATTATTAAGTGCTGAGAGTGGTCTTGGGCTCTATCTAGGAATATTGATGATAAAAAAAAAAAATATATTTAATTATTACCTACAAAAAAAACACAAATTATTTAACTATTTCTTACCTTACAGGCTAAATAAAACCTAAGTTTTAATACTAGTTAGTACCAGTGCATCGAATTTTAAGTCTTTTCGTTCAGTGTTTTGGCCTGTGCGTTATCTGTCAGTCAGAAGTCAGGAGTCAGGACTAAGACTTTTGTATACCTACATAGGTATTATATTGATATTATTTTTATTCCTCCTCCTCCTCGCGTCGATATCCTCACTGCTGAGGGTCGTGACCTTTATGAAGGAATTTAGATCGGACGATTATTTTTATTAGGCTATATGTATTTGACCCTTTCCTCACGTCAAAGAGAATATACACCTACTGCAGTGTTGATACAAACAGGTAGACTATAGAAAGATTACGGGTAATTCCATGGTACAAGTACTCAAGGTATGCTATTCCACAGAGCGGCGCCTTAACTTGTGAGGGGCACTGCTGGGTCTCTACCTCTGCATTTTTGCACGACTTTAATACCTAGGAGGCTAAACTAGTAGACGTAAGAGTCTTGAAACTTAGAAGATTTGTTCGTTATGAAGTGTAAGCGCATACTAAGAGAGGAATTATTATTATTATTAAGAGCCCTCGCTGTAAGAGAGGAATAGTTAGTTAAATAATTATTTATTTACACAACTAACTACTAATTAAATGCTAAAACATAATAAAACGAAAATTACTTAACTAATAAGAAATACATATAGAGAGGAATAACACTTAGAGAGGAATTGTGTTTATTTCAAAGAAAGTTGCGGGCTGCAGTCAGCTAGTTTTAACCGGCGACGTGCGTAGCGGAGACGCTCTGCATCGACAAAATGTATGTAAACTGACAGTCGCCCGCCACCCCGTCGTGGTCGGTGGCTCGTTTGCGGCAACCTTTATAAAACATCATTTGAGAGCAGTTGATTGTTGAATCGCGGATCGCGAGGATAGACGTAACATTCCGTGTTCCGGAATAGCATACCTTCTGCATCAGTACGATGGGTATTGCAATTTACCGTGTCCAGTTTCCGTTTGGCGACCACGCGGCGCCTGGAGTCGCCTGCCCTGTGACACCGAGCCGTTATAACATTCTGCCGTTCTGCTTAACGCAGATTATAATATAAGTTAGTGGGATATTTGCTGTGGAGCCTGGTGTTTTCCAACACCATTAAAGGATGGTCTATCAACATACAACGCACAGGCCAAACCAAATGAATGTTTTGTTGAAATTTCGGGGTACCTATGCTTGTCAAGTAGGTAAGAAAGGAATTTTGTTAATTCGCAACGCAAAAAAAATTGTGGATGTTAACTAGTCTATTCTATAAGTATGGTACCTAAGCTATATCTGTTAGGATAATTTTCTAAACTAAATCATATAAGTCCCGCAATGGTCGTTAGATACATATAATTTTATTTATTTTTACAGTCCGAGTTGGTACGTTTAGCTCTGCACAATGGAAAACTTTTAACACCTAGTTTTTCGAAATAGCCAACGTACTAAGAAATATATCATGGGCTTTAATTATTTGCTCTCTAAATCAGTGGTGACCAAACTTTTTTTTCTCATAGAACATTTTCAAAATTTAGCTGGTCCGGTGGACCCTTATAATCCATTGCAGCTACATTTCTACCCATGTTCCCAAAACTCGACAAAAATGTGAAGATGAGATCTAACACTAGGAACCAATCAATTCTCACTTATTTTATTTAAATTGATATTAAAAATAATCATCATCATAGGTTTCATCATGGGTTTTGGTTAGTGAAAATAGTTAATACATTCTACTCGCAGTTCAATAGAAAATATTTAGTAATATCTTGCTTCTTCTCAAGGGCAAGTCGTAGGTGTAGATACTCACGGTGGTATCGGTATAATGAACTATCGTAGGATGAAGTAAGGACACGTATCGATTGAACGCTGTGGCTCTGTTGCCTAGCAACGCCGTTAGAGGCGTCGCGGCGACGACGTTAGTGCGCGACAATACCTATGAGTGCAAGTGTGAAACATTTTCGGATATTCTTACATTTTGTGAGAAGATCAAATGATCGATACTAACATTAGGTTTAATTAACATATGTTTTGTAGTTTACTATATCTATATATAGTTGGGTATGTAGGTACATAACGATACATGAAAAATACAAGTACTTACCTACTCATACTAACATACATACATATGTACTTTACAAGTAGTAGGTAAACCAATTATCAATAATATCATAGTTATTATTCGTAGTAGATACAAACTTGCTCTGAAATTAGCTCCAGTGCGATTAATTTCATTTCCGATCGGATAACGAAGCGATCCAAACAAATATAAAATCAAACCATTTGAAATATTGCGACTAATCGACAGAACAATCCGGCTTAAAATATGCACGGCCTACCGCTGTTCGCTGATCTTCTAACTCATGGCACAAAACGTAAGAGGACAGCGGTTATCCTCCTATGAACAATTCCAGCTATTTCTGAGACTTCCGTCGATTGGGATCACTCGGATTGGGACCACGGTCCCAATCGACGGATCGATCTAAAGAAAGATCTGAATTCAGAGGTAGGTGAATAGACAATTCAAGAAAATCTTATTTTCCTTCAAAATATTATGAAAGTGAAGTCAAATTAAGCAATCAAAATTTTATCTTGCTAATGAGTTTAATTAGTTTATGTATTAGTGTATACTGTGTTGGTGTTCAATAAATAAAATAAAATAAAATAAATATAAAAAGTATTTACCTTAGTAATTGAAAGACGAATAGATTTGTATGATTCGTTCAGGCTATCACAAAACATTTTTACTTATCACATTTTTGTTAAGATTTATTAAGTTTGGGTGTTAGTTATTTGTTATTAAGTTTATTGAGGAGGTTGCCCTTAACTATTTATAACAAATAAATAATTTGTCCGAACAATGAAGGTTAAGTTGAAGACAAGAGTAGAAGGGCAATGGAAGAAAGTCACCCTCTGAAGGTCTTCTTGAACGCCGTCACGGCCCTCAGTATAGCAGTGCAGTGACGTACCCAGGGAAAAAAGGAATAGAAAACAATAAATGTTAAATTAATGTTAAAAATATAGAAAAAACAAGTTTCAGTCGGATAGCTAATCGGGAAGTGCTCGAAATGTGAGTTTCAAGATTCCATCTGGTACGACCGAAAACAAAAAAAATAACGTGGTAAAAAATAATATATCACCGCTTAAACTTAAAGCTCAAGCCCTACCAACCGGCGGGCTATGTAAGCCGTCCCGAGGGCATCGCATATAGCAATTGATGGCACCAATCACCAACTAATAACTCAGCTTCACTTAGGAGTCAGCGATTGTAATTCATTATCTATGTATGCTGATAGAGCAAAAGATAGAGTTTTAGTACCGTCCAACTTTGTTAATAGGAATAAACATTCACACACACTGCACTAGGATTCCCTGTGTCGCAGGTGGCATGCACACATGCAACACATCACAACATCCAAGACCCGAGAACAAACATTTGTGTTCGTCACACAAATATTTGCCCCGGCCGGGGATCGAACCCGGCTTCGTACACGTAACACCAAGCTTCGTAGGCAGGGACACTACCAACTAAGCCACGGTGTCGTCAAAATACAGAATTATTCTAATTTATTTTAAACATTTTAGGAAAATTTACAGCTAACTGTGGGTATAAATAAGGTACAAAAATATCTTTCAGGTATTTAAATTCTCAGTGCCGGATAGGGTTTCCGATTTCTCGAGGTTTTTTTAGTTCTCGGGTGTCGAGACTTCTCGAGCCTGATTTCTCGGGTCTTCTCGGGTTGTCGAGAAAAAATAAAATACGTCTAAATTTTTGTTTAATTAATAAAAAGAGTCTTTAATTTAACTGTGTTTATTTTACATGAAAAAAATCAACATAATTTTTAACAAAAAAAACAAGTTCTCAATAAAAAATCAGCTCAAAACAAAATTGCTAACTAAAAACAATCATACTTCTTCTCCTTATCATAACTAATCTCATCTCACTAATCTGTAATAAAAAACAAAATCTCTGTTAACAATCAGCTTAAAACAAACATCTTAACTAAAAACAATCATACTTCTTCTTATTATAACTAATCTCACTAATCTTTAATAAAAAACAAAATCTCTGTTAACAATCAGCTTAAAACAAACATCTTAACTAAAAACAATCATAATTTTTCTCATCATAACTAAAGATCACTCACTAATCTCACTATGTGGGTGGTATGGTATCACAATTTTTGGCAGTTTTAATGTAATTAAATAAGAGATATCTATCTACTATTAATACGAAAAATATAACTGTCTTTAAGCCTGCTTATTAATTCTTATGAAATATGCCTTAAGATAAACCTAAGCATTAATAGATTTATCAGACAGCCGGCTCCTAATCTTACTGACCACATTTCCCGATATGGAAAATACCCTTTCATTTTCTGTTGAAGTCGGCTTGACTGAAATTAATGCTTTGTATAGTGTTTCCAGATTAGGGGTCCTCTTGCCTGTTTTTTCAAATAGCAAAAACTCTTTTTTTATAATTGATTTGGAAAGCACCACAGCATTAGTTGATTCACCATTTCTCGAAACACCTTTTATTGCTCTCTCTAATTGAGCTGCAAAGCTGTCTTGTTCAGTTTCTGATTCGCTTACGCCTGCTTCGACAACTTCTGAATTATGCCGCTGCCGCCTCGCATTTACAAAGAAAGCTAAGCGTAAAAATGTTTATTTAAACTTCTCGATGTCTCGACTTTTCTCGAGCTGAATTTCCCGGGTACGAGACCGACCGATTTCCCGGGAATTCCCGGGACGAGAATTCCCGGGAACAAACCCTAGTGCCGGAGGACATCCAGTATTAAAATATTCAAGGTTTTAAAAACATGCTGCAACCGAATTCAATTGGACTGTTCTGGTGATCAAACGCCTAGGCACCACTGAAAAGTCACAGGGAAGCAATTTACTAACGCAATTTCGTTTACTTCGACGACATATTAGTTATTTTGTTTTAAAAACTGAACTACAAGATTCAAGATTATTTTTTGCCAGAACATAGTATGTTGTTAAAGAATATTATTAGTGCCTTATGTTCTACCATTTATGGTGTGCGAGTTACAGAGAATGAATATAATACTATTAAATGGTATTTAAGTGTCAAAGTGAATTTAAATTTTAACGATACCTACTACTTAACTATAATTATATTAAACAGCACAATACACTAGCACATCAATCTGCCTACTTTTTTGCTAACCTTTGGAAATATTATATTTTATTTTTCAGTATGATTCATAAATTCCTTTAAGTTATAGAAACAGTTTTCAGCTAGACATTTTACCAGCAACTACCGAACCGATTGTGATGAAATTCTTCTGACTCTATATCCTCTCAAAAAATTTCAAATCGGTTTATAAACAACAAAATTCTGAGGTAACACACATTAAAAAACAACTGAAAACCTCTTTTTTTTTAAGTCGGTTGATAAAATATACACGAAAAACCTTTTAGCCAAGGATAATAAACGAAGGTTTTGCTAAACACACCGAGGGGATGATCGAGGGTAAAAGCGAACAGAGGTTACAAATTTAAACAGCAAACGCATTTTAGGATCGGATTAATTATGAATAACTGGACACAAGGCCGGGATAGTGGACGGTTAGTGGTCATGAAAGTTAAATTTGAGGTTGGGTCGAAATAAATTGGACTCTACATAATTTCTTACACCATTCGTTTCTTGTAATTGAATGAATGAATGTATAAATGAGAACTTTCGTACCAAAGAACTTACAGATATACTTAAAAGTGAATTATTCCCATTGTCACTCTGCTTTGTCCGCCTAGGGTGACAGATGGGACAAAAAAGTTCTATCTGTCCCACCGTTGCTGAAAGGGGGACAGATGGAACTTTTATTAATTTTATTATGGAGAATGTACGGTCGGCTCTGTAATGATCTTTACAACCAGCTTACGCCGGTGTTCTCCTGTGATTAAACCACTCACAAAAACACATCATGTGTGTGTGTGTGAGTAAACTACTGATGTGATTAAACCACTTAAGATATACGCATAATATAAACCACTAGTGGTTTAATCACAGGAGAACACCGGTGTATAGCTTAGTGTAGGGACAATTACAGAGCCGACCCTACAATAGGCGCCCTTATCGCTAAGCAGCGAACTCTCCATTTCTATTTTTCATCCTCATAAACCTTTGCATTTTGTTATTTATTATATTCTAGTCACTAGTCGCATATTTTGTGAGTATCTGTTAATTTACACAAATAATAAAGGAAATATATTATAAATAAATAGTGTCTACGTCCAATTTACGGTACAATGTTAGTACTAGGGTTTGTTCCCGGGAATTCTCGTCCCGGGAATTCCCGGGAAATCGGTCGGTCTCGTACCCGGGAAATTCAGCTCGAGAAAAGTCGAGACATCGAGAAGTTTAAATAAACATTTTTACGCTTAGCTTTCTTTGTAAATGCGAGGCGGCAGCGGCATAATTCAGAAGTTGTCGAAGCAGGCGTAAGCGAATCAGAAACTGAACAAGACAGCTTTGCAGCTCAATTAGAGAGAGCAATAAAAGGTGTTTCGAGAAATGGTGAATCAACTAATGCTGTGGTGCTTTCCAAATCAATTATAAAAAAAGAGTTTTTGCTATTTGAAAAAACAGGCAAGAGGACCCCTAATCTGGAAACACTATACAAAGCATTAATTTCAGTCAAGCCGACTTCAACAGAAAATGAAAGGGTATTTTCCATATCGGGAAATGTGGTCAGTAAGATTAGGAGCCGGCTGTCTGATAAATCTATTAATGCTTAGGTTTATCTTAAGGCATATTTCATAAGAATTAATAAGCAGGCTTAAAGACAGTTATATTTTTCGTATTAATAGTAGATAGATATCTCTTATTTAATTACATTAAAACTGCCAAAAATTGTGATACCATACCACCCACATAGTGAGATTAGTGAGTGATCTTTAGTTATGATGAGAAAAATTATGATTGTTTTTAGTTAAGATGTTTGTTTTAAGCTGATTGTTAACAGAGATTTTGTTTTTTATTAAAGATTAGTGAGATTAGTTATAATAAGAAGAAGTATGATTGTTTTTAGTTAAGATGTTTGTTTTAAGCTGATTGTTAACAGAGATTTTGTTTTTTATTACAGATTAGTGAGATGAGATTAGTTATGATAAGGAGAAGAAGTATGATTGTTTTTAGTTAGCAATTTTGTTTTGAGCTGATTTTTTATTGAGAACTTGTTTTTTTTGTTAAAAATTATGTTGATTTTTTTCATGTAAAATAAACACAGTTAAATTAAAGACTCTTTTTATTAATTAAACAAAAATTTAGACGTATTTTATTTTTTCTCGACAACCCGAGAAGACCCGAGAAATCAGGCTCGAGAAGTCTCGACACCCGAGAACTAAAAAACCTCGAGAAATCGGAAACCCTAGTTAGTACGGACTACGGACCAAACACTAATAAAGAAATACCTAGTTCAAAACTAAATGTGAAAATCGCCATCTCAGTAGATAACTGCTTGATCTCTACCCAGAAGCGTAGTCTGTAATTGGCAGAAAATTTCCACAACACGTACTACCTATCTTTTGAAAGGAAAGTACCAACAAAGAACTTGAAGTGACGGTATGTAAGCCCATTATCGAGTTAACGGGCAGGAATCGAAAAACATTCACCGCTCCCAGTTTCCCGGGCAGAGGTGGACTGAAGTACAGGGGGCAAGAAAACGACATAAGTAATTATTGTATCATGTTGACGACACGGGTGGTCGAGTGGCAAGTGCGTTGGACTGCCACGCCAGAGTAGCGGGTTCGGTTTCCACTTCAGGACAACATTTGTGTGATGAACATTTGGGTTTGTTCTGAGTGTGTATTTACAAAAAAAAGTATTGCAGTATTCTATCAGTTATCTGGTTCCCATAGTATAAGCTCTACTTATTTTGGGGCTAGATGGCGATTATATTCATCGTTTCTCATGGCTTGGTAATTGAGGTAATTTTTGTCAACATCACTGTCATAGATTTATCTTGGTACACAGACATTAAAGTTTAATCCTATCTCATCCAACACATTATACAAATAGGTAACAAACCTTAAAATAAATAAAGGTTTGTCAGGATAGCTAGATGTTTGTTCCATAAACACGTCAAAACTACTGAAAAGATTTAGCTGAATTTTGGTATGGGTATAGTTTATGAGCTGGAAAAGGTCAAGGCAACTTTTAATGGCTTATTCCCGAGAGCCCCACGAATCCATTGTTCTCAAAAAACTAGGTTCATACTTTGATTACCACGGCTTTTAAAATATATTCCTTTACCAACTGCTCTATGGAATTGTACAGTTAGTTAATCGCGCGCTCAAAGCCCGAATAATAGGAATTAACGAAATAGCCTACGTCAACAATAATATTTTTGATTTTATTACCAAATTTCTAACAAACAATAATTATTTTCTGCCCCCAATTAGAAGCTAGCATTTCCTAAGTGCAACTCTGTTGTCCCAGACGGGCCCTCCATTACCGCTGCTCAATAATTTACTATTGCATTCTACAACTATTGTGACTATCCTGTATGGCCTAATGATAAGCATTATTGGCATAGTCCGTTACTTTGTCTGTCTGTCTGTCGTTAATTAGATGTCAAAAGTGTACCTTGTTATAATGGCCAGTTATTTGGTAAGATTACGAATTGAGTCGCTTGTTATCCATTAACTTACTATCCTACTTACTCTTAGTATTCTGTGGTACCAAAGAATAAATAATACTATTTTCTACCAAGCACAGTGTTACAATATTTATTACTCGCTGTTGCGCGCAGCTTCATCTGCATGGGATCGAGATAGAAAGTATCATATGCCCTTTTTCAGGTAGCACTACCTACCATACCGAATTTCAGCCAAATTGGATTAGCATTGTTGGCGTGATTGAGTAGCCATCTATACATAATATTCATTATAGCAAACTTTCGTCTATAAATAAGTAGGAGCAGGACATTAGTAAAAATAAAATACCTACATTCGATGTTGCATTCGCCGCAATTGCATTAGACAGAGAAGGACTAAGTTTAACATTTAAAAGCTGAATCCGTGAAATTCTATACACCGCTAAAGTCACGTAGCTTCGCTTTTTATGACTCTTGGGCGGCTAAAGTATGTTTTAACTTACAAATTTCTAAGGTAGGTACAGGGTTTTTTAAGTTTAAGAATATACAATTATTTTTAATTAATTAGACAAAGGAAAAAAAAATACTACTTACCTAACTACTATCATTAAATGATTGTCCAGGTACTACCACGTACTACGGTCTGCTTTGGACAAAAAGAAAAAAATATGAGTACTTAATATCGAAAATAGTTCTTATAAGTAATCTATAAAAGTAACCGAAAAATAAGTCACGCAAACTAAATTTTAAAGAGCAATCGACATAAAAGTTCTAGAGGGAAAACAAGAACGACTCTACCCTATGTTACCTAGTTATTTTTTAATAAGGTCTATGAAATCTTTAAAAATATGTCTAAGTAGTTATGAATTTCACTTAACTTCTATCTGTATTTTCTTGAGAAAAAAATATATATAAAAACACAAAAGTCAAGCAAAACAACATTTTAAAGGTATAAAATAGAATTAGATTTATTTTTTTCGTTCCAATGACGAAGAGGTGTTCTTCTTTCTTCTTAAATGATGTACGTCCAGGTCGAGACTTCCACTACGTCACATCACACGTTGTACCAACAAGACCACGTGACTGTGAGGTAATGGCCATTTCAACCCTGGACTTCTTCTTTCTTCAGTCTGTAGATATCTTCTATGTTTACTTCATTAAGTTCTGCAATTTTCTTGCATAAACCTCTCTGAAGTCCTCTTATTATATTTTTATAATCATTAACTACCAAAAACTTAATGCCATCGAAAAAAAAACACGCGCCGTATTATATGATTCCTGCCTCTTTCACAACAAATACTTACTTGTAAGTTGTATCCCTACTTGGTTATTAAACAAAAACTTACCTCGAAAAATCCTTATTTTGAAGCAACTCACCGTAATCGCCAAACAGCTTGGTAGAGCAAGTTTTCCTGAAATTTTAAGAATTTTTGTTAGTCGATGAATTTTTTAGGATGGTTTCTGTTAGGTATTTTTCACTATCCACCGGATCTATTTAGGTTTGAAACTTTCGAAAAAACAGCAATTAAGACCACCAGTAAGTAGTCTTAGTAAGTAACTAGTAATATGGGGCACTGAATTTCATGAATAAATAACCCATGAGATTGTGCCTGTACAGTACGGGCTATTTAAGAGGGCTGTAAAATTAAAATTTGAAATGTGAACCACCGTTTTCATCGTCAAGGAAACCGCTGCATTCTTTTTTTTTCGGAATGACTTTCAATGCAGTTAGCCGCAGATGGCTGTTACTGCGTCACCGGACTCTACCGCTGCGTTCAGCGTTTACGTTACGGTTTGTAACTCGGAAGATGTGCTTAACGAGGTTGGGCGGCGCTTACGATTAACATTTCAACCTCTCAAGGACTCGAAATTGGGATTCAAAATTTTAAATATTAATAATCTATTTCTCCAAAACTGTATGCCATAGGACTAAATTAAACGTAAACTAATAGATTCATATGAAGTTCGTATCAGAGGGAAAGAAAGAAAGACACGTGTTTCGAAATTTTCAATTTCGTTACGGTCAGAACGGCCACAAATAAAGCAACGCAAACGTTGTTTTGGATTACATACACCTAGTCTAGAACGCGACTAAATTTCCTACGATAGGTAATAATAAAATAAAAAAAACTTACATGTGTAGTCTGGACTGGGCAGGTAAGGAGTGGGCGCAGGCCGCATTGCACGCGGGGCCTCAAAAATGCTGACGAGGCAACGCGATGCATCCAGCGGCGCTCAACTTTTTAGAATAAGTTGATAGAGTGGTCTTAGTTATCGGAGTTATCAGGCCGCCAGATGGCTTTTGAGGATTTGTATCGACCAACATTTTATTACCTACCAGGATATCAACGTAGCTCTTCGTTTTGCAAGACCACGCACTTGTAGGTAGGTACCTACTAAGTATTCCACTACTAATCGCCGTCATACTAACCTGTTCATTAGGTAAAATTGATTCTGTGCATAGGTATTTGTCACGTGGTTCGCCAGAGGACAACTTGTTTAACGCCTAGTATACCTACACCTACTTACTTACCTACCTTCTTGTAGATCCAACCTCATTGAGAAAACGTAGTAAGTACCTAATTCCTTCTTCTTATTGCGATAGTTTGTAGAGATGGATGGATGATGGATGTTTGTTGTCCAATCACGCCGAAACCGTAGGTACTAGGGCGTTGAGCTGTAAGAGGACATCGGCTATTTTTCATTCCGATACATCGCGATGTATCGGAACGATGCATCGTGGGCGTAGTCAGGGTTTATGGATGTTACCTACTTGCTCTAGTAAATTGTCTTACCGATTGAATTTCAATCTGGTAGGTATGAGTAAAGTTTAGGAGCCGGTAAAGGGCATAAGCTAATTTCCATGTCAATACCTACCTAGACTACCTACGAAGTATCTACGCGTTACCTACGTCCAGCAGTGGATTAAAGTGGGCAGATGATGAAGTAGGTACGCGTACAAATCTATGAGCGAGGCTCACTTCCACATTGGATACCTATATCTGTGTCGGATACTATCTAACTCGACTTCTGATGATTGTTTCACAATTGCTCTAAGTACTAATATTTTTATAATTTGTTGTGCCCTAACTTAATACAGGTCGATGTTAAAATAATGCTCAGACTACATCAATTTATTAGAAAAGGCTGTATAAAAACCTGACTGACTGACAGACAGCGCACAGGCCAAACTACTAATCGTAGAGACTTGAAATTCGTAGGGTATGTATGGTATGTTCTAACTTCGTACCTAATCGCGTAGGTAGGTAAGTAACTAGTACCTACTAAGATAGAAATGTTGATAATTCGCAATGTAAACGATCATCAGCTAGTATTCCTACTTAAAATCTTGTGTTGAGTTATTAAATTAGTACATTAGTTGGGCACCACTGGCCAACACCAGTGTCAAATTCCCTTGTGAAACATTTATCGAAGCGTTCCCTGGCATAAAATTAATACCTTTCTTATGTTATTTTGTTGGTATTGCAATAACAATATCGTGTGTTCAAAGAAATTGGAAACTTTATTCTGATTAGTTCCTTTATTTGCAAATTGCACTGCATTGACGTCATGCCTGGTTTGATCAAGGAAATTCCATCTCTCGTTTCTCTGTAGGTATTTATCTTTTATCGAAAAATTATCATCACCACCTTAGGTGAGGTCGGCACAACCGGCACTCATCCGTGGTACTACCGATGATGGTCCTACTGGTGGTACCACGGGAGATTTGTAATTATTCGTGGTAGGTACTACCAGACAGGTTGCACACTTAGCATGCCTATATTTTTTATTACATAAATACCTAGTAGGTTGGAAGAATAGATCTATAGTGTTAGCTCATAGTTGCGGTTTGCCTTAGATAGGATAGTGTTTCTGTGCCTCTGTCCAAGGTACCAGGAGGACATAAAGCCCAAGAAGTTGATTGGTTGCAGGGTCCTAATTTATAGGTAGGTTAGGTACGACCGAGTGTTTATACCTACCTAACCTACCAATACTATACCTACTAATAATAGGAAGGCATGCGAGCCAAGGCGGTGGGCACTGGGCACTTTGGTTTCGTGCACTGAGTAGGCTTGATTCATCGTTTAGCTACATAGATACCAGGACAGCATACATTCTAAAAGAGTTAAGTGCCCACCTCCATGGTACTTTCCAGAAATCATTTCTTACCATAAACTATAGTTGTGCATAAATCAGTCAGAAATTGTTTTTCTTCAAATAACTATTTCTTACAGGTGTACTAAATAAATGAATAAAACACATTTAATATCAATCATACAATATGTATTTAGTCATTACAAATTACAATAATTGTGACAGGTGGACAAAACCACTCCAATTGAAAACATCTCATTAAATCACTACATTGAACAAATTCAAAGGACCACATTAAAATAATTCGCTATTATTATGCCCAAAATATGTGATAAATTAATTGAGGTAGATTCCCATCATTAGCTGGGGTTCAAATTATAATTAACTTCGGATTCTCCATAGAGGGTACAAGCAAATAAGACAACGCATTAAACATTATACTATATAATTAAATATCTACAAATTGAATCAGTAGTGCACACTATCGGGGGATACTCAGGCTCCGCTAATAGTCGATTGCTTTATCAAACATTTACAATAAAAGAGAACATTCATAATATAATAAACGCATATAGGAAACATGTTATATTGACAACTCACTACTACCACTAGGCTATGGGCTCTCGCCCCGCGACCCGGCGCGAACCAGATTACAGAACTATGCAGATATAATACTTACAATAAATACTAGCTATTTACATTCCAGGGGGCCCGCTCAACGACTGACCACAGTTTATTCCAAATTAGCAGTTTTTTACTGTACGTGGATTTTGTATACACGTACTTACAGTAATATTGTGTTTTGAGTGCAATAAGTGTGGTCAGTTGAACAGTTAATCAAGCCACCAACAGTCCAGCAAGTCTGCATTGCAGCTGTAATGTGTTTCACGCCTCACAATACATCGATAGGTAAACACATAGATACATCATACATTTTTCATAAAACAATTACTATATTTGTGTGTTCTTTCTTTGAGAAAGGGGTCAACTAAGTTTAAGAAGTATCTTGTTCCCCAAATATTTTCAAATGAAATAAATTACATGGAAGTTGATTGGAAGAGGGTACGAACTGTGTGTACATACATACAGACAACCAATCATACTTACCTGTAAAAATATACATACAATCGCGCAAATAAGTATGAGTCAACCATAAGTACTATTTATTTAATATGTTATTATAGTATAGTGGCAGTGATAAAATATAGGCAATCTCTTTGCGCTTACAAGTACATATTCCGAAATTATTGCTTGCCTCAACCATCAAGATATTTTTTTTTCCCAAAATATCTCTTTGTCTAAATGTCTATGTAATAACCGACTACCTCTATTAATGAAACTTTACTTGATTTCAGTTTTTATCATTGTATTTTCTGGGCAACTTATTTTGTACTAGAGCTTTTTTTTTAAGCCAATCATATACTCCGACCATAGAAACATTCAAAAACTAATTGAGCGAGACATAATAGAACCACGCAAACGGGACCAATCAGTCTCCTTTCACACATCCAAATGTTTGAGATCAAAATATTCATTCAAGTCCTTTATTTTTCACGGATAGAACAAAAAAATTGTCTTTTAGAATTTGGTGTCGAATTTTACTAAAAATATAATTTAAAGAAAGCGAGCCAATAAAATATTATGGCACTACGATCAGTGCTGAATAAAATTAAACTAAATTTTAAATTTTAATAAAATAATAATCAGTACATTGGATTAACTCCAAACAGAGTCTCGACTGCGCTTGTAACAGCAAACCTTTTCCTTACACCGTTAATCAAACAGGCACCAACTTGACTACAAGAGAATTTTCCTATATATTTTCTTTGGGTCTAATTCACGCCTACTATGAATGCATCCAAAACAGTTACCGGCAACGCGTCAACCCGACGGTTGAAGAAGAGCCGTTATCCAGTTTGGATCAAATCAAGTACTTACCTATCTTTTGCTACAACTCTCACTTCATTACAATAGCCAAACGATTCATTGCGTTACCAATCATTACTCTATTCTACACTCACTCATAATGTTTTCTATACATTCCACATTTACTCTGCAAATTACTAAGAGCCAATTTGAAATCAAAATTAATTTATATCAGTTCCATAAATTTTGGTTTTTTAACGACATCGAACAGCTTACTTGAAAATATGGTGTTTTGTTAAATTTAAATTAAGTGAAACACCCTTTACCGCGCGTAATTCATACTAACTTAAGTCTAGGCTAGGCACTAACTAAAACAATACTAGCGAGATCTCGTGAGCACGGAACACAATATATTTACTTGTGTGTAATTTACCCCTTATGACTAAAAAGGCATTTTATTCTGATAACGTTTTTAGTATAGGATCATTCAAAAAGTACTTTAGATCAAAATCCTGTCCAAAAGTGAAAACTTACTACAAAAAGCGGCGCGCGTGTGTAATTGACAATACTTCGCGTCACTTCTTGTTTCCGCTTTTAGTTTTCTAATTTCTTTGTAACAGTTGTTCATCAAAATATGTGTTAGTTATTGGTACAATATCGACAGACGACATTACTCGCTGTTTCAATAGAAAAGTTGCATATAATAATTACTTTCTTAGTTACATAATCTTATGTTGTAAATATGTATGTATGGAACGAATAAATTTTATTGTATTCAACTTTTATCTGTATCAAAAGACTGTGGCAGTGACGTTTCATTTGGCAGTAAAAATATTAAATATTGCTTATCTCATTGTCGATCGGATTTTGAACACTTTTTAGGTATAGCACGACATTTATTTCTATCAGAGAGTTGTATAAAAGTTACAAAAAGATTAATTATACAATGCTGGGGAACTGTCAAATTACTGTTAATGTTCAATAGAACAAATATATTTCATTGAATTTAGTCGTGACAATTCGAGCACAATCCTTGGTATTAACATCGTATGAGTTGTATTTTAACTTAAATTTCGCAACGTTGTGCATGATGTATAAATAAGCTAGTCTTATCACAAAAAAAATATTGCTAACATTACGTTTCCGAGGCTTGTGTACAGTCAGCCGTTGATTAAAATAAACCACATCAAAATTCTAAAACAAAAACGTTAAACACACTGTAATCCTCATTGTAAATACGATCTTATAGTTAATCAACAAGGCACAAAAAACCTATTGCCAACTACATTCTAAAATTAAACACAACTTCAATGGCAGTGTCGTTATTCTCGCACACAACTTAAATCATACAGACAGTTGTTGATTCTGTTCATAAAGCGTCATTAACGATTGCTCGGCTTTGTCTTCGCATGGAACACAACAAAGGGTCAAAAAAATGGAATATCAAAAGTGGACTGTACTACCTACGACCTAAGGGCTAGTTTCGTTTGATATGACTACGCGCGTACCTGAATGTGAACACTACGAGTTATTAGACGAAATGGCTACTATTAGGCACTTGGTGAGTGGTTTAAGCGCCCGAGCCAGCTCAACAATTATGCCGCAAATGTCCCTGTCCAAATATTTTAAAACTTTTTAAATTTTTACACGTATATCATTGATATAATAGTTTTTTTAAATGTAAGGAGTGATTGAACAACTGGACAGCAACATAGCCGATAGATAGAATAGCGCCACTGCGCAGCAAACTTTCGACAACTGGCACCTCTCGATCGACGATTCGCAGGTTCATAATTAAAACTAAAACGTTACAAGCGCCGAACGCAAATTATTCTAATCCGGATCATATTCCGACTCTAATAAGAACTAGTATTTACACATTGGCAGTGGTGCGTATCGCTGGTCGTCGACGTGTCATAGCGACACTACATACTTACATTCTAGAAACTTAAAATATTCAGACTACTTCCGTCCGTATTCACTCGTAGACCGAGAGGTTCATTTAAACTAAAATCATCTACGTCTAACCTCGGTCTTCCTATATTACCTTTATACATTTCGCACTAAGTATTTACATTTATATTTGTTCATGCTGTCCGCCCGCCATACCGCGGCGCGCGCGAACGCAATAAGGCTCGAAATCCCGACGAACCATTCAAATATCATTATAAAAAGTTATCATCAGTCTTGTGAATAAATTTACGCCTGCTACGGAGCAGTCTACGAACCGTCGTCAACAATCTTTGGCGAGAATTTACCTAAACCGACCACCCGCGTCGGCGGAGAATCAACATCTGCCTCGCTAGTCCACATCAAACTTCTACATTTTAAAACATAAAATGTACAACGATAAGCCGATAGAAATGTTGAAATAGAAATTGAGCTTGCGCGCTAAAATGCGGCAATTGTCAATAATTTGAATGAAAAATATTAGACAACCTCTAGCAACGTAATGAACATCGCTACCGGCTCGTTCGGTGTCGGTTTACCGGCCGCACGGCCAGAAGGCGTTGCCGCCGTACCGCCTGCCGAGTTTCCTCTTCTTGGCGCCGCTGACTTCCACTCTATCGGCGACGTCTTCCTTGAAGAGCATGGGCGCGGCGGGCGCGGCGCACTCCGGCTTGGGCTCCGCGCTGCGCCGCTGTTTCGCGATCAGGTTGTTGAGCAGTCGCGAGGAGGTGCAGTGGCGCGCGGGCAGGAGGCGCAGGGGCGCGGGCGGGGCGGCGGGGCCGGGGGCAGCCCCCTTCGCGGGCGAGGCGCACGCCACCTTTCTGTACGAGTCACAGAACTGCTCGTACAGCATCACCTTGGTGGCGACGGGCAGCGTCGCGATCTCCACTCGCTTCACTCGCTGCACCTCTTTCTCGGGAACCCACTCGTCCTCCAACCTGAGAATGTTGACGTCTGTTAGAATATGTCACTGAGGCAGTGCCACACCGAGGTATCTGCAAACACATCACTTTGGTAAAAAACGATTATGTAGTCCCAATTGTATTAATTGCAATGGTTTTTTGAAGAAAATTTTCAGATTTGCAATTTGTGTTTACAGTTTGGGATGCAGTCCTGAACACAATTACTTTTACTACAAATAGGGCAACATCAGACAGAGGTCATGCATTTTCTAAAAGCGGGTGTAACATAAAATAAAATAAGGGTTAAACCGAATCCACATCTAAAACTATATGTTCAGGACGTGCATCCCCATTAGCTGCTAGCAACCTCGATGAGTACAATTTCAAGAATCGATTGGATAATAAATTGATTAGTAAACTTCTCTCATACTAATATACCTTGCGATTACCATGCGAGCTTCTCTTCTTTTAATTAGAAATTATTTCTCAAAGAAAGAGGGGTCACATGTTACGTGTGCTATTGCAATGTGTATTAGTATGGCGGTTTTTACGATGCCGTTCCAATTTTTTTGCCAATTGTTTATTTTTGCTAGCAACGATTGGAAAATTGCTCTGTGTGGCACTTTGTCATGACATTATGCCAAGCAGAGACTTTATAAGGATCAAATGCAAAACCACGTCTCATATTACTAATTGTGAAACCTGTACATATCTACCGGTTATTTAAATATTTAAACATAAGTAGGTACTATGGTTTCTGAATGCAATTGACCCTCACGCATCAAGCGGTATTTTAGACTTAGGATATAAAGCGATTCTTGAACTGTTTAGATTAAGAAATAAAAAGATGTATGGTTTGTTATGTACTGTATACTCCCAATACGCAGTGCTAAATAATTGATTTATTATAATAGACATTTCAAATTTATTTTGCAGGATGATAACTTGATGATGTGAACACTGAAAGATGAATAATAGTGAACAAACAATAAGCGAAAATGTTTCTCTATCTTTTTGTGGTTATATTGAAGTGATATTATGGATATGAAGAAATAATATGAGTAGTATAATAAATCAATCTGGATGATTCGCTACGACACAACCCACCTGGAGTTTACCTTACAACACATAACATCGTTCCTTTCTCTAAATCTGTACAGCGCTGTAGAATGTTCATTAATGGGGCATTCATTATGTAATACTAACTAGGTATTTATATATTTGATTTTGTGTAAAATTTGTGTTCTTTTCATCAACATTGTGATAAAATAAATTATAATATTTATAAATACTTTTCAGCCGACTTCAAAAAAAGAAGGAGGTTCACAATTCACTTTAATTTTTTTATGTTTGTTATCGGTTCAGTAGTTTAGTTTTTTAATCGAAGTAACTGAATTATATGCCATCCAAATAAACAAAAAGTCATTTTTTGCTCTCCTGTGACTTTACAGGGGTTTTCAGGTCACAAGAACACTGAGAACAGTTCCAATTGAAGTAGGTTTTAGTATATTTTTGTTTAAAATATTGATTATTTATTATTATTTATTGATAAGTAAGTTAGTGTGCAACGTGAAATTTATGTGTATTAGCTATAAAAGTGTTTTTCTTTGTTTTATCACTTTTCAAGTGAGTTGCACATTTTAATCTTTGGAATGACCTATGTAGGTTCAATATTTTAAAATATGTTGAGAGTCGCAATCTCATTTTAATATTAAAAAAAAGAAACACTAGCCAACTTCTTGTAATCCAATGCTTACCTGTAAAAATACAAGCAACTTAATGATTCATTAAAAACTAATTTATGCTTAGTTAAGTTAAATTAACTGTCATTAATAATTCATGAAGCTTAACATGATATTAAGAATGGTTGCGTTTACATATTTTTCCCATAATAAATCATATTTTTAGTAAATCTGGTATGTTTTGTAAATTTTCTAAGTTTCACCAAATTTTGGAACGAGACTGAGCGACCAACCTTATTGCAATCTTCTTTAAACACAAGTCTTTCCTTAAATTCACAAATTAGCCTCTCATCTTGAAGCTTAAACCTTGTACCAAGGAATCATCTTGGGTCATGGCGCAGATGAAGCGATGATCTGCGCGCTATAGCTGGCAGAAGGTGGATGAGAAGAGCCGAAGTGGTAGTGAGTAGGCATGGGAGAGTGTCATCTCCCATACCTACTCAATCTAACAATGGCCCCTGCGTGTGGACTTTGCCTTTGTGTCCTGAAGAATAGATTTCCGGTTACATATTATGTTCAGCTGGCTACGTCTATTGACGCTATCGGAAGGCGAAACTGGAGACAAAGTCCTGTTTATTTTTATTTTTGTGTCTATGAACCACAGATATCTATGAACCTATTATATGTTTGTATCAATAATTGCTTCAACAGGCTTAACAGTTTATTTTGGTACACATACACATGTGGCACAGGTGGCATGCAGCGTACTCCTACCCTAGGTTTTGGGAAGCAGTGTTTAACACCCTGTATGTAATGTTGATATGATAAGGGTACATACACGCCACGAGCAGCGCCTCCAGGAGTTACTCCTACCCTAAGTTTTCGGAAGCAGTGTTATAACACCCTGTATGTAATGTTGATATGATAAGGGTACATACACGCCACGAGCAGCGCCTCCAGGAGTTACTCCTACCCTAAGTTTTCGGAAGCAGTGTTATAACACCCTGTATGTAATGTTGATATGATAAGGGTACATACACGCCACGAGCAGCGCCTCCAGGAGTTACTCCTACCCTAAGTTTTCGGAAGCAGTGTTATAACACCCTGTATGTAATGTTGATATGATAATGGTACATACACGCCACGAGCAGCGCCTTCAGGCGTTACTCCTACCCTAAGTTTTTGGAAGCAGTGTTATACCAGTACCAGTACCAGTAACAATATTACACCTGTACCTTATTAATTTTGATATAATGGTACATACACATGTAGCGGGTGGCGGGTGAGCAGCGCCTCCCGGCGGTACTCCTACACTAGGTTTTTAACACCCTGTATGTTGATGATAATGGTACATACACATGTGGCGGGTAGTAAGTGAGCAGCGCCTCCCGGCGGTACTCCTACCCTAAGTTTTTGGAAGCAGTGATATAACACCTGTACCTTATTAATTTTGATGTAATGCTACTGTATGTAATGTTAATATGATAATCGTACAAAAACATGTGGCGGGTGGCAGGCGAGCAGCGCCTCCCGGCGGTACCCCGAAACTAGATTTTCGAAAGCACTGTTTAACACCCTGTATGTAATGTAATGTTGATTATGATAATGGTACATACACATGTGGCGGGTAGTATGTGAGCAGCGCCTCCCGGCGGCTGGTGGCGGCGTTATAGCGCGTGGCGGCGAGCGCGGCGTGCAGCGTGAGCGTGTGGCGCGAGCGCGGCGCCTCCGCGTACAGGCAGCCGCCGCCGAGCCGCCAGCGCGAGCAACGCGCCAGCCGCCACGCGAGGCCCTCCATCATGCCCGCGTCGAAGAAGTCGAACATGCGCGCTGCAACATTATCATCATACATTCAATTTATAATATTATACTTTATAGTAATTTTAAAGTTAAACCTAAACCTGTATATACTAGGAGAACCAGCTTACATCTAGGACAAACCATTCGTACCATTCGTGGCTTTTTAGATGTTTTGTTTTATCTTTATGTACTAATTCTTATACAATAAATAAAATAATATGTTGGACATTAACACAGCGCCATCTAGCCTCAAACTAAGCGATGGGTTCCCGACAAATGTTACATTCAGACTCAGAAAAAACACCAATGTTCATTACACAAATAAATAAATAAATAGGATATTTTGGACCCTTCACACAACGCCATCTAGCCCCAAACTAAGCAGTAAGCTTGTACTATGGGAACCAGATTACTGATACAATACCTAAATCCTTTTTTTAATACATACGTAGAATACATAGCAAACACCCAGACTCAGGACAGACACCGATGTTCATCACACAAATATTAGTCCTGAAGCGGGAATCGAACCCGGGACAAACATCTGCGACACGTGTGGCAACGACGCGACACGGAAACAAAATGTATGTGCTGTGTGTAATTTTGATTGTTTAAGTATTTTGCTGCTGGCTTATTGTTTCATCATTGTATTGTGTTTATCTCTGTACAGAGGGTGTTCTCATATGTCTTGTTCTTTTCTTTATCTTATGGTCTAGCTGCTAGGTAAGGTACCAGTACTCACCAGACCATGGCTGCCGCCGATACCGCAGCTTCTTGCCGTTGCGGCGGATGAGCTTGCTCGCACTGTCAGAGGCTTTCTTGGTTCCGCTGGCATTCGGCGACGACTCGTTGAAGTGGTTGTTCACATGTCGCTCCAATAGAGTCTGTAATCAATCGCATCTCAAGTTACATTTTGAATTATGCCAATTGTTTGCCAGGAACGAGATCTGATGGTCAGTTTAATAATACCATTACTTTTTAGTTTTGCAATACAAAAGCTGTAAAAAATAATATATTTATATGTTTGAACATAGATCTAGTACCTCACCCGACCAGATATTGGTCGGACCGACTGTGTAACCGACATATTGGTCCGTCCGTCTACATAAACATGTTCTTTATCTCTCACACTTAACTAAATTCAGTTCCTAAGGTAGAGTATACTTACAATAAGACATCTATCGGGGAAATATAAATTAAAATAATACTGCTATATGTTAGACGTTTTGCGAACTAATAAGTTGTTACAACCAGCCACCAGAAACACTAGCCTCTTTTACATTTGAAGATACTTGTTACTAAGTACATATTCACGCGTTTTTCAAATTCATATTTATAAAAATTCTTAGTATACTATCTTCAAATCGTAAAGCGCAGTTTGTGCATTCTAACAACATCGAGTTAATATAAGTACATTGTATTTTTTTAGCAATTTTAAACAGAATTGCACAGGCGCATGTTCACAGACATAGATACTAATTTTAATTAAACTTTGTCGGTCATTAGCCGATAAAAAGTTTTTCACTTTGTTATTTCACTTTGTCTCTATAATTTATGTTCGATTTGTATGAGCGCAAACTTCTGTATAAAAAGTTACTATGGCTGGTTTGGAATGTTGTTGGTATTTATTACTTTTTATAATTTTAGTTCATTAGAAAATTAATGTTTTAGGCTGGATTTTCACTGCATTTACATTAACGTCATCTGATATTCATTTCTTAATAATACACTAACTAATCTATTCACAAACTTGAGTGTTGTCCCCGCAGCGTTTGATTTGCTAACACACACATCCTCTCGCACGTTTTGTAGAAAATAAAAGTAATACGTACAATAAATTTATCGAAAATTGTCCAAAAGACTATTAACCATAATTATATATACGGATAGGCCATGTGAGAAGATTTCATGATACGACAATGCATGATAATGTGATAATTCAGCAAGTTATGTGTATGCGAGAATAATGGAAATGGCCCGTCCATTTATTATAATTTTGATCAAAATAGCCCAATAAATTTATTGTGAAAATAAATAGTAACATTGCAGTGGAATATGTTGTGGCACAGCCTTCGGATCCTTGGGAAAAAATATAACAAGTTTATCGCTTGTAAGTCTTATAACGTTAGCACACGGAATGGAACGGGTGCGATCATAAATCAATGTCACAAGTGGCGACATCACAGACGAAACAATGGATAAGAAAGTCACAAGATAAATGGATATGTATAATAATTCTATTGAATTAAGTTTTTTGGAAGAATTTGAAAGTGGAGCCGGTATTTGAAACAAAACTTGACATTGAAGTCCCAATCAAATACTTTTTAACAGCTCATAGTTAAAATATTTGAAAAATTCTATGCTCAGGAATAAATTCAACTGAATCTAGCTTCGTTTCGTAGTACAGGTCTATTATAGAACCAAACTATAGTGATATGCCACTTGATCGACTAATTATTCGATCACTAGCTACGAATACAAGAAATGACCGATTCTATGACGGCCAACGCGTGTATGAAAATCAAAAGAATATCTTTCGATCACCAAGAATCAATCATTTCATCAATCGGGACGTGGTTTACAGAGAATAGGACACACTTATTACCTGATACTTACTATGACAATCGTTTTGTAACTGTAACCAAACTTATCACGGAATCTAACTACTGACTAACTTAATTCTAAAATAATAATAAAATAATTCAGTCGTACTGGAAACATCGAAAGATGGACAGCAAAAAGTCTGTTTGCACATTGATTAGTTGCAGTGCAGTAGCCGGGCATAATGACAAGTGCAGGTAACATAAACACGTTTCGATACTCCCTGCAACGTATGTGCAGATGAAACCTGCACTGAATTTAACAAAGTGCAACATCAGCTTAACTTTCATTATACAATACCTTGTTACTTGATTTTATTATTTAGGTACGCAAGATAAGAGACGGAATAACTTTTTATTTATTATAGGCATTTGAATCAAGACAACATCCATAGATATCTTTCCCACTCATCGCAGACGCAAGACACATCGCCGTGGCTTGCCACTAAGCGAGTAGCTATCAAAGTCATAGCTATGCATAGTGTGCATGTAGGTCGTAAGAACAAAGCAAGGAACGTAATTGTACCTGGGTGGAGAACCTTCTCTCGCAGCCGTCGACGATGCACTTGAAGGGTTTGCTGCCTCCGTGCGATAGGGTGTGGCGCTCCAGCCATAGTCGCGAGCAGGACGGCTTCCCGAAAACCTTGCACCGCTCCCACAGGCAAACGAAGTTTTCCTTGCCAGCTTGCGTTTCTACGTGGATCGTCTGAAAAAGATTTTGTTTTTTTTATTTAAACCAGTGACGGTAAGCCGAGCTAGGAGCACTCCTGATGGTAAGGGAACTGCTATAGCGCTAATCCACTTGAGTCATTTTGATGATCAGTCTCATAAGGCCCAGTTACTAGCTACAGCACTTTTCAAACCAAAACACAGTAAAGCTTATACGTTATTGCTTTGCAGCACATTATCTGGCATTGTGTTGGTATATAGGAGCCTCTAGTGCACGAAAGGAGCCTTCTCGAGGCGCACTTGAAATCCTTACACCACACTGGTTCGAAAGAACTAGTGACACGATAAGAAGAAGAAGGTATATAGTATCTACCCATCTACCCATCAAACTAATATTATACAGTCGAAATTTCGTGAGGACGGATGGATGGATAGATGTAATTCCGTATGGAAGTTTATAGTATGTAAAAAAACACAGGCTACTTTTATTCCCGATACTAATCGAAGCTGGGTGCAACAGCTAGTGGATAATAAATACACACCTGTATGTGTTCAAGCAGATCTGGGTCTCCATCGAACTCCTTCTTGCAGTGCTCCCATAAGCACACAGTGATGGTGGTGGAAGTGTCAGAGCTCGATGCCCTTTTCCCATTGTCTGCCTTCACAAGGGTCCTCGGAGGAAACCTTATTGTTTTTGGCTGTTTCAAGATTGGACTCTTCTGACTCTGTATATCCGAGGAACACACGCTGATACTCAACGATAGAGAGGAATCTTCGTCACCTTCTTTACTTGTTTGTGAGTCGCTTATTGGAGAATCTATTGATTTGTCCGTACCTATGCCCGATTCGGTATCGGTAGTGGCATTGCAGAAGTTCGCTTCTATCATTGAAGTATGAACATTTGACGACACGTCTTTCAAGACGGTGATTTGCGTGAAAATGGTTTCTTCTCGCCTCGCGACCTCTTCAACTTTTCGCAAATCTTCGTCTACAGGATCGGTTCTCGATTCGTCACTCATGTCCTCCTCACTTTTGATGCCTTCATCAATTTCGTCGTTCGTTCGTTCTTTCTCTGATAATAGCTCATCAAACTTTTCAGAAAAGCTGCTGCTAACTTCTGCGAAACACCTCTTTTTTCTAATTTGTAATGGGACAATATTGTTGTTGACTGTTTTCGACAGCCAGGGGATATCACACTTTGCATTGGTAAGTTCACACTCAGGTTCCTTTACTGTACTGCTTGGTGGCTCTGTCCCTTGAATAGGATTGTCGGGAGGTTTGACCGGTGCTATAGGTATACTGCTTGTGTGCATGGTTTGATTTGTATAACTTACAAGAGGAGCATGATGAAGGATCTGATTTGAGCATGCTGTGGGTAAGCTTGATGTTCTGCCGGTGTAACTTTGATTCGAGCACGAGGTCGGTAAGCTCGTTGCGCTGCCGCTGGTGTACATCTGATGATTAGACGGAACACTGGTTGCAGTACTTCCGGTGTACATGTGATTCGAGCACGATGACTGTATGCTTGTCGCAGTGCTACCGCTATAGCTCCAAGTCTCCTTCACGTTCATATTTGGCACGGAAGTAACGATGAAACCTGGTTGTGGTACTAAAACAGGATGACTGAAATTTACAGCATAGTTGGTTTTTTGCTGAACTGTCATTCCAACTGGAGGTACTCCTGGGACGGTTTTGTTCATTCCCGATTGCGTGTTCATGGGCGCAGCTTTGTTCACATTCGGATAGACAGGGTTTGGTATTGGATTAGCGAGTTTTACAAGCGTGCCGTTTATTAGAAACTGTGTCGTTGGTTGATTTTGCAAATGGTCTTGTCTCTGCGCTGCTAACTGAGAATTTTGAGGCAGTACAAAGTTTGGCATTTTTGCCATTAGATTTGGTATTTGGACAACAGTTCCATTTATATTTTGCATTAGAGGAAACACAAATTGGCCGTTTAGTTTAGTGGGACTTGACACATTGACATTTTGTCGGTTGAAAGCTGTCATATTATTTTGCTGGCCTAAAGTTTGTGCCGGTATCCCTGTTTGTGGTATTCTCAAAGTCGTTAGCATCACATTCTGAGGAACCGCGACAAATGAAGCCATGTTGGTTGTAGTGGTACCATTGCAAGGTTGCGGGAGGTTAATTTGATGACAGCTTTGAAGGTTGTTCATTGGTAAGTTGATGTTGTTAAGGTTGCCATTAACCGCCATCGGAACTTGCCGGACGCCGTTAGGAATACATGTTTGAGAACAACTTGCTTCTCCTGGTACGTTCTTTAAAGATGAGCGCTGATTTGAATTAATGCACTTTTGCTTTTGATGCTGTAGTTGCTTGAGATTATTGGCTTTCGACCAAGTCAAATTTTTACTGTTTGCTATACACGCTGAAGATTTGCGGTTTGTTCTCTTAGCTGACTGAATATCGTTAGTCTTTTTAGGTAAATCCTTCTTCATTGAAATCATTTTGTGTGGATTAAGGCTAAGGTTGTTAGATCCACACATAACACCATTCATCCTACTGTCTAATTTGGTCGTAGAGCTTACGACACCATTCATTCTGTTATCTGGTTTGGCTGCCAACTTGATCGGAGAACGATTGACGGTGGGCATTGGTAAGGCAGGTATTGGAACTTTTCCTTTAGGTGCACTCGTAGACACTTTGTTGATACCGTTGGCGGATGGGTCTAGTGTCCTCTTATCGCTACACTTCTTTTTATTATCTAAGAATCCGTTATGAAGCCCGCTCGTCGACGTATCTTTAGCGAATGTCTCGAACCCGTGCCGTACTTCCACAAAGCCATTCATAGTGGTATGAACTCTTTCGTTGCCTTCTCGAGAATTTCCATAATCTCCCGTACCATTAACGAGCGTACCTGACGGCATTTTACCCAGATCTACGGCTTTGGTATCGGAAGTTCCGTTGAAGGCAAGGTTTGATGGTTTCAGAGCAGCCGCTTCGTTTTGCCTCCCGACGTCCATTAGCACCTTGGGACTGAGAGTCTGTGATAAATACGAAATATATTTTTCCAATTCGTGCGTAACGCCGTTTTTTTGGCATTTCTTCTTGGTGTCATCTTGTGCGCTAGGATTGTGGTCTCGCTTGAGGCCGTTCTGAGGTTTCATTTTGTGGTTGAAGTACTCTGTGATGCGGCGGTGTAGAGGCGGGTGGTGGCGGCGCACGGGTGCCGGTTGGACCGCGATGCGGCGCGGGACCGGCGGCGGCGGCGCCGGTTCGCTCGCCCAGGGCGGCATGCGCGCGCCCGCGCCCGTGCCCTCCTCTGTGGCGCTGCACGATGACTCGGGGCTGGGCGGCGAACGCGGCTCGCTGATGTCGCTACAGCTGCCTCCACTTTCTGATGGGCTCAACACCGCCACGCCACTGAAACAATTCAAACATAACATGTTAATTATGAAGTATTATAATAACACTTAAGGATGTGAGAATATTGTATGAAAACTAACTGGGGGAGATGTAACAAACGTGGTTTGCGCGCAATCACGGTGCATTGCCCCGACTCAAGTAGGTGCCATGCCGCCGTGACGCAATGAGACTGCGCTGACCGAGCGACGTCCACGTCCACACCGGCAAGCGTAATGTGTAGGAAGAAGGTAGTGTGTAGCTGTAGTCGTGTGGCGAATGTAGGTATTATTTTTGGCTGCATGATATATTCAATGCACGTACGAGTAGAAACACTGTGGACGCGACTGTGTACGGTCAAGTCAGCCGAGCTACGATTTCACGAATTTTGATGCTATCAAGTGTTTATTTCAATTATTGAACTCCCAGAGACCTACAGGCTTGGTCAGATTATAAAGTACCTATCATACTTTATAGCCCGTAAAGACTAACAGGAAACAACACTTGTTTATAAAATTGATGCGAGGCTTAACACGTGAAATGTTCATCGCACGAGCATTCTCTTGTTTAGGTTGCTATCATAGAGACCAATTTTGAATTAAAATTTCAAATACCTGGATAGCTTAGACAAGTTAGCTTAAGCTATTTTACGGGTAAATGTTGTCAACTAAATACTTTTTTATTTAGACTCATACTAAGGATCAATAAGCGCCAGCGGCTTAGTTATAACAATTTCGACGTCTATGTATTATGATTTAAAGCATTACTGATATAACATTTTAACAATTTTATACTTTAGTAATGTGTTTAAAATTTATCCTGTCATACTTTTTCATAAGGGTTATGTCTAAGCATAATGAAAGGAAACGCAAGAGGTTAATATTTGCGTAGATATATCATAGCACAGGCCTTTCAATGGAACAAAGGTTCGTATAGGATGTTTTTTGCGAATTGCCGAAAGCAAAAGTGGCTGATGCGTCGACGCTATGTAGGTGAGTCTGACCGAGTCGAAGCAAGGTCGCGCCCGCGCCGATTTCGGTCGTTCACCCGCGCTCTTTGTCGATGTAATAGGTATAGGTATTGTGATCTCGCTTTCAAATCAATAGTTAAGAATAATAAATTAACAGTCCTTGATATACTCAACATAAAAATAACTTAACCTCACATAGATATTAAATACTAAGATCAACTATAAACGAAAGTTTATGACAGGTGGATGGATGTTAGTAATTTAGAGGCGCCAAAATTGATCGAGCTGAAATGTGTTATGGTTATAGTTCAGGATATAGGACATAGACCATACTTTTTATCTCGCCGTTGTTCTACAACGGCAGATCTATGCTTACCTTGAATATGTATAAGATACTTATAAGCTAGATAAAATAATTTACGATAAGTACATTTAACAAGTATTGATTTCGTAACTATAACCAAAATTTTATGTAGTTGATACAAATTTTAGAGCTTTCAGCCCATCTTTCATAGGCATCTTATTTTTTGTTCTAGATTCGGACAACATTGAAACTTATAATATAACGATTAAAATAAAACTGATTGTATCAAAAATATAAAAACATTTTCTCCCTCCCTGAAAATGGGCGTGCAAATGATACGTCAAGCGCACATGTCTCCCCGCGATGGTGAGGGTGTTTTGATTATAAACCGAGGCCTTCGTGTAACGAAAGGCGAAATTAAAAACACAGATTAATATTTTCCTGTAGTTATAATTTTATTTTATGATTTATTTTTCGAGGAAGTCTGAAATTGTGGTCAAGTCCGCAACTAGCTATACTACCAAAAAATTGAAAAAACATTAAAAATTCCACTTACGTATTACCAAAATTGAGCACCGTAAGGTGAACCCCGATTACGCAGGCAAAGCCGTGCATTTACTTAGTAACCTTTTTTTTTTAACACAACGATGTCAAAAAGTTACAACTAAATTGAAATTAAATCTGCAAAGAGATACTTTAAATCTATCCAAATTAAGTCTAGGGTTGGTTTTCTTTGGGGTTGTAAAATGGAATTTTATTACGTTTAGCGTTCGAAATTGATCATCATGCACGGCCGGGGTGGAGCCGCTGGGGATTTGCTAGTCAAATTTCGTTGGGGTGTAGTCGTGTGCGCCGCGAAACCCTGCGGCGCACACATGTGCTGCTCTACCCGAGCCATTTTAGTATTAACTAATTAGGCGTCTTTGGAAAATCTGGTCTATATATTAAAATATAAAAAGCATGAGTTTTGGACAACAACAACATATCCAACCTACTAGTAGATTCTCTTCAATTACCCCTATTTTTGTTGAAGCAACATGAATTAAAGAAAGTAAATCCATATTAAATCGTTATGAATCGAAATACAACAAAAACCAATTTCTAGACTTGAGGAATTCCTGGTCATTCCACTTTCCGATTGATGCATGTAACTGTCACAATACGACTGGTTTTCAATGGCAAGTTGTGTCGCAACTGTGATTATGTCACCGGCGACGTATTTACTCCGTTACCCATTCATTAAGAGTTGAAAGGAAGCCGCGTCGCGTGAGAATCGTGTCACAGGACGGGGTAGGCGAACCCCCTTTTTACTACGTACCCTGTGTCGATACCTCCCTTTACTCCCCCACACCCCCGCGATTATTATGCTAAGTGTCTGACGGTTTTGTCAGGGTGAGTTTTTCGCGCATCTGCTATTTATTTACGCGTTTTATATTCATGGGATTGTGTAGTCGCTCAGTCGTGGCAAGGCGTCAGCCTCACAGTTCATTACGCAGTGTTACAAGGTTATTGTATGCCGTTTGATACACGACTATACATTTTGTTCTATAAGCATTATGGTTCACTTTATTACACTGAGGGAAGTAGGTTACCGGGCGCACCCTGCGTGACACTCCTGACAAGTCGTCTTCCAATTGGTTTTCTACCCAACTGTACAGTACAGGGTGTAACATCTCGACGGGTTAGTGGTTAGTCTTTTATCAACAAGAACGTTATCATATAATAACATTTATACCTACTCCAACGTTACGATTAGGTATTCTATGTATGTATATTCAAAACTATGAAAGCAGTTTTTTTTTTAAATAAGTCTTGGTCCCTTTTGAAGAAAATGTCTCTCTTATATTTTTAAACATCCTATCACTGACACATCGAGGTTTTAAACCCAGTATAATGACTTTCCTTAAACATACGTCATTGCAACATTAATTACTAAACGAGATTTACTGCACATAAATGATAAATGGGTGTTAGGTTCATTAGGTTCTGACGATTATGGTTTAAACCATATCCCGTCATTATAATTATTAAAATATGAATAATACCTATACAGGGCTTACTTATAGTACCTAACCTACCTATGAATCAACATCATCCATGCATGCTCATTGCTTTGGCTCAGCAAGGAATTCCCTTTATAAAGGTTTTCAAGTTTAGAACCGCAGTTGAATCGTTTGCATTTCAGCAGTAGAATCTTCAAAGATATTGCAGTTCTGGTTTCCTGTTCTGTTACGTCTGGCGCGTCTGGGCAGGAAGCAAGCGAATTCGCGGCGAGTGCTTTGTCTATAACCGCTACTTTGCGTAATTTCCGCTTCAGATTTTGGGAAATGCAGTCTGATAGTAAATTGTGTTGGAGTTTGTTCTTGATGTTTTCTTTCATCTTTATTAAAAATAATAAGTAGGTATAGGAATTTTACTTGCGCTAACTAGCTCATACGATGGTAAAGGATTACTACTAAAAGGATATGACTGATTTCCGGAAATTACATCATTAAAGTACGTCATCCATCATAAGGCATTGATATTTGTTTTCTTATTAACTGGTAATCATATAATTAGACTAAGTAAGCATAACTATACAAGTTATTTACACTCAGAATGGTAGAGTTTAGAAAATATTCGAATGGATGTAAAAGGTGTCAAAAATTTATTGAAAATAACGTCTAGCATTTATCATACTTCTTTGTTTCCTTGTTACTGACATCTAAGTAAGGAAACACATCAAAACACATACAGAACTGAATTACAAAATTGAGAGAGTTCGCCCTCAACTCTCAAGGGAAATTACTCACACAATGAAGGGTACTTATACAGCAAAATCTCTATTAACTTATGAATTATATAGATAGTTGTTCCACCACGTGTATGCCCTCGTTTTAAACATAACTTTAGTTTGATAAAATATACAACATGACCCATATTTTCGTGATAAGGACTTCGAATACATTTATTTTCTTGTGCATACTTTCCTCCGTGCTTCCCAAACTCTAAAGTTTGTTTAAAACGGCACCATATTTAATTCCCTGCCCTATTGGTTTCAAAAGGAATACCTGAGGCCTATAGCATCTCTGTGACAGGAACAGCTACCCTTACCCCTAATGATTAAGGCCAGCCGGAATCGTCCGACTTAATGCCGTTCAACCTTCATCCTCCAACATAGATGCTTTTATACAAAGAAGCTCCACGTCAACTTCAACACTTCCCTCTGCTTTCTAAGACTTCGATTGGTCTAATAATAAATTCATTGACGAATAATGCACAATGGATGGATCACAGCGCATTCAGCGCTCCATAGTCCTGCCGTCTTTTAACAATATTTTTGCATAAAATCGCGTGGAGATCATATTTTTTTAATTAATTTAACAACAAAAATATAATTGTAAATTAATAACAACTAATTAATAAACGGCAGGGCATTGTATGCAGTTGTAGTGATAACTTTGCCGTGTCCCCTCCATAACATAAATCATAATTATGATAACCACTAGATAACCGGACAGTGTAAACATAGTAACGACACGTCACGGACATTTTGCAGACAGCGATAATGCAAATCCAATAACATACTAAAGCACCCAACCCAATAAAAAATAAAATCAAAGATTTCCGAAAGCGTGTTAAGTGCGTGAATAAATGCGCATCATTACTAAGACTCTGTACGTTACGTTGGTACCTAATAATATACAGAAACGATCGACCCCTACTTATGAAACGTTCGCACTTCGTAGCAAATCTCGTTCTAATATCGCGGTAACACGCGAGCTTGCTCTGTTATAATTTGTTATGTTAATTAATTTAAATTACGATTTGAGCTTCGTGGGAATCACACATCCAATGTCAATGTAGGATAAATAGGGACCTACTTGATTTCCGGTAAGTTAACGGGTTTACATTAACAACGCTATGAATTCCTATTCAACAGGGTTCAAACTTCCTTGGGGTCAGGTAAACGCCAGTTTTTACGAGTAGGTAATACAGTTAATTTTAAGTAGGTTTTAGCTAAACCAAATTGCGTCACGAGGAAATTACACGAAATTACATGAAACTAAATGTATTTCCCCGTTGAATGTTTAAATATGATACATTAGCCTAATACTGTATGTCAGTAACTTTATGATTGTGAATAACATTAACAACTAATCAAGCCCAATTCGTGTTGAAATAGTAATGGATAGCAACTAACATTAGCAAGCAAGCGCATTACTTCGAGTACGAGCGTAATGTGCCGTTCGTAATCGCGAGTGCAGCGACCTTGGCGGCTCCGCTGCGACGGAGACAAAGCCTGGCTGTCGTCACCTCACCTCGCTGCCGATGGTCGTGATCGTAAAACAAAAGATTACAATCAGACTTACTTGCATACTAATCTAAAAATTACGTAAGGTCGCGTTGTTGACTAACTTCTACATGGTAATAGTCTGATAGTGTACCCAACTACCCAATATGACACGCTTAGCAGGATCGTTGAGCTATAAAAAGTTTGAACTTCATTACATCATGCCTCCTATTGACGGAAGTAGAGTTCCGGTGTAGCGATGGGGTGTTCTGTTGCCGATGGGTTTGCTTGCGGTCTCGACAAATAATGGACAAAAACACAATAGGCTGTCTTATTACGCGTATAATTAGAGTTCCTCAAAATTAAGACCTTATTATTCTTCTTTCCATTCTTGGATAGGCAAGATTCGAACTTTCTTAGAAGCTGAAGAGTTAGGTGATGAAAATAGAAAGGTTTTGTTAGAATAAACTATCGATGTCACAATTATTATGATTTTTTTACATACAATTTGTGTAGTCATAGGAACCTTTGTACTCAACAAATTATATAAATATATTTAGTAATAAATCCGCTTGATTTCTAAACAAAGGTTTTAATTAACTTAACTTTAGTTTAGAACTTTAGTACATATTACTATATTATAAACCAAAGAGTCAACGAACAGAAAACCAAAGTTCAAAGATACGACACGTGTTGTGAGGCATCATCAGGAGGTGTGGACTCGCCGAAGTTCGAAACGAAACGAACGGTTCTCACAACACGTGTCGTATCTTTGAACTTTGGTTTTCTGTTCGTTGACTCTTTGGTTTATAATATAGTAATATGTGCTAAAGTTCTAAACTAAAGTTAAGTTAATTTAAACCTTTGTTTAGAAATCAAGCGGATTTATTACTAAATATATTTATATAATTTGTTGATATTTATGGATTTCCGCAAAGTAACGCCTGAATCAATCAATAACCTTTGTACCTGCCTGTCTGTACTAATACGAGTAGCTAATAGATACACTTGATGCGCGCAAGCATTGTTCCTGTTCTCTGGACGATTGCACCTTCAGTACACCTGTGGGACGTTGTATATATGTATGTATACCATACCACTACTTAACTTATGCATTCTAATTTTTGTATTTTGGAACAACGTAAAATATATTCCTTATTTACAAGGTAAAAGTAACGGGGTCAGCGTTTTATATCGAATCATAAAACCTAAGAAAGTTTACAGAAAACCAAACAGAGCACGCGTGCTACTTACATTACGATACGAACACTTCGCACGTCAATGATGAAAATGTAAATCATAAAGTTAATGGCCGAGATGGTATCAGTTCAGTACACGAAGCGAAGTTATATCATGGGGGTCATTTGTGGGGCATCGAACCTTGAACCTTGAGCCCGCATGCCTATTGTCCACTGGCGAACAATGTCCACTTGTGGCCTGCACACCACTTAATAATTTCAAAAAGTTAAAAAGTCCTTTGAAACGTCAATAACAAAAAGTAAAACATTCTTTGAGCGTGAAACGCAAGATTTAGTAGCAAAAATACAATTTAGTTACGACCACAAAGTGTACTCGAGTCGTAAATAAATATTAAACCAACCAACTCATATAATTCATCAGCACTACCAGCCATTACTAAAGGTAGTTTCTTACGATGGATATTTCAGGAATTGTATGTGACTCCTAGTTCTAATACATGTATAAATTTGATGATTCTAATAATCGAATAAATATATTAAGTTTCAGGATCGCATACTTATGCAATACATACTAAAAACTAATGGTAATAACTTAATTCCCTTAGTGTACATTAGACACTCTATAAAACAGTCTCATAAACAAAATTCGAGTAAAGTGCTAACGCTCATCATCACCCATGTTGCTTTGATGGCGGGTCATTATCGCGACAAATTAGCATTAATTTACATTTCTGATCTTAGATAACACATAAAACCCTGCAGTCAAGTACTTGGAGCTAATACACAGAGAAATAAAATACTAGTATTTACCAAAGCAGAGATAATATTTCTAACGGAAAGATTAACTTATTCAAAAGATCACTAACGATTGCGCTATAAATAAGTAAACAGATAATCACATGAGTAATGTATTCATGTTTATAACAGTTTGATTATGTTTAGATTTAGTATTAACATAAATAGCGCCAACATAAAGTTACGAGTAGGTATGTCCTCGTACTCGTATCGCTAAATTGATTTTGTAATTTCTCAAAATCAATTCCCATCGAATGAGCCCAACGTCCAAACAGTGTAAAATGGTAGAGAGGGACACCGATCATAGCAGGGGGTATTATAAATAAATAACAATAATAAAATCAATACAGTAAAAGTACGAAGGGTAGTCGGACCGGTTTTTGGACTTGAAACGGGTCTGTTTGAGATTCAACGATACAACTACTGAGCTACAGAAATAAATTTTTAGAACGAACCATGACAAAATCGCTCGGGCTTTTTATAACAGTTATTTTTTTTGTCGTTTTTGGTTCTTTTTACTTGCAGGCACATGCAGATTAATTTGTTCTCCGTATCAGTTTAAGATCGGCACTGGATGGGCAACTTGTAAACTTGGCCGATCATTCTGATTCACTCGACCGCCTCATCCAACCTGTCTCGCTTCCGCTCCGTTACGCTAAATAGGTCTCGTATGAATAAAACAGCTAATTATAATTAAATGTGTGTGTGAATTTTTCGTACAAATATTATGTGAAAAAATTTATGAATGCTTACAATGTGAAAGATTCTATTTATATTGTAATACCGACTAACGCTCTAACTTTGTATTTTTGAGGGTAAAATATTTTTTTAAATATTTTAAAATAAATTAAAAAATAACGGCGGAAGGAAGAAACACCAAGATCGTTTTACTAGCAAGTTACATATTTCATAAGAGAAGCATGGGTCTTTTAAAACTCTACTTTCGAAATGCAAATCTTTGATAATCCAAAAAGAAACACGGCATCCATTTATCATTTGCATCTTATGCAAGCAATGCATTGCTTTATAGCGAAATATTAATCTTTTGCACTTTTATTTGGGCAACAAGCAGGTCAATACCCCGGTGAGCTAAACATACCTACACCATCTCACCACTACACTACCACGTACCGTCGCATCGTCACAGCCTTTTATTTTCCTTGCATTGATGCATTGAATATCAGTACCGCCTACACAACACAGACCGTCGGGTAATTTATTGTTGGGAAAACAACGCCAACTAAACGATTATGATGATTACGTATTGTACATTTGTAACCTGATGAATGTGTAAAAGATAATTTTATTGTAACAGCTGCCAGATATGGGATGGGTTATCTGCACAAATAGTTATTACCACATAGCTATCTTCTAAATTTATCATATAACTTGTTAGCGCATAAAGTGGTCCAGCATTTGGTGTTATCGAATAAGTCCTTGCCCACAGATTCGGGTCGTTTTAAACTCTACCTACCTTTTGTACGAAACAACCAACGAATTTAATTACAACTTCAGCCGTACGTACGCATTGAATGAAATGTTATTCAAAATAAACAATAGTTTTTTATTGGCATGTCGTTAACAAGCATAGGATATTGTTTACATTTCGTATAATAAGGGTAACATTGCTTTAATGTAAGTTTGTCGATAACATTTTATGGCCGGCATGCAATAAAGCGACATGGAAATATTATGGTAATAATTTATTGCTAAAACTAATATGCTTAGGAGAATAAAAGTGCGTGATAGACTAGGCCAGGGAAATTCAACTAATTAAACAACTGGCGGCTACGTTTACAAGAAACAGCGTCATTATAGTAATTACACAGAAACAATGACGCAAACGATGATCGAACAACTTGTAGTTGTAGAATGCAACAATGAAAGTGCTTCTACATCCAACGTTGCGTTGCAATACTTGCAATTAATAGCGCGTCCGCAAACATAACCACCTAACGTAGTCCCGTTGAGCAGTTGCTGACAGTTTTAGGACAAGCAGTAATTATGAAACGGACAATTTCAATCATTTAAAGGAAGTGTACGTTTATTCGCATTACATACAGGCAATAATTTTTCGTAGACTTTCGCGATTATCACACATAGTTGTTAGATTGTGGTATTTATCGCGCTCACCTCATCTATTTTTATGTCCCGACGTTTCGACTGTATTGCAACAGCCGTGGTCACGGGTTGACATAAACAAAAATATTTGAGGTGAGCGCGATAAATACCCGTTACAATCTAATCTAATAACAATGTAGGCAAGTTTTCATGTAATTATTAAAAAAATAGCGTAAAGGTATTCTAAAGTTAAGCAAGCGACAGTAGCGCAGCTGCTGACTTTAATGTGCATTCGATGTCTGATTCGACATTTCATCCGGAAATTGAGCGTGCAGAAGGCGAGATTGCTTTTAAATCGTGTTATATTTGCAAAGTGCATCAGCAATGCGGCCAGACAGCAAACGAGAGAGTAACAAGATAATTAATTTAATCTTACATTGATTTAACTTCAGGTAAACAGCGGCAAAAAATTTACACGAGCAACACGAATCCATTTTTTAGTACACCTGACTTATTATTTGAAACAAATTATTACAAACATTGTTTTGTTTCCCTTTTATTGGTAGAAAATGAGTTCAATTAAACTTAGCATATCTTAGTACTCTGTTACAGTTTACAGGTGTAACATAATTTGATGTTTAAGGAAGGCATTATCTAATCTTATCTTATTCTCAAGTGAAAAGAAATTATAGTGTGGTTATTATATGATCTTCCACCTTAGGTAACATAAAATGTATAAGTGAAAAAAAAAAAAAATCGAGACTTAAAATCTAAAAAAAAACAATAAATCAAGGGGGACAGATAAGAATAATTCAACTGAACGTGTAATGCCGGTATAACGGTGAAGCGTGAATATAACTGAGTAGGTACTATTTATTTCGAGGCCCAGAATCCAGAGCGCACATTTGTAAATTTTTGAGGATATACATAAATTGCCTGAATATAAATAAAAAAGTAGAGCGTTGGATTTGTTACTAGGTACATCCTCACGGAAAGTTTAAGTGTGTTTGTGTGTTTTTTGTTTTGATATGTTTAACATGAGCGAAGGAAATAGGGCAAAAATCGTTTATGTTAATAATAAAAAAAAATAAAAAAATATACTTATACATTTCGTGAGGTTCTCGTAACAAATGCACCGCTCCACTTTTTTTGAAATTTATACTCAGTCAATTTATATCTACAAAAATGTACAAATGTGCAAGCGAGATAACGGCGCGCGGGATTCTGGGCCTTAAGACATGGTTCAAAGGAAATAAATAGCAGTGTCAAAAGGGACCAGTCAAAAAACTTTGCCCAATACCTAGAAAGGGCAAAAACAAATCTTCAAGCGTTGAAAGAGATTCAAAAAAACTTTCCCTGTTTGGTTTCTCATGCTCATTCTCACACTTACAAAAAGTTTCAAGGGTTGTTTGAGCAGGATTGAAAATTTCGTATGATGTCAAAATTAAAGAATGAACAACCAAAAAGTTAACGTTAACTTTATAGCTTAACTATTTTGTTAATTACACGTAAATATTTTTATTGCTAGTTTATTCGATATAAAACATCGAAAATATACCGGTTGATCTGTGATTATCTAGACTTGATTGATCTGAGGTATTGTGTTATACACTTAAGAAAAAACATCACAAAAACATACGATAGAGTCGACAGGGTCACCTTTAAGAGTAACATTCACGTCCCGGTCACGAAACATCTGCTGGACTGAAGCAAAGTTTATTTCATTTGACACGTAGCCATTCAATCGTGGTATGTTATTGGTGTTACATGAATGGTATATAAGCCGATACAGTCCACGTACCGTAACTTATTTTCCCGAAGTTAGTAGCAAGTAGTGCGCGGCTAGCAAATCTAAGTCGTCCAATTAATCATCTCTACTGCTACTTTATATAAATTCAGAAACATGATGTTTCGGTGTGCGTACAGTACAATAAAACTACATATATATTTATTTCTTGTAGGTCTTGATAGGTCGTACATGTTTGAGCCCTTTGGGGTCGAGACCCTAGGTCCATGGGGAATGGGAGCCTTCCGCGTTTTTAAAATTTTGTCAGAGCGTCTGGTCGAAGCGACGCGTGATCAGAGGGCTGGCAGCTATCTGGGCCAAAGAATAAGCCTTGCTATACAAAGAGGCAATGCAGCCAGTATCCTCGGCACGCTGCCATCGGGTATCGAGTTGGAGCGGTTGAGCTACCTATAGATAGTTTGCAACGGTCTATGGGTGGCCCAATTGTTTCCTTTTGTAAATTTTGTAATATACCTATATATAGATTGTAGTAGTTAGCTTATGCTGTAATAAAAAACTTTTATTTCTAAAACTTTATCTTTATCTTAGTACCCTAAAGCAAAGCGTTTTTTTACCCGTAACTGATTAGTACTTTGCAGTAAAGCGATCGTTTCTCCGCAACTGGTCAATGTTTTATTAGAAAAAGATTCCATCGAAACCTTTCCCTGAACAGGTATTGTTTTGTGATAGGTGACGTAACTAGCGGTAAGTAATTTAGTTGAATGTTAAGTTAGAAAAAAGGCTAGCGTTAAATGACTCACGCGCACACATTCTGGATACCACATTACATTACAAACATCACACTCCGGAACTGTCAAGAATGTCAATGACTTCCTCACAAGGAATATGATATAGGTACAAATAATATAATAAAACTATAGTCTGATAGCAATATAACGCGTTATAATAAACTCAATTCTACCACCTTAGTCTTCGAAAGACAAAGAATAGATAAATTATTCAGCGGATAAAACCGGAAGGCTAAGCACAAGGTGGTAGGGTAGAGTATGCAGGCACACCTGCCTTCTAAAACATACCACCTTTACAAGTTTACTGTCAACTAATATCATGGTATAGGACTGTAGGTAAAGTAGTATTAGTAAAAAAAAGGTAAGGTATAAATTAATCGAACGCGTCATTTTGATTAAGTAGGGAATTTAATTTTTTTTGCCTCTACTTTGTTCTTGCAAATATTTAAAAGCATAATGTAGTATTGGGTGACTTTTTTCTTTAATTTTATTGATACGAGATTGATAAGTTTGTATTGTAATACGTACCAACTTGATAAAATAAGCTTTGATTCAATTTAGGCACGTGTAATCATTTGAATTTCTTAATATGGCTCTACATAAATGCACTTTAGCATGCCTCTACATGTTGAAGTGGGTGATAATGATAAACCATGCACATATTTCTGGGTGATAATGGTAAACCATGCACATATTTCGTTAAAAGTTTTACCACGTACATAGAAGGATTTCGTAACAAATCAAGGTAGGTGTTGATAACTTGATACCCTTAAGTTTGTGATGTGATGACTACCTACATCTATACAGAAAATTGAAATGCCTACTGCCTATGATATATAAGCTACGCCAAAAAAAAACATATAACAAGTATAATAATTGTATTCATGACAATGACTAGGTTAGATAAAGATTTCATGTGGAAAAAAGTTACTTAGTTATTTACCTTTTTAGTAAACTTTAAAGTCGGAATTAACATTTTTGTGGACATGAGAGAGATAACCTTCCGAAATACTGAAAAAGACTTCGATTTGTAAGTTTGATGTATAATTTGTTTTTAGCAATATCACAAAAAAAAACACGTGATGGTATGGTTGCGAGAGACTAGACTACAGCAAAGCACACATACAATTAGAAATCGTATATCTAATTTATTTTTATTTGTTTTTTTTTCTTATACTTTAATAATAAATATAAAAAAGGAAAAACGTCAGTTTGTACAAAAAATGGAACAACTATCAATACAATAAGTGTTCCCCCCAAGCAAAAAGGACGACTACCATTGTAAATTTGAGACCCCGAAACGTTTTTTCTTGAAGTTTTTGTCCCTAAAATGACATAAAAAAATTACGTTCCGAAGCAAACTAGCAATGGTTCCAAAACTCCAACAGTTAGAGGGTACCGTCCTTCCGTGACGCTCCGGCATGTAAGCACTCTACACACGCATGGTGTTTTAGGAGCGAGGTCGGGATAATCACCTCTGTCGCTGGTGTAGCATAACTTTTCATCTCCCGTCACGTCACGTCGCGGTCAGCTCCTTGGAATAGCACTGCACATCCTGAGCGTAACACACATCACCACACTGTCGGCAATCACTGACCGAGTCGTCACGTCACTGGCACTGCACTGTATCGGAAGAGTGGCACAGGTCGCGAGACGAGCGGCGCGCTCCATCAACGCCGGTGCATTGGCGGCTGGCGGCTGGCAGCGTCGGCAGTGCGCGCTCCCGGTCGCGCAACAGCTGACGGGAGGCAAGGTCCCCTCGCCCCGCACCAGCGGCAGAACGCGCGCGCATTCGGTGCGTGAGCCATCTCCCCCTCCCCTCTTGGTCCTCGTCCCCCACTACGCCTCTAATCCATTATTTACGGACGGACAACCGGTTCCAGCCGCGTTCCGTTCCGAATACAGACAGACTTATTCACGATGATGGTCTACCAAAAGTACTCTTCTTCCTATGTCCGGTAGTTGCATCCTACCCTACATAATAATGCCAAATGATAATAATTTATAAAAACTTAGAGGAAGCAAATTATTAAACTGCAATTTAGTGCTCTCTTTTAACACGTGCGAAAATTGTAAGTTCTTCGGTAGCAGGGGCACTAATTTGGAACTTTAAGTTTAAAACAGAAAGTCGACTCGAAAAGTACACAGCAGCACATAAACCACCAGGACAACTAAAATAAGAATTATGAAGACTGAGTGGTTATCTCACCATTTATCGTGTTTCCGTGAAAACAACTGGCTTTGTATGTTATCTTCTAATACTCAGAAATGTCTTAATTCATAGAATAACTTAAAAACTCAAAAGCCTTAAAAAGTTATCGTCCTTGTCTTGTTTCATAATAAAAAAGTAACTAAAAGTATTCTTAATTACTGTTCTAGTTTCGATTATAGTTATCTCGTTTTATTTCGTAAGTGGTTTTTAGAGCACTGCGAAGTTTCCAATGCGATCAAATTTAAATGCTGCAGGTTTCCGAAAACAAAAGTTAATGGCACCATCTAGCTAATCCGGTGAAGGAGTCGGAAGGTTAAAAAAGGCTAAGAGACCTAAAAATCGTGTATCAGTACGCCGTCCGTCTGTTCCTCGTATCCATATCGTTCGGTTCATTTTTGGTCGCCAGCCATAGGAAATCATGAACTTCGCGGAACTTTGTTACCTGTGGTACGGTGGCGGTGGCGGCAGCGCAGGCCGCAACGCCAAGGTGAACGTTCGGGCCAAGGACGGCCCGGGGCGGCGGGGCGGGACCCTGCCTCTCCCTCGCGGCCCCTCTCCCTGTGCCCCACTAAAAACACTCTGAACCTTCTGAGACGACCGATACAATGCAGCAAAAACAGCCCGGAGCCGACGACGCGGCGGCAGCGGCGGAACAAATAGAAAACTGTTAGTTCCAAAAAATATCGTGGGTTTTGGATACCATAACTAGTTATTCTGGTTTAATGTCGAAATAAAAAGGAGTTCGCATGTCACCTGCGCCTACGCAGATGGGTCCCGCACGCATAGTGAGCGCGTGGACCTATGATGTAATAGACGAGCAATAAAAAGAGCAAGCGGAAGAGGTGCGGAACCGGCCGCGCCGCGTATCAACGAAGACACGGACGAACAGTGACAACACAATAATTACACAGCATGCTGGGAATCTAACTATTTTTACCCAGCTGTGAAGCCTTTCATATTTTAGAACTACAAACCACAATACGGTTCTACTAGGAAAATGATTTCTAGAAATCCCAGTTGAAATTTCCAACTTTATAACTTGAGATTGAGACTTCGAACTTATTTTATACGTGTATTTTATTTTTATTCACATGAACAGAACAGTTTGCTAAGATTACTGGATTGAAATATGATAGAAGGCCCCGAACTGCTTCATAGCAACCGGTTCAGCAAATTGTAGTCACTTCCCTATCAGAAAAACTTGCTCTGAAAATAACACGCGCTCTCGCTGTAGAATATTCTCTAACGACTTGCGTTTAAAAATGTCCTATCAGATGTACATACCTACATTTTATTGCCCCGGTAGGTCTTAGTAGGTATGTCTCTAGAGCAAAAACTGGAGTCGATACCGAAGACCTGGATACTCGAACAAGGAAGCCATTTATATCTATTTGATTCCAAAGGAAATGATTGAGCAGCAATGAGTTGACTGACTTATTGGTTTATTGAGACCAAGACAAAGGAGGCAGGCAAGCATAAGTGCGGTTATTTGACCAGCCCATAGGTCGTATTACATCACTGAACGAAAATAGAATCTCCTGGAGCAACGAGTACTTGGTATCGTATAGCGCGTGCAAAGTGGCGTTACACTCTGTACTTTTCTAGTGAGCCAAGAGAGAAAGGGACGAGACAGTGTTACAGTTAAGCAGGAACTCTATTTATATGCAAATACATAACCTCGTAGTCGACACCTGTTTGCGTATTCTCGACGTTGTTCTGTTCATCGCTTCTCTTGTGTGGTATAACACTGTCTGTTAGTCTCCTTTTTTACCCGACTGCCAAGGAAGGGTTATGTTTTCGAGCGTATCTTGAATGTAATATATGTATGTAATGCAGTATGCATGTTTGTCACTTGTCACGTGTGTTTCGGACCTCGTATTACGCTTACACGATGGCACAAATTTAAAATATGATGTAATATTATTAAAATCTGCACTTTCGCTGCTCACTGTTAGATGGCGCTGTATGTACTTTGAAACTATCCTCCTTTTTATTTTTATTTATTAAGTCGTTTAAACATATAACCATTCACAGGTTTCGTACAAATGAGAAGCTTTTTAATTATTTATTGTTTAAATTAAAAAAAAACTGCCTTGACCAAAACAATTTTGTTAAATTTTAATTGTTATTATCACCATTCTTGGTTGTCGTTTCAACCTTCATTTGCTGTCTGTTTCGAATTTATCTTATTCCATTTATTTACTTCTTGACATAGCATAGTTAAGATCACTAAGACTTATTCATCTTTGAGGGAAATTCCATTCATGCCAGCAAGTACAGCATCTCTGGCAGCGCTCTCAATATCGTGAGTGAAAATTCCCTAGTGGTTCCGCTGTCACATCTTCCCATTACTGTCATATTTGTCGGACTCCTCCCCAGTCCGATGAGGAATTAGAGCGGATTCGGTGGCGGCGGCTGTCCATTTATCATACTCGCAGGCACGCGATGGCGGAGCGGTCGGCAAGCTTTAAGTGCGTTCCTGTGTCCGTTCTCAGTCGAGCTGAGATACGGTTACCATTTACTTGTTGTTTATTTTGTGAACACTGTTAGGTAGTAGCCTACCCTGCAACGTTTGCAAAACATGTTATCAAAGACACGGTTCAGTGTGTAATGTCCCTAAAATCTGCAATGTCCCCCTATTATCTCCAAGAAATAGTACGAGAACTAGTATGAAATTGATCGTTAACGGTAGAGTACGTTCACGTTAGTGTCAAGCCGAGACAAAGGATTCATGTGGGTGGGTGGCTTGTGGAGCGACGAGACGACGAGGACGTAAACGACCTGCACTTTATGACATATAATTACTTTTAGACCTGCAATTATTCGAATAACAATGTTTTCCACTTTGATGCATCGCGCCACGCGAGCTCGTGAACTCAAGAGTGAACCCATTAGGTACGGCGGATGACGAGCGGTCCTTATAATTTGTGCAACATCACGAACTTTGGATTCCTTTATCAAATATACCACTCCAATCCGACCCCGACTAAGTACTTGCACTTACCATCGCCAGCCTTTAATAACGAAATTAATCTTGTAGTTGTCAGTGAGGGCTTTGTGAAGATTTTTTTTATAAAAAGGGTATAATAAACTCAGTTTTTGAGCTAATACCCATACTCCGAGCAGCGTCTCTATTTTACGAACAAGAGTTTTCAGTCTCGTAGACGATAGCTTACAAAAGGTGACACCGCAGAAGGGCTGACAATGCCTCCGACCGAACACCTGGCACGCAACGCCGCGATGCACCGCGCCGCGCCGCGCCGTTCGACGTCTGACCTACAAATGAAAACGCGCGCTCGACGCTTTTCCTAGCCTGTAAATATTTTGTTTCACTTTCTCCTATAGATGGAATATTTATTGCGGAACCTTTTAAGATTAGGGCTGCTCCGAGATCAGCGTGACGTTCTTTGCAATATTGATAGCATCACTGCCAGTTTATAAATATTAAGGGCGATTGGCCGCGGTAGTCTTCTTCAGGTATACTGTGTAAGGTGTTCAAAATCCCGCACGTATTACGAGAATATCGAATTTAACCAAACCGGTTTTGCCCACACACGATGCTCGATGTTAATTAGCAAATCACAACACGACCTCGCACACAATTTTCACTTTTACGGGTAGTTATATGTTCTGATAATACATATGTATATAGCCGAAGTAGGGATCTCTCGGGTCTATATCACAAGTATATCTATACTTAGCTTAGACCGAGAAGTCTTTAAATAGACCTGTACTAAGATCTTAGTTATTAATTAAATTAGAAATGTTCTGCATTTTTAACACAAGTTGTAAACCTAGTACCTACCTACCTACCTACCTGCGACACAGGGAATCCTAGTGCAGGGGTGTGAGTGTGTGAATGTTTCTTTTGTTTGTTTGTAGTATTAAGATCTTTTTTGGTAAATAAACTTTTTCTTATCTTATCTTTTCTTATCTTATATCACGAGTACCTTACCTGAAACTATGGCTGATGAGATGAGAGTAATAAATGCAATAACTAACTAACTAAACTTAGCAAATTGATAAGTTGTAGCTTAAACTAACCCTGTGTCATCGAGGCTTAACAATAAAAAAGCCGTAGAAACAGTATTCAATTATAAATACATACATATTAAAAGTACTTTGTAAAATGTAGTCGCGGGGCTCTGTTATTCACTTCGCTGGTGTAGAGTTTCTATTGACATATCCATTATGTACTCGAATTGTTTAAAACTCTAGGATAATGTGATAATAAATAAATTATAAATAAAATATAATAAATTAAAGAAAAGCAAAGATCTTCACTCAGAATCAATCATCAGGATCAAGGCACGATTCATTTATTGAAAATGAAAACCCTTATCGCTAACGAAATATTTTAAGTTTATAAGAGATTTTATTATATGTTTGGTCCTAAATGTAGATTATTAATTAACGAATTTAATCAATATCATTAGAGGCTTAGGTCCTGACTGCCAAACAACGCACAGGCCAAACCACTGGACGTAGATACTTGAAATTTCGGGAATACTAAGAAAGGAATTTCGATAAAATAATAAGCAACGCAATCGAAGTAGAGACTTATAAAACGGAATACGGGAATGATTTAAGATTTGATTAAGACTGATAAATAATTAACACATTTTTCGCTTCTCCTTTGAACAAGTCAAGTATTTTATAACGAGCACGTGAAATAACTTTTTATAGCGGTGAATGCATATTGATATAATCTATAATCTGAGACTTTAGTAAGTGGTTTATTTATTTTACAGATATACGTCATTATTGCGGTTCGTAGCGGCTATGCAACTTTGTACAGTAACTTCAAATACTAGCTCACTGTTTGATATTGCTTGTTTGAGGGAAATCGTTGATATCGAGACATTGCACAGCGTGGGCGGTATACCGTAAGGTTTCCACATAATCATTGAAGAATTTAATTAGAAGTTGCAGAGAGGAATAAACTATTGAAAATTTATGTCCAACTTTATCTCGCTGTTTCGGTCTCCGCGGGCCCGATAACTGGCAGATTAGTGAGTTATAAAACTGGATACAGCACTGTACGCGAAGGCAATTTAATTTAACTGTAGGAAACTTTGTCTGCGTTCCGTTCCCGAAGTGTCCGACCGAACGGATGCGGCCATTCACGTAAAACATTTAGCAAACTGTTTCGAGGAGAATCTCGCTGATGGAAAATTAACAGTGAGAAATAGGACATTTGTGTTTATATTACCTAACAAGAAAAAAACTATAAGCTTAATTCGAAGCCAAGATATTAAAATCTAGTATATTAAATGACATTGGTATTTATAGAATAGAGTGATACAGGTCAGTGGTATTTTTTCAGCCAATCTATTTGATTGTTGATATCAATAGAACAACCTACTTTCGAAAAGAGCAAGGGGTTTGGTTGGATTGGATCATCACGACCACGTGGGATTATTCAGTATCGCAGAACTGTGCGTAAGAAACCCCTCATTCTTCGCAAGCAAGTATATATTTTGCAAAGAATTGTATCGTGACCAGCGAGTCATTGAGTTTTAAATGCATCTCTATCAAGAAGGCTGTTATTTTATTTACCAGTTATTTTATGTATTGTATTGTATATATAGTGTGTATTATACCCAGCTTATAAGTATGATATGGTAGAGTGGTGGTGTAATCCGACCGCGAAAGGCAGCGGTCATCGGCTGCAAGCAAGCTGCAGCGGTCAGCTCATGTTTGAGGAAGCCGTTATTCCCACGAAGATATTCGCGCAAACGCGTACATACCTGTGGACAACAATACAAAGTTAGGATCGAGTAGGATTAGCTACATTAGGTTTCACAAGTAAAGATGGTAACCAATAATGTGAAATGATAATAGGCCGAGAACTAAAAGTAAAGTTCATAGTACTTTTAGATTTTTAGAGGATAAAAGCCTCTGATGGTATTTCAAGCATGAGAGGAAAAAACGTTCCATGTCACTATCGACCGATAGTATTTCCCCAATGGATATAAATCATGTAAAACCATATTCTGAATACCTACCTACCAAATAAACTTTATCCGTTTTCCACCCCTCTTCTCAACCCTCCCATTACACACCCAAAAGATCACCTAAACTAATTCAAACCATCGCGAAAAATCATTTTTACATAGGGAGTTCCTGTGTGTTAACTTTTATAGTATTCGACAGGTTTGTTCGAGTAAATCCAAGTATTCGGCTATAGCCCCATTCCCTATTTTAAGATAATCCAATTTCCTCTCAGAGGCACTTCAGATCAGACGCCTCCAAAGTGATTTTACCTCAGCTTCCCAGTCTCACCCAACCCGCATATTTTAGACGCGGATCAAAAGCGCAGCTATGCGATGCGTGGCTTTGAAATAGGCGGTTTAGATTGTTATTATTTTGTTATAATTTATGTGCAGCATAATAAGGATTTAGTTTTAATCGAAATATTGAATGCTTTCACTTTGACTCTACCGCCTCTACCTCAGATGGCTCTTCGCGAATCAGATAGGTATTTAGATTCAGATTCAGAGCTGTGTGGAAATAAATAGCATGTTATGATTTAGCAAGCATTTTTGATATCACTTATCACTGGTGCCTTAGCTCTAGTAGTATAGGTAGAGTCGCGGGCAGGAAGCAAGCGACGCAGGCGGACGTTTAATACGGGTGAGGAAACGCCGTGTCCGGTACAATATCAGCAGAGTTTGCTCGTGTCGAGATTTGCGGCAATATTCCGCGTATTACGATCCTGAGAGTTCCCGACATGAGAATGTTTACCGAGTGTAAAATGCGCAGCTACTGTGTTACATGCTGGAAATGTTAATATTGTGGAAACTCGACACGTGTTGTCACTCCTCTCTTTTCAATTGTATAGTGCTTTTGTTACGAACATTAAATTATTATAATTCAAATAATTAGTAGGTACTTACTAGTTTAGGTGAATTATAAATGGTTTTGCTTTTGGAAGAAGGTAAAATATGGCCCACTAAACTCCGAACCAAATAAATAGTTATTTGTTCACCAAGGGCCTGAAAAGCAAGACATTTCCAGACTTTTTTACGGATATTCAAATCGAGTATAAAATGCGCTTTAGGACCGAGGGAAACACAAGATTTGTCACTTCAATTGCGAGGAAAATAAATAAACTTTAACTGAAATTAGCGCCCATTTAGTAATTCAAAAACAGAGACCGAAGTCTTGTTCGAAATGTGAATAAAGTTCTCAACTTTCAGCATGAAACCTATTCCAAATGAACTTCTTTTTGAACAGATTTTAAAAGCAATCACTTTTTTTTCCTACAGCCTAAATTGCAGTTTTACGAGCATGAGATATGAAAACAATAATTTCATATTCAACACCATAAATTTATTTCCTCAGATATAAATATTTAACTTTCAGCTTCCACGAAGATAACAAAAGCGTGTATCGTAGCACGTGTTCTATTCTAGTTCATCTGTTATTGTTGAGGGAGGTTCCGCGAATCCCGCTGAAAGCACTTATTGTGCCTTTGTTCGTCCTCTGTAAACACGCCCAGCATCGGACCTTGTTTGATAATTAAGACAGGTGTAATAGTGATTGAGAGATTGAATCTTGAATGTGGAGATCAGGCAATTGAGCTTCAAGTCGCTATATTTGTGTCAGTGCAACAAAATTAAAATCATCACCAGTAAGTTCACAAAGAAATTTTGATGTGGCTGCAGGCGTGCCGTCGGGGGTGTATGAAGAAATATAACATAAAGGAGTGCGAGGTTGCCGCTCTGCTTGAAAACCCTACTCCGGCAACGTCGCAGGCGCATAAAGCCTGGACCCGACCAGCTGTTTGTACCTGGCGATGTTTGTAGAGACGACTGTTTACCCGAAACCTTCGCTAAAGCCACAGTGCGATGGTAAAGTAGTAACTTTTTTGTATAGCATTTTTTGTGTGAAACGTTATCTTAGCAAGAAGGTTAGTTAAAGCTATTGTTGTCTAAACCTTTTACCTAGAAAACAGTTTTTTACAGCATACGCTTAAGTAATTCGAGTAATATAATTTACAAATTTTGTATACCCTACCTACATAACCACATATCAGTTACAAAAAATTTACGTAGTTAGGACTATGATCGAAGTACAGTAATCAAACAAATAAGATTTACTAGTGCAGAGAAGTTCTTAATGACCACTTCCCATAGCTGCATTCATTACAACAGTTTTTATAATAACGTGTTCCCTTAGACTGTGGCTCGACTCGTGTTTTTTGTTCTTCAATGTAAAGAGTAATCGATCCGCGTGAAACTGATCCCTGCGATCCACAAGACCTGACTGAGAGCACGCACGCACGCACACACACACACACACACAAACACACACACACAACTAAATGTGTACCGAGTCCTACAACTTTTGCAGTTTTAAAGGTTTCAAAATAGTCACTTGATGAAGTGACTGTAATAACGAAGAACACACAAGTTTAACCCCTCGAGTTATCGCAGGGGATGCATTGCCCCTGTCTCTTTCAAACACGTTTTACCTCATTCGTTTCGCGTTGTAATAAATAAAAAACTTGTATTAGATTCTATGGTCGTTCGCCCCGAGCAGCTCGATCGATAAATGGGTCTTATTGTGCACTGATTTGACAAATCCTGTACGGATTGGGGGAGATAATGAAGTTACTTATTAACACCTCGTAGAAGAAATTTGTTCGTTTCGTTTAGAGTCTAGGATACAATTTTAACCGTTCATCACAATGTATGAAACTTGTTAATGATTGATTGGCTGAGCTGGAGTATAATCTCGATAATTTAATTTAATAACTTCAAGTTAGTAAGAACTCTAATTTATTATCATAAATAAAACACATATCTACTCATCGGTTCAAACAAAACTTCACATAATAATAAATAAATAAAAATAAAATAAGCTTTAGTCCCTTCCATTTATAAAAATTAAATATGTAAAATATGTAGGTTTTGTTTCTTAAGTGTAGGGTCCGCCTCTTGCGGTTAAAGCCTCTTCCAATTTTTCCAGGCTCTTCCATTTATTGCTCTCCTTGGCCAGAGCTTTCCGGCCACTGCTTTTATATCGTCGGTCCATCTTAATGATGGTCTTCACATAATAACATTATGGTAAATATGACGTGTGACCTACTACATCCAGCAGTGGCTATAGATGATGATATATTTATGACTCTACTAACCTAATTATTATTACCTGTCCCATAACAATCTGCGGAACATGACATAAATGTTCTCGCGATATTCTCGATCACGCAAAACAATATTAATTCCGTCGTCGTTCCCGACTCCCGCTGTCGCGCGCCGCCAGCGGCTCGGCATAGTTAGGTTATCCGGCAGTCTTCAAGCGAGTGATAAATGAAAATAGGCGGCGAGGGAGGCCAGACTCCCGCAGAGCCATCTCACATCACACATGGCCTTATCGACCAGCGCGTGCGGCGCAAGGGTCGAGAGGAGGCGAATGTATAAGGCCAAGTAAATTTCATTATACGTTAAGTTATCAAATACCTAGTTAGATTTCAGTCTTCTTTGTTTGTTTTTTCAAAACATAAATTATAATACAAAATAATTAGGTGACCGTAGACCGGACATCATGCAGAATCCTATGTACCCTAATATCCTATCTACGAGTTGCTAGCTTCTTCGCAAGTTCACAACCAGTAAGTGCGTTATGTAAAACTTTCGTTGACCGAAGAAGTAGACAGAAGTTTGGATGTGTCTTACAATGATAAAGGTTTAATTTTATGAATCTCTTACAACTCATCGTTTGCTCCCCCGGGCTGGATCTTCTCATCGCATCGGCACACGCGCTCTCTTTAGCTGCTACAATAATAGGAACGCACGAGCCACGCGTGTGACCGCCGACTGCCGAAATAATTGTCCATTATAAACTATAGCACCGAATTGTGGGGGACCGTACACGATGTATGATGTGCTGCGTACGCTAGATTAAAGATGTGGTTTTATGACTATTAAAATAATAAGGTCACGTTAGTGGTGGCGGTGACGCCATGCAATATCCTACCTACCTACCTACCTGCACTAGACACGTTGCAACAGCATTTATCGGATTTTTTTTAATACATAATAATGTAGTTAACTTACTTCGTATTTTTAATGTAAGTTGTAATATTAACAACTACCTATATTTTTTATTGGAATATTTTCTTTTAAATTCTTCTTACCCACAGTTCACTACAACAGATTCGAAAAATTTAATGATTATGATTAAATGTTGATTGGACCTCTCAATAAATAATAATAATCCTATCCTACTATTCTACTGATATTATAAACGCGATAGTTTGTAACGATGGATGGATGGATGGATGGATGTTTGTTTCTCTTTCACGTAAAAACTACCGAATGGATTTTAATGAAACTTTACAATAATACCTATAGCTTATACATCAGAATAACACACAATACAATTTATAAAGATACCTACGCAGACGAAGTCGCGGGCACCAGCTAGTATGGTATAAAATAATATAGGTAGGTACCTTTGTAGTTTGTATTGGGTACAAAAATATCTAAAAATATTAATAAAATAGTTTTCTTGCAACAAGTAAGCCACGTCTATGTAATAACTATCACGTTCAAACAGGGATGAAGACGGGCATATCAATGGGGGAGAGTCCGATGCTCAGGGAACTGAACTCGTAAACCTAAAAATAGATACGTCGACGACCTGTCTTCTATACATTGAAATAACGTAACTAGTATGATAACTGATTCTCGACAGCTGATTACATGACTCACGTTAGTAACAATATAATGAAGGCGAATTAGGTAGGCAAGTAGTTGATTTTTTTTAAATATTTCTCGAGTTGATTGCAGACATGAGCATCGGAAGTATCCCGATCTCGATCCCGAAAAAAATAGGATATATAGATAAGATAGGATCTTGATTGTCTGACTTTTTTCGTGATCGGGCATCAGGTAACATATGAGCAATATCGAGACTCCTAGAGTAAGCATGTCAGTGAAAAAGAATCAATGTTGAAAGTTCTAAATAAGTTGGTTTCGGTAGTGTTCAATAACCGTTGGATGTACCTAAGTTCATTACATAATGTTTTCATTTTTTCATTCCATCATGTTTTTTCAAAATATGAAATTATTTGTTTACATAAATTTGGTAAGAGGGGAAGCTGTGACGTTTTTCAGGTCCGATGTTTCCTATTGGATTGAGAAGTTACAAGCATGTACAAGTCAAACAAGTAATTGGCAACGTTAGGTACTGAAAATAGGTCAGGCTGGCGACTATACGATTATTACGTCACTTTTCCGCTTGACTACGTAATAATGCATAACTCTTTCAGTTGTTACAAACATAAAGGTACGGGGAAACTGTGCCATTACTTTACTTCCGTCAACTTATGAACTTGGGTTATATTTTTTCGGTTGCGTATTAGAACTCAATGAGGTGCACTAGATGGCATTAATAATTCAAAATCACGAAATTTCGTTTAGTGACGGTTTCATTTTAAAGGTGCGATATAATATTTTGCTTAAGAGCAGCTTAGTAAAGTTTTCAGGAATCGTCAATGAAAATTGTAGCAATATTAGCATCAAATCCATCAATCTAAATTCAGTACCCCGTTTGGTATCCCGCTCTTTTGACATGAATACGCAAACGCGCGTTCCAAATCCGTCGAGTGAGTGACAGATCCCAATCAAACTTTAATCAAAGCAGAAGCCGCCACGCCAGCTAACGTCTGCCGGCAGACAAACCCTGCCGGCGAAGCTAATTGACCAGAATGGCCCTCTAGGCTTCTACCCTATATGTATGCATAAGTGATTCATTTAAAAGCGTCGGCGGAACACTGATTTTACAAACTCTTCGAAACAGATGATCAAGGAACCTTTGTTTAATTTAAAGAATTTAATTGTTAAATTTTACTACCCTTTCGAGTGTCTCTCGTTCTTTGCATATAAAGAAAATTAAATAAGTCAAATGAGTTCCTTCAAGCAATAAAAATTGCAAGCGGTATTAATAGCTCTACATTTAACATTAGAACCATGATAGTTATTATTTTCGTGAAGCATTAATATACAATTTTTTTGTAGAAGATTCGCTTTAGCTTGTAATTCACACATGACTCTTTCATGTGAGTGAGTAAAGGGGTGAACCAAGGGAACAGAAAGAGATAAGAGATGGGTTCGGCGTAATATTACGCGTCCGTGGAATGTAGGGAATGCAAAGCTTGGCCTCGTCAAAGGGTTCAGAGTGGCTTTTAAAATTGAAATGACAAACACTTAGGCTGCTCCGTGTAGATAATTGATTGGTTTAATGCTTGCCTCGTTTACCACAAGCGGCTCATTCGTTTTATTATATGAAAATTGAATCGAACGACGACAAATAAAGCTCACAATAAGGTTTTATGTCACTGCAGATCAAGAAGCTTCATTAAATAGCCTACAAGTACCGAAAACATACTTTTAGCTAATGGTTACTATTACGTGCTTTTTATTGCAAATGCTAAACCAAAAAGGAAGGAAAATTTTAGCATTGGATAAGTGGGTAAGGCCGCCGAAATTGTCAATTGTATCACAAAAGCAACACAAAAAAAATTTGTGTTATCGTTACACAAATGTAACCCAAAAGTAACACATTTTTGTGTAAAGGTGGTTTCATAATGGCCTTAGAAAATAAAAAACATAACACTAGTATCATTTGTTTATAAGACATTAGGTATATTGTATGAAATAAAATATAAAAGCTTAGAAATATTAAACTCAAAAGTAAACATAATCAAAATCATCTTTTCATCATTGAATCATTATTCGATCCTCTCTCCATTTTCACCTTCTTTCCTCTTTCTGTTCTTCGCTCTAATAATTGTCTATTTTAGTTTATAATTTTGTAAAGTTCTGTCACTGTTTTTTTCTTTCTGATCTTTAAATTTTTCAGGATTTGTGGCTTTTAATTTTTGGTGATATTTTTTTTTTCCTTTCTGCAGCCGTTAACGGCATTATCTGTGACAAAAATACAATACTCGTAACTTTACCTATTTGGATTTAATCTGATATTTGTTCGTATGAACAAAACAGTATTATCATCAATTTCGTTGTATGACCATTATGAATGATACTTTATAGAACGTTTGTGATACGTAACCCAAAACCTGTGTTATCATGACACAAAAAGTATCACAAAAGCAACACAAAAATAAAATTTCAAAATACATTTTAGGCTATAAATCGCTTATTTACTACAATATGGCGCTAAGTAATATTTACAAATGCACTACGAAAACATGAGTGAAAAAAAATGAGTACGTCTCCATATGTTATTTTCTGTCAATATTGGATAAGCTCAACGTAGTTAACATGTATAGATATTTATAATCTTCTTCTTATCGTGTCACTAGTTCCTTCGAACCAGTGTGGTGAAAGGAAGGAGCCTCTTCGAGGCGCACTTGAAGTGCGCCTCGAAGATACTCCTTTCGTTTAATTATAATTAAAAACGCCTTTTCATATTTTGGGTATGCAGTTGCTTTAAATAAATGCTGTCAAAAACTTGAAAATTGAACTTCGCCGGCAGTACCAAGAACTCCCCATGTGTCGAGCTTTCTCCGAAAACTCATTACCCTGGCACGCGTCACGTAGCGACCATAACGGGTTTTATTAGGTTTCACTAACGCGCCCTAAGTCGACTGGAGCCGAGGCAGGACGGCGCGGCGTGGCATGCATCTGAACCGCCCTTTATGTCGCCCACGAGTATCCATTATCCATAATCAAGTCCATAGCGGATGGTGTTTCGGACACTTCCATTGAAAGATCAGGATATTAGTTTGAATAAAATATATTTCTCTCATGTATACAAAGCGACAAACAACTTGTCCTCTGGCGAACCACTTAAAAAAGACTGAAAAAAAGAGGTCAAATTGGTTCTGCGCATCTTTGTCACATGGTTCGCCAGAGGACAAGTTATTGGTCGCATAAGATAACTATTATAATCTACTCGTACATACCATCGATTTAAATAGTTAGATGGGCCCTGTAAGGTTTTACTTACTCACATTTTAGTTTAAGCCCTAAGTTTGAAAAACTTGTACTATGGTTAATAGTGCCTTCATTATGTTATTTATTTAACTAGTACATACTTTAATTAATAAACAAACTGATAAGAACTTATGAACAAACGGACTGTTATCAGTAAGAGTAGTATTGGACATACTCGTAAGTGGTTCCGATATCGTCGAAGCTTCCACGCCTAACGATTTGATTCTAAATAGTGACCGAACCAAAATAGATTCCGAACCACTAAACGGCGTCAAGTTATAAACTGCTATCAAACTTTACCGCAATCCCGTAAGCGTAAGGGATCCAGTCCAACTAAGATGCAAACTTGGGGTTCGATTGTCCTCTAACCCAAACATTAGCTTAGTAGAACTCTCGGGGGATCTGTTATCGGATCTCTTGTTCAGTCAGGTAAATTATTGGAGAACTTTGTTAGATTTTAACGGTTTACTTTGACGTAATGTGAACGAGGAAACAGGAAACTGAGAACGATTTTAGTGGGTGTCAAACACAGATATATTGAACATACTGTGGTATCAACGAAATTAATTTTCAACCAACTTCTATATAAAATTATAAGTTACTTGCTGACGCCCACAGCTTCGTTTGCGTTGCGAATTTCCACAATTCCTTTCTTAGTACGCACGCACATTTCAGCTCTTGACAAACACATCTTCCTAGTTTCAAAGCACTAGTGATACGATAAGAAGAAGTCTCTACGTCCACTAATTTAGCTAGGCCGTCTGTCAGTCAGGACTTAGCCATTTTTAGAAATATTGATTGGTTCTGTAATTTTTTCCCATTTTCTAAGTGGGGAATGGATGTTGTTCAACTGCATCTATATATTCAGCAGTGTGTGTCGTGTGTGTGTCTGTGTATGCACGAGATTTTAGAAAGCAAAAGTACCAGGCTTGCATAGTGTTGAAGGAGGTCCATACTCGCGTGGGCTCGATCCTCGGTGTTGTCGGGCAGACGGCGATGGGCGGAGGCGGATCGATACCCAGGCCGCATTGTTGCCCCTGTGCTCCCCCCGCAATCTACCACACCCTCGCCATGGGCCTGCATCCGAAATTCGCCCTATTTGTTCCTGAGGCCTGAATCAATCGCTTTTGTTGCAGTAACTTGATGCGACACAAAGGCCGAGTTAAATGTGTGACAAGTTTTCTTTTACTCGTCCTTATAGAGTAACTTCCAAATCATACCTGATAGTAGAAAATACCTATTAACATCAAACGGCAGAAGGAAGCTTATGCATTGAAGTAATTAAGAACATGTACAACATGATCGTATGGCATCAAATCAAAAAGATTTAGTTTTTGATAATTTCAGTCTAATTTTAAGTCTGTAATAATTTTGCTTAAAAAATCCAAACTGGAGTCCGAATTGACAGTTTCATCCTCCATATTCTTCACTCGGGGGTAATTTTTTTTGTTAAAATTGAGCTGGGACCACCCTTGGAGTTTACTCTACCTAATGCAAAAAACATAAAAACTTAAAAAAAACACAATAAAATGATAAAAATGCACGGGTAGAATTGAGAACTTTTTTTTATTTTACTTTCATCGAAATATAAAGTAGTTTTGTGCCTCAGTAACTTTAAGGATATATTGTTATACCTAATTAACAACCCAGGTCCAGTTATTACGGACCTAACTACATTTCACACTCGAGTGCCTACCGTAATTACCTACTGACTGAGGAAGATAGCAAACAGCGCAGTGAGCATGAAGATTTTTTACAAAATGAATACTTACAAGCGGCAAGCGATACTGATATTAATAATGCTATTTTCATAGAGAAAATAATTAAAAAGTACATTAGTTATCCACACCTTTGTCCATGAGCATGATAAATATTTATTGGTTGTTTAATCTAAGCCGTGCGTTGCTATCGCAAAGACTTCCACATCGCCAAGCACCGTGAGAAGATAAACTGGCCGTAAGTACCGTTATTTCCAAGCTAAGCATAACAAGTGAGGGCGTTCGTCTTCCGCGATATTATTTTCTTTAAAAAATCTTTGATACTCGATCAAGTTAAATACAACTTGTTTGATTTTGTGCACAAAGGTCGATAGTTTTATGGTTTTACACACGCACGAAATCCACGTATCTAAGACCGGGTCGCACCCATCTATTCTAATATATTGATTTGTCAACCAAGTTTTGAGCTCAATCTCCATAATGTTGAGATAAAGTTAAAATTTATACTCACTTCTCAATATATTCAAAGTGGTGAACTAACGAGTCCGAACTCAGATATGCATAAGTTTATCAAAATGTTAGGACCATAAATAAATCTCTTGACAGAGATAACATGGCGTTCAGCGTTTTTGGTCCGAAGTTATAATCAACGGACAAAACAAACCATTCAGATTTCGAAATAGACAGTAGCGATGTTGGAAAATCATTCGATTGAGCAAGTTAAAGCGACTCTACATTTTTCATGTTCCGGACCAGTTTTGGAAAATCGGAACACTTGTGTATATGTTTGTCCGCTCCGGTATCTGTCTAAGTAAAACAGAACTGTCCCCTGCTACTTACTTATCTACTAGAATAAATCGCAATCACTGACCTGACCCAACATGGAACTAATATTGGCCAACCGCGTCATTCAACCGACCGAGACGATCGACGTAGCCTAATACGCAACCAGTAGATGACATGTACAGCTACGCCAGAAAAATTGTGACTATTGACTTTATTTTTTCATCAGTATTATTTGACAACGTCAACACCATATTCACCATATATTTTATTAGAATTAAGTTCTATTTACTTCATCATGTCTACCATGATCGAGATAAATATTCAAGATAGACAAAGGAGAACAATGATCAAGATTCGATTATGTTCGGATTTGTTTATCTCTTATCACGGTAGCTTAGTTAGGAACCCTATATGATCTGATTGTTGTCGTGCTTTGGATATTTCAATCAGTTGAGCGAGAGCATGGTTGAGATAGATTTAGCTTCACTTTTTCAGAGAGCATGGGCTCTAACTAGCAACACCATTATTTCGGTATTCACTAACCTCGCATTTGTCTCTGTCGCACGACGCGTAAAAGTCAAGAGTCGTCGTCTCGAACGCATCATCATGTCGCTTATTTACATAATTGAGTAATATTATGCATTCATTCTGTCAGGTCACCCTCATGTAGCGGTGGTATGCCGAAACAAAGCGGGCGGATGTATCGATAAAACGCTTCATAATTACATTAGATAGGGAGGTGGAGTTGACCGCGCATCCGCATAGGTAATAGAATCAAGGTTCCAGAGCCAGACAGCAAATCTGATAACCTCGACAGAGAAGCAATAAGGAGGGCTAATTATATCAAAGCATCACTAGTACAGCAAATTGTAACAACCTTTACTCAAAGAAGTAAGGCTGTGCAGTGACAGCCCGTAAAGATATTGAAGCATCGAAAAAAAAGATCATTACTAATTTTAGTAACCCTGACCCGGTATTCTATCGTCTACATAATATTTACGCCAATACGTTTAGGTGTCTAAACGTATTCGGAGGAAATACCGGGTTTGTTACGCGTTTTCCGAGCAACGGCGATTGTCTACGAGTTTTCCCGAAGTGTGAGGAAAGCGAAACCACCCCGTTTTCCCCCTCGGTGGGGGCTTGGGGGTCTTTGTCCCAGCGCGACCCAGTTAATGACCGCGCCTACATACAGCCTCGTGCTGTTATAAATACACCTACACTTGACCTCTAAAGTTTTTCTATTATAAAATAGTATCGTAATCGTGTACTATTGTTTCACTATCTTTATATCTATTCAATTCGTTTTGTAATGACGAGATTAATTTTAATTTAGGTCATGAGGTATTGATTGATAACTTGTAAGGATTTGGCCTCATTGAGTGCTGTCGTAATTGAGGTGCGGGGAAAGCAACAGGTCGCGAAACAACCATTTAATTGTGTGCTGATAAACATCGACGTCATCGGAGCGCGACACCCACACGACACGCTGCAGTCAGGTACGATGACCGACCTAAACGCCACTTGTGCCAGCAGACATACATTTTTTCAATTTTTTTATTTAATTAACATTTGATATTATGGGAAATACCGGTTCTTCCGGCAAAAAATATTACACATGATACTACCGGTAGGACCATCGGTAGTGCCATGGGTAATATTTTTGCCCGTGGTACAGACTTCCAACCTGTCTATCAAGGTCTAATCAAACTACATAAATGTAATTCGATTAATATCGCCATCACAACATGAACGAAACTTACATGAAGTCTATTTTATTCGAGTATTACATTTCAATGACAGTTAGACACCTGGGGTGTAGAAGACAAGGCACCGGTTTTCCAAGTAAGAACCAGTTTCTGTTGAACTTTCGCATCTAAGGAAATGTGTCTTTGCATAATGAAACGACGGGATCCGTTAGTCTGGACACGGAAATGTGCTTGCGGCAATGGTTACCTACCTAAGTTGTTGTTTCGCAAACTTCATGCATCTGCTTGATATTAACGTCACAATATCCTTCATTTTAATCGGTTCATTTATAAACAGTTGTCTGTCACTGCATTTGATACTAAAATAGGAAAAACAATCAGAAAAGAAAAAAACTAATCATTGAATTAATCGCTTACGGCTTTAAATAGATTCCAAGCTTTTGTTTGATAAAGATAGAGAGTAGAGAAATTCGTAAAATACTTATAATTATGTACGGTACATACGTGTTTGACTCACAGTAACCCAAACATGCTATGACTAAAATGGAGGCTATGACAGCTTGCGGCTCTGTAAGCCTGAGTCAGGCCAACTTTATGGTAACATCATACAAAACTGCAACTTACACACAGCTTTCCACTCAAATCAACAAGCCTGTAAATAAATATACGAGTATCTGACGTTTTAAGTTAATTTCAATCAATATAAAATTTAGTTTTAAAAGCAAGCTGACACTTGAAATGGTCATGAAACCTGAATTTTATGAACGCCGTGCCACGAAAAAATACCATGAGAAGTGGTTCAAGCAATGTTTATGAAAGTAAGCGTAAATCATCACTTGATTAGACATAACTTAAAGCAACACTTATGTTTCTACTGCTAATGCAAACATATTTTAAATAAAGGCGAGGCATTGTTCAAATATGCGCAGGTTGCATACACAATTACAAGGTGTAACATAACACAAGCACAAAAAATGTCTATACTATACTGTATAGGTACTATAAGTAATTATTTTTCTTATGTCCCTTTTGAGTTTACGTTGTGTAGTTGGATAAAATATTTTTTTAATATTGTTTCCTTTGTTTTTTAATGTCAAAAACGAAAACACAATAATGATATTGATGACAGAGTGACCAGAGCGAATTGGACGACTAATGTTGTAATAATACTCGTTTAATACTCTTAGTAACATCGCTATTGGTCGGTATGAACGAGTGTTTCAACTGGGTACTCTACCTACTTGCATCGCCGCCTCTCGGGGTTGCATTAGAGTGCAGTTATTGCAACAGTATGCAGGGCCTTGCATTCGCCGACCCACAGTTGGCCCTGGGCCAAAATACCCGCTTTCACGCTCTAAGTCGGCTACTCTGGTACAGTCATATACATAGATGTAGTATGATCCAACATGTTACCTAGAATACCTATGTACACAGCTGCATACAATGTTTGCGGTTACAATACTAATCTATGCGGTCTGTGGAGGGTCACTCAAAGCAACACCGTATGCCATAAACCAATACTCCCCAAATAATTGAACAATAATTACTAATCGATGCCACAATTTAGTTACCACATGAACTGGTAACTGGTTTCAGTGTTACGTTCTACTAGTTTGTAGAACGTGCAACTTATGCAGTTTAATTAAAATATTTACTTCTTAAACGTGGTTCAGTAAACAAAAACCCTGTCTCGTTATATTCGTCTTCATTCTAAAAACAGAATAATAGCTCCATAAAATATTATCAGCTCATTGAACTACCCAGAAAATCAAAGAACCTGGTTCCAAATAGATCCTCTAAAACTCAATAAGGCAGAGGGGCAGTAAAGCCAAACTGTTTATTTTACAGCAAGCGACAAAAACACAATGGAAATGTAAGACAAAGCTCTTTAGAAAAACTTAGTCGTTCGGAACAAAAGGACGTTTCGTTGAAAGTGGAGACTTAAAGGGTCGCTCGCTGTAAATCAATGTAGGCAAATAATAAAATGAAAATGACACCGAACTGCGTCCCAGGCTGGAAAGGAGCTGCTGTTTGGTGACAAAAGCTATAGCAAAAACTTAAAAGTTTTGAATTGATACTGCAAAAGTGTTGCTATCAAAGGATAGAAACAATACACTCCCACAAAATATGTAATTAATGAGTAGCCACTAGCCAGTAACATAAAAGTAATCTTAAGCAAATGTTATTATAAATAATAAAAATTCCAACAGGCAAAATTACATGTTAAAATTCATGTCATTATATTGAAGTTGCATGCATGGAAACTACGGGTAACTCCTATAGCGGATATATTTCCATGAGAAGTGCATCGAAACCTTCGCCGGTGCACAAAGTGTGCACTTAAATACATAAATGAGTATCGATATACTGAGCTAAGTATCAAGTAACATAAATTCCTGACAATACGAGTGCCAGTCATGTCACGGTTAGATCCCCATCTACAAACTTCAAATACTTTCAGATTCGATTTTTGTCTTACATCGGAAGCAAAGGGGCATCGGCGTTCCTAAGGGAACCAAAAATACAGAATTCCACCGTTTACTGATAGTTATTAGATGCGTTATATACTAGGATTGGTATTATTAAGGCTGACTGCTGAAGCAATCACTGAATCACCGTCAGCCCAAGGTTACGAGGCGCAATGCACCATAAACTAGGATGTTTACAACCATTCACACGTCTTTGTCTTTGAGATCCACTGATTTTCTTTAGTGTAAGTCATAAGCGTTGCCTTCTATGTACAGCTTCTGTGAGGAAGGCGAAGCTAATTGATTGAGTACATACAGGGTGGGCCGTGAGTTAGTTAACGTTTATAAGTAAATGATTTCAAAATATTGGTTCATTAGAAAATAAGAAATAAGCACGAAAAAAGATTAAAAAATATATGAACGACTGAAGCACAGTGATCAATTTTTACTTTAGTGCCATAAAAATGTTTTTGTTTTTTTGTTTTAACATTGATACGCTCGGGCTTACAACTTGTGCTTCACATGCTGCACCAGCAGCAAAGGTATCTCGACTCGAATGCACCAACCTACAATGACGACCCTGAGAGCACCAGTCACTAAGTTTACTGCAAACGTAGGTAGGTGGTTTAGCTCTTTGTGTCGGAGGTTCATAACTTTATTGCATCGCTGTAATAGGAAACTTGAGATCAGCCTTGTATCATGTCATCATTATATAGCTACAGTATAAATTAAATGTGATGCTTATGTGAGCTGGTATATTGAAATGATATTCCGTTGTACAATGACTTCATGTTTGAAATTTCTCAAAATTAAAAGCTTTTGAAGTTATTTGATTAATTTTATCACCATTTATTTTAACAACAGTGTTCATTGAATACAAAGACTTAATCTAAGTTATTTATGTGCCACCATAATTGAACTACATATTACACGTTTGCCAGTATAGTACTCTACCAATACAAATCTACTATATAACTCTACTACAGAATGTTTGCTTCTACTAAAGTGAAGTGCGGCCGTTCACATGCCAATCAAATAAAAATGTTCTATACTGGACATTTAGAATGGAAACATGTGTCGATAACTGAATGACAATAATCATCCACTCTACTCCACGCACCCGCCCACCTGAATTCCACAATTGGGGCCAGTCCTACAAATCAGTGGCGTGGCCGCGGACCGTGGCGAGCAGTTCGGAGTAGGTACAGTTGTTTACTCTCTCACAGAGGTTTTTCTTTTGAGTGCGTGACTTGTCAAACACCGCATCAGTTAGCGTGGCCTGCACGCCACTACTAACTAAATTACTACAAATAGTGATTTCGGTTATAGTATATGAACGATATTTTAATGGTCGTGTGAATGCAATTATAATAACAAGCGTCCAATATGTTTTTTTTTCTATTATTTTTACACTGGGTGACTGGTTTCTTTTTTTTTCATTATAATAATTCTTACATGCTATACCTACATATGCAAGCTAAGTTTAGCTAAGCTAACCTAAATAAAGCTAAGTGTAGGTATTTACAATTACCAGTGCATTTTGTAGAGAGATTCAAACATTATATTCGTATTTACTAACGGCCCCACACTTTGGCAAGCCTGTATCGTGGAGAACTTGTTGAAACAAAAAAGTGTATTATAAATTTTATATTGTTATTATATTTGTTTTCTTTTGCAGATTTCTAATTTAATTTGTATTTTTATATTAATTTTAAGGCCGAATTGCAATTAAAATCCGAGACAGATATGTATGTACGTACGTACAAACAATTTGCATTGAATAGATTTATTAGAGGGTCATGAACCTGAGCTCCCTTTGCCATGATTAATATAATAACAAGTATGATCAGTTTATCAATACAGCTGCGACTACTGTTTCAACAGTATTGTAGAGAGAGATAAACACGAAGGCATGGTGCAGTAGGCGTATAGAACCGGACGGTAAACAGAGCGGGGGTCAACGAACAACCACTGCACTGAGCCAGAAGAAAAACGGCTCAGTTTGGACTTTCAGAAAAATGATGGTGCTTGAATGCGTTTGATGCGTTGCGTAGTACATCCGTGTTTAATATAACCACAGTCCCGCGATTAATAAGATTACTATTAATTATTTATTTGCATTATTAGAATACAATAAATATTAAATAATAAGCTAATAAGCTATAATAACGTAATAAGCTAAAAAAACTTTACATTACTTTTTTACTTTTATTTACTTAGTTGTTTTTACACTGAGTGAGTATGTCGTATGTAAATCTGTTCTGTACTACGAGTGCATTAATTTCGAATAATATTCCTACTAGCTAGATCATACAAGAATGCATATTAGATCTATCATAATATGCATATCTTATAATTAATAGTTATTGTTTTAAATTAATCACAACCACAGGAAAGGTACACCACAAAAGTGTCGAAAGTTAAAATCCAATCGAAACTACATATTTATGGCATCACATCAAGTAATGAGAAATCATGACTATTACATGACAATTTTACAATCAGAATTAAAATATATTAACGGCTGACTGACATGACAGACAACGCACAGACCAAACCACTGGACGTAGAGACTTGAAATTTTGAGGGTATATTCATCAAGAAGAATTTTTAGGGTATTTCATCCACTAGTTTCAAATAAAATGTCTCACTGAGCGAGTAGCACACATCCGCATAATTGCAACCCCTCACTAGATTAGATGTAGATAGTCATAAATTAAACTGTTCTGAAACTAGTCAGGAGATGGGCGACGGTGCGGCGATGGGGACGTGATATGATAGCTCGTCGCATTAAATAAATACCTGCGTAAATAAAAGCTTATGAGCATTTGAAACTATAAGGTTATAGGAATGTGGTTATCTCAGATTGCAAAGTTTTTCACGAAGCCTTGCCCATGAGGTTTTAGCGTCGTCTTACCATTTACAAAACATTTATAAGCTGAACAGGTCCCAGATAGCTTTTAGAATGTTTTAGCAGTATCAATGCAATATGAAATCCTTTGCGGAAGGGAAAAGCAAGTGGTGAGTAATAATCGTGTTGAATCGACTACAAGCACTATTTCCGTTCGTTTCGATGGGAACCTTCGTTTATCAGAAGCGTGGGCGAGTTCTAATGGACTAGTTCTCTGACCTCCTTTTGAGGATTTGCGAATTGTGGCAATGTTGTGCGATGTCGCAACTTCAGTAACGGACGACGGCGACGGCTTGCAACTTGCAAATTGCAGCAAGCTGATTCATTCTCGGACCTCGACTATTAGAGAGATATGTTTATCAGAATTTATACAGTCGGTAATTTCGTAATAATCTCATAACCTATTACTAAATGAAAACTCTACCTATGCTGTCCGAATTTAATAATGGCGGTGTAAAATCAACTGTTTTAATGTCATGAATTTGTACATATGAGTATGTAATAATGATATTAACAAGATTTGAAGTAGAATTGTAAATAGTCGAAATGTTGTATTCAAAATATCAGATTGGGGTCTGTTATTTTCTTAAGAAAATTTGACGCTAAGTTTGGAACTAACCCTAACTTATAGCGACAATCTTTAAAAATAAGGCTCACACGGATAACACACACAAAAGTGAAGATAAATCATATTACGCCTTAAAAGAAACTTAAGGTAAAAGTCGGTGGACATAAAAATGCTGTTATAACGTTTCAGAGAAGCGTTCTAATTGAATTAAGGTTTAGAAGAGGTGTGCTTTTTCTGTTCGAGCATTCCGATCCGAGGGAGACAGAATTCCTTGGAGGGTGAGGGCAATACAAATTTGTACCTGCCTGCCATACGTTGACCTCACCTACCCTAAAACTCAGGTTTTTAAGCCCTTAAGATTAAGATAGAGTCAAGAGGAGCCCCTAGGATCTAACAATTGCCTTTTGGGACAATAAAAAATATTTATGCTATTGTTAATTTACTAACAATTAAAGATACTTATAAAAAATGAACTAATGCAAATTTCAATAAAAAAATAAAGCGTAGATTCGTGTTTACTTACAAACTTATGCTTTTACTCGGTCGCTTAATGATATCGTTTCTTCTTACCTGTAACAAACATAGACGATTAATTTATTGCACACAGAATAAATATGGATGTATTTAAAACATTGTAGCTCTGCAAGTTAGAAAAGTAAGAACATACATGTTATATGTGTGGGGATTTTTGAAATATGTAATTAAAACCGTTGTTTTATTTTCCATTTCCAAGTTTAGCAAAGTAAAATAAATAAAATGCGTTGGCTTTGAACCGGACTGTTTAGTATTCCTCGGGCGTTGCTGGTTGGGGCCAGTTGTCCCTCGTGGCGTCTCTGTTCCTACATAGTATGCACGATGTTTGTCGGTATTCGAGATGTAGGTAATTCCTAATAATCAAAAACACTAGTGACAAGAAATTACTTTACTCGCTTGGTAGTTCTTAACAATACAGATTCTGACCGTCAAGAATTGTCAAGCGAGTTAAGTCATTGCTTAGGGTCTTTGACAGTTTGGTGCAAGTAGGCATATAGCGGCTATCTTGATGTTTTATATGTTCTACATATGTATGACGACCACGTCTCTAAGGTACATATCATATGGGCCCTAGTTAAGCTACACTGTACTTTTCTTGTGTCTGAAATAAAATGATTATTATTATTAACTGACATAAAACACAGATGACGACTGCATCCCGTTCGCTTACTCCACCTTAATCCACTACATTCTCGCTAGCCCAGATAGTGTAAGTTCGTTTCCTATAGTATTTCTAGTCAACAAGCCAGTTAGAGTATGCCGCAAGCTAACACCTCGCATTTGTCTTGTCCGGTGTCTTTGCAGGCAGCAATTTATTGCCCTTCTATTCGTGTCCACGTGATCAAATATATGCCTACAGCATTTCTGTCTTGATGCATGTTCGTTACGAGTTCAGCTAATTATAGTTCGGTTTTAACTTTCAAACGGTTCTGGAAGGAAATCATATATTCGTTAGCTCAACAAATAAAACTTGACTCAAAGGTATGTGTGCATGTAGCTTGGTGAAAGGTGAAGCCTTTCTATTAATCATGAAAGAAATACAATTTTTACTGATGTTTAAGTATTATGATTTTTTAGTATTTTTATCTTTTTCATCTCCGGAAGTGGATATCTGAGTTTCAAGTGATGTTATTTAGCAGAATATCTAATATTATTTTTAATTTCCTGAAATACCGTAGTAAATGGGTCATACGCATGTGTTTTCAGTATTTTATGGCACGAGTCTTACATAATGTCCACTACCATCTGCCGCGGTACGAGGATGGTTACAATTTTAGTTCCTCTTAATTTATTGCATCCGGTTCCAGAGGCAGGTGTTAGGTTAGACTGATGATTGAAGCATGCATCAGAGGTACCTTTAAGGAAATTATAACTACGTATAATAAATCATTCTCGACTCTACTACAATACGTTGCGTTTAGGGTAAATAAATAAACATTATTTAATGTAAGCTTAGGTTAGGTAGTAATTGGATTTTAAATGTTGCCATTCATTCACATTATAGCTTTTCTAATTTAGCAAGTAATTCATTTCCAATAAAGGATCGTCTCTCTACAATTTGCCATCGCCGATTCTAACCTATTTCAGCCACAACAATAGACGTGGCACCCATAACCTAAAAAAGCTGGTTATCGTTCAGACACGTAGAGGGGAAAAGATTTTTTTTTTTAAACATTCACATACACCAACCCCTGCACTAGGATTCCCTGTATCGCAGGTGGCATGGGCACGTACAAGACATCACAACATCCAAGACCCGAGAACAAACATTTGTGTTCGTCACAAATATTTGCCCCGGCCGGGGATCGAACCCGGAACACCAAGCTTCGTAGGCAGGGACACTACCAACTAAGCCACGGTGTTGTCAAATTGGGCGGCATATCCCTGATCAAATGTGATGCAGCAAATAGTCGAGAACCGGAACCGTTGGAGACGGGCAAATATAAAATGGGACACCACGGTGATCATCACGCTCTTCAGTCATGAAGTAGCGGCCATAAAGAATTTCCTTTAAAACAATCAAGATCTTCATAGAGCAAGTTTTTATATCTCTAAAAAAAATAGGGCGTTCACCATATCAAGCCATCATCGTTGCGACGAGGTTGCAACTCGCAGTGCATTATTATTATTTCTTAGTTCTAAAACCAAATTACCTTGGGCTGCGCCGGCGCGCGGTAATTACAGGCGCTCGTGATTAATGAGCAATCAGACCCCTGCTTCAAGGATTAGGGTTGCCACTCTAAACCTTTCGGATGGAATCCCAAGTGGCAACGACTTTCCCAGGTTCAGTTTGGTTTTAAGTGTTTTGTATTTTTGGCGGTAAATCAAGTTCGATTTACATCCTCGAGTGGACGATGAGTGGCTTTTGAGCTCATGGAGATTTTATGATAAAAATGTATTCATAATTTTATTCGGGTTGTAATCCTTTCTTTAAACTAGAGACGTTTTTCAACTGATCCCACACAATTTTACATACAGTGAACTTTACTATTATTCATTTGTAGATAGACAGCCCTCTATCATAAATAGTAGGTAGGTATAAACTTTAGGCAGCAGCGCGTAAACTTTACTGTCACTGTATTTTGATGGGGGAGAGGAGGGCATTGGAATTCTCTTCAACATCTGAGCCCAGAGTGATAAATGGTAAAAACTTTCAACAGGTCTTTATTGTGATTAACTCTAAACGAATCTATCTCTATTCACTTCTTTGCAAGTTCAACCTTTTCCTATATGGGTAGATGGGTACCTCAAAAACTGCATTTTGTATTTGCAAATAAATTGAAAACACTGACTACGACACAAATTGCGTACGTAACGCACATTCATTTCCTATGGGGGTGAATATTCAATGTGATGCATACTTCGAAGTGCCTAATTAAAGAGTCGAGTTCAAGTGCACGTAATCGCAACAACATGTACTGTACAGTCAGTCTATTATTCGATATACATAAATCAAACAAAATGTACTTAATAACTTCAAAATATACAAGATACATCGCACTTATATTATAAATAAGTTTCGGATGATAGATGGATATAATATTATGTTGGTTGCTTAATCACGTTAAAACTACTGAATCGATGGAGCTGAGTTTTGGTATTGGTTACCGAGCTAAAAAATAATATTATAGGTCACTTTTTATCACTTTACCTCGCGTACAAAGCCGCGGGCAGCAGCTATGGCTATATAGCTTACGAGTATAATAGCAATAATCAATTAATTACTTTACAAAACGTTAAAAATTGTGTTTCCCTATGTACATATTCTTGTTTGAAAGTTATTTCTAGTAACTTTGTTGGCTGACTGTCCGCAGGGACTGTGTCCGTAATAACTATCATTAGTACCTTACAGTAATTGATTCAGGAAGTGTAGCTAGGTCCTGCCCCTATGCGAATTCTATGGAATGAGGACCACAGAGTAACTTTAATAGGGTGATAAATATACATACATACATTACTGTCAGTGATCTTAAAACTTTGGAATTACCATACAAGAAAATATGCAGAACAATATAAAGGTAACCACCTACATTGTTGTTATAAAATTAATCACAGATTCAGCTATTACAAAGAATATCGGTGTTATTTTGCCAAAAACTATCTTAGAGTCAAATAAACATGTTTTGATAGTGAGTGTGCCATAAAACTACATTAATAAAGACAAACAAAAATATAAACATAATTACGGGTTTAATTAAAAACAATCAATCAAACAAGAAAAGATCAATAGGTGCGGAAAGGTCGATATTATCGGATGCCCCGCCCAGCCGGCTCCCCTGCGACACTCGGCCCTGGTAACCCAATATACGGAAAGCTCGAGGGTTGCGAACATGGCCCTACTCCTGCTGGATGAGTCAGCTAAAACACATACCTACAACATACTGGAGAGAGAGAAAAAAAACACTATAAAGAAGTCCAACAATACATAGTTAAATTCTAGTAAGGGGATACAAAATACTTCTGGCGAAAACATTTACGAGACGAGCCATTCAATTACGTCAATATTTTTTACTTCTCTAGCTTCACGCCTTGATAATGTAACATTACGAAAGTAAGATAATAATAATAATAATAATAAATATTATGGACACTTCACGCAACGCAAAAGGAAGGGAAGGATGGAAGGGGAAAAGATAACTGATAGAATACTTGAATACTTTTTTTTGTAAATACATACATACTAGAATACATAGAAAACACCCAAATTCAGGACAAACACAAATATTGTCCTGATTCAGGTACGTAACGATTGAGATAATATTTGAAGGCCAAGAAAGAGCTGGATCTGTATTAACAGAAAACAGTGGATATTGTTTAATGCAAAAAAAAAAATTATCTTTTCTCTATCAGTGAATCTGAGAATTCAATCGATAATATTTTGCAATTTTTTGTAAGTAATTGTCACATCTAGAAATTGTATAGCAAGTTTTCAAACAAGGGTGTCCAAGGGGCGGCGTGTGAACGAACCGGGTGGGGTCTCCTGTGCGCCACGTCACAGCCACGGGCGATTGCTCGCGGCATTATGAAACTCTACCAAGGACATCTGATTTACGCAACCTATGATTGCATACGACTTGTTGCTTTTCCGTAACTCCATAATTAGATTTTGGATTATAAAAACTCTATTTTTCACACCTAATTATTTTATTTTCACACCGTCACTTACCATCAGGCGAGGTTGTGGTCAAATGCTTGCCTATTCCATATAAAAAAATAAAATATTCTTACCAGATGTGTCACTTTACCTACCGATATTTAAAGTAACAGTATTTTTATAATGATTGTTTATTGTCTGAACGAAGTGGAGGTCTCAAGCTGAAACTGCTGAACATACAAGTTTGGAAAGTAGATTTTTTATAAGGTATGAACCGTACGTAACCAAATCACTTCAAATACCCGCCGCGTCCATTCTATGTCTTCATGCTATTCTAACTATTCTAACTTCATAACGGTGGATTAGAATAGTAATCCACCGTTTGTGTGTGTGTACTTGAGTAAATAAATAAATAATCAAAGGAAGTATGTTTTAAAATGTATTATAAGACGATTACTTTCGATTCGCTAATAAATTCAAACGTAGATAAATATAACTCTTTAGCTATACATACCACAAAACAATAAAAACAAATAAAATAAAAAAAGCATAACAGGTGGTCGTATTGCTTAAATCAATCTCTTCCAGACAGCCTTTAAGACTGTAGCTAGTATATTTTATAGATGAGCCAGAAGAGGCGCGTGAGTTTAAAGTATGGGAGCGTACTACTAGTTTACTGCACCGTAGTCATAACTTCTTTTCATACACAGCGTACTATCGAATCGATCCCACTCACCCCATCTTAATGCAGCATAATCTAGAGACCGACATTTGTTGGAGGCTGTTGAATGAATCAAATCAAATTCATTACATCATCAGCATCTCAACAATGGACGTTTCAAAGGGTTGTTTTGAATGACAGGGTCGCGTGGCGAGTCGTACACGTGCGTACACATTGGAGATTATGCTAATTATTGCTCACATGCTGTATTTTTTTTTACCGTCCAGAATGACTACTATCAAGGCTTAGAAAGATACAGTTGATGCTCTATGTGAGATCAAATACTATTCGAAATTTCGATCATAGCTTACTTACTTTTTTATTTTACTCAGAAGGATAAAAAATTAAACATATTCCAAAACAGACATTGTTTTTGTTTCGTATTGTTTTTTTATAAGTAGCCGAGAAAGTTTGAATGTTTCTAACATTCAAACCATCTCATCATCGCATCATCGTTTCGTAAAAAGTAAATGAATTCAAATTCGTGTAAACCTCTAACTAAAGCCTTATTTGTGAAAGTATACTATTTATTTAGGTAAAACGCAAAATGCATGTGCACGTGTTGGTCCACCCCCATCTCACTTCTCACCCCAATCTTCTGGTAATATGATACAGAAAAATAAACCTTAGATACGAGGGAAAACGGCTCAACTTGAAAGTTTCTAAAAGTCGACCATAATGACCATCGCTCGCTACTTTGAAGCTTTTGCGTTTGAGATAAGGCTTAGTAACAAAAACGCGGAGGTTGGATAAACAAAACTAGACTCTTTCCGAAAAGAAATAGATAATACTTTTGAACACCCTTTTTTGGGCTTCAGAGATAAGGATGGCGTATCCGGGACTACTTTATTGTGTGCGAAAATTAAGCACAGTTAAAATTTTCAAAATGTATCTTGAAGATTTATAGAGATGGCATAGTAAGAGTTAACTGAAATTATACTTGAGTTTACTAGATAAATTTATCGGATAATCTTTTTGATGGGACAGCGAGTGCGAGAATACAGCAGATGGTTCCGTATCGATCAGCGCGCGCGATGCGCACGGACGAATGATTTTATTATTGTTAATCACAATCTCGGCTCACGATTAGCATAACCATTGTGTTGTGTACCACGTGCTGTTACTACACATGTTATCGTTCAATGAATAAACGTACACAAGTACACAAACCTACTCTCCGCGTAAATAATGCTACTAAAACGTATGTAGATACCGATATTTAAGTCATATTTATCTAAGTGGGATGATGATGGAATTAATTTTCAGATATTAGTAAATCTAACAAAAAACAAAGAACTCGACGGAAAAGAGGTCGATCGCCGAAACCATTCTGTTTAATCTTCCTTGGCACACAGCCAATTTCATTAATAAAACGAAGAATCAAGAGACCACAATACGATTATAGGAAAAGTGCAGAAGATAATCGGATAATCCATCAGCGACGGTCGCATTCCGGTGCAAACAGACAAACAAAAAACAAACGAGTTATACCAGTCCTGCCATTCCCACGGGATAGCAATAATTTTGATGTTCCACAAATTCATAAAATCCAAGTGCCGCCGGACGCGACGCAAGCAATGGGAATAACAAACTGTGAAATGTTAAAATTTAGAGTATTTTTTTGACACGTTTTCACTTAAAAATATATTCGTGTATTTAACACCGATTAACTCTGTTGAGGCTGATAGTTGAGTGGTTAAATCTACCTTATAGGTAAGACTACACAAACATCCCTAAAAAGCTTGGACGAAACTTGTCAAGATGTCAAGAGGCCATAATATAAGATTGAACTAAAAGCTTTGTTGTCTTTTACTCCGTGAGCCGTTAATCCTTGAAAAGTCGACGAAAGCGGGCGACTAGCTGGCAACCTCAACGCGACGACTAATTACGAACCCTCGGCCTGATAATCCCTTCCCAGCAGGCGGCCTTTAAATTAAAAACCCCTGACACAGTCCAGTCCAGGATTACCGTTCCCCGGCACGATCTCAGAGCTCCGACTAAGTCCCTCCGAAAATATTTGAAGGGTGAATTTCTAAGTTCGCGAAAAAATCGAAATCCAGAGATGAAATAGTAATTTATCAAAGGATTCTGAAATCCCGAGTAAAGGAAGTGACGGATGATCGGCCCCTTATCATTAAACTGCAGCCGTGTCCTAATCGAACATTCCGGGAAACGGTTATAAGAATTCTTCGATGGAGAGCAACAACCGGAATATTTAAATGATCTGGCCAAAGTGGGTTTACGTTGATTTCTGAGCTGACAGATACAATAGGATTATGACTCTTTTCGTGGGTCTGATTTTTCATTCCTATGACGATAAATATAATTTACATTTATATGTCATAGCATGCATGGAATATGTAAATGGCAATTTGGTGAGCTTAAGCGTGATGATCCCACAGTCATCTCAGCACCATAGCGAGCTTCCAGCTCGGACAGACCACAGAAATTTTGTGTAAACATTCTATCCAACAACGCAGATTGCTCTTAACTATACTCATATAATCATCATTAAATAGTATCATATCATACTCCAACCAGCTGGCCATAATTTACAACCCAAATGATTGCTGCAATACCATCTGTGCATGCCAGCTTTTTAATATCTAACTATGAAATAACGATTTAAAAGATTACAAAGTTCATCATGGCAATGTCCCAACAGCCTATCCTATCATTTACTTCTAGAATCGAACAGCTGTTTTGCAGTAAAGGTTACGCCCTTATCCTCGCACCTGCGCCTTCTTCTGCCGGAGTCACTTTACCCTCGTTTTCCCTAATTACATTCTTATTAACGATACGGTCTTAATCTTTATCACCCAATTGATGTTGAGGGTGACGTTACGTACGATGCGAATGATAAATATTTGACCACCCGAACTTCCTGCACCGTGTATAGCATGCATTATTCATTATTCATCACCCAGATCGTCCAAGATAATACCTAGGCGAGTGATTTTCGTGCTCGTAAGCAGCGATGAGGCTCCGATAACAGAACTTCGTCACAAATATAATTCACAGCCTTGTATGTGATAGGTTAAAGATTCATCGATGCACGTGCGAGGGTAAATCCACAAAGGGTAGATTTTTTTGTTCGAAGTATAAAAAATCCACCGACAATTACCAGATTACGGATGAAAAAGAGGGAGCATTTTTTTTTCCTCTTAAGGTTACCGTTAGTCTTTTTCTTTGGCGGGTGAGATTTTCTCTTATCGGGCAGCGTTTTAATTAATCAATCTCAGTGCCCTTCTTCGTATCTTCGCTCGATGCGACACGAAGTCTGATACTTTGAACCAATGCACATAACTATGAAATCTCACCATAATATCATAGATAATAATACACAGGGTTATAATAATAGATATTAAAACGATATATTATCATTCATATTGAGATATTACAGTTTCACTACACACTGTTATGCCTAGATCACACGTACCGAGTGCTCGGTACGTATGAACATAGCGCCGAATGCTCGGCTGAGGAACATTTTACTGTCTCGGCCGAGTACCTGCTCAGTACATGTGATCTAGGCATTACTGATTTTCGCTCGCCAAACGAAGACACGTTTCGGATCTGGGGCCGTGGCTAACAAACTTCACATTTCAGGTTAGCAAATCCATACAAACAGTAGGTATTAAACGTATTTATCAAAAGTCCGGAACAGCACATCCATGTCAGAGTACGCGCAACAGTGTAATGAGTGGACTGCGGATAAGTGCACATAATTTTATAGCGTCCGTCGGCCGCCCGGTCGCTGCGAGCGCGCACGCACGCCACTCCCGCGCGTCAATCGGAAGCCAAACCAAGCTATTTATACCCAGGAAAGGTGAAAGCAATGCAAACTTTAAAACCAACAGTAAAGGGTTTAAGATTGATACAACGAGATTTAGCCGATACAAATAATAACGCTAGGTGAGTAGGTATTACGGAAGTTTTACAGCTATGTAAAATGAGTTACTTCCGAAGTTACCTAATTGCAAGTTCTAATGAAAGAAAACGAAGATTAGAATAATTAAGGTTTTACAAAAAAATACAACAACCGACTTCAATTGGACAGTTCTAGTTACCGTAGGCACCACTGACAAGTCACAAAATACGCAAACGCCATACTTTTTTTTCAGTTATTTTGATTTGAAAACTAAACTACTGCACCGATTTTGATGAAATTTCTATGGGACCAATCTCAAAGTATATCCTCTCATATCATCTCGAATTTTTGAAATCGGTTTATAAATAACTAAGTTCAGAGGTAACAAACATAAAAAAACGTTCAACCGAATTGATAACCTCCTTTTTTGAAGTCGGTTGAAAATTAGCATATGAAGAAACAACAAGCAGTCTCGTTCGCGATAATTGATACTGATTAATGAAACTGCCATTGCCGCGACTGTAGTTAAGTAGATCGTAGTTGTAGCTGTTGTAGAGTATGAAAGTGTGGAACTACTAGTCTCAATTCGTATCGCTGGAGTTTCACACAAAAGATGACAGCGATCGATCGTTGGCCGCCGCCGTTCGTGACTATTGTTCGAGCAGCGAATGCACCACGGTCGTACATCTGTTTCGTTCCTTTTTCACTCGCCCTGCATAATAATAAAACCGACCCATTGTGAAGAAAACATCCTCAAAAGAACACGCACTTTGTCGCTGGGGTCTGTATTTTATAATAAAAAATAACAGGAGCCCAGAAACTAAAAGGTGGGCGTGGACTCGGAAACGAGAAGTCGATGCAATGCAACTGTTATGACATACGCGGGTCTTTCGTTATGTATATTCAAAATAAATAACGGTAAAAATAAATAAAATAATTTATATTCGGAGGTGTGGTTTTTCATGAATTAGGTGCTTGTCTTCTGTTTTTTGCCATTCAGGGACGCAGTTATTCATCGTGTGTTTATATTATTTAATTAACACGGTCTAGATATCTAGAGATTGTTTGAGAATTATTGCTTATCAAATGCTTACATATAAGACGAATTGGTTGAATGATATGTCGAACCATATACCCGAAATTTTAAAGAAGCACTAAAAATCTATGGCGGCGCGGCGGGCTTAATGAATGCGGGTTCCGCGCGGGCAAATTGTGCTCCCCGGGCGCTCAGAGCTTGCGCCGACAATTAACTACACTTTATTTCATTATAAATGTTGCCCAACGGGGAGTTCGCGAAGTTGCTCCAAGCTTCTTTTTGATGGCAAATTGGCAACCGACACACGCATTTTAGGGCAACGGAAAGTTTGTGGTAACAAAAACGAAGAATCACGCTTTAGTCAGATAATAATTTTATGACTGTAATTTGTGCTGTTTATATGGAATTTAAGATTTATTTATGTACAATTATTGAGAACTAGCCAATAATATGTTTCAGGTTTTAATCTAACAATATATTTTGTTAGTGCACTTTCGCAAATGTGACATCTGCTTTAATCCGCATGCATATTCACAACAGCTCTCAGCAATATTCAAATCCATCAGCCTTGTGGGGGAGTACAGTAGGCAGCCCTAGGGCTTTACTGTTTCACGTCGTACCCTCGCGTGAGTCGTTATGCCGTGTCTGTTCAAAACGATCTCCCACAAACCGCGGTATCATTATTTTATACCTATAAGTATACCAAATTACAAACCGATGCAAAAACTATACATACGTATAGCTGCGGGGGTTTATATTGCCAATAACGTCCAACTTTATAGTACTTTTCGAAACTAAATTCACCTACTTAAAATTTTGTTCTTGTATTTGATAAAACACGCTCGAGAAGTCAAGAATCTCGACCGAATCGAACAAAAAACACGATTAGATTAGTAAAAAGAAAATGTTCTCACGCTTTGATGTTTTGCAAAACTTTTTTGTCCAGGACTCTACGGGAAGCAAGTTAGCAATCGCGTTATATAATATACCATGAATCAGTGCTAAATTTTAATAGATAACATTCTTTGAAATGATCTTATGGATGAAATATGTACGTACAGGCAGGAAGGAGATATCTCATGGTTGTTCAATAACTGTAAACCGATTAGTTACGGATATAACTTGGTTCGATAGAATTGTTTTTTAACTTTTCGTTTGTAATATGGTCTGCTTTTGAATTGAAATGGTCCTTCACAAAGTTTCATAACGATAAGTATTAACCTGAATGCATCAAGGGCTGGACGGATGGTATGGTAGTGTTCAGCATCCAAAGTTATAACCATAATTACTGCATCACACATATTTACCTGGGTAGTAGAATCTGGCAACTATCTAGATATATATCGAAGGTCTATCTTATCCATACGTATAGGAAAGAACACATTTAACAGATAAATATGTTTAAAGATACCGGCACGAAATCGTTTCCACTAAAGAAATCCGGGTTCAGTACACGTACACTTTGAGAATCTTTATAATAATGATCACTATCAAAGCAGGCATTGCACGAGAAGAAATTTAAAATTCTTAAGCAGTCATCGACATAACTGTCCAAGTGTAGCTCGGCTGTGACAGTAAAAAGCTCATGCTCGCATCGTGAATACCATCAGCTGAACTCATCAGGACATGGGCGAACGATAAAAACAATCGCACCGCACATACGAATATCGCCCAGAGATTACAACATGAACATACCGATGATATTCTTTGCGTTCACACGTCTCGCTCGCTGGGTACTTACATAATGCGATAACCAAATCTACGAAAGTAAATGCTGCGTGTTTACTCACGTTCTGTGTGTCGAGAGCACGAAGTTCAATGGCAGAACACGGACACCGCGGTACAACGACGAGGCGTAGCGTCGAAAAATTACATTATTCGGAAGCAAACGGCAAGGTCAATGTCACGTCGAACAAAGATCGCGAAAGTGCTCCGCGCGACTTGTTACATACGCAACACTCGACTCGCTCGGATAATTGCGATGTAATCGACGTAATCCATCCAAGAGACTTGTTTCCATTTATGGAGCGCGCAGCTTGCGACCGCATAGAAGAAACAGCTGACCGCCGCCGCCGCCACCGCTCCGCTGCCTGTGGCACGCGCCTCGAATGTATATTTATGTCGCACCCGCAACAAAAACATGAAGTATACCATAATTCAATCGAAATACATATAACAAAATATCGAACCACTTTCAATTGCAGCGTTTCAATAAATGTTATCAGTTATGAAGACCCATTATTATTTCAAGTAAAAATCAACAAATGCAATAGATGACCTGACCCTGTTAATGATCATTAATTCTGTTAAAAATGTCGATAAAGGGAGTGTCGTCAAGGGAGGAGCAAAATAATACAATGAGTTAGTTGGAGGGATATTCGTATACTTAGTAAGTAAAGGCATGACATTCTCCCCCGTAGAGACGCAGCTGCCCTTCTTTCCACTTTACATTTACTACTACTTTACATTGGTAATGAAAATAAATTTCATATTTATTTATTTTGCAAACAACTATCTTCTAGCTGATTATGATTCTCGTGCAATTATAATTGTGGCTACTTTAGTTTTATGTCTGTCTCGATAAACGTATTTTTGAAATATTTACTACAATCTATGAAGGTACGAGTATTAGCTGATTGTAATGTAATGTAAAGAGTGTAATTTGTCAAGTGAACGAAATAAATAGTAGCCGATTTGATCATTTAAACGTTTTATTGCTTTGACCTTTATAACAGCCGCTCGCAGGTGTAAATTCAAAATGCAACCAATGTTGTATGATCCACAAGTCTGTCCGCTTGATAATGTTGGGTAAACGAGCAATTTTCTTCTATTAACTATTCATTCAAAACAGCAGATGTCTAAGTTCGACGACGTTAGACCTTTCTTTGCCCTGTCGCGTGCCTTGCATATGCTGCTTATTTATGTAGCCACCGCGAGCAACGGCTTAGCCTTTCAGCACCATACAAACAGACACATTATAGCAAAGGAGATATCGCGAACACGTTGACTATTAAAATTGCGCTATGAACCAAGCAGCCGTTGAGTAAGTGCGATCCAGCTGCTCGACACCTTGAACACATACATAAGCAGCAATGCTCGTGCTCGTGGCTTGAGCTGACTTACACGGTCATTATGGTTTTATTGACAATTATTCATTCTCATTTCTTGTGTCCCCTGAATCCCAGCCCAGCAGTGGAAACACTTTGTTATTTGCCTCATACATTTGCTCGAACCTGTAAATTTTTGGCTAACCAAACTTAATAGTATTTATCGAATCTCTTTTGTGTTATTCCTAGTTATCTCCAATCTAACTAAAATTATCCATTACTAAACTACAAAAAATTAATATTCTATGCAAATACATATTTAAAGGGATTCGAAGTGTGTGAGAGGGGTTATATTAGTAAAACAGGTCTCCGAAGTTTCTACTTTTATTGGGACAGTGTTGGCTTCCTAAACCGGCTACAACACCTGCTCGACGCGACGAGGGCACCCCAAAAATTTAAAGGCTCGTGAAAATATCGCAACTTTATAAATCGATACTGAACAACTTGTTAAAATCGGATGTAGTTAAATTGTTAGAACAAGCAAGTACGCTTTCTTATACGACGTTTAGGCACATATAGGTAATTGTTTTAACTAACGGTCTTTCTCGGTGATTGACAGACTGGCTGATTCATCATCGCCCAGCCGATCCCCAGAACGTGATTCATTATTGTGCACAACTAATAACGTAACAAAAACACCAAAAAAAAATCTAAATTAGCGTTAAGCGTAGGGACGGCGATCTCATAATAATACAAACAGGTTGAGGTGACGATATCGCAACGATTGCATTGATCGTTTACCGAAGGTACTCGCAACTCGCAATATGGAATTTTATCGGTTGAACTCACTCTGCATCGGGTTGGTGACCCTAAAAATTCCCACTAATACTACAATATTTAAATAGGTAGCACGAGCCACCATTCAGATTGGGTCTAATGATTATGATGTATAAATATTAATAAGGTTACAGTTACCGTTTTCGTAGACAGTAGCCCTGTCATAACCGAGACAAATATCTGAAGCTGCAAGCAGCAAGCTACTTCTAAAAAAATATTATCAATATACTCAGGGCTAACAAAGCTACTGCAATTAGTATAAAAGCTATGTTACATAATAGCAAATTTTTAGTTGGGCGGGACACCTGGTCAGACGTGGTGGTGATAGGTGGAGCAGGGCTTTAACAGAATGGTGGCCGAGGACTCGCAAGCGAAGTGTCGGACGTCCGGCCGCGAGAGGGGTCGACGACATTGTCAGCGTCGTGGGCCGAACCTGGACCCGCTTAGCACAGGACCGGGCAGCGTGGCGAGAGCAGAGAGGCCTATACCCAGCAGTGGGCCAAGTCTGCGGATGATGATGATGAATAGCAAATTAAAGATGTACTATCTTCAAGCAAATCTGATTCAAAACTGAAACTGCGAAAGTCAAGATCGATCATAAATCAGATTCGAAACATCAGTATTACGAAATTTATCAGATTTAAGTGTAATTCCTTAAAAGTTGGAAAGGGGAGTAAAACTTGATTGTTAAACGGAAAATTTGTGAAAGCTTCACAAACGACCAAAAGTGCCATGCCAAGTCAGGTAACTCGTAGATAACGATAATAAAACGTGCCGGCACTCATAGCTAGAAAAACTAATTCTAGGGATTTATGTTTTCAATACCGTGACCTTTGATTGTAGATAGTCGAATAATCAAAGACCAATACGATACAGGCGTTTTTAAAGATAATGTTCATAAATAGAAGATTGAGACCAACTTGCATTATAATTGAGATTTTTAGATGAAATAACAAATTTTCAACATCCTTCCCTCATTTTATCCCTAAAAGCTATTCCTCGTTCAGTTTGATCGATTCGACAAATAATAGAGTAAAATAAAAATAAATTAGCCCTCGTGTGGCGTGACGTCCTTTGAATGGGCCCCCTCACATCACGCCCTCTGCCCTCTCCTACGATGCCATCGGAAGCGGTAGAAATGCAGCGGGATTATGCAGCAATCTGCCCTGAGAGAAACCCCCTCCACATCCTCTAGATAGGTAGGTAGGTATCGTGTTGCTAGGATTAATTTGCTCACCCCACGCCCAGGGGCAAGTATGCTCGTATTATATCACGCAAAATTAGCGATGGTTGTAATGCCAAATTAAAATGCCCGCTGGGGCGGCAGTTGAAAACAATATCGTGGTTGTTGAAGCCTCTTCAGGTGTTTATTTGGTTTTGATGAAGTACTTACAAACATGGCGCTTATTACATTACAACGTTCGTTGATCGTTTGAATAGTTTATGTATGAAACAATTTACAAGCACCTAAGAAAATGGACAGATGATAATTTGAATTGCTTACTAAATACTAGAGATATCGGAAAGGAAGTAATGTACCTAATTGAACAATGCGACGAACGGTGGAGATCATCTTGCTAAATGGGATCAAATAAATTCACAACTGTCTTCCCTTATTGATCCTTCGGGCAATTGGTGTAAAATCTCTATAAGCAGCAAACGCAAGTAAGTAAAATACAACGAGTATTACCAGAAATAATTTGTTTTATCTTGGAAGATGGGTGGACACACAAGAAAAATGTGTGGTTTACAAGCTGAGAAGATTTTAAAGGTCAAAAATTTACAAAGTTTAGTCTAGACAGAAAATCGTATTCCTAAAACTATAAAATGTTTTTGCGCATTATAATTAACCGATCGACCTTGTAAGTCCTTCAATTCAGAACAGCCACACAAAAAATCCTCACAAAATAGCAGTTCACAATGCAACGTGCATGCCTGATGATGTTGGTACTAAAGGACGAATCAGCCGCGGGGCGCTCATATTAATCGTTTACAATTTGGATAATAACAAAGGGATACCTTCGAATCGGTCATGTGAAATCGCCCATTTACCCACTAATTACAGCAATCAGACAATCGAAGGAGAGTTATTTTTTAGTATCATATTTGTAGGGGTTTCAGCGCTTGCTATAGTTTAGTTATGTGGTCCAGTGGTTGGTATTAGTAGAGTGTATCGCAAATACCAAGAATTATGGGAATTATTTTCTATAGTAGCTCTAAAAGGTAATAAATAAGTGATCGCGTTGACATTAAATACAAATGTCAAAGGTACATTGAAACAAAGAAACTAAAGCAGGTGTGTCAACAAGCAGCTGGTGCATACAAGCCAAGCCCAGTTCATAATGAAAATATTCCTCATAAAAATTTATAATTAGGAGCAGACAAGCAAAGAGCACCTAATGATCACAAATCAATAAAAACTATATCTCGTGGTCAATAACAATGACAAACGAACAGACGTTTCCAAGAATCTGCGCAAGCTTTGAAATTAAAAGTTACCCTTCACCGTTCCAAATGAATGATTTTAAATTTTGTGAAGTAAAAATTCTATAGAAACAGAGGCTTCTTACGGATTACTGGTCGCGACACAAAAAGGTTTCTCAGAAAGAGTACGAGTAAGTAGGTTCGTAACATTTCTGTTGAAAAGTGAGTGACGTGGAGTTGGCCGTTTGTTACGTTGATTATATAGGCATATGTATCAATATTGAACTTTCTGTATACAACGGGTGGTAACAATGTTTTTATTTAGTTATTTCCCGCAACTGCGTTTGGTTGGCTTTTTTATTTCCTGTAACCATCATTCTGACTGCTCTTCACCCTACAATTTTTACAAATATGTATCCGAAAATCCACAGACACTTTTTTTTTCTTTCAATAGTCAGAATACTTTGCTAATGCTATTCTACCTATACTAGACTATTCCCGCAAATGAGCCGTCATAAATCTTTTCGGCTTGGCCATAAGCTGAAATGATTATAGGAACAATAATAGCATTATTATTATATACATTTATAATGTCAATTACTTGCACCAAACTGTCAAAGTTCAAAAGCAATTTACTCCGCTAAGATCTTACATTCTGAATCCGGACCGTTAAGATCTTCCAAGCGAGACCAGTAATTGCTTAGGAATTTTGAAAGTTTGGTGCAAGTGCAAGTGCGGCAATGATGAAGTCAGTGAGGCAGGCAGGACATAGGTATTGTTTTATAAGTTTAATTATAAAAACATACAGACAGCCAATGAATATAAATAAAAGGCTTTGTACTGACTGACAGACAATGCACAGGCCAAACCACTGAACGTAGAGACTTGAAATATGAAGGGTATATTTGTCAAAATGTATAGGCGTAGGCCCGGACTAAGAAATTAAGGAATTGTTTGTTAGTTCACAACCCAAACGAAGTTGTGGGTGCCACTAAAAATATAATACGAGCCGTTTCTTGTTACTAAGCAAGCACCTAGGAGCATCGAACGTCACAGCACAGATAAGGTTAGTACAAATATAATTATCTGAATGGTTTTTCTGTGATCTTTAAGTACTGATAACGTTAAAGGTTCTCAAATACGCAAACTAAAAGCGTGTTTGAAATAATACCGACCGACTACATATGATTTAACGCAGATAACCCTTCTCTTCTACCAGCTCTTAGCTTTCCTGACGGGAAGACAACCGATAATTTTATTTATAACCAGTTTACCTTCTTCGTATCGTATATTAGTTGCATAGTTGCCCATTGACTGAACTGATTCTTTCCGACGTGCAACATGAGATTGGTGAATGTTGTTGAAATAACACATTAGCTAAGTGAGAGGTCTTCTTCTTATCGAGTCACTAGTTCTTTTGAACCAGGGTTGTGAAAGGATTTCAAGTGCGCCTCGAAGAGGCTCCTTTCGTGCAATTGACACATGTGAGTGAAAGGTGAATCATTATTAAGAAATCGCTTTTAGCGATAAGGCCGCCCATTGTAGCCTCTTTTATTTTTGGTTGTTATTTTTAAGCTTCCTTTTATAATGTAAGGTATGTTTCCTCGGTACACACACAGTGTACACCACACTGTACAATAAAGTGTTACTATCTATCTATCTTAATAGATAGATAATAAAAGACTGGTGCCAAAACCTGTACAGGTCAACATAGTATCAGTACAGGTCAACATAGTATCCACCATCATATGATGGTAAAAGGAGATGACATCATATGATGGTGGATACTATGTTGACCTGTACTACAGGTTTTGGCACCAGTCTCTCGCAAAACAGGTTAACTAAACCCCTGTACTTTTAGTTAAGCTCAAAATGTATTAGTTATTTTAACCTTTTGTGAGAGAAAATAAATAATAATATTATATTAAAAGATCTATAAAGGGTGATTTTTTATACTGAACACTTGGATGGCCAAATTCTAAAGTCATTTTATGGATTAACGAAAAAATGCTAATTAGAAATCTCGGTACCGATTTGGATTATGCAAATTTACTTATGTACGTACTACATATATCGTAGGTAATGTAGGTCTTGGTAGGTAGGTCATATTTTTTTGATAAAACATACCGCGCTTTAAAGAGCATTACATTGTTATTTTTGAAAGAAAGTCTGGCTGGTGAACATGAAAATATCCTGGATTCTAGTTACTATACAATTTTGCAATAAATACAACAATCTCTGGGTAAATAACGGCTCTAGGCCCAAGGCTGTTCACATTCCACATTCACCAGGCTTCGGTTTGCGTGACCTGACTTAGCTAAGCCCGGCTAGCTAGATATTAGATATATTTGAAGCACTATTCGATTACCGTTAACAAACTTCTAAGGATATTTTTCAAAGGAAAACGTAGCCTTTTTTATTATTAAAAAAAAACAATTTATTTTAAAGGTCCTGGTAAAACTTCGCGGTTACCCGCTCACCAGCTGACGGCAACTGATAGAGGAAGACAATAATTTCGTCATAATGTCGGATGTCGGATCCGTACTTTATTGAGATGTCGGTTCCTCTGTTGAAAATCCCAAAAAATCGGTGTCAGATAAAATTAAATGTGAACTAAACAGTTTCATATTCAGCCACTATATCTGACATTATGTCGGGCCTGCCCGATACCTGACAATTGGGAAAGGGGGGTAAGAGCCCAATCCCACTTTTCAGGTGTCGGATCCGTATTTTAATCGGATGTCGGCTATTTTAAATAAAAAAAACGATTTCCAATAAATGTGAACAGCCACTAGAGCACCCGACGTTTAGTCGGGCCTGACAACCGACAAGTGGGAACGGGCCGTAAGTAACAAGGTTTACCGCGTTGACGGAAACGGTCTGTGCTCAGCATAATGTTGAGGATTGCATCCACAACGCTGATTTTCAGCACAAACCGATGATGTGACTGACGAACAATATACCAGTTGCATAAAGGAATAATAGGAAAGTAGTGTGTATGATGCTTATGATAATAATTATAAGAACGTAAAAAATATAATTTAATAATAAATACAATAAAAATAAATAAAACCTGATGTTTAGCAGAGGAAAATTAAATATTGTGAGATATGATAGTTTAAAAAGCTCTTTAAAAAGATAATAGATGCAATGTATGACCATATTTTAATTAAGTATATTATATAAGTACATCGCTCCACCCCCGCCACGCCGCTCGACCCAGACTGGAAGAATGATATGAACAAAGCAGGTGTTACAACAGATATAACGGCTGATAGACACGAATGGAAGAAGACATGTTGTGCTGACTCCACCAAAGTATCGGATGTGGGCAGGGAGATAATGATGACTAACGAATAACAGTGTGCATCGGGAGGACATCTCCCTCTGAACTAGCCAGATATATCACTAAACACTATGCTGACACCAACGGAAAAGTCCTTACCCTTAGTTGTTCAGTTAGTTTATAGGCACATAGGTTGTCTGGAAGTTGTCCTTTTGTAAAAACCTTTTATACCAATCGATTTATATAATTTTTTTAACTAGACTTTTTATATTATTGTAATTCTAAGTATCTTGCTTTAAATTTATGTAATTGGTAAGTCTGTTTTAATAAAGTGAATAAAAAAAGTAAAATAAAATATATCGTTCGTCTGTGAAGAATTGAATTGTACCAAGTACCAATATGGAGCAAATGATGATAACAAACAATTGACGTAAACGGAAGCGATACGCGAAATACGTAGGTATACACTATGACGAAACACAAATATGATTTATGTTATATTTTATCTACTTCAATTCTACATTTTCTATCCATTCTTTGTACATAGTTAATGTAGTACAGAAATGTTCGCTGTTTTAAATGCTTAGCCATAACGCAAGGAAGTACGATTATCATCGGATATTATGAGTCATTATGATCTATACTATATTTTATTTTATTTTTTATTTTATTTATTGGTTCACCAACAGTTTTACATGAGTAAATGTTTATTTAACTATAATATTGTTTTTTAATTAGGTGCATGCAAAACCTTTTACAGGAGAACACAGCTTGCAATATAGTTTTAAGTTGAGATAAAAAAGAAGAAAACCTATTACACATATAATGGTTATATAAGGCAAGTTAGTTTAACTTAGTAAGTATTAGGTATACACCTACTACTGAGTGGCATTGCAGAATACTTTCTAATAATTCTAAGAGATAATGTAGGAGTCTAAACACTAGTAACTAGGATAATAGTCATACACTAAACTGAAAACAACTAAGTATTCTTAATCTTAATATTCTTAATAAATACTTAAGTGCTCAAATTACACAGAGAAGTAATGGTGAAATATGTGCCTGTGCTGGGCACTATAAGTATGAAAAATTACACCAGAGTTGGCTGAGGACAAAAATAATCACAAAGTAAGTAGGTACCTAGGCTTAGAAGTATTAGAAAGTTTTAATATTTTTATGTAAAGAAATAACCACGTTTTTCTGAATGAGACCACGCGTGCGCATAACCAAAACATTGCTACATAGACATAGGGACTATGAATCACAATGGTCAGTGCTACAATACTATTGCACTCTACCATTTTGATACATTTTGGTGATCAGCCTCGGAAGCCCAGTGCTTATTAATTTCACTACACGTAACAGTCAACGAGTGTTGACGCGTTGACGACGGGGGTGTTACTGACCGGCAATGACCCTACGCTTGGGCTTTAAACCGGAGCACAGTAATGCATACACATTACTGTTTGGCGCCAGAATATCTGACAATTTGTTAGTACCCAACTAGATGGAATCTTGCAGGGAACGCCTCCTGCCTGACGATGGGTTTGTTCGGATTTGTAACTGTAAAGGCCTCTACACACTAGGGCCTCCAGTACCGGTTCCTTTTTCCAGTACCGGGATTTCGGTACCGGCACCCGACCGGAACCGGGAGTACCGGGATTTTCGGTACTCCCGAAAATAATTAGTAGCCTATTACTAAGTCAAAAAGAAAACGTCAGAAAACGATAAAATAAAGAAAAATCGAGCGAAAAATAACGAAAAGTTTAAAATTATATTTTTAAATTTATGTAATTTACTGCAAGCATGATTTGTAAGAGAGAAAATTCGCGTAATTAATTGATTATTGCATTAACAATACAGTCCCAATTTTTAAGTTATATTTTAAGTATAAATGGCTTATAACGAAAGTTTTGAAGTGGATATTTCTTTGTTTGCAGAATTATATAAGATAACAGTTCAAAAGTTAGTACGTCACATGCGTAACCACACTTTTAAACGAAGGTTGATTTGATTTCTGATATAAAAATAGTTTTCAATCGTACTTTATTTGTTATTTGTTATTAATCTTCACAAGTCAAAGCTCAATGATCATGTCAATGTCAATGATCGGCCTCATAAGAATGTTAAAATGAGAAAGTGCCGATTTTGTTAATTTCCTCTGTAGTTTATCACACTCATAGTCATATCCACTCATCGATATGTATATGTATATGTAAGTGTCAGTTTCTATATTTTGTCAAAGACGTAACGTATAGCAGTATCTACTTATACTTTGTTTTTAACCAGTGCGTCCTACCTATAATGAAATACTCAGCCGAAGCGTGAACACTCACTGTTCTGCTAGATATGCAGATAAAAGATGCAAAAATACACTATGAAACGAGCTACGCCCGGAGTTTGAGATAATAGGGCACTATTGTCATTAACAAAGCTTATAAATCCGTATATCCATAGTCAGCTGGTTTTAATCAACATAAAGCATAGTCGCATTGCGGAAAACGGAATCATTATTCATTATTTTTTATGAATAGTAGGCTATTAGACTGTTGATGACAATATCGGAGAATATGGAGAGACGAGCTAGACTCCTACTTGGAAGACTGGAAGACAGTTGCCCTTGACAGAAAATAGTGGAAAGAAGAAAGGGAGGGCCTTTGCCCTACAGTGGGATGATTCAGGCTCATAATAAACTAATAATAAGAAATAAAAATAATTCATTCAGTGGCTTAGGTTGTGGAGACCGTCACGTCTCAGTACAAACAACCCCAAAGCCCATTTCATTCTTTAAATAACATTGCATTGCATAGCATTGGGACGACGATACCAACTATAAGTTGATATTGCAACATTTCCTATGTTTGAACATCAACTCAACAGCACCTTCGAAAGTTAGTAAGATGGGCGGGTAGGATCCAGCAGGTAGAGGAGTTACTGTCCTTTCTTCTTTGTACTAACAGAATGCACTATTTAGCTATGTTTTTAAAGATTAAAACCCTAAAAAAGCTCTTATACACTTAATTTTAGGTAATCCCGAAAGTACCGAAAATCCCGGTTCTGGATTTTTCTAGTCCCGGTGCTGGACACAGACCAAAATCCCGGGATTTCCCGGGATTTTCGGTTCCGGGATTTCCCGGTACTATGCCCTACTACACACCAAAGCCGGGCGGCTCCCGGCGGCACAGCCCGCCGGCCTGGGAAACCAGGTTCCTTCGAACAATCGCATACAAAACACTAACCCGGCGGGTTGTGCCGCGCCGCCCGCGCCGGGCCAGCGGCTTTGGTGTGTAGAGGCCTTAAGGATTTGCCACCGCAAAAAAAGTTGAAGGGATATGCCACCGCCCCGCTCAACGGTATTTTGATTAGTGCACCAATCATACTATTAGTAGAAGCATAGGTAAAGTAAAAAGTAAAAACGTGATTGCAATGCAAGGCAGAGCACGCGTGGAGGCAGAAGTAAATAAAGAATTGTGAAAGTTGAACGACCAAGCCTCCAATGATGACTCAGATTCTACCTGACCGTCCGGTCTTTTTATACAATACAAACTAGTCTGTGACCGTCAGAAACAGAATGTTCTTGTCATCTCCGGAAGAGCTCATAAATCGGACAACAGCACAGGTAGTATGTTAAATATTACGTAGGTAGGAATGTAGAGATAGCTTAGATATGTGTTTGTTTAATATTGTGGTTAATTTAGTTTTTTTCCGAATTAAAAAACAGAGCGCTGTTCATTTAGACACATCCTACAAGATTCGGAAGGTTCGGAAAAACAGCAGGGTGCTTCATAGAGCACTTATTTGATTTGGCATCTACGCAAATTATATAAAAAAAAATATTATTGAAAAGCTTGTAGACTCAATTCGTGCACGATTTAGCAAAGCAAGCGGTCTTCAAATATTTACTTCCAAATTCAAATTTAAGAAATCACTACCATCATGGTTGTCGAGCTGGCCCATAAAGTCGGCGCATGCAACGGTCGAGGGCCAATGCGCCCGCGCACGCTTCTAATGACGGGCCCGGGGTGCGGGCACGCAGGGGGGAGACTGGTCGGACGGCCGCGCTGGGGTATGTAACTACCACATCACCGCGCCTGAGCTCGCTCAGCGACAAAGCCCTTAAAATATACTATACCCAGTTGTCACAGCAATTTCGTTTGCGTTGCGTTGCGTTGCGTTGCGAATTAACAAAATTTATTTCTTACGCGAATCGCATAAACGTTGTGACGAGCATACTCTCCAAATAATAATCCTCTACGTCTACTTGTTTACTGACTCAGTCTGACCGACTGCCAGTCGGTCAGTCAGGAATTGAGTCAGTGTTTTAATGCCAATACTTCACGCGCGTGGCGTGAAGCCGCGACCAGCAGCTAGTATTCAAAAATGTAGGAAATAGCTTTGATTATTTATTCTCAATAATCAAAAGGAAATAATATGTGACCGAAACAAAAGATTTAGACGAAAATCTAGTCGTTCGATTTATACAGATTACAGGTAAAAGCGACACGAATAAGTTGACGACACGGTTGGTCGAGTGGCAAGTGTGTTGAACTACGCCCCGGTGCCGCGGGTTCGATTCCCGCTTCAGGACTATATTTGTGTGGTGGAGTAACTATCAACGTTTGTCTGAGTCTAGGTTTTTTCGTTGTATTAAATATTGTACCAAAAAAAGTATTTTTAGTATTCTGTCACTTGTCTGGTTCCCATAGTACAAGCTATGCTTAGTTTGGGCAAAGAATAAATAATATTATTACATAGTTTGGGGCTAGATGGTGCTATGCGAAGTGTCCAAAATATTTAAGTAGGAGTTTCGTGAACCGTGTCGTATCCAACCAGCTTCTTACCTCGGCGCGTTCAAGAACCCGTTCACTGTCCCGCGCCCGGTTAGAACTCCTAACTTTTTATTTTACGGTTCACCCTTTGTGGCTTAGGCTCGCGTGAACGCCCTACCTCTACCTAACGATCCTACGGCTTTTTGTTGATGTTACCAACGTCAGGTAAGTTGCTGAAACTTTCGCACCAGGTTCAGACTGGTACATTTTTTTTATGTAATAATGACAAAGTCATAACAGACAAAAGAGCAGTTTTTTCGCGAAGACGTATGCATAATCATTGCCACCTGTACGGGGCAGTTACCTAGGTAAGTTTTATTTTGGCGTTTTAGAGCATCATCTAAAAAATACAGGCGCCTTATAGTACTCTATGGGGATCAAACTTGACTTACATAACATCCTGTATATTACTCACATCACAACACAAGTATTTTACAATTTCTTTTTCTTCTTTCATTTCTTATTCTTGAATTAAAATATCTTTACATCATATTGATTTTGGAGCCACCTGTGGGCAGCCGTAACCCATGTTTAATACATACATACATACATATCATAGATGTAACAACATAGGTACATTACATAGGATATGTTATAAAATAAAAGTATCATGACTGAATTTATGTATTTGTTGGGCAGAATGCATTATGTATGAGTTTATCACAAGATTAAATTAACTATAGACATAGGAGGTATTTTAATTTATGCCAGAACAAGTTTTTTAGTGATGAGAAGCTTTGTACAATCTGAACCTAGATGGTAGTTTTCAATCAACATTATCAACTTCTTCATTATCATCAGCTTATCACAGTTCACTGCAGGCCATAGGCCTCTCCCAAAGCGCACCATCGCGCCCTGTCTTCGCCTTAACATATCCATCTCCTGCCTGCAACTTTGCTTACAATCAGCTGCTTGCTGGGTTCAATTTATTACTTTTTTGAAAAAAAATATAGTCTAATTGCCAAACTACATTGAACACAATCTAATACTGTTGTACTTATCAGACACTTAGTGACCCACATTATCAGGCCACTAGCCCAGCCCATATCAGTTAGTGTGATACCGAGTTATCAGACATTCGTTACAAAACCAACAACCAGCCCAGAATAATGGTTACAGGTGGAATTAATATTTTAGAAACACCGGTCATCATTAAAACCTGAAAGATTCATCTGTCAGAGATTTTTTATAAATACTTAATAACTTGTGAAGTAATCCTAATTTATAGGACGCAAAGGACTAGTAGTCTTTATTACTTTTCTAGATTCATGCTTGATTAAGGTAAAAATGTATAGAATTTCATAATGAATGATAGCACTGATTTAGTTAATGTAGTAGGCAGGTGTGAATACCTACCTTGATAACAAAATAAAAAGATTACCAAGTTATCTTAGAAAACAATGTCACGCAGTGATAGTGAATAACATTTTTATTACCTTGATATTGAAATCAACCAAGTCAAGTTCAGTGAATAGAAAGCAGCCGAGATTTGTTATGGGTTCTAAATTACATTTTACTTAAATAAACTAGATCAGATACTTACACCTTACTCATAATTAATGTTTGCCAGCCGAGGAATAATTGATTGATTAAGCTTGAATTGAAAGATTAACAATATTCTACCACTCATAATTTAAAATGATGATGATGAAGGAATATAATAAGTTAGACATGACAGATAATGAAGTGTACAATAAACACCAATACTATGTTTCTGAAGTTTACCAACTGAAAGTAGTGGTGAGGTGGTTATTAAGGTCTGAAATCGCAGTGTTCGGCACCTAGGTAGGTGTAGGTACTGTACATTCTTGCTTATTGGTTATGATAAAATGGCAGATAGTACAATGCAACTAAATTGTCGGTAGATGTTGTAGCATAAAAGCAACTGAATTTGATGTTTGAGGTTGAAGAGAAACTGACACCTCAAATTATTGAATATGTACTAAGTCATAAAATTATATTGTAAAGACTGTACCTGCAACAGGCATAACGAGAACGAGTCGACTACGATTCGGCGATTATTTATCAATTCAAGAATTGAAGGCGCGCGACTCGTCTGTCTACGGCCCAGCGACCGAGCTATTCCGAGGGCATTCAACCGAGCGGAGGCGGCTCTGCAACACCTAAATTTCACAATGACCATGACATCTAAATTGAACAGCATCCGGTCACTAGAGCATTGACTCTTGAAAATTGCGATCACAAACAAACAATCACGTAAAAAAATTACCAACGCATCGTGGTAATCATTAGCTAACATAACACCTATTGTACCTGTCAGAAGACTCGGAGCTGTCGTATCGGTCGATGCATCGCTTCTTCCTATCGTCCCCGTCTAGACCGCTGGTATTCACTTCCGAAGATTTTTGGGACTCCGCAGCGAAGACCGCGCGAATGGCGGCCACGCCGCTGTCTTTGTCACTTTTCTCACACGATTCACTCTCATCCAGTTCCCTGTAGAAAGATAACTTCACACTTCCCGCGTTAAATGTTTCGCCACTGAACTTTTTTGAGTCACAAAGTCTATTAACGGGCGCGGAAAAAGTTGAATCGTTCAATTGTTTCGGGCCGACACGGTCTCCGCGCGACCCATCCGCCATCTTTGAGCGAGTGTTTTGGTTTCCTAAGTTTTGGTGCGACGACACCGCGCATGGCCTGGCGCTGCGATCGCGCGCTGCAGGTGCGGGCTGCGGGGCAGTGCGGGTTGCGGTGCGGGGAACATGACGTCACGGCGGCTGCGCGGCCGCGGGGGCTGAACGCGGTGACGTAACGACTCCGCCCCGTGCATGTGCAGGAGCGCTGTCATTGGTCGCGCGTTACGCAATTTCCGAGCCTATTCAAATACGGCCACGGAAGGGCCCGTAGCAATCGAAGCGATAGGGATAGGGATGACCAAGCCCATCCCAGCCCTAAAAATTCATTATAATATTGCTGCATAATGATAATGAATGACCGTACTTCACACATTGCTGATCGTTACCTCGCATGAGCAGAACAGATGCATAGACCAGAAAACAAAATCCGAGAAATAAACGGCAGCGACATCCATCAGCTTAGCTTGCTGATTATCATATGGTCCTTCGAGTGAGTATAACAATTAGTAATGAAATGAAATAGTTTGCTGTAATATACACTAAAACATACATTAAACATATCCTACTCGTGGACGTCAGATTCAAAGGACCTGAGGACCGAAATTCTTACAAGTGCACAGAGAACTCAATAGTTTGTAGATATTATGACGTTTTCAGAAAAATCATACAAACCCAAGGAATTTATAATCTAAAATCAAGCACAAGAGAGCCTAGCGGCTACAATAATACTGGACATTGGTAGTACCTAACCTACCTATTACTTGTGTATATCGTAGTACTCTGTGTGTACATTACCTACCATTTATTTTGAAACTATTTATTTGAAGAAATAGAAATTGGAATTCATGGTTTTTTTAATTCGAGTTTACAATCAAATACTACCTAGGTACTTATCTATTAAATTAAATAAAAATGCACAAGTTTGCAAGGATATGTAGATAGATCCATCTAGCATCTAGGTCCTAGATTAGTCCTAGATTCCAGGCTAATAGACATATGTTTATGATACCTACAAAAACAAAAAAAAACTGGTAAATCTATTTGGCTGAAAAGTAAGTAGGTATTTTAATCATAGAATGCTTATGAAAAGTCTATGATTTTAATTTGGTAAAAAAATTCTAGATATCCTGCCAATCCTATCCTGGTATTTCTTGCAAAACTCTCACTGAATGGAAGGTTTCCCTGGTATTTTTTTGTGTTTGTCACATAGAAGGTAGAAGATTGGGTGGGAGTTGATCCAAAAAGAAGCTATCAATTAAGTTGTCATCTCTTTTTCTCATTCTCACAACAAAGCGACTGCGACCCAAAAAGTAGAATGAAACTAGGCCTAATAAAAAAAGGAAAGCCTTTGGTTTCTCAGGTTTTTTTAATCATTAATATCGAAAGTTCCATAAGGTTCTGAATCATTCTGTCAAAAATGATGAACATTTTGAACAAATATTGGAATGGTAGGTTTAAAGGGCTTAGTTCAGTTTCGCGAACTTAAAGAAATGTAGAGATTTCCCTCAAATTATTTAAAATTTTTAATAGGTAGTAAGATAGGTACCTACTTTCAGTTCGAATTCGCTACCGCTGTTTATCGTACATAGTATACTAACTATACTGATACCTGCTGACACTGGAAAAATATTTTTTTGACAGCTTTGTCGTTTGAAGCGCCATCTCTTGATATTATGAATAAATAAATCATAGCGCGACTCAACAGCACAGATTACTTTTTATATAATGTAACTCAACAGGGAGTCGGTAGGCTCATGGTAGGCTACGCTAGTGACTCAAAATGTTTGTGAAGTATTTTATCGAAAAAGTGCATTCTCCGCTAGATGGACAGTAGACAGTAGCACTTTTTTCTCTGAGGCAGCACAGACAGACCCTTGCTATACGAGCTACACCTTGCTACCTTGCCACCTTGCACGGTCGGAAGAGGGTTGGCTCCACGACATAGATCTTAGATCTAAGTAAACCTAAATCTATATACTAATGTGGTTTAATTAATCAGAGAGTAGTACTGGCTGACAGAATAGAATATTCTTACAGAAAGTTAACCTGCAACCGTGTAACAGGCACTAACAATGAACGCCGAAAAACTCACAAATCTTTTTATAAGGAAGCAGGCCAAAATAAGTTAAGAATTTTTTTCAATATCAAATTAATTTTATTAGAAACATTTAGGTTCAATAGATAATCATTTATTTAAAAAATATTTTAATATTTATGCACCAGACAACAGATAAATAGTATAGAAATGCCGTGATTATGCAATGATGTTCGTCACATCACACAACAATGTAAAAAAAACCAATAAGGATATATTTCTTGAAATATTTGTATGTAATTTGATATTTAAAATTTAATAGTAATAGTCAAAACTCCCCCAATTATTGCCCCAATTGTAGGCTTACCACGAAACTATGCGCATGATTTATCGCTGCGTATCGTAAACGGTAGACTTCCAAAGTTATTTTTATTTTTATTATACACTTAATACTGTAAATTACTTATTGATTAAATTATATTCATAAATTTAAATAATAAAATACATGGGAAATAGAGTTGAGTAAAAACCTTAAAACATTTGAATAGAAAATTCACTTCACTGATGAGGCCCGATCACGACCATTTCTGACAATCGCAATCATATCGTATCCGTCACAGAGAAGTAATTAGATTGTATGACGTTAAAAAAAATATAGAAGTACTAACATAAGTATCTATCAAGATAGCCCTGATAGCTTCTGTGACGGATTCGATACAATTGCCAGTGTCGAAAATGTTTGTGATCGGGCTTATGCGCATATTTTTAACCGACTAAAATAAAAAAAGAAGCGTAAATTTTTACTCGATACTCATTTCATTTTGCTGACTCGACTCTTTGTGTATTAGATGATCAGAGGGTTATTCTGTTATATTTTAGCACATATCTACGAGTATCTATGCCCGATTGTAGAAAATAAGGGATAGGATAAAACTGTCAAATGGAACACCTATTATACAGGGTCAGCCAAAAAGTGACGTCTAAATTTTTTTTTAGATTTCTTACATCTGGGTGTATCCGAAAATACCCCATGTATCAACAAATTATATAAAATAATTGATTGATTCAGGCGTTACTTTGCGGAAATCCATAAATATCAACAAATTATATAAATATATTTAGTAATAAATCCGCTTGATTTCTAAACAAAGGTTTTAATTAACTTAACTTTAGTTTAGAACTTTAGTACATATTACTATATTATAAACCAAAGAGTCAACGAACAGAAAACCAAAGTTTAAAGATACGACACGTGTTTCGCCTCTACACGAGGCATCATCAGGAGGTGTGGACTCGCCGAAGTTCGAAACGAGAGAAATTTGTTGAAAATTATATAAATATATTTAGTAATAAATCCGCTTAATTTCTCTAAACAAAGGTTTTAATTAACTTAACTTTAGTTCAACTAAACCAAAGAGACTTAAAGATATTTTTTTAAGACATTGCCGTCTGTATATCGAAGTTGAAAGGCTCATTTTGAAAATTAAATAAAGTAATGTAACTTAATTTGTGTGTTATTGTTTATTGATACTAAAATAAAGCAAAATAACGGTATTAATGTATAATAAACCAAACTTTTTTAGAGTAAACTGTTTTTTAATGTATAGACTACTTTTGATGATGCCTTACAAATGATGTAGGCCATAAAAATGAAATAAATAAGGTATGTAAAACTTTTTTATCGGACAATTTTGTTCTTTACGCATGCTCACCTAACCAAGTTCGGTGCCAAATTCATCGTAAAATTGCCAGTTAAGAGCAACATTTTTTTTATTATTTGGCAAGCTGACAAAGTGCTGAAGTTTTTAAAAGTAGTTTGAACCTATGAAACAACAATTTTGTACTGTTGAGAAAATTTTGAAAATTTTACTCCGTTCAACTCAAACCTAAAATTTTCACTTTCGACCCTTTTTTCGGTAACTTGTAATGAAGAATGTTGTGTAGTTGATTATAACGTATGAAAGACTAATTCAAGACAATCATGTTTGAGAAAAAAAAATAAAAGAAATCTTACTATTAATTAAGTTATAATTTTTTTAAGGTGCTCCGGAAGTAAATTCGAAAATACACATAAAAAAAACATAACTTCTAAACTACTAAAAATCGCAGAACATACATGGGGTATTTTCCGATACACCCAGGTGTGAGAAATCCAAAAAAAAATTTTTTGTCAGCACATCAGACAGACCCTGTATATTCGATGGTGCCACTGATCTGTACTCTCTATATATAGAGGTCAGTAGATGGTGCACACGGCAATCTATGTCACTATCGATGTCGTAGGTTACCTCCTTTTTTATTTTCGTCGGCAATTTTTTTTATTTTCAGCGGTACGATACTACTCATTTTTATTATTCATATTTTTTAATACCACAGAGAAAATAAATACTACGTTCAAAATACAAGGTACAGTATACGGAATGCACTATACGCAACACGGCAGGTTTTGATTTAAGCTGCAAGCACAGATTTCTCGACAGCTTTTCATAAGTTTTTTATTGGCCAGTTCTTATTTCAAGGATAAGCTTCTGAAACACCTGTGCTTTATATATTGTAATTATTATAATATCGGTGGATAGAGTAAGTTCCTAAAAGCCCGAGAACAGACGTCCGAGCTTTCTGTCCGATAATTCGGTGTTCGGCGCGGTGCGTGTTAGCTTAGGCCGTGTGAAGTCACCGTTAGAATCATTTAAATACTGATTTATTATTGCATTAAGTTACATGCGATCCCGTGAAAAATACATAATGAAGTATTTAACCGAGGTAAACGGTATACCTAATGCCTTCGAGAATCCAGTAAAAGGAGGGGTTAACGCAAGGCGAACCCCTCTGTTGGCCATATAACCTTGTTGGCCATTCACGTTAAACAAAACTAAACGCTGTGTTTGCTAACTGTGTGCATATTTTAAGATAGTGTGCGAGATTATTATAGTGTGCGTTAAGTTTTGTTATGCGCGTGTGCAATGCGTGTTTACCTCGTCCCCCGTAAAAAAGTGGCTGAAAATTATGTTAGCATATTCAATCGTATAAACCTTCCTTTTGCTGGATTCTCAAAACCTGATGCCATAAGTTACCGGGGGTACAATTCGGGTAATTGTTTTTATATGCACAAAACTGACATTATCATACCTTTTGATAAATGAATTAAAACGAACGTCTGTTCCTGGGCTAGTAGATTTTGGACTGGAATGTTACAGAATAAAATAGAATTGAGTAAGTATTTAAAGGTACATAATTTGTTTTCAAACAAAATAAGTTGGTCATGGGCAGGCTTGATTCTTTACCACTAGGAGAGCGTTCAGCTTGTCTCGTCACTTATTTAAACAATCAAATTATAAGTATGTAGTTATGATTCGAGCAATATTTAAATTATGTTTTTCTTCAAGTTTTTTTAAAGTTTGATAAGTACCTCAATACTATATTATGAATATGTGATAAGAACAATACCTTTTTAACAAAAAGTACACAGCAAGGCACAATACACAACTTCGTTTGCTTGCATGATATATTTATTTCATTTATTTTGGTTTAAAATCCTAATTACTGAAATTATTTGAATAAAAATTCTATGGGAACAATCTGAAAGAATACCTAAAATAAATAAATAAAGTACTGAGGTAATAAACATAAAAAACATGAACCTTCCTTTTTGGAGTTTGTTGAAAATAATGCTTGGTTACATTGCACTTACTCAAGTATTTTAGTACAAACTTACACAACACAACATAAATTATAATTAGCTGTTACTAATAAATATATTAATCTCGAAGCCTTAAATATATCATAAGTACTTACACATAAGAAGGAAGTTGTATAACTATTGTTGTAGGCAAAATGCCCATATAAAAATATGAATGCAAAACAATTGTGTAAAAGTATACGTCACTGGAAAGGCAAAAGTAATGCCTTGTAGTTAAAACGGCGCTTTCGTACCTTTGCCTTTCCAGTGACGAATGATAATAATATTCTATCATTTTGCAATATGTAGCTACAATAAGTACAACTCGGGCGAATTAACTTGACACCTGGCTCGAATGAAGTTTGTGCAATGTACTACTCGGGCGAATGAACATGACACCTGGCTCGAATGACGTTTGTGCAAAGTACAGCGTGGAATTGGATAATCTTGATAGAGAAGAGGTCCTATAATACTTGGTAATAATAAGTAATGATAAGGCTTCGCAATTAGAGGAAGAAGAAACACTGAGGGCGCCGCGCGGGGCAGCGGGGGAAGCATCAAGTTCCGAGTCACGTGTCAGCCAGGTGTCATGTTCATTCGCTCGAGTTCGTACAGTGTCGAACTGGATAATCTTGGTAGAGAAGAAGACGTGGAGTAGAATGCTTGGTGATAATAAGGCTTTGCAATAAGAGGAAGAAACAAAACGGAGGGCGCCGCGCGGGGCAGCGGGAGAAGCATTGAGTTCGAACTTCGAAGCCAGGTGTCATGTTAATTCGCCCGAGTTATAGTTACCTACAATAAAGATACCAACTTGAGCCACAATACCATAGCCACATATTGCATAAACAAAACCAATTCTCATTATTTACGTAAGGCAATGATAATCGATATCACAGAAAAATATTACACTTATTACGTTTTAATATTCTCATACCCACATATCTACGTATGTGCCGTATGATGTATGATGATGTATTTATGTATATTTCCGATATAACCAAATATGCGTTTCCACTGACGCGGAGCTAGGTGAGTGGAGAGGAGCGGACCGTGAATTGGCTAATCACATCGCTCTAAATCTCCACTTCGATCACTGTGATTGGCCAATTCACCGTCCGCTCCTCTCCACACAGCCCAGCTCCACGTTAGTACGCACCCTATTTCTTTGAGGCCCGCTTACTACTAAATCATGTCGAATGCTGACCCATGATCTAAGTAGTGATGACGCTATGATATTTCGTTATATCAAAGAAGGGATCAACAAGACGGAAAATAAATAACGTACAGAAATCCTGCTATTTTCACGTTCGACTAAGACCAATTTGTACCAAAGTTTAGGTTACCTGTGAAGACTAAACTACGTCCAAAGGGAAGTGGGCATCATACCCTCCATAGAGGTATTCCGCGGCGTCAACACTTCGTTGCAAAGGAATTCCAGCGGCATATCGACCAAATATCCGCTAATAAGATCTATTTTCCTGTTCGCGAGCGCGGGATCGGAGTGCCAAAGGCTCTCGCAATGTTCTTCTTGGTAGCGTTTGAGCTCGGCAAACGAGTGAACGGAATCTGTCGGTATCACGTGGAATACCTGCGGGAGAAAGAAATACCGTTACAATAAAATTTGCAGGTTAGAGAGAGAATGAAAACTCTTGATAATGATAAATATGATAACGTATGATGATGGCCTCCACGACGTATCCGTCGACGGCGAACCTTGTTGAATTGGATTACGTATTTAAGTTTTGCGCTGATGTGCGCGAATATGGCTCGCAAGCCCAAATTTAGTTTTAAATGTCCTGTTGCAGGACGCACAGAATAACTGCCCAGAAGGGTTATATGAGTATTCATAGACAGGCTTTGGCTTTATTTTACGTAGCTAACATTTGGCGTCAAGGTGTTCTAGACGGGTTTCTTCAAAGCTCGTATGATATATATGGTATGATAACGTATAGAGAGCTAATAAAGTGGAATTGAAGAAAGCGTGTCGTGCCGGCCTCTTTTTATTAGGTGAGATTCTTGTAGTTGTTGATATATCTTAGGACAGGCGAAAGCAAAGCGGGCTTCCTACTTACCCGTATATATCTGTGTTTCAGAGCCTTAGTTTCCATACCTCTTTATAGACGTCTGTGTTAGTCTTAGAGACGGCCTTCCACACGTTCCTGTAACCTCCGTCCTGTTCCCGTGCGTATATTATCTGTATTTAAAAGATTTAGTTCCAATACCTCTTCATAGACGTCGGTGTTAGTCTTAGAGACAGCCTTCCACACGTTCCGGTAGAAGTGGTCGCAGCATGGATCGTCGAGGGACGTTCCCGCGCGTTCTTCATCCACGTCCATCAAGCCAAGATGTTCCCGGAACAGGCGTTTCCGGAGCGCGCCCGCCACGCGCCCGCAAGGAAACGTCTCGCCAGCCATTGTGCCATCCACGAACTGCTCATCCTGGAGTTGAAAAAGTTTGTTACTTAAAGCGTCGATGTCACACAAGCTTTTTACAAGCTGATTGTTGGCGTATTTAAACGCTAGCGTGAGCGCGTTAGCTTTTGGGAAGGATTATCAACAAGCAGATTGTAAAAACGCCTATGACACTGGGCGACTTTACACGCTGCAAGCGAAGTCGCTGGCGTGTAGCGTGTAAAGATGCCGTGTGTTATCGTACTATAAACGCCCAGAATTTAGCGCGCCGCTATCTCGCTCGCGCGTTCATACATTTTTCAAGATAAAAATTAACTGAGTATCAATATCAAAAAAGAGGATCGGTCATTTTTTTACTGCAACCTCACGAAATGATTAGTATGATTTTTGTTTTGATATGTTTAAATTATGCTAAGGAAATAGGGCAAAAATGTTTTTCCCCTTTTAACTAGTGTCGTTCGCGTTTGCGTTGCAAATTGAGGCGACTAGTACCCCTGATTCGCCTTCTCGCTCACGCGTTACTACGTTTATGGAGATTTAAAAATTAACACTTGTTATTACGAAAACAAGAACTGGGGTTCTTGTTGCCTGTGTGCCTGGGGGCACTAGAAAATAACGTTACAATCGTGCAGTAAAAACCCCAATTCAATCCAAACTAATTTTCATATGGAAAAACATGCAGAGAGAAAAACTGACTGGGTAAAGTGTACAATAAACCTGCAATAGCACGGCGATCTCGGAATCTCTAGTGCCGAGCATAGACCGGTCGTTGATATTAGCGCTGCCGCATATGACCGTCTTATCGTCAGCGATCAGAAGTTTTGAATGCACGTATATCAGCTCCGTTACTGGCTCGCCTCCGAGCGTGCTGAAGGTGCGCAGTCCGTGGAACGTAATGTACTCGGACGGGTCGGGCACGCCGGATTCGTAAAGGCGGGTGATTATCGCTTCTCGGCTCCTGGTACATAATAATGAAAAGTTTTTAAAAAGCCGTAGTTTGAATGCGTGATGGCATGTACGAGGTGATGGCGTGTAGGAGGTGCCGGACGGAGCACCCATTTTGCCTCACTGACTCACTCACCCACTTAACCACACACTTACCAATTTACCCACTCACTCACCGGCTGATGCTCTGTTATTTCCAATGCTGATGGTGTGTAGCGAGGTACCAGACGGAGCGCCCGCTTCGCCTCACTCAATCACCCATTTATATACTCACTCACTCACCAATCTACCCACTCACTCACCCATTTTCTCAGTCACTCACCGGCTGATGCCCTGGTAGTTCCAATGCGTGATGGCATTTAGCGAGGTGCCAGACGGAGCGCCCGCTTTGCCTAACTCACTCACTCACCCATTTACCCACTCACTTACTCATTTACCCACTCACTCACTCAACCATTTACCCACTCACTCACTCACTCACCCATTTACCCACTCACTCACTCATCTATTTAAAACTTACTCACCCATTTACCCACTCACCGGCTTATGCTCTGGTAGTTCCAATGCGTGATGGCATGTAGCGAGGTGCCGGACGGAGCGCCCACTTCACCCTCGAAGCCAGGCAGTAGCGGCATCACAACGAACACACGGAACTTCTGCTTGGCGCGGAACGCTCGCATTATCCTGTTGTACAACGCCTCACCTATCTGAAACGACACATAAAATAAGCCTTTATTTACTGAATCTTATTGGATACGGATTCTACAATTATGTTATGTTGTTTTTAGTTTTAGTTTAAGACAGGATGTACTTCGACATAGGCCTCCTCGAGATAATGCCAGGTCGTTCGGTAAAATTTCGTAAATTAACATCTAAAACAATACAGCTGCAAGTTACAAAGTCAGGCATAGCACCAGTTTGATAAAATGTCACAAAAAGTTCATTCAAAAATGAAGTTCACCAGCTATAGCGCCTTACAATCTGGAATACAACCCCAATGAAATTGGCTTTCAACTGTATATCTTTAAATAGAAGAGAAGCTTGTCTTTTCGGGTTGTAATATTATTATATGGAGCCTGCGCTGTCCCACTGCTGGGCAAAGGCCTCCCCCCATTTCCTCCAATAATAATAATATAGTAATATAGGTTGTAATATAGGTTATGAAATTTATCCACACACGCTTTCCCATTGTTATTATTAGTCTTTTTTACACACCTGATTCCGCACATGATTGCTCGTCCGCGAGAGCGTGATGAAGAACTGGTTCTCTATGTAGACGTAGTGCTGAGCGCTCGTGATCGTGTCCACGTACGCTTCGTGTATACTCTGCTCCACTGTGTCTGGGTCGAGGAAGCCGCACGACCAGCTCGAAACACTACGTAGAACCTACAATATTATTAAATCAGTTTTAAGGCGCCTCCAAATTAGACGCGTGAGGAAGGAAAATTCTCAGTGACGGATTCACTACGATAACGTTAACGCGAAAGTTTGTGATCGGGCCTCTGGTGACCTGCATGGATAACGCCGTAGACGTTATCGCCTTCTGGCTAAAACTAAATATAATAGTTGGGTTCTAACATACGACACGATAAATAAGAATATACACTCCCGATAGACATTGCCCTGTTAAGAGGGTTAAGTTTTTCGAGTTTCTTATTGTTAAATTCGAGTGTAGAGTAATATTGAGTATGATTCTTTGAGATTTGAGACAAAATCTATCTATCTGTTTTTATATTTACAATTGAACGAAAAGCATTATTTTCTTTAAGTATTTTTATAAATACGTTACCTGGCAAGACACATGGTTGATATCCACATTCAATATCTTATCTAAATCTTGCAAGGGCTTGATGTCCGTGTAAGTTTTTGGCAGTAAGTAGGGGTAACTCGTGTTTTGCCTGAAAATAAAACAATGTCACATACGAGCGCTATTTCAAACCTTTCTAATATCAACATAAGGTTTAATTTACGGATTACGAACCTAGCTTTTTCCAATTTAATAGCGTTCCAGCGCTGTATGAAGTGTCTCGCGACGTCTCTAGCAGCGGCGTTTTGAACCATCACGCCAATGTCGTGCCAAGGCATTCTAGGCGTTGAATGCCTGTCCACTAAGTCTGAAATCGAATGGCAAATTTAACGCAATAAAATATTATAAGCGTCTTTTTTTGCCCGCGGCTACGCTTGCATAGTATCGGGTTATAAATGGCATAAGTGTTATTCAGTGCCCGCAAAAGTCTCACTCCGAAATTACTGAATGACACCAAATCTGCATTAGATTTGGTGTCATTCAGTAATTTCGGAGTGATTATGAGAGTACCTTTAGACCTATCTATAGAAACTTGAGCTTCAAAAACATAATTTCCTTCTTCATTTTATACTTTTACGTTTACTTAAACATGTCATTCCATACAACCTACCTTTATGAAATTAAAGGTTTTTTACTTTAAAAAAAAACGAAATCACTGACGTAAATATTAACACATAAGTAAAATGAATAGATACCACCAACACTCTATTTAACCACTTTTATAGACTTACGAGTATTATAATTTACATCAGGATATTATACGCCTAGAAATTTTGAACAACGAAAACTACCGTGCTCAATACGACTTGTCACTTGTACCGACTGAATTCAACTGCCCGTGTTCAAACGATTCTCTCCGAAGTTAGCTCGGTAGGCATCGACATAAAGCCGTTTTCAAGGCCATGGCTGCTCGGCCTTCCTCGCTCGGAACCCGTTATTTCCAAACTAGTGTTCCCAACTAAAAATACTCAAGATATCGTTGCCATCTTATAGAAATAATACTAGGTAGTTATATATATATCAAACTATTTCAATAGATCACGACATAAGACTTAAGAAAAATGATGTAGTTTAGTCTAGTATCGAAAAAATTTAAAACATAATGTAATAAAAACTGACTTACCAACAAATGGCAGATCTAAATTATTGAAATCCTTAACAATAAAATTCGTGTAATCCTTTCCGATCCACAATTTAGAGTTCCCTTCGACATTTTCGAGCGCATCTTTAGTAGTTTCCGTAATAACTCTACCTTCTACGACTTGCGCTAATGGCGTCGGCGCACTTACGTTCCGTTTCACCTTAATATCTTTAGTACCAAACGCATCAGTTAGTAACACTTGATCGTTAGAAAGAGCGTATTTCTCAGCCTTTTTCCGTTCCGAATCATCGAATTTCTGTTCTATTCTGTCTTCTTCGAACGGCGGGTATATAATACTGATGATGTCTTTCCCTCTGTCGGTTATTTTGTTGAGAACGTTTCGTTTATGCACTTCTGGTGTTTCGAATTTTGAGAAGTCTTGTGTAGGGCTTGTTGGTGTGATGAGTAGTTGGTCGCCTGGTTCTAGCACAGGTAACGCGGGTTTGGTTTCGTTTTCCGTTTCTGCTTCTTCTGGGTCGCTTTTGATTTCTTGCATTTCAACGTTTTCTTGTATGTTTATTGCACTACTGTAAAAGTTAAATATTTTTGGTTAGCATATAAAGATACAGTTCCAATGCCTTAATTGCCATAGTATAACAAACATAATAAGAATTTATGTTGTTCTTCCGATAGCAAACTTTTTAGAAGCGATTCTTTTGTTATCAGACTTCTCGATACTCAATCACAAGGGTGGAATGCGAGAAGTGTTTTTTGGCGAGCTAAGCGCTCTCCTGATGGTAAGAAATCACACCTGCTCATTACCAAAACAGTGCTACACAGGAATTTGATTCACATAGACCAGGAACATTGAGACATTTGATGCTCAGTCTCGAAAGACCAGTAATTTTACTAGCTACAGTGCCCTTCAAACCGGAACACAATAATGCTTACACATTACTGCTTGGCGGCAGAATATCTGACACTGTGTTAGTACCCATCTAGACGGCATCCGGCGGAGGACTTCTCAACGGTAGCGTGAGAATAAATAAATAAATATTTTAGACATTTCACACAACGCCATCTAGCCCCAATCTAAGAAGAGCTTGAACTATGGCAAGCAGATAAGAGATATAATACTTTTTTATTGTAAATACATAGAAAACACACAGACCGATCATTATACAAGTGCGTCCTGAAGCGGGAATCACATCCGCGTTACCGGCGTGGCAGTCCAACACACTAGCCACTCGACCAACCGTGCCGTCATGAATTAAATGAACTTACTCGTTTAAAGTAATCACAAGATCCCTGGAGCTCTTGGCGAGTGCTAGGGAGGCCTCGAGTCCGTTCACTTGCGGCAAGTAGAGGCCGCCGCCGGGAGAACTTGACGTCTTCATTTTAGTGCGGAGCAAGGTTTTGGGCTGTGATACGTTACCCAGATCTGTCAGCCTGTGAAACATTAAAATCCCAACAAATTATATAAATATATTTAGTAATAAATCCTCCTGATGATGCCTCGTGTAGAGGCGAAACACGTGTCGTATCTTTAAACTTTGGTTTTCTGTTCGTTGACTCTTTGGTTTATAATATAGTAATATGTACTAAAGTTCTAAACTAAAGTTAAGTTAATTAAAACCTTTGTTTAGAAATCAAGCGGATTTATTACTAAATATATTTATATAATTTGTGGATATTTATGGATTTCCGCAAAGTAACGCCTGAATCAATCAATTATATTAAAATCACACATTGTTTGAGCATCTAGTAAATCATCATCATCGCATTATTTTATTTTACTACGAATTTAATGTCAAAGTTAGTCAAAGTTAATATTATTGCATGATACACAAATATTTACAATAGAATAATAATTCGGATTATCATAAGTCTAATTAAAGCATAAGCTAACTTCTACAATCTATATTACAAAATATACAAAAGGAAACCATTGGACCACCCATAGACCGTTGCAAACGATCTATAGGTAGCTCAACTGCTCCAACTCTCAACAACTTTACAATAGTATCAATATATTCTGCCGGCTCGAACGTGCAATGTTATTTAAAAAAAATCAAACTCAATATAAATAAAAATTCAGACTGAATAAAAAAAATATTAGTAAGTAATTATATCGTATTTTATGAAGATTCTCGTTTTTTACTGTAAGAATAAACTGTGTAGTCTCTATTTAGATACTTCTCTCAACTTTCTCTGCAATTTATAAGCCACCATTTTTTTGTCTATCTGTCTGTTTGTCAGTCCGAATAAATAAAAATAGAATAAAATAAAATGTATGACAGACCTGTGTCGGTGGTCGTCCCAGCGTCCGTAGCAGAGGTCGATCCCGCCGAGGAAGGCGACCGTCTGGTCGACGCACACGATCTTCTCGTGGTGGGCCCAGAACAACACGCCGGCTTTCGCGTGGTCTGGGTGACGGAAAACCTAACGTTACAACAGATCGTCAATAGGGTACACGCGCAAACCTAACGTTACAACAGATCGTCAATAGGGTACACGCGCAAACCTAACGTTACAACAGATCGTCAATAGGGTACACGCGCAAACCTAACGTTACAACAGATCGTCAATAGGGTACACGCGCAAACCTAACGTTACAACAGATCGTCAATAGGGTACACGCGCAAACCTAACGTTACAACAGATCGTCAATAGGGTACACGCGCAAACCTAACGTTACAACAGATCGTCAATAGGGTACACGCGCAAACCTAACGTTACAACAGATCGTCAATAGGGTACACGCGCAAACCTAACGTTACAACAGATCGTCAATAGGGTACACGCGCAAACCTAACGTTACAACAGATCGTCAATAGGGTACACGCGCAAACCTAACGTTACAACAGATCGTCAATAGGGTACACGCGCAAACCTAACGTTACAACAGATAGGAATTGGTCCGCTTCGGCGACTCCCTGCGCCCTACATCATAAACAGCTCTATGAGCAACACCTTACTCTGAAGACATCTATTCCGGATTGTAATGTAGCTTAAGACTTACCTTAATATATTCACTGGCTAATCGGCTTTTACTGTAGAAACTGTTGATACCAAGAGCCATTTCCACTTCTTTGTACAACATCACGAATATTTTCACTCCTTGCGCCTGCAAATAATTGAATACCTCATTATCACATTTTACATATTACCAAATTTTAGCCAGATCTATTTAGTAGTTTTTGCGTGATTGAGAAATACATAATGGTGAAAAAATAAGTTAAAATTTAAGGGTACGGTTTAGTTTATAAACTGAAAAAGGATAAAGGCTACTTGTATGCCAATACCACGCGAGCAAAATCAAGTTTAAGGTATTTAAGGGGTTTAAGGTTTAAGATATTAAAGGCGGCTGGATACTTTTCTCAAGAGGAAAGCTGTAAGTTACCTTGTAGTAACTTATTTCTTTTTAGTCTTACTTATAAGTAAATAACTTATTAGGAAATGAGTTACTACAAGGTAACTTACAGCTTTCCTCTTGAGAACAGTATCAAGCCGCCAATAGTTGCCGTCGAGAGCGGGTCGTTTGAGGTATATCTCAGGGCTGAGCCACCAGTCCGCGATGAAGATCTCCTCGCGCGCCAGTTCCATGGCGTCCGCGACCGCAGACAGGTAGGCGCTTCCGTCCACGAAGGTACACGCCGGAATCGCGCCGCGGACGGGCGCGAACGAGTGGTGCACGTTTGGGTACGTGAAGTCACGGGCTGGAATTAGTATATCTTTATAAAAATAAGAATACATATTGTGTAAACGATTTAAAATATTATTATATCCTTTGCACAATGAGAAATAATATAACTGACGTAGAGGGCGTGTCGTTTGAGGTATATAACACGAGAGACAGGTTAATTTATAAGACATATTATGTACAAAGGTTAGCTATTTTGAAGTCTGCTCGAAAAATAAGAAACGAAAAATCAGCTTTGTATAGATATTTAAATCACACTCAAATGTTTTATTTAATTTTTTTCATACTTTTTAAGCGTTAAACATGAGAGCGTACCGGGCCACGGTTGAAATCCATTTAATACGAATCTATAGACCTGCCATAAGCCTGCGCTAGCGTCGCGCATGCTTTTCAGGAAGATATGAATGATTTTGAAACGATTGTAGACATATCAAGAATCCGTTTACACAAACGCAGCCGAAGCTAAGAAAAAAAAAGTCTCACCAGTTTTACTGGCGACAGTTTTGAGGTACTGCAACCATTCTTTGCTCTTGCGCTTGGTCCAGCATTTGATGACCATCTGCCTGCTCTGGTTCAGCACGTGGAGGCCGTGCTTCAAGCCCGTAGAGTACATGCCCGTTGACACCTCAAATCTAAACGTATCATAATTTCAATAATCTGCACAGTAAACGCATGTATTTCTGAAGTGCAAAAAGATGTGCAGAATTAGCACATTTTTCAACCGACTTCAAAAAAGGAGGAAGTAATCAATTCGGGAGAATTTTAACTTTGTTGTTTATAAACAGATTTGAAATATTATTATTTTTGTTTGAGAGTATACAAATACTATTGTACATATATTTGTATACTTCCAGATGAGTCCCATAGAAATTTCATGAAAATCGGTTTAGTACTTTGGTTTGAAATTAAAATAACTGGAATAATGACGTCATCCAGGTAAACGAAATTGCGTATTTTGCTTCCCTGTGACTATTTAGTGGTGTTTACGATCCCTAGAACAGTCCAATTGAAGTCGGTTGTAGTATGTTTTTGCAAAACTTTGATTATTTTTGCAATCATCAAAACTGTTACTATTTACATAACGTGACATATGAGCAACAAAAGAATGGTAATGTGATAATTAGGGGTTTTAATGTGGTGGAATCAAATTAAGATTCATTATACACAATTTTAAGATGAGTGGTTCTTAAAACACTATTATTATGTAAGATTATCTCAGTCCAAACCACATTTAGTTTTCAATACTTACATCTCCATTATCTGCGTGCAAACAACAAAATTGCATTAATGTAGTGCTTCTTAGTAAAAATATTATCATAATTACTTATTTATTTTTTTCATCAAGTCTTAGGCTCTAGAGATATCAAGGCAAAAGAAAGCTTTTTGAACTTTTTGAGGTAAGGTCAAAAGCAATTTATAATAAAAAAGGGGTTCTGCTCTCCTCTCACTCACTCTCTTTAACCACAAATATAAAGTCTCCTTGTCTAAAGACTACAAGCAGCTGTAACGTTTGTAGGTACAGTCAACGACAACGTGGAAAAGCATAGGTTAGCGATTGACGTCACTATCGACGCACGATCAAGAACGAGCTCAATTTTAGAAACTCAGAACTTTCTGTTTTGTAAATTCAGTTTTTGCGATATCGCAAAAATTTTTCACAAGTAATTTTCTTAAGTTGAATGTCGTATCTTCTCCCATAATAACATGGGAAGCTCCATCGGGCATTGTAAAAGACTTACCCTTGATCGAAAAGCATGATAGTTTTGATGGTCCCATCTCTAGGTCGGATGTAGCCGAAGAAGGTGTCTTTAACGAAGAACCACCGCTCCTGCCACTTCGCACATACTAAACCAGTGCAGAAATAGTTACATCTGAAAAACATATGCGCATTTGAGGCGAATAGTACCACCGATTCGCCCTCTAAGCGAGAGAGTAAAAAAAACTTAGTACAAGTTTTTACACATGAAAAATTATTTGGATTGAATTAGAATTTTACTGCATGTTTATAATGTTATGTTCTAGTGCCTGAAGGTTTTTTTTAAATATTCAGTAATGTAGGTACGCGCAAGCGAGAGGGAGAATCAGGGGTACTATTCGCCTTTAAAGAGTATTAGTAAACTAGCTGACTCCCGCAACTTCGTTTGCGTTGCGTATTTTCTCATTTTCAGCTTTTGAGGATCACATCCTTCAAGTTTCATGTATCCACGTTCAGTGGTTTGGCCTCTACGTTGTCTGTCAGTCAGACAGTCAGGACAAAGCGTTTTATATATTTTGATAATGATACTGTTTGGACATTTAACTTTCTCGCAACGCCATCTAGGTCCAAATTTTAATGTGATTTAGATAACTGATAGAACAGAAAACTTATTTCAAAGATCGCATTGTTTTCTATAAGGCCTGAGATGATTACCATCATTAGTTCATCATCATCATCAGTTTATTGCAGTCCACTGCTGGACATAGACTTCTCTCAAACCGCGCCATCGCGCCCTGTCTTCAGTTATAATTTAACCATAATTAATTAGGTACTGTATACTTCATTATCTTTTTCATAAATAAATGGCCGTTATCGTCGATGAAAGGTTTAAACAAGCTTTTATTTATTCACTTCAATAAAATAAATCAACTTGCCCGATTACTTGTGATCCCTTTTGTCATTGAACTAAAATTGACCGATAACAAAATAACTATTGTATACGTCTGCATCGATTTTCGATCAAATGTTGATTAGTTGATCGATTGCTTTATTGAACTGTCTGTTAGCATCGATCAAGGAAATTTAATAATCGATCCATCGATAAATAACCTTTGTCTCATATTAAAAGAAAAACAATACAATGGCTTCAAACAGATTTCGCTGTGTCAAGCTCAGTCTTTATGATATTATATGTTAGCCACGGATTATAACAGTGTGACCTTTTTTAATCAATTCATTTCCTGTTTTCAAACCAATGAAGATTTATTCAAGTTCATTTCCAGCTTATCTAGAATATAATCCTTTTATAACATTAAAGAAACAGGTGGCCCAGTTTTTTTATTATCTTGGGTACACAAGCTGACGGCCACCAATGTGCTAAATTATGACATAAGTTACTACGTCCAGTGGTTTGGCCTGTGTCTGTCAGTCAGTCAATCAGTCAGGTCCAATCCTTTTATACACCACAGGTTTTAAATTCTTACTACGTTCTATCTGTGCAGTAAGAAATTTTGGTCAAAATGACAGAGTGACAGCGGGGGAATGAAGCACCATTTTAATTTTGACTTTTTTTTTTGCTATATCTGCGTTTAGTAACGACAACTGATTATGTACACATAAACAAACTTATCTGTGAAGTGGCAGAAAATGGAACTACAGCCACTTGCATACAAAACTTAATTCAACTGTCAGTTGCGTCGTGTACCGTTGCGATCAGAGCCGACTCTCCTCAATTCACATATAAGTTGGTATGACTGTGACCTGTGACTATATTTCTTTTTCTGGTAATTAAAAAATTGTGGCGTATACTATGAAAATTGGTTGGTTTATAGTTACCTAACGCAGACCATGTTCCCGAGTAATCCGAAGCAGTTGCAGCCGGCCTGGCCCGGTCGCGTGGAGCCAGTTCGTTTCTGAATCATGCCCTCTTTGCCCTTACCGCCTAGCTCGCTTATGAACGACAGGTTTGAAACTTCCAGAAACTTCACCTGAAATATAGTTTTAACAATTTAAAGGTGTAATGTACCATTCGCAGCGAGCATCCGTGCAGTCAGCACTTGGAAACGAACATGAACACGCGAGCAACTTATTTACATTGCACATAATACATCGGTGATTTTAGCGAACGGCGCGGCGTAACCTAATGCGAATGGTATCATATATTACACTATTCGCAGGGAGCAATTTTCCGTCAGTACCCACCTTTAGATTTAGCTATAACCCATTTCATCCCATTGCTAGACATAGGCCTAAAATTGCTCTTGCTTGGTCTTTATTTTTATTTTAGGTAATTCGGTACTGTCAATGACAGACAACAAACCACGAAAGATTCATTACATTCTTTTGCGATCTCCCATCAAATAACTCCCATCAAGTGAGTAATTCGAACTATTCGATCTACTCAACTGCTGGTAGTAATTCGAATCCTAATGATTTAGGTTTTTGTTTTTTTTTACTTTATTTAGTTTTGAGCAAGTTCAAAGACCGTTCCGATTTTTAATTTAGTGGGAAACTGCGATACACAAGTAGATTACTTTACGTCATATATTTAGATAGATTACTTTACGTCATATATTTAGACTAGTACAAGCAAGAAAAATAATATTGATAAAAGTAACATAATAATTCAATTGTTAATCGCTTATCGCAGTTTTAATAGTAACGTTTTGATTGCCTTTTACGCTGCCGATAGAAATGACTCCTTAACCCTATTAATAATATGTTATTTTAGTTTGAGCCCAGATAAGGATACCAACGGCCTTTGTGCTACAAACACAATATTTTTTCCCGTTGCGCAATTCAATTTGTATTTTTAAACGGTAACCCACGTTTGCAGGAAAATTCTATATTGATTGTGTTACATAATTTCAAACTTGTACAACTACTATGGGACTTGAACCTGCGTCTGAAAGCTTTCCGTTCCGTATAATTGTAAGGCTCAATTCCCACTGATATGGCAGCGGCCGGCAAAACGTTTCCGTGTCAAACAATTTTGAACATTATCTTCATACTTATTAGACCAGTATTGCCGGGCCGCTGACAGGCAGCGCACAGCGCCGAGCGGCCACGAGCAACCTGTCAGCGGTACTTCAACACTAGTCTTTGTAATATGGTAGATAATGTTTAAAATTGTCTGACACTGAAAGTTCTCTGCCGGCCTCTACAATCCCAGTGAGAATTGAGCCTAGGCCTCGGCCCGGCCGGCCCGGCCTAGGCCTTTGGTTGAAAGTATGAAAACAAAAAATAATAGCCGGTTCGATACAAATAGAACCAAACAGTGCTTCGATTCGTTAGCTGATTTCATTAGGTTCAATTAACACCAAGATGGCAGCGGCGCGGCAAGCAATTTCAGTGTCAAATAATTTTAATCTTTATCAATGTAATTATAAGACCAGTATTTCAGGACCGCTATCAGGCCGCTAGTAGCCGCTGCCGCTGCCACTGTCATCTTGGTGTGTATTGAACCTTACACAACGTAATATAAGTAACTTACCGTTTCATGATGGTTTCTGTATATTGAGATATTTAGTAAATTATACAAGTACTCTTCTAGTTGCTGCATTCGTAGCTGGATACCCTCGTACGTAATCATTACTTCCGGTTTCTTTGGAAATCTACAAAACAAAACCAACTTAAGCATATGGTACTTTTTGATAAAGATTTATTTCCTTATATTATAGAATTACTTATACTTGCAGATAGAAATTGCTTATCAACCCATGGCCTTGAATATAGTTATTTTATGGACGTTGATGATAAATTACATGGTGACCTCTACTTATACTGTATGTATATGGCCTTTATAGTCCAACGGGCTCAAATGTTTTTGAATGAGGTACTTCAAAACTTACTTAGTACTTTTAATATGCAAAAAAAAAAAAAACATTTTGGACATTTCACACAACGACATTTCTAATAAGCAGAGCTTGAACTATGCGAGCCAAATGACTGATAAAAAAACGTTTTTTTTTTTGTAAATACATCGAAGTTAAATACTGAAGTAGGAATCGAATCCGCCACCTTCAAACGTCAAACGCGCTCCAACCAATTTAAAAAAACGCATTAACCTGGGCAATCCCTGTTTAACTCCTTGGCCGTCCACCTCCCTTATTAGAATTGCTCCTAGGCACGGCTTCTAAAGCGACCCTCTCCGCCACCTCTTCTGTAGATACTCTATTTTTAAAGCTAGCTCGCCTCGACCTGAGTTACACAGTCAAGCGCATCGTCAATACAGTCAAAGGAGAACCAATCAATAATTTAAAAATGCTCTAACCTGAGCAATGCTCCAATTCTTGGATTCATTTCTTGGGTTCAACATCACAGTTCTGTGATACATCTGAATGTTAGTCAAATTAGACCAGCTTGACCACACTGGTTTACCTCGGAGGACTGACCTCCTTTTCTAACCCTCGCGTCCATCTCTCTTTATAGAATTATTATTACTTGGCTTCCAATGCAACCCTCTGTAGTAAATCTATTCTTAAAGCTGGCTCGCCTCGACTCGTACTACATCGTCACTTACCAATCAATCAATTACAAAAACCAGCAATTACCTGGGCAATGCTCCTTTTCTAACCCTCGGCCGTCCATCTCTCTTTTTAGAGTTGCTCCTAGGCACGGCTTCTAATGCAACCTTCTCCGCAGCCTCCTCCGTAGTGACTGTATTCTTAAAGCTGGCTCGCCTCGACTTGTGCGTTTTAGTGGGGAAAGGGATATCGAGGGATGTGCGGTACAATGACAGCTGTTGGTGTAGGTATAAAATGTGCTTGTAACGCTTCTTGATGGTCCATGTGAATTCGCAATGCTGTAAGGATATTGTGTATCTGAAATAGACAGTGTATTAAGAACGAGTCAATACACAATATGAGAAGTATTTTGTGTAGAAAAGTAATTTAATCATGATTTTGAATCTCTACATACCTACGTTTGTGGAGATTAAGCAATAACTAGGCTGAGATGGCACCTACTTATTCTGTAGATAGGTACTCTACTATTAATTCTTCTTATAAGCTATATGCTTCTCAGTTTGACACATTGAGTGAGTTACGCATTACGTTTTTATTATATCACTAGCTGACGCTCGCAACTTTGTTTGCATTGCGATTGAACAAAATTCCTTTCTTATTAAGCGCCTGCACTTATTGACGAACACTCTAAAAATGTCAAGTCTCTACGTTCAGCGATTTGGCCTGTACATTGTCTGTCAGTCAGGTCCAAGCCTTATACATTGAAGATTATGTACGTACGTTATATTCGTAGAAACAGTGAATTACAAGCGTCTAGAACAGAGGAATAAATTGGCTAATTTACTTATCCGGCGTCATATTTCACACAACGACCAACAACGTCGCTTAAATCTCTAGGTACCTTACCTACTTGATGACACAAATGATTCATGTGAAAATAAATTACCTGCGTATTTCCCAGTCAACTAACAAATGACTCTATCACTATTCATTCAACATTCAACGTAGGTTTATTACTCAGTAGTAAATCCGTAAAACGTAGGTGTTCATTCAGTCTAGTCTGGATTTATGCCAATAATCAACTGGCAAGAATACCGAACAACGCCTTCCCTGTAACGCTTAGGTACATCCCCTAAAACAAATATAAAAGGCTTCGTCCTGCCTGAAGTCTTGACTGACTGACTGACAGACAACGTACAGGCCAAACCAATGAACTTAGAGACTTGAAATTTCGAGGATATGTTCGTAATGTAAGAGTAGTACGAAGAAGTGTAAGTAAACGCGTACTAATGAATTTAATTATTCAAAACGCACACGAAGTTGCTGGCGTCAGCTTGTTCCCAATATACATATGTATAGCCCCTATTAAGGGGAATCCTCGCAAATTTCCATACAAAATGTTTCGGAGAAATACTCAAAAAGTACGCCGTATTATAGTAATTTCTTCACACTATTCGTTTCGTCTATGTTTTCCGATTGTTTCAACTTAAGATAAGTAAGGTTTCATACTTTAATTTAGATTTTATACGTGTTTTAAAATTAACCCTACTAACTTAAAAACAGCCTTAAGAAACATTTTACATTAATTTTGGATGAAAAGTCGGTGTTAGTAAAATTAAAATGATATGGCAGAAAAACTTACAGGTTCGGATTCAACAAGTGTGTGGTAACGCTTCTCTCGTTCTCCTCGAATCTGACCTTTATTACTACTCCCGGAATGAAGACCTTTCTGTGAATCGAGTTGAATTTCACAGGAACGTCATGGACGGCCTTGAATGGCACGGACTTCGCGTCAGATGCTGCAAATATATTAAAAATCTATAGACACTAATTCAGGTACAAAACAGGTTTTCTCTAGTCCGTGACCATGACTTAATATCTATGAGGATTGAAATATAAATGAACTGCGTAAGCGTGAACCTTATTTGTACGCAAAATGGTGCAGTTTCCTTTGCTTTAAGCATCCAACTCTATACGGTATTGATAGAATGATTTCACAGACATAAAAATATCAGCTGTAGCCAGCATTGTATCCGGATAAAAAGTAGTCTAAGTGTTAGTTTATAAACTATCCATAACAATACCAATTTCAGCTCAGTTGGTTCAGTAGTTTTGGAGTGATTGAGGAACAAACATTGTATCTATCAATCCATCCTCTTAAATTTTCACCTTTATTTTCATAAGATTTTATAAAAATGTTTAGACTAACTAAATATAATTTGACGACACGGATGGTCGAGTGGCAAGTGTGTTGGACTGCCACGCCGGTGTCGTGGGTTCGATCCCCGCATCAGGACAATCATTTGTGTAATGAACATTGGTATTTGTCCTGAGTCTGGGTGTTTTATATGTATTTACAAAAAAAAATATTAGTATTGTTATCTCTCTCTAGTTATCTGGTTACCATAGTACAAGCTCTGCTTAGTTTGGGGCTAGGTAGCATTGTGTGAATGGTCCAAAAATATTTATTTATTTAATAACATAAATTAAAGGATTATAATAATATATTAAGCTATAGAAAATAATCACATACCAGCATCTATTTCTTCCTTGTTTTCTATTTTATCATCAATCACAGAGAGTGATTCAGGGACTGCAAGACTTGTGTCAAACTCAGAATCCAGGGTCGGACTCAACGAGTCCAGTGTTTGGAAAAATCCTGGTAAACAGTCCCCGGGAGTTGATGGAGTAGCAGTCTCCATTCCTTGGTTTGTGTATCCGTACAATTCTTCATCTGTGAAAGTGTGACTATTAATATATATATTATATAATATAACGAGGGCGTTTTGTAGGCAAAAAAAAATGAGTAAATATCTGATGTTCTCATGTTCTAGGCTAAAATGTAATAGAAGAAAAACAGAAACCCAAACATTCCGCAGAATAAAAAGAAGAGCTCCTCAAGACCTAATTAAGGATTAGGAGAAATTTAGAAATGGGTACTCCACTGGGAGTGCACCTTACATGTCATAATATCCAACTAAACCGCCACAACTCTAGCTCAATGTCCGTAGGCGCAGATCGCATAATACCAAGGAGATTAAAAAAAAAATGTTCATAAAAAAATTGAAACGTAAAACACATTATTTTTCCATTGTTTACAGTTGAATGATGGATGGCTGATGCTATAATATAATAAGTACATAAGTGGTTTTTGTTTCCTTATTTTAAAATCAAGTTCCATTAAATTGAACAATGAACTTTGTTTTTACATTTTAAAATCTCCTACATGAAAAAAAATCAGCTGTCACAACAGTAGGATTGGTAACAAATTGTTATCCGATAAAATTTTTTAACCATATTTTTATTTTTGTTCCTATTTTCACAAAAACACAACATAAAATTGTCATATTGTAGCAAATCGTTGCTATAATTAAACACTTTATTTATTTAGAACCACACACAAACACAACAAACCTCGCTTTATTAAATTATGAAAACTCAACGTCAACTCTTTACGTTCCATTCGTTGTATGTAATCTATGTCTTCATGCACTTCAGATATGACACGGTACTCAGGCGGGTAACCGCTTGTAATGTGCTGCCCACTGCTAGGTACAAATCCAGCACTTGTGTACATAATCTAGGCTGATAAGATATGATGATAATAGAAATCACCCGTATTTTTACTAGTCTACAGAGGCCGTGAAACAGTACAGACGTTCGCGCTTCGTCGAGCAAGGCCTTATCTAATTCTCTACAATGTCACTGTTTTTTTACTCACCTAATGTTTACTTAAAATAAGGGGCTGGTAGTTTCCTCAAGCCCGTATTCTGAATGAAACAATGGACCTAACTTTGTGTCCTACATGACTCGTATGATGATAAAATGAGCGATGCGTGAGTTGATTCATAGAGCAATTAATTAGAAGGCATATTCAAGGATATTTCTTTCTGTAAATAGCAAAAAATGTTTTGAAACATTGATTGCGATGACGTAAGACTATTTTCCGATATCAGTGTTTCTCAACATTTTATTAAGCACCCCCACACGCCACGGGGCGCCATCCACGCACTCAGCTCCCTCAGTAGGTGGTGCGTCTATTAAATCAAGAGACTATAGACGCAACGGGATGGGATTTATTGGACCAGATGGTTGTGAAATATCTGGTTAAGTTAGTCTAAACATAAAGTGGTCACTCAAGCATCTAAAACTACATTAATGCACAAAAGCATATTCTGCACAGCACCATCGGTCTACAATAAGTTGCCACAGACATTGAGAGAGCTGCCTTGTTCAATGTTCGAGAGAAAGCTGAAGACAATGTTGAGCAGTAAATGTTATTACGCCTTACAGGAATTTATGAACGACAAAAATTTAACTTAGTAATTAATTATACATGACACTTTAATCTTTTTTATAATGACTTTTTTATGTTTTCTTTTTTTTTTTTTTTTGCTCTTGTTTATTATTTCATATGTACCTACTTGCTATGTTAACTTTCATGGACATTTATTTTTATTACTATTTTGTTTCATGTAGGTATTACTATAAGACGTGTTTATGATGTAAATCAAATATTGCATGCCCGCGATGGTAGAATACATTGAATCTCTATAATTTTTTTTTCATCCTCATGTACATGTATTTCACGCAATAAATAAATACTTTACTTTACTTTACTTTACTTTACTTTACTGGTTAGATATTCTTACTAGATTCAAATCTCGATTAAGCATCGGGTCAGAATGTGTGTAATAAGAAGATACGATACGATTGTATTTCAGTGATAATAAGTAGGTATGTATCACATAATAAGCTGTGTAAGAGCAGAACATTATTAAAAATTATGGCAACCCGATCACAGAGGGTCCTGCCAATGCGGATGTCACGCGGTCGGCTACCGTCTCGCTTCATCATAGACTAGTGCACGCGTGTGTCTCTTGCTTTTCATTTCGCGCAGGCGCGCTGTATTTAAAGTCAGTTACTCTTTTGTTTTCAAACGCGTTCACTATTCTTTCGCACAGCTCGCATTTAACTTATCTAAAACTATCTAAAACTTAGTGTTTCTGGGCTCTTAGACCCATGTAATTTCTTTTCGTTCACCTAATAAACAATACCAACTTTAAAACATTATTTCATATGAGTCCCTGAGCTAGCCTCCCTCATAAAATTGAAATAGTATATGGTATTGGGTTTTCAAACCACCCGCCCCCACCGATCAAAGAGACACACACAAAGGGGTCAAGGGTACGCAAATGGAAAAAATGTTTACAGTAGCTGGGTATCTCTAGTATCTCTGTTGCAGTATTTATGAATCGTTGACTTTTATTTATGTCAAAGTCACTGTCATTTGTTGTCTTTAGTCATTGTCATTTATTTCAGCTTTCGAAGTTACATTGAATTGCAGTCAATTTTAATTACCCAGAGACTCGGGAGTACAATACTCCCGAAGTTGAAGCCAGGGTAAAGAGGTACCTCAACTCTTACCACGCTTCCCACAAGGTCGAAGCGTTTTTTTTTTTTTTTTTTTTTTCGTAGATCCTAAGTTCTTCGGTTTTGGCTTCACATCAAAGGTTCAGTCAGTCAGTGTCAAGTAATTGGAGAGGTAATTTTGTCAGAGTTGATAAGTCAAGTCATACCCCTGTAAAGTAGTGGTGGTTACGACTTTACTAGAGCCTTCTATGGAGTTTTGGACGCAACACGAAAAGTCACGTTTTACAGCATTACACTATTCACCAACACTCATACACGTTCACGAGCACATATTGGATAAAAAACCACCGTTTTTACACTTAAACACTCAAAGTTATACAAGTTTTGTCAATTAATTTAATGCCGCCAATGCGCCATTTTTCATGTTCCCGCCAAAACTCCAAAGGTCGAAGCGTTGATGACCATTGATGATGAATTGCAGTCAACGTCAAACGTCAGCTACTTCATTCACTTAACATAACCTCTTTCACATATTTATGTCGACGGGCGGCGGATTCAGTAAATAAAACTTAAAATAAAATAATTAATTTGTGAACGATGTCGCCCGAAGAAACGATAGAGAAGTTTAAAGCGCTTGGCCTGAATGAGCAGAAAGCGAAAGAAACTCTCAAAAATAGTAACGTCACCAAATCCCTACTTGCCGCTGTGAATGAGGTAATAGAAGACCTGTATCTATTTAACCATTGTATGTACTACAATACAATATCTACATACGTATATTTGTATTTCACACTACTTTCTTGTTCAAGGTGGATATACCAAAGTTACCTCCAGGTGCCGGCATGTTGATATACCATCTGGCGACTAAAATAAAGCCTCAGGTTTCCGGTAAACTTCGGTTTGTGTGTGATTACATCGCTAGAGGCAAGCTGGACTCCACATTACGGGTAGATGCCGCCCTGGAGTACCTCCTCAGTAATGTAAATGAAGCCAATATTGATGTTCCATCATTTGAGAAGGCTTGTGGTGTTGGTGTAGTTGTGACGCCGGAGCAAGTTGAACAGGCTGTGGAAAAGCAAATGGCTAAGTTTAAGCAGGAATTGTTGGAGAAAAGGTACCGATTTGGAGCTGGTATCATTATGCAGGCTGTGAGAGTAGATCTTCCTTGGGCCGATGGCAAAGCAATCAAGAATGAAGTTGATGTGCAGGTCAGGAACACAATATTTGAATCTACAACTTATTCATAGTTTCATAACAAGAATCCTTTAACCTTCACAAATGTTTATTAGAATATCTTTGCTATAATTTTGTAGATTCTAGATTTGCTGGGTCCTAAAACTGAAGCTGATCTGGCACCACCCCCTAAGGTAGAAAAGAAGCCAAAAAATGCAGACAGTGGAAAAAAACCTAAAGAAGAAAGCAAAGGTGAATTGGATAATTTCATTCATATTGTATCATCTTTATAAGCTTTTATAACATTTTATATACCTAAGAAATCAGTTAAAACATGTCACTTATTTCATTGATGTTTACACAGGTGTGAAAGCCATAAAAGAGGATTCAGCGGATATTGGTGGTGCAACATCCATCTCTGAACTTATGAAAAAACTGCCCTTCCATGTTCCTGGCGAAAACTTCAAATCAGATGGGTACATTGTTACTCCCGATACTAAACGACTTTTGGCAGAACATCTCAAAATTACTGGGGGCAAAGTACGAACAAGGTTTCCTCCAGAACCAAACGGGATCCTTCATATTGGTCATGCCAAAGCTATTAATATAAATTTTGGTTATGCAGCTGCCCATGATGGTATTTGCTTCTTGAGATACGATGACACAAACCCTGAGAAAGAAGAGGAAAAGTTCTTTGTTGGGATAAAGGATATGGTTGAATGGCTTGGTACGTAAAAATATAACTTGATTAAATTAAGTTAATTAACATACTTACTGATTTTATGTGGTTTTAGAAGGTAACACAATTGAAATTTTTGAGCCCCCACCTTTATAACCAACTACATCATTTATAACCAACACATACTATGGATAAGTCTGTACACATGCAATAAGTTAGATCACCTAACTGAAAAAACTCAGTGATTTTACTGCTTACTTCTGGCTCAGCACATTACATTTATATACAGCAAAATATACAGGACTTAATGTCATTTTTTTTTGGACTGTTACTGCATCACCAGACTAGGACTTGCTGAACTGATATCAATATATTTTTTTTACTTCTATTTACAGGATACAAGCCATATAAAATAACTCATTCATCTGATAACTTCGACCAGCTGTACCAATGGGCCGTGGAGCTGATAAAAAAGGATCTAGCATATGTGTGCCATCAGAAGTCAGAGGAGATTAAAGGGTTCAACCCTCCCCCTTCCCCTTGGAGAACCAGGCCTGTTGAAGAAAGCTTGCAACTGTTTGAGGTGACCTTCTGTACCACATACTGCCTAATTCTAATTCTTGGATGTGGGTACAGAGGTCTGCACTGGCCTCCTGTTGTAGGATGCTGGGTGCATTGTGCATTGCCCTCCTAGGTTTACTAATCCTCAGCCATTCCAACTCCTTGAAGTTGGAGAAGAAATTAACTACACTGCTCGAGTAATTACCATAAATAGAGGCCGCCTGTTTCCTACATGTTATCTGGAAAAAAGTAGATTATGTATGTCATCTTAGATATCCAGGCTGAGAGTTCAGAGTGATTGAGTAACACATCCATTCAGCCAGACACCCCATTCCTCACAATTCCTACAAATACCTAACATTTAATAAATGGTAGAACCTAATACACAAAATACTATAATTGCGAATAAATATCAAACTATGTTCTGGCGAATAAATATCTTGAATATTGAATCTTTATTATTCTAATGAATTGACCTACCTAGATAAAGGGGTTATAGGTATAGGAATGATTGTACCAATAATCTTTATTTTGCAGGATATGAAAAACGGTAAAATAGACGAAGGAGACGCAACATTACGAATGAAAATCACACTAGAAGAGGGTAAACAAGACCCAGTGGCTTACAGAATCAAGTTCAAGCCGCATCACCGCACTGGCAATAAGTGGTGCATTTACCCTACCTACGACTATACACACTGCTTGTGCGACAGTATAGAGCATATCACTCACTCTTTGTGTACTAAGGAGTTTCAATCAAGGAGGTCAGTTAAAAAAATCAACTAAAAAAGAGGTTGAACCCCTTTTTATAAGTCAAATGAATTAATTGTATGCAACTTCTGTTCTTTTCAACAACCGTTGGAGCTTTTCCAAAATTTCTTTGGAATGCATACAGCTCATCCATTGAATGCTTACCTTAATTAAAAATGACGACAGTTATCTGGTTCCTATAGTACAAGCTTGCTTAGTTTGGGGCTAGATGGCGTTGAGTGAAATGTCCAAACAATTCTATTTTTTTCAATTTACATCTTATTGACAATTATTTTCAGATCTTCATACTATTGGTTGTGCAACGCGCTGGGCATCTACTGTCCTGTGCAATGGGAGTATGGCCGCCTCAACGTCAACTACACAGTTGTATCAAAAAGGAAAATTGCCAAACTTATTGACGAGGGAATTGTTAATGGTAAGAGTTAATCCCTTTTAACACTGATAATATAATTGTGAAAGTGGTGAGGGTGGATCGGCGCTTGTCGCTAATCACAGTAATATTATAAATGCAATTCGTATTACCATAGTAATTATTGATCGCAATCACGCCAAAACAACTGGACTGTTTTGGCTGGAAAGCCTTCATATTTCAAGATGAAATAGACAAAGGATACTTATTCTAATCCCCGGTAGGTAAAGCCGCGAACAAAACATCATATAAATAATCCAAAAGTTTGTTAGAACCAACTCAAGCTTAAGAGGATTGTCCCTAATAAACGCGCGAATAGGCACTTTTGGTTTGAAAAATATTGAAGAACTCTCTGCATTGAATGACACTACAAAAATATCTCAACTGCCTAATAGACGAGTGTTCCCTTACACCGCGTGATATTTCTAAAATTATTCTTAATTTACGAGAAAAAAATTCTTTATATTGATCAAAAACATCGAAATCGACCTTTTGTATTTGAACGATTTAAGCTATATCATTGAGAACATTTGAAAATTCTTTGGTGTTATCGTAAGACAAAAGTATAAATATTTCCGACACCACGCCTTTTTTTCAGAAATTCCAACCAAAAAGCAATAATCCAGGCTTAAACATCATTGATTTTTCGATCCCCGCCGTCCATACATTTTAGTATGAAAAACTTGACTCTCTATAAAATAGACAACGTGCCCGCAAAAAATTCAGTACCCCCTTAGTATTCAAGGTGACTGCACGTCCGTTGAGATCAAACGTAGACTATGACTTATCTGTGGTTGGGATGACACTAAGGGTGCGTCGCGACGTCAGGAGTATCGGACACAACTGCTAATATGTACCCTTCGACTAAGTAGACGATCTAGGTAAATGAGCTTTGTTATCATTTTTTTACGTACCTTAAAAAGCGTTACTAATTTTTTTCTACCCATTTCAGGTAGATATGGAAAACACACGGGAAATTACACACACAAAAAATTACATTATTGTTCACCCAGATGCAGTCTGAATTTTAAAAATCTAACATTGGGAACGTATAGGGCGTGTGGGGGTGAGATCAGAAAAACCTCGACTTTTCACCCCCTTTCACCCACCTTTGAGGTGCAACATGGTATCTCAAAAAGTGTAAGTCGCACAAAGTTAAAACTTTACCCACAGGTATATTATTTGTTCTAATTTAAAAATTTTGAAAAATCCAATATGGCTGCCATACAAAAAAAAATAAAAAAATAGTAAAAAACTTTAAACGCTTGTATCTCGTAAACGGTTGCAGCTAGAGGCCTGATTTTTGTACTTATTATTTTGGATGAGGTGCGTTATTGCAAAGCCAGCGACCTCCACGAAGCGAGGCAGTAACCTGAGTGTTCACCCCCCCTCGGGGTGCAATATGGTATCTCGAAAAGTGTAAGTCGTACAAAGTTGAAACTTTCACCATAGGTACTTTTATTGCTCCAATTTCAAAATTTTGAAAAATCCAATATGGCCGCCATACAAAAAAAAATATTTTTCATAAAAACTTTAAACGCTTGTATCTCGTAAACGGTTGCAGCTAGAGGCCTGATTTTTGTACTTATTATTTTGGATGAAGTGCGTCATTGCAAAGCCAGCAACCTCCACGAAGCAAGGCAGCAACCTGAGTGTTCACCCCCCTCGGGGTGCAATATGGTATCTCGAAAAGTGTAAGTCGCACAAAGTTGAAACTTTCACCATAAGTACGTTTATTGTTCCAATTTCAAAATTTTGAAAAATCCAATATGGCCACCATACAAAAAAAAATATTTTTCATAAAAACTTTAAACGCTTGTATCTCGTAAACGGTTGCAGCTAGAGGCCTGATTTTTGTACTTATTATTTTGGATGAAGTGCGTCATTGCAAAGCCAGCAACCTCCACGAAGCAAGGCAGCAACCTGAGTGTTCACCCCCCCTAGGGGTGCAATATGGTATCTCGAAAAGTGTAAGTCGCACAAAGTTGAAACTTTCACCATAAGTACGTTTATTGTTCCAATTTCAAAATTTTGAAAAATCCAATATGGCCACCATACAAAAAAAAATATTTTTCATAAAAACTTTAAACGCTTGTATCTCGTAAACGGTTGCAGCTAGAGGCCTGATTTTTGTACTTATTATTTTGGATGAAGTGCGTTATTGCAAAGCCAGCGACCTCCACGAAGCAAGGCAGTAACCTGAGTGTTCACCCCCCTCGGGGTGCAATATGGTATCTCGAAAAGTGTAAGTCGTACAAAGTTGAAACTTTCACCATAAATACTTTTATTGCTCCAATTTAAAAATTTTGAAAAATCCAATATGGCCGCCATACAAAAAAAAATATTATTCATAAAAACTTTATATTTTATTTTATTTTATTTTATTTTATTTTATTTTATTTTATTTTATTTTATTTTATTTTATTTTATTTTATTTTATTTTATTTTATTTTATTTTATTTTATTTTATTTTATTTTATTTTATTTTATTTTATTTTATTTTATTTTATTTTTGTATTGCGGGCTGTATTGGAGTTTTCAAAATTTTGAAATTGGAACAAAAACAAATACGTGTGAAAGTGAAAGGTGAAAGTTTCAACTCTGTACGACTTACACTTTTCAAGATACCATGTTGCGCCCCAAGGGGGTGAAGAAGGGTGAAAATACATTTTTTTCCTGAACTCATCTCTACACTCCTATACGTTTCCTATGTTAGATTTTTAAAATTCAGACTGCATCTGGGAAAAAAATCAGTCAGTCAGTGGTAATGCAGCTTTATTTTATAAAGTTTTTTTCTTATTATATAAAGCTAACGAAACTAACGTATAAAAGAAAAATATTTTAATTCGGACTAATAAAGATCCAAGGAATGAATTACTACATTTTAATGCAACTGCAACTTGTTTACATATATTTGTAATTCAGTCTGTAGTCAATAGTGTTTACTTATTTCTGACATCGACTTGTTGACAATATTATGACATAAGTTGATGGCAACATAATAATATGGGTGTTTTGGTGTGTACATATTATTGTAACTAAGTATGAAAACATAATTTTGAAAATGTCGATATGTGTACATACTATTGCACGCGACTGTACTTGACTAGTTTAACGTCCGCGACTTTGTACGCGTGGGGACCATTTTCGAGTCATTATTGTGAAACTAACTCTTTGTTGACTTTGTTTCATAGATTCGAGATAATATCCAAAAATCGTACACTCTGACCCCACCCTTTGCCGCTGGCTAATGAGTAGTACTCACTACTGGCCAACGGGCGTCGCGATGTCAAGCTAATGGCTCAATACATTGCGTGTTTTTTATGACATTCTTCAGCATCCTACAAAGATAAAGGTGTTATGAAAATGTAACTTGTGCGTAGCACCGAAAGTATATTTGTTTCTTTCCAGGGTGGTATACTATGAGTGCGCGATGAGTCTGTATGAGTAGAAAATATCTATGTGTGTGTTCAATCAAAAGTTCCCACGCTTGCAGACCGGAGCCTTAATCACATCAAAACAACCAGACAAATTAGCTAAAACAGATCTTGTTCAGGCATTGCTACTTTTCATGAACCACGCAGACCAAATCGCGGGCAGCGGCTATTCATAGCAGAACCAAGGTTCAAATACTCACAGATATCCACTGCAGATAGTATTTATTTATGCAGTATTTGTTCTGCAAATAAACATTTTAATCTTTATTTTCAGATTGGGACGACCCCAGGTTGTACACTCTAACGGCTCTGAGACGCCGAGGCGTGCCCTCCGCTGCTATCAACTCGTTCTGCGCTGGACTCGGCGTCACCGGCGCGTTGGGGACCGTCGATCCCACTATGCTCGACGCGTATATCAGAGATGCACTCAACCTTACTGCGCCTAGGTATAGTGAAACGAAGACCCTAACTACTGTAGGTATAAGGTCCAGATTGGGATGACCCCAGGGTTTACACACTAACGCCACTGAGACGCCGAGGCGTGTCCTTCGCTGCTATCAATTCGTTTTGCGCCGTACTCGTCGTCACCGGCGTGTTGGGGGCCGTCGATCCCACTATGCTCAGTGATAGATATCTAGACTTAGTTATGGTATAAGGTTCAGACTATGCTGATCCAGGGCACATAACTCATATTGATACTAGTGTGGAAAAATAAATGAACCTTCCAAGGGACGAGAGAATACTGTATTTCATCATAATTTTCTCAGAACAAAACTTAGTATCTTTAAAAAAATATCTTGAGGTTCATACACAGTTTGTCACGTCCATAATAATACTAATTTTGTATATTCTTGTATAGGGGTCACTTACTATTTCCAATAAAATATACTAAAATATCTCTCACAATCCTATCTGAACAAACTATCTCTTTAACATAATATTACCCATAATCAGAATTAAATCAACTGAAACTGTTGATTATTTCAGGATAATGGTAGTCCTAGAACCGTTGAAGATCACAATAGAAAACTTCCCAAGTGATAAGCCCATTCAAGTCATGGTGCCAGATTTCCCCAATGAACCAGAGAAGGGATCCCACACTGTAGTGTTCAATAGGGTCCTTTATATTGAAGCATCGGATTTCAAGGAAAGCCCAGAGAAGGGGTACAGGCGACTTACTCCTACGCAAACTGTAGGGCTACGGCATGCGGGATTTGTTCTCAAAGTAAGTACATACATATAAGTGATAAGACGAACTAGGCGGTCTTCTGTTGGTAAGAAACAGTGAGTCTGTGAGAGTGAAAGGGGGCGATGAACGCTTGAAGATTGATGATGATGAAGCTTGATGAAGAGGAACTTTCGAACAGACTTTCGAGACTACCATTAAAATGTCTCAAAGTGCACGAGCGCTATAGCAATGTTTCACCGGTCCGGAACCAAAGTCCTATGTAGCACTATTCTGGTCATGAAAAGCAGTAACTTCTTACCAACAGAAGACCGCCTAGTAGGGGCGATGAACGCTTTCAATTTTCGCCAAGCTGCTGTTTCTGCCAATGCATAAAAATTGACAATAATAATAAGACCGGTCTGTAACTAACCATAATCGAGACAAATAAATCATTCATGCGAATAAACTTTTCCGTTATTTTGCAAGAAACTATTTCTATAAAGTGAATAGAAATGTATGGGTATTTGTTGCTCAATTAAGCCAGAACACTTTTAAACCGATTACGTTGCGATTTGGAATTTGTATAGTTTATGAAAATACAAGGCTACTTTTTATACAGATACCATTTGTTTTTGCAGATTTCAAAGATAATCAAAGACGATGCGGGTAAAGTAACGGAGCTGCAATGTACCGCGTTGCCATCGGACGCGACAGACAAGCCGAAGGCGTTCATCCATTGGGTATCTGATCCAGTGTCCACGGAAGTGCGTCTCTATGAACCATTGTAAGTTTAAGTACCTCTTTGAAGTAAAAAACTTCTTTAGACGCGCTTAGCAAAATATTTTGTGGTGAGTGAATGTGACTGGGCACCAACGCTTAGTAAGTAACACTCCTTCGGTTAAAGTCGGCTCGAGTCGCCTTTATTAAGTTTTCATTTCTGTCATTGTGGTCATAAGAACGCGCCATTTTTTTTTTGTTTTTTAATCTTGAATTTTTGGACGATCATCGAAGCGTTGATGACACACGGCTAGTGTTCAGTACAAGCTACTAGCCGGCAAATTTTAGCGAGTTAGCTTTCGGAATCCTTCCCGAAAATTAAAAATTTCGAAATTTATTTTTTTCCCTTATCTATTAATTAGACATAAATTAAATTGTTATAAATAGGAGAAGACTCACTCGTTCGGGACCTGTGGATTCACAAACTCTTTTGTAAACATATTCAGCTTTATTTAGAAACGAGTTTTACGCAGACCAGGATTTTTCATTGTTCTTCTTATATCGTCGTAGTAATAGAAAAGTGACACGAATTTAAATGACATTTATTTATATTTGATCTATGGTAACGAATGTAGTTTAACCAAAGAGCTTCTATACTATGTATCTAGAGAGCTAAATCGCCATTTTGTTTTATTTACGGATTAAGAATTCTGAACCTTATCATTTGGAAATAATGTTATTTTAGGATTCGCGTAGTCACTACTTTAGGATTTATGTTTATTTCGTAGTGATCAAACCCTAAATTGAATTGATTAAGTAGGTAATTAGGTTTGATAAATTAAAAACCGAATATTTTGTACTGAATGTATTTACCGTATCGCGTTTGAACCGAGACTGAATTTACAATAATAAGAATGTATGCTTTACAAGAGCTGTACAGATTGACTTATAGTTAGTATTAGAGTATAATGACGTATTGAGTAACAGCTTATTAAATAGTAATTAAACACATTATGTAGTTACACTACATATACACCGCCCTTAAAAAAAAAAAATTAAATCAACATGAAAATTGAAAATAAAATGTTTTAAAAATACAATTCAAAAGAAAGTGTAAAGGCGATGAGCGTAAAATAATACAAATTTTAAAACAATTATGTAGCCAACATGAATGGGTTGGAAAAAAAAATTCAAACTCGATTCGTAAAAATAATAAACATTGATGCAAAATGTAATCAAAAATAAAAATGTAAATTAGTGTAAGTAGTTAATTATAATTAAAAACTAAACAAGTAAATGATTATAAAAACACGATACATGATTTGTTTGTTAAAATAAGTAAGCAAGTAGTTTCAAATAACATATTAAAGTAAATTAATTTGGTTTGATTAATGTAAATGTAATGCAAATTGTATAAAAACATTAATTTGACACAATTGATTGACTCAAAAATATAAAACTCATTGAAAAATGCTAACATACAAGTAAGCTAGTTCTCGTAGAGATAGTAATAAAATAATATAAATGTTTATGACCTTTCTTTGACAGGGAAAGGTAGGTAAGGTACTTGAATGGGTATCGATAAGAGTTAGTGGAATACGATGGGAGACACGTGTCGCGTCTGCGTATTTTTGAGTTCTATTTTTAGAATATAGTCCCTTAGATGGTACGATATCATTTTATTCACTGGTTTAATCCGCACTCAAGTTTTTATTTTTTATTGATTTCGCACTTCACTACACTTACACTATCACAGTACACTGTTGGACGTGGGCATGTGCATGGTTGGCCCACACACGACCGATGATGTTAACGCTGCTGGCACGATGATAGCGCGCTGCTGCTGTAGCAGGCGTCGTTGAAGGTGATTGTGTGTAATCAATTGTACCATTATAGTTGACGCAGGAAAACTATTGACGCATTTATCTGACGGCTATTTACTAAACAGTCACTAAATGCGTTGGTTGATTTCTGCTGTTGATGAATAACTCGTTGTGTTATGAGCAACGTATTGTGTGTGAAGTGGTACTCATATATCAAATCTCACTGTTTTTTTTACGGCGCGACCTGATCTCGTAACGACTGGCGGCGTCGTTGCATTTGAGGCTGTTGTTAAGTTCTTTGTTCCTTGAAGTGTGGTTTGTTTGGGAACAATAGTCAATGGTTCGGGAGCAATAGGTCCTTTGTCCGACGAAACAATTAGATTGTTTGAAACCTTAGGTGCCTCGTCCGGTGATAAGTTAGTAATAGCATTAAAATAAGCAGGTTTGAGCCTATCGAGCGATATAACGACATCCCGAGTACCTACCCGAACTGTGTAGTGTTTGGAATTTCTGAGAATTACTTTGAATGGCCCCTCATAAGGCGGGGTTAACGATTTCTTAGCTTCACGCCTCACGAAAACGTATTCAGAATTCTGTAAATCTTTGTGCATAAATATCTTTCGATGATCAGCTTGATTACGTGTGGATGTCTGTAGCGTAGATAATGTTTCCATGAGCTTCGTTGTGTACTCGGTGTCGTTGATTTTCTTTTCGGATGCGATGAAAAAATCTCCAGGTAGAGCTAATGATTTCCCGTAGACGAGTTGAGCGGGGCTGAAACCTAGGTCTTCTTTGATGGTTGACCTAAGTCCTAGTAATATGAGAGGTAACTCTCTTGCCCAGTGAGTTGTGTCTTTGCATCGGGCCATTATTGCGCTTTTGAGTGTTCTATGACTGCGCTCTACCATTCCGTTTGCTTTCGGGTTATAAGCTGTTGTGTGGATTTTTTCAATACCGAGTAATTTGGTTATTTGGGTAAACAGGCGTGATTCGAATTGACGACCCTGATCGGTACTTATAGTAGATGGACAGCCGTATCTTGAAATCCATTGTGTTAGAAAAGCTTGCGCTACCGTTTCGGCGCTAATTTCTTTGATTGGAACGACTTCTAACCATCTAGTGTGTCGGTCGATAATTGTAATGCAGTAATTGTAGTCTTCCGATGGTGGTAGTGGACCGATGATGTCAATATGTATGTGGTCGAATCTTGATGAGTTTTCAAATTCTCCAAGCGGGGTTATCGTGTGTCTGTTTACCTTTGATTTTTGGCATTGTATACAGTTTTTCACGTATTGAGTGATGTCTGCATTCATGCGCGACCAAAAATATCGTTTAGTGATTAAACGTTTAGTAGCGAGTACGCCAGGATGGCTGACGTCATGGATAGACTTGATAGCAGTTTTTCGATAGATTCGAGGTAAGTAGGGTCGTGCGCATGGTGTCGATGTCTCGCACGTTATCAGTTGATCCGATCCAGGAATGTTGATGATCTTGAAGGACAAATTTTCTTGATTTTTTAACTCCTCCAGTTCTTCGTCTTCGCTTTGAGCGGCGGCTAATTGTTGATAGTCGAATAGACTCGGCATTTTGATTTCGTTAATTCGTGAAAATGCGTCTGCTACTGAATTTTCTTCGCCTTGAATGTATTCTATTTTGTTGCAAAATTGCGCTATAAAATCTAGTTGTCGGATACGTCTTGGTGTGTCAGCTGTTGAATTTTTCTTGGTGAGAGCGAAAGTAAGTGGTTTGTGATCCGTTACGACTGTGAGTTCGCGCCCTTCGACCATGTACCGAAAATGCTTCAGTGCCATGTATATAGCTAGTAACTCGCGATCGTACGTACTGTAGCGTTTTTGAGTTTCGCTCAGGCCTTTTGAATAATAAGCCAATGGTTCAAGTTGATTGCTGACGAGTTGTTGCAATGCTGCTCCGACGCATGTACCAGATGCATCAGTCATCATAATTAGTGGCGCATTTTCATCAGGGTGATTTAATAATGTGCATTCCCTAATTTCTGTTTTGCACTTTTGATAAGCCTGGATCGCTTCTTCTGTCCATTCGATTTTGGTCTTGTCTTTTTTCTTTGAGTTGTGTAAATATTTGTTGAGTATAATTTGAGATTCGGCTGCTTTTGGTATACTGCTTCGGTAAAAATTTATAAAACCTAAGAAGCGTCGCAGTTCCTCGATAGTGGTTGGTTGTGGATATTCTGTGATGGCTCGTACCTTTTCTTCGTCCGGTTTGATGCCGTCACAGGTGATTTGGTATCCGAGAAACCTGAGTTGGTTTTTGCCGAATTCACATTTGTTTGTATTGATTGTGATTCCGTATTGATCTAGACGTTGAAATACTGATTCCAGATCTTTCTTATGGGAATCTATGTCTGTGGAAGCTACCAAAATGTCATCTAAGTAGCTGAAAGTGTTGTCGGTGCCTTTCATGACCTTATTGATAAATCTTTGGAAGCTTTGCGCACCGTTGCGTAATCCAAACATCATTTTTTCAAATTCAAAACTTCCAAAAGGTGTGGCGATCGTTGTTTTCTTAATGTCCTCCGGTGCGATTGGTATATGATGATAAGCTCGACGGATATCAATTTTAGAAAATACGGTTTTCCCCCTTAGTATATAAGTAAAGTCCAAAAGTCTTGGAATGGGGTATCGATCGGGCTCAGTGATGGCGTTTAGTCGCCGGTAATCTCCGCACGGTCTTAATTCGCCATTTTTTTTATTAACTAAATGCAAAGCGTTTGCCCAGGGACTCGTGGAAGGTCTGCATATTCCGAGCTCTACCATACGCTCGAATTCTTGTTTGGCCGCTTTATATTTGGCGGGATTGAGTGGCCTTGCCTTTTCATGAACAGGTGGTCCGTTTGTGCAAATATGGTGTACGACGTTGTGCTTTGGAATGGACTTAAATGATTCCGGTTTGGTAATATCCGGATAACGTGCTAATATTCTGTGGAACGGATCTGTATTGTTGATTGTTTGAATGATCGGCGTGTGTTGATCATCCGAGGTTATTTGCGTAATCCTCGCTAAACTTGTGATCTTGTCTACCAACTTCCTACCGTGTAAATCAACCATTAGTTGGTTCTTGGCCAAGAAGTCAGCACCGATAATCGATCTTTGTACATCCGCTAAAATGAAAGTCCATTTCAATGGGCGTCGCAGCCCTAAATCAAGCGTGATAGTTTGTACGCCATACGTTGAAATTGTAGTCCCGTTGGCTGCGTAAAGGGTATAGTCTGATGTTTTTTTATTACGACCCTTGAATGCGAGAACCGATACGTCAGCCCCCGTATCGATTAAAAAACGTGTGCCACTTTGCAGATCGGTGACACAAAGGCGATGTGTTTGGTTGGCGTTGGCACCTGCGCTCGCCATCGTGGGTGCCGATTTTAGTTTTCCGACATCGTACATTTGTCATTGCCGCATTTTGATGCATTTTCGCCGTAAATATAATGATAGTAGCACTTGAAGTTAGCGTCACCGGGCTGAGCTGTTTGGCGGCGGTAGCGCTCTTGATTAGCGCTGCGTGAGCTCGACCGGGATCTCAAGTGTGCGGGCTGTCGGTCTGGGTTACGACGGGTGGTTTCGAGTTCATTGAACTTTTTGTTGAGTGCGGCGATGTCTTGCGTAATTTTTTGTAGCTGATTTTCAATGCCGGTATTAAATGAGCTAGTTGATGGTTTTGTTGCGCTATAGATTTCAGTAGTTGGGCGCACGGATTCCATAATTTTATCAGCAATAGTAGCTGTATCTTCTAATTTTATGTCGCACGCAGTAATCACGGCGCGTACGGCTTGCGGTAGCCGGGTTATCCATAGAATCTTTAGAGTATCTTCAGGTATCTTGTTTCTCCCTAACTCCTTCATTTTTCTCAGTAGCTGGGAGGGTTTCTGATCACCAAGTTCTATGTCATTTAGTAATTTATGAAGCTGTTTGGTCTCTGACTCTTCATATGCAGATATGAGTCTATTTTTGATCGCTTCGTATTTGTTTGTCGCGGGCGGATTCTCGAGGATGTCGCTAACCTGCCCTAGCTCATCCCTACCTAGTTTAGCTATAACTAGTTGATATGTGTGGAGGTCACCTGGTTTTTGTGGTGTGACGATGGCCTCGAAGTGATGAAACCACAGGCGCGGCTTGGTGGTCCAGAACTCGGAGATCCTGGAGTTCACCGTTATCGCGTTGGCTGCAGATTCGGTGGTTGCAGGGATGGGCGCTGGTGTTTGAGGTTGATGCGCGCTGGCGGTGGTGTGAGTCTCGGGCTCCATCGTAGTGAATGGAATATACGGTCACAGCACGTAATGTTTTTTAAATAACCACCACTAAAGTCACTTTTTCACAAAAGGTCGCGGAAAGTTATAAAAAAAAAAGAGTTGTCGGGGTCACCACTTTAGGATTCACGTAGTCACTACTTTAGGATTTATGTTTATTTCGTAGTGATCAAACCCTAAATTGAATTGATTAAGTAGGTAATTAGGTTTGATAAATTAAAAACCGAATATTTTGTACTGAATGTATTTACCGTATCGCGTTTGAACCGAGACTGAATTTACAATAATAAGAATGTATGCTTTACAAGAGCTGTACAGATTGACTTATAGTTAGTATTAGAGTATAATGACGTATTGAGTAACAGCTTATTAAATAGTAATTAAACACATTATGTAGTTACACTACATTATTTTTTAATTCAATCTAAATATAAGGATTCTAATCCTTGATAGAGACCCACTCGTTAAGGAGTGTGTCTCGTTCACACAGTTGCCAGCATACAATTAAAATTAACACGGCCATAATTTTTTAAATAAGTTGGACAATTTTCGAAATTAGACGATTTGCTCTAAATATTATTCAGATTCATTTGAAAGGTTTAGTACAGTCGCTGTCATGTAGGTTAGGTACCTAACTGCCGAGAAAAATAATTATTGTTCGAAAGAAACAGTATTAAACCATTGAATCAGATATACCTCACTAGAATGCGGCGCACCGCCCTCTTTTTTGTTGATATTTTAATGTACCTATGTATAAAATAATTTTTAAACAATAATGCAAAGTATCGTATGTATATAACATTGCTATCTTATTGAGCAGATTGAATTTCCCTTGGTTGCTTGTTTATGTCTCAATGAAATATTCATAGTTCAAAAATTATGGTCGCCCTACAGAACAAGACACACTCCTTACTAGTTCTAGCTCTTTCAGCTCGCGGTTTTCGTGTGAGTCGGCATTCTAGATACATAGTATACAAGTTCTTTGAGTTTAACTAAGGAGCAAACGAAACGGTAAGTAAATGATACGCTCAAAAAGGTTTTGTTATGCTGGTGGCCGTGTTGCCTAGCAACTGTCAGATAACATGGTAAAAATCTGCCATAGATAGTCCTTGGCCAAACTGAACGTAGTGTTTATATTCTCTTTGGGCCAAACTAGGGGGCCACTAGGTTTAGACAAAGAGAATATGACCACTACGTTTAAGAGACGGGACTTCAAACAACAAAAAAAAAACACTGATCATTTGACGTCTACGTTAATGTCAAACCGAGGAAAAATCGCCATTACCAACATTCTAACAAAATAATCGTTAGGAGCCTTACCAACATGAAGAAAATAACTAGTGACGTCCTGCCAAAATTATCGATAGCTTTCATATTGATGCCTGTTGTAATTTAATTGAATCAGTAGTGAACTAGCGATTTAAAGTCACACATGTTTATTTGAATATAAAATACCATGCTCAATAAAATGCGAGGTTTCTAGCGTTTTATAATCATAATATTTTATGTTCAAATAATCATTGTGGCTTTAAATCAGATTTGCTACTGATTCATAGGTACTTTCTACTTTTGTCTGAAATATACCACTAAAATAAAACCAGTAACAAATCGGAAATATCAGTAGTTTATAAATAAAAATACTTATCATATTAAATGAACGTATTATTATTATAAATTCTCCTGCTGCTTCGACAGACAGTCCAGGGCCACGTTCCAACGTCCCTTCGCATATTTCAACACGCGTTTTATAATATATCATTTGGACTGTTGGCCTCAAAATTCTAGTAATAATTAAATAAAATTGTGCTAACTACAAGTTTCTTGTCAGACTTGGAACCCTGTAAACAATTATGTTGTGTAACAATTTATGTAGCTTGCCCCTGCACATTACAACAATAAATATTTTTTTATCGATATCGATAAATCGGTATTTTAATTTGACGCACTATTTCTAACCAAAATAAACATGCCACGAATAAAATGTAAATAATATGATGTGGTGTAAACATTGTTTACCATTGTATCATTTTACTTGTGTTAAACTTACCGAGCTTCATCATTTCTAGGGAATCTTGCCATGATATACCTTCCTTCGCAATCTTTTCTTTCCGATTTGAAACCACATATCTCACACTTTCGGTACTTCATAGTCACATTTCACATTCATAACAATCAATAATGTCATAAAATTATTTAAAACTGAAAGTATTTTGAAAGAGAACCACCAAAAATGTATCACTTAGAAAATTTAGAAACAAACAAAGCGAAGTGATCGGATTGGCGCGAATGAATGACGTGAGGCAGAAGAGCGAGAGGTTGGAGATGTGAGTGAAATGTATATAAAGCTGCCATTAAAATTTTGCCTCGGTCCATACAAAGTTTTTCTAGTTCGTAGTTGCGACAGCCTGGGTTTAGAGAAATAAGCAGATTTATTCCGTAAGTCATGAATAAAGATACTCGTTTGGTTAGTCTTCCTCGTGTAATTGTAAGAGGAACACTAGTTTAGAACTGGGAAAGTCAGAGGTTACCTCGAGTTTAGTCCTCGTTTCTAAACAAAGCTGAATAAATATATATTCCAACCAGGTTCAAACACAAAAACCCCGAAGACCCCAGCGAGGTGCCGGCAGGCTTCCTGTCGGACTGTCGCGCGGACACGCTGAGCGTCGTGAGCGGATACGCGGACGCATCCGTCACAGGCGCCAAGGTGTATGACAAGTTCCAGTTTGAGAGAATCGGCTTCTTCTCTGTCGACCCAGACTCCACTTCTAGTAATGTGAGTACTGTTTGATTTTGATATGTATTTAAAAAAAAAATGTTTTGAAATTATCTTTACACATCGCCACCTGAGCCATCAGGACGTGGTGGCAGGCCCTTGCCCGGGCATGAGGCCCTTGCCTTGCGATCTGATGGTCGCGGGTTCGAATCCCGGTGGCAGTCATGCGTAAGTGGGTTTTTTCGGTCGTAAAAAATCTATGTATGCATCTCACGTTTTGGCAACTGTGAAGGAAAACATCGTGAGGAAACCAGCATGTCGTGGAACCTAAAGTTCGAAAAGATGTGTCGAGTGCGCGAAAGGAGCCTCTTCGAGGCGCACTTGAAATCCTTTTACCACACTGGTTCGAAGGAACTAGTGACACGATAAGAAGAAGATATTTTTTAATTTACCGTCCGATATGATGTATGAATATTTTTTTAAACATATTTTGATGCAATTAGATTATTTATCCATTTGAAAAGAACGTGTGATAAGTTGATACTATTAATTGAGTGTGTGATCAAAAGGTGTGCATGTATTCATGATTTTTCGTAGGAATCTTGCTTGAATGGGTACGGTTACTTGAACGGCTTTGTGTTTTTTCGAAAGTTCTGCGGTGCACTGTTTTGGTATTGCTCAAATCGCCAACAATCATTTATTTAAAAAATATTTGAGTATATTTTTTATTTCACTTTTATGTAAGTATGATGAGTTTCTTTTACGTTTATTGCTATTTATGATATGGTTTTCTCTAAATAACATTAAATATAGGATATAATATGTTGTCTGTGGCTTCGCCCGGCGTATCGTATAAAATGTAGCGCGTGTTTTGAGCCATAAACATCCATCCATAAGTCCGAACTTCCGCATTTATATCGCAATAATAGTAAGATTCTACTCGATATTGTATTTCCACTTTCCGCCCTGTCTAACGGCTGAGTAGGGTAGTAAATAGGGCGTGAAACTATTGACATTAGTGTTAAGGGCTGGCTATCTCCGACCCTTATAATTAGTAATGCTACGATTCACTTCGCCATATGTACAGTCAGCTGCAAAGACATGTATACACTCTCAAGCTTTCACATTTATAATAAACTCTTAATTTTGCAAAGAAAAGTGCACGCAAGCATTTTCAAATGAATGTAGCCATCTTACTTGTCAGAATTCTAGTCAGAAGAAGAGTGTTTTTGCAAAATTAAGAGTATAATATAAATGTGAAAGCTTGGGAGTGTATCATGTCTGTGCAGTTGACTGTAAATTGTAATTCATCTGTTGCTTGTAGGTTATAATATAACATTATATTATAATGTTTTAGTATTGTTGTATACGATATAATTTCGAATAAAAAATCATTAAAAAAAATGTAATAACTAAGGTGTTACTCGCATTTTTAATCTTAACATAAATAACTACAAACTTACTTACATTTATTTACAAGGCATACATTTCTGAGGATACGTGGATAAATAGTGTTTTCTTCGCAATCAGGACAAAACTACTGAAACGAATTTGTTGAAATTCGGTATGGGTGTTATTTAGGTTACTTTTTGTGAACGAGCGCTTTAGTAGTGTTGCACTGGCCTATGTGAATCGAAGTCCTGTGTAGCAATGTTCTGGTCATGGGAAGGCGATATCTTACCATCAGAAGAACGATTATCTGGTCTCGTCCCGTGTTTAATATAAAAAAGAAGATGCCTGAACCTTATATGTATGGTTATAAGGTGCAAGTTTCCTTGCCCTAGGCACCAAATTATGTGTCATGGGCTCTTAAGTAATTATTCATATTTATCGATACTTTTCATATTGTTTCAGATCGTGTTCAACAGAACTGTGTCTCTGAAAGAAGATACTGGAAAATAGATAACGTGGTTTATAATTTTTATATAAAATTGAATAAAAATATATTTATTAATATACGTTTTTCATTACGTAATTTCCATTTAATTATAAACTAGCTGACGAACGAAAGTTTCAAGTCTCTACGTTCATTGGTTTCGCCTGTACGTTGTCAGTCAGACATATATTGACTGACAGACAACAGTATATCGGAGTCTGCGAATGATCCAGAGTTCATACATTATTTTTTTAGAATGTGTTCGAGCTCATCTGTTACAAGGAAAAAAGGAAGTTCTGATTATAATATCGATTACTAAGGCGTCCCCTAGACCTACAAGAACATTGCACAATATATTTATTGTACAATAAGATTTGAAAGAAGAAAAGATTCAATATAATAATATATACAATATATACGGACAGTAATATTGCACAATTCGTCATATTACGCAATATAATTGATCGTCTAGGGTAGACGCCTAACACTGCTAACGATCATACCTACTTTAACGATCGAATATCGAATCTGCTACAGATAGTATTTAATATTTCAAATGAAATTATAATGTCTGAAAAACGTCTATAGAAAAGATTCATGAATCGATACTAATCTGTATTATGTTGTGACATTGAATCAGCAGTAAAAAAACCGTAAACCAAAAACATATTAAGTAGGTATGTGTGTTTATTGTTCGCCCTGTGATATCCTTGCGGCCGAGTCCTTGGACAGTGCATACTTGTAGTACAGTGTACAAGAATTGAGCAGTCAAATTACACCATTTTCGAGTTCTTCCCAAAAGTGATAGTAGCAAGACTAGATGTTTTTAAAGAATTTGTGGTAAAAGCTCATCAAAAAAGTGCTATATTTTTTTAATGAACAGAATGAACATAAAAACTGTTAGGAAAAAATAAAGTACGTAAATTATTGTAACTAAACAATTGACATAGGTATTATTTTGTTCTTTCTTAATTTATTTGCATTTTACCCGCATGACACAATGTTGATTTTTATAATCCCGCATAGAAAGCCGCCTTTTCTTACCAAGTTGAACTACTGGACCAATCGAACTGTGTCAAGCGGGTTGGGGCTGAAGGGCGGGCGGGTATTATCGAGCGTGGGCGCCGCGCATGTCATCATTCGTGCTTCGACTATCCCGCGATATGCACACGATCTCATCTGAAATCTGAATAGTGATACCCGAAAAACCTGCCCACTATGTAGCAGCCATCTATGTATATGGTAAGCATTTATCAGCCTGTTATACCCTTATTTTTTTGCGTCCACACCGTATTTGCAATATTGGAAATAACAGAGGTGGTAGTTGTACTAACTTACTACATTTTCCATGATCTTGAAAAGTAGTTCAAGTGCGTCATTCTGATATACAATACATAGCACAGTACCTGTATGTGACGTTTTTTTTATTCGATTTAATAATATTGTGTGTACGTATTTTTTGATGTGACTTAGTACGTTGTGTGATTATTTATTGCTATACTCCCATAATACCCAGAATACATACCTACTTAGATCTTTTGATGCAAAAAATAAGTATAATATAGTTTTTTTTTATATCATGCCTAATTTTGAGGCCTTTGCCCTGCAATGGAACAGCTCAGGCTGATAATAATTATTTTTAATTATTAAATCTAGATATTAATATTCTTTTTAATTTTATGGCCGAGTGGGAGGTGCCTCGACTTTCGACCCGAAGGTTGTGGGTTCGAACCCGGTCTTACACCAATGGATTTTTCTATTCAAAAAATCTATGTGTGCATTAAAATACGTGCTTAACGGTGAAGGAAAACATCGAGAGGAAACCGGCATGTCATAGAACCTAAAAAGTTCGAAAAACATGTGTCAAGTTCACGAAAGGAGTCTCTTAGAGGCGCGCTTGAAATCATTCCACCACACTAGTTCGAAAGAACTAGTGACACTTTAAGAAGAAGAATTTTATGCGTTATATTTTTAATATTTTAACGTTAGGCCTTAGCCTTACCTTCTAACAAAATATGATGTAAATGAACCGAATTGATTGATTACTGCTGAACCGGGCTTCAATTTTGGCTATATTTTAGCACCTGGAATAATCAATAGTCTATATTTTATCGCGATACCGCTGACAGACACAGTATAAATCAAAAAGTTATTCATAATAAAAGTAGGTACAACTACGAGTTCATACAATCTTATAAAAAAAAACTAAAAATTCCGAAGTAGAATCCTAATGTTTCCTACTGGTAACAGTAGGTAAAACATTATTCTTATCACACAAAAATATCATGGCTACTAATCATTATCAGCTTTTAACGGCTCAGTGTTTAGTTAAACAGCATGGTGGTATGGTACGATTATTTAGGTATATGGGACAGAATTTGCATTACCCACTTAGTATTATGTGATGCACTAAGGAAGTGGGTAAATGTGTCAGTATGACTTGTTCAAACCGACTGAATACATAATGTATGCTGAATAAAACCATGGACCTAGATACAAAAGACATCTAGTCTAGATAATAATAATCAAAGCTCGATTAGAAAAGAAAGAAATTTCAATGTAGTAATTTTGATCTAAATCGAGAGAAACTTATGCCAACATGCACCAAACTTTCAAAGTTACTAAGCAATTACTTTACTCGCTGCGCAGTACTTAACGGTCAGAGTCTGGACTGTTAAGAACTACCAAGGGAGTAAAGTAATTGTTTAGGGACTTTGACAGTTTGGTGCAAGTAGGCATTAATGTTACATAAACTCTACCTTACCTACCCATCAACCAAAATCAGTTGTAAATACTTTAAAATCTAAGAGCTTGAAACAGTTGTATCTTCAATGCAATTTGTGGAAATCTTCGTTTAATATTTTTCCAATTATTATTAGAATATTTTAATTATTAAAAGGACGGCTTTATTTTTCAAAAGCCTTTTACATTATACCTGGTACAAGCCTGTCGCTTTCACGAAATGAAAAGCGCTCAATTTGGGCCAAGCTTTTAGTGATTAGGTACTCAACTTCAAAGCAACGAAGAAGGCTCAGAAAACGTTTTATAGGCTTGTCAATCTTTGGCCCTGCGAGAGACATTTTTGAAAAGGCAATTAGAAGTTTTCAGGAGAAGTCTGAAATAGATTAATTTATTTGAATGTGCCGCTGACACAATTTTATTGTGTACCAAGTATATTTGATTAAACTGTGTAAAAAACAGATTACCTACCTACAGAAAGTTCTGCAAAATTGGATAGGTATTATGCCTAATTGCACCAAACTGTCAAAGTTCCTAAGCAATTACTTACTTTATTCGCTCGGTCTGACAAAATGGATACTAAAAAGTGTTGTAGGTACAGTCGGCTCTGTAATGATCTTTACACCCAGCTTACGCCGGTGTTCTCTTGTGATTAAATCACTCACACAAACACATCATGTGTGCGTGTGAGTAAACTAATGATGTGATTAAAACACTTAAGATAGACCCAGAATATAAACCACAAGCGGTTTAATCACAGGAGAGCACTGGCGATGGCGTAAGCTGGGTGTAAAGACAATTACAGAGCCGACCAAACATACCTACTCGTATATTTGCTGAAACGCAATGTTCATGATAGCAAACAATCCCCAAAAAAATACCAAAGCTCGTAAAACATCCTATTTGTTAAGTATACCTAACAGTACCCTTAGTACGAGTTTTGATAGTTTTCGAAAACTTTATGTAGTTTCGTTTCCTTCCATACATTTGCTAACAGCGCCCCTAGCGAAAACTTTCATGAACTAAAATCGGCAGTATGAGTTAGATCGAAACATAGTATTCGAAAACTAAAAAAGTTTTCGAGCTGTTTATGGCACTTTGGTAGTACGAGTTCCAACTTTGACAAGTCAGCGATAGTAAACTATGACGTTTACGAAAACTTTTGTAGTATTCGCACTCACTAGATAAAATTCGGTGAGAGCTACGCGAACAAGCTAGTATTTGTAAATATTTGTAAATCCTGTCACATTTTATTACTCTCAGCCTGACATGAGGGCCTTCGGCCGGTTTATTTAAGTCACCATTTCTAAAATTATGGATATGGGTAGGGTTATTATACAAATTTCGAGACACATCTTGTAGATATTTTTCCAGAGAGAAAAATAATTACCACTCTATGAAATCTATCCATAATTTTAAATTGTGATGGACTCATTTTTCCTTTAAAAAAACGATGCCTTCATAAAAAATAATAATAAACGATATGACAAGGCAGTATGGTCATATGATATTAGCCGACACTATGCGCAAATTAAAAAAAAACAGAACGTGGTACGAAACGCCAAACGTAAAGGATATGTTCGTCTCTTTCTTTTGCCGACGTGTAAAAGAGTTAGAAGTATATACCATGAAGTTCGTTCAATCGAGCTAGTCGATGGTTGATATCGTGTAAACTTAATACGAAAAATTTAGCCCGTACTGCCGATTACAACGTAAACTATTCGTTTGAGCGAGCTCACCAAAACTATTGAGTTTTGGAAACTATCAAACTCGTACTAAGGGTACAGATCAAAAACATTGTCCTTCTGAACAAGTTTTTCGTTTAGGAACATTATCTTTGGGAATTGCTTGAAACCGGATGAGAGTGACAAGGCATGTTTATTCCCTCGTGAGGACAAAATTGAATCTTCCTATCCATTTTCTTGCAAAAATAAATAATAAAAGAGACCTTAACCTTTAACCGAACCTTTTTTATGAAGGCCATCCTAAATATATACCCACCTTTTGACTTATTCTGAAAAGTTCTGAGAGAATCGGGAATTGGGATATTTTAAACTTGGAGTTGCTAAACCAAAATGCAACATAGAGCAAGTTTTTTTTTGAAATTTCTCATGTTTTGATTTCATATTCATATTCATATTCATTTATTTATTGTTTCATTTGCATACAGGTTATATAACTTAGGTGTAAGTGGCTTATAGGTACACAATGCACATGAACCCTGTAAGGGCGCAACAACTTTAAGTTAATTTTTTGCTCGGTAAGCATCTAATTCACTTATGTTTATTTCATAGTTAAATTAATTATGTATTACAAAAATATTGATAAATTAGCATTAGTTATGTGATTTGTATATTTGTTTGAGTGATGTCAAGTTTTAAATATTTTCGAAACCTTAGTGATATTTTTAATGAAGTGACTAGACAAAACTATTCCCAATCTCTGATTACCACCCACTCTCACGAATGACGTAATACTGATATCACAAAATAAGGCTATCTCTGTTCTCTACAATATGAATGCTCTATAACGTGTAGGCGTAGAAGCGTAGATGAGACGAATCGCATTGAAGCAGATTCAGCAGAGAAGCAGGCAAACTTGTCAGTACTGGAAATAACAATAAAGTTGTAACGTTGAGCCGATTCGGTTATTTGTACTTATCTAGAAATAAAGATTTTTATCACTGAACCAAAACTTTTTGCTTAAAAGCTATCATGCAATCAGAAATGTTTGATAATAGCCAGTCAGCCAGTAAATTAAGTACCTAATGCACCTTAATAGAATCAACTTCCATCGGGAAAGCCCATTAACTGACTATTTATGTCTATAAAACCTATCAAAGTGTACGTATATAGTACCTATCGTTTCTGCGAAACCAACCCTTCTAGAGACACAGCGATAGAATCTAATTAATTTGTAGACTGTGAGTGGGTGTGGGTCATATCGTTCGCAGAGGGGATCTTTTCAAGGTCAACACACCGCATCACGCTGCGTGAGCTTTTCGGAAAAGTTAAATCCATCTACAGAACTCTGTCTTGGTTATTGCTGTACAATTTGATAGGTTCGTCGACTCCAAGCTATAATTGGGTTTCGTTGTGATGTGAATACATACATATACGAGACGTCAAGTTGATTTGATAGGCCGTAAGGGATGAAATGGCTTGCCACCTGCGCAGTGAGGAGGACGGGAGCGCCCCTGGGAAATGTGTCAAGGATAGCTGGTTCAAGGGGATTTGAGATACCGTTTAATTGAAAACTTGTGCAATCGAGAAACGCTTTGTGTACAAGTTTAATGGAACATCGGAAAGTATTTCAATTTGTTATGCTGTCTACTTATCGGCTATGTTATCCGAATGTTTCTTGTAATTCTTGTAATTGTTTATTGTACACGAAAACACGATATAGTATAAAATATAATAGAAAAGACATTCACACATGCGAGCTTAACCCTAACAAGAGTTTTATTCCAGCAAACCATTGGGTCTAGAGAGAGGCTATGGTAGTAGAGTTTTATGGGAGAGTAGCAAATAAAAACTTAGAAACTTATTCGATTTATTTTTTGAAAATATACATTGTTTACGAGTTTATTGTATTGTACTTTTGTGATTTCAGAAATAATCGATAAGTGATAATAATGACAAGCAATATTATAATAGGCTATAATGGGTGCAAAAGCACTCAATAAGGAACAAATAACAAAGGAATTGCGAAATGGATGTACAGAAGCAACACCTTTGTCCACGTCTCGTGGATTACTTAACTATAGTTGGAGCGCGGCCCTATACTTCGGGCAAAGGACTTGCTCCAGTTCAGGTTAGGTTAAACTACATATTTTATCATCTGTATAATCATCCTTCATAAATTCACATTAGACTCTTTTAAGTAAATAATTTTTTTTACATGATTTTACTTTAATTTACCTATCAATAGTCCATAAGGGAACATACCCAAACTACGTGACCCTTTCACGGGAGGGAGGGAGGTCTTCAAAATACCACGCATGGTCACAGGGAGGAGGGGGCGGGGGCTAGGTTTGGTCACGTAATCAATATCCTCTAAAGGTAATCTCGCGCTTTTTCGAGCTATAGTTCCATGAACATGCATGCACTTTTGGCGTAACAGCAAGCGCTGTATTAATAAAGATAAATATGAGCCAAATTTTTTAACTCTCTGTTTGCAAAAAAATATTGAAAACCGTATTTATGAATTACTACGTAAAAACTAGGGGTAGAAAGGTGGGGTCTTCTCCTATACTAAGGATGGTCGCAAGGGGGGGGAGGGGGTAAAAAAATAGTCAAAAATGGGTCACGTAGTTTGGGTACGCTCCCTAACTTATGACGTAAAACTCCTTACGACGTAAAGATCCTTAACCCAATTTACGCACAGGCTCCGGAACTTCTCCGTCGGTACCCGCTCACAAACCACGATGACTTCCCGTTGCCTCTGGATATGGTATACTTCTGCCAACCAGAGGGATGCGTATCCGCCGGGCCGAGACGCGCTCCGGGACATCTCGCGTCTAGAGACACCACATCTTTCGTGTTCACACTTACTGATAAGGATTCTGGTACGTAGCTAAAGAGGGTTATTATTTTGACTGGTATGTACCTATGTGGGTATGTTCATCTGTTCCCTCATATCCTCATATCCATTCCAAACTACTTATCATTATTTGAAAAATGAGGTATCGTTAGAAGCGTCTTATCCGTCAGCACATAATATGAGCACGGTAATCGGCATATAACAATTTCAAATGAGAATATTTTCTTGTTTTTTACTCTTTAGAGCGTGATTTTTCAGTGGCCGGGTTTAAGTTTTTGAACTTTATTTTTATTAAGTTAACGAGTTAGTAGTAGCTCTTCTAATGGTAAGATATCGGCTTTGCCATCGAATATCAAAACCATAGTCATATTATTATCGGATCGGATACCAAATAGTGAAAGTACCTATCCACATTACCTGTTCCGTTGCTCTACGATATTTTATTCTAGGTAAAACGCGTTACGGCATATGCGTGAACTTCTACCGTGCGGTGGACCGCGCGGCGGCCGCGGGGCCGCAACGCAGCGTGCTGCGCCGTGAGTCCTGGCGCAAGTCCATGGAGAAGAGCTCAGACTCCGCTTTCTCCAGGTGACAACACATTCTCAAGATAACGATAGTCATTTGTTTTCAGTCACTAACTTTTTTTTTTTATTTAGATTTGCGATCAGTATAATTTACTATGAGCAAATTTTAGGGTTTGTTTTTAATTCTGAACACACTCCTGCACTTGCACTTCCGGTGTCGTCTAAGACGTCTTTGCGCTTGAGCCTCCGCTTGTACCCGGGACTTAAGAGCTCTCGGACCAGTTGGTTTGGGTGGTTTTGCAGCCTCTTGCTGTCCATCTCATCATCATCTGTCCAACCACTGTGTTGATTTGCAATATGTCATACAATTCAGCATTTCTAATAAACCACTGGTCATTGGTGATGTTTTTCAGCAACCCATTTTGGAAACGCTGAATGATATAACATTCTCAAGAGAACGATAGTCATTTGTTTTCAGTCACTAACTTAATCGAAAAAAAAACAAACGAAAGCCATGTGTGGGAACTTGAAAAAAACAGAAGATCTTGATATTTGACGCAGCTATACATGCCATTGAGCTGCAAGGCTAGACATTATAATAATTGTAAAAGAGAATCGAATGTATAGGTATAGGTTTTTTTTTATATGGATTAGGTAAACATTTGACCACAACCTCACCTGATGGTAAGTGACGGTGTGGTCGAGGATGTAGCACGCTTGCCTAGTAAGAACTTATTCACTCTTGATTTGAAGACTCCGAGATTATAGTGTGTCGGAAAAACAGACGCCGGCAGCGACTTCCACTCCCTGCTTTCTCTTAACTTCTTTGCACAGCACTGGTGAACAGGCAGCCTAAGACCTGTGGAATGTTCCAGTGACTATAGGAGCAGCAACGTAGCGCCCAGTGACTCGGAGCGTTCGTGTAGTGCCACGCTAGGCCCGCGGCTCGCGCCCGCGCCTGACTCCGAGAGCGGTGGTGAGCACTCCCACACGCCCAGCCCGCGAGCCGCCAGGAAGCGACAGGTGAGTCCACGTCACACACTGTACCACTGACAGAATTCAAGTAGTAGAGTAGCGCCAGTGACTCGGAGCGTTCGTGTTCCTGACTCCTAGAGCGTCGGTGAGCACTCCCACACGCCCAGTCCGCGTGCCGCCAGGAAGCGACAGGTAAGCCCACGTCACATACTTTACCACTGTCAGTATACAAGTAGGAGAATAGCGCCGGTGACTCGGAGCGCTCGTGTAGCGCCACGCTAGGCCCGCGGCTCGCGCCCGCGCCTGACTCCGAAAACTTAAACTATGCTAGGGCCCTTGGGCACATAAGAATTTGGGGCCCTTTTGGTAACTAAAGAAAGCCAATTAAACTAAATTTTTTTCTACTATTTTACAATGCCATTACCTTAGGAATTATTACGATTATATCATTTTCACCTGTAACTTTTTTTTTGTACAATAAAGTGTAATGCGCCCGCCAAAATTATTTTGATAATAAATGTGAGAGAAATTGTCGGTCCTTCGGGGCCCCTCTCAGGATGGGGGCCCCGTGTGCCCTTATAGTAAAAACGGTATTGGGTGAGCACACATCACATACTGTACCACTGTCAGTATACAAATAGCAGAGTAGTGCCCAGTGACTCGGAGCCTTCTTACAGAGCGTCAATAACACATACACGCAGCAGTAACGAGTCGGTCAAATTGACCGACTCGGTCAATGGATGTATCTGTATCACTAACCTAAATCTCAGCTTAATATTCGATCTTAGTTCACTCAAGGTTTGTTGGAGGGATGTATTTAGTATTGGTTCCGATGAAAATTGCCACCATGTCTTTGAAATCCTAAATACTCGATTAACCTTAACCCTGTTCTAGGCATCGATTTTAGTTTGATACCTCGAAGCAACGACCATTTTAATCGCACACGCAGACACTTATCCAAAGCTGTGACGATGTAAGCCAATTAGCCCCGGGGGGCTATTGGATTAGCTTTCAGCCAGTGCTAAGTGCTCCTCACTTGCTATTAGCTATCATTATTGCTCTCAAGTGGCATGGAACACCAATTAACACCAACCTTTTATACAATATGTGGGTTTGACATGTGTAAGCTATCTCCTGTATCAGCTTTTTACATTCACCGTTTCCAATAATTTAAAGGCGAAAGTATATGAGGATAAATAAAGAAAATAGATGGATTTATATTCTAAGTGCATCCGCAAACGGGTCGCTGACTACAGCGTCCGGCCTTCTTCTTATCGTGTCACTAGTTTTTTCGAACCTGTGTGGTGAAAGGATTTCAAGTGCGCCTTTCGTGCACTTGACAAATGTTTTCGAACTTTTTAGGTTCTATGACAAGCCGGTTTCCTCACTATGTTTTCCTTCACCGTTAAGCACGTGCTTAACAAATTAATATTTTATTAAATTATATTTTAATGCTAAACAATATGAAAACTAAAATATCGAGCACTTCCTATAAGCTATCCGGCTAAACTTTCAGGGTAGCTCACAACTCGATGACAATGCAGTGAAAAAAACCGCTATATCTCGTAAAGGTGGGATAGAACAAAAGCATAAAAACGTGGTTTTAAGATTTGAATCCACAGTTCATGTTTTTGGTTACTGTCAGATATCCAAAACATTGTCTCAAAGCATTGCATGGCTCCAGAAAACGCAATCTGAGATTTTTTAACCTATGCCATCAAAGTACCATCTCTGATTGTGATTCCAGCGTATACGGAACCATTCCCTGACATCTTTGTGCCTGCTGTCTCACCATCCGTTCTTCTCTACTTTCCGCGAATGCCTGTTTATTCTGAAGAAACTAATAGACGCGTGCAACGAATCGTCTAGCCCGAGGAGAGTTGGCGCCTCTCGGCAGATACTCAGGTTTGTGTAACTCGCGTAAAATTTCGTGATTTTCAACAGATTTCAAAAAAGGAGGAATGCTTTTTTTTAATAATGTTTGTTAACTTTGTTGTTTATAAACCGATTTGTAAAATTACTAAATAAAACATAGAACTATTGTCATATAAATCAGCCGGACTATTTTAGTGACCGTAGGCACCACTGAAAAGTCACATGGAAGCAAAATACGCAATTTTGTTCAATTCAACGACTTTTTTTTACAGTTATTTTGATTTCAAAACCAAAGTACTGAACCGATTTTTCATGAAATTTCTATGGGACCAATCTGGAAGTATATTCTCATTTATATTCTTGCATATAAGAAATTTTCAAATCGGTTCATAAACAACAAAGTTCTCAAGTAACAAACATTAAAAAAAAACATTCAACCGAATTGCTAACCTCTTCCTTTTTGAAGTAGGTTGAAAATCGAAATGGCGATGATACCTTAATTGATTGATTCAGGCGTTACTTTGCGGAAATCCATAAATATCAACAAATTATATAAATATATTTAGTAATAAATCCGCTTGATTTCAAAACAAAGGTTTTAATTAACTTAACTTTAGTTTAGAACTTTAGTACATATTACTATATTATAAACCAAAGAGTCAACGAACAGAAAACCAATGTAATACGACACGTGTTTCGCCTCTACACGAGGCATCATCAGGAGGTGTGGACTCGCCGAAGTTCGAAACGAGAGAACTTTTCGAGAGAAGTTTCGAACTTCGAAGTCCACACCTCCTGATGATGCCTCGTGTAGAGGCGAAACACGTGTCGTATCTTTGAACAGGTACAGTAATATGTACTAAAGTTCTTAACTAAAGTTAAGTTAATTTAGTTAAGCGGATTTATTACTAAATATATTTATATAATTTGTTGATGATACCTTAGTTGTTTTTTTTATATGTAACTCTCAAAGGTTATAACCATATTCAAATGATCAATGTTTCTTACAGAGACACAGTATGGTCCGTCCTAACAGGACAAGCCTACGACAACACACCGACCATAGTCTTGCACGACGTGAAAGAAATAGAGACATGGATCTTGCGTCTCCTTTCCGCACCAGTGCCCGTGCCCGGGAAGACAAGAGTGGAGCTAGAAGTGCTATCACCAACCGCGCATTCACCGCTCCTGTTCGCGTTGCCTGATCACACCAGATTCACTCTCGTTGACTTCCCGCTGCATCTGCCTTTGGAACTACTAGGTAAGTATAATAATAATAATAATATTACGGACATTTCACATAACGCCATCTAGCCCCAAACTAAGCAGAGATTGTACCTACTATGGGCGCTATGGGCACTATGGGTACCATATCTGATAGAATACTTATATACTTTTTTTTAATACATACATCGGATGCGAATAACGTTGTTTTCGGCCAAGTTAGTAATGAGTTTATTGCTGTTCGCGCCCTTGCCCCCGTGCTACTGAGTTAAAAAGAAGCTTTGTACGTTCCAGCTCATAAAGTAGGTTGATTTTCCGCTGCATCTGCCTTTGGAACTACTTGGTAAGAGCTTTGTCTGTGGCCAAGTTAGTTATGAGTTTATTGATGTTCGCTCTTTAGCCCGCGTGACATGGAGATAAAAAAATTGATGTCCTTTTTCAGCTTGGAAACTACTCATATTTGATCAGATCATTTCAGTGGGGAATGATTAAAGAACAAATAACTATCTATCCATCTTCCCTCATATTAATTTGCCTTTATAACAAGAAAAGTGTATCTCCTTATTCTAATAACCAACGATCGTCCGTTCGTAAAGATGAAATCTCTGATTGATAGTAATTGCTATGACGTCAGTAGGTTAGATCTTCGTCAAATATTGGTACGGGTTTATGTGTATTAAGGGGGTTGGTAGGTAATGAGTTTAGTAGTGTGACCTCTTATTCCAATAACCAACGATCGATTGTCCCTTCGTGACGACACAATTTTTTATAGATTACCTACTATTAAAGCGGTTTACGACTAGCGTTTTAACCAAGCGGTTTCGCCGTTCGTGTTTTATTTTTGCAGCAAGTGTACGCGTCCGAGCGCCCGCGTCTCTATAATGCCTAGATCACACGTACCGAGCAAACGGGCGAGAAAGTAAAATGTTTCTCGGCCGAGACAGTGATGTAAGCAAGTCGCTTACATCACTCGCTCAGCCGAGCACTCGTCGCTATGTTTATACGTACCGAGTACTCCGAGAGCACTGTTTCGGCTGTGTGATCAAGGCATAGGTACCACTCGCTACCGAATAACCGTTAACGCCGTTGTAATCCCGCATCGGCTTTTGAAGTCGCATGTGAGCCAAAACGCTCGTTTACGCGTGCAAAAAATGCTAGTATGAAACAAAAAAAACCTCTTAAGCCCTCCACCCTGTGTTATACCATGATCGTGCAAGAACCGTCTCAGGCAAAAAAATATTATTTGTATTAAAAAGTATGACACTACGCCTATTATACGGGCAGAGATCTCTACTCGTGGGTACTATTATGTGACAGATTAATAATTGCTATGAAAGTCACGTCACTGACGGATGCCCTTAACCTTGAACACGGGTATTGGCCGCACAAGGGCCCTTAAGTCACTAGAGTAAAGATTCTTACTTAACTACTTAAATTGCAAACAATCTAATCAGTTTATTTACTTGAAGTTTGTGGGGCATTTCATAATTTACGTTTGTAAAGTACTTAAGTAATTTAATTTGAAGAAATTAGTTTTGTTCGAGTTAACCAGTTTGCTTTAGTTCAATGCTGGCACAAAGTTCTCGTTCACCATTTGACCTCGACCTTCTTGATATCAAGGGAATGTTACAAAGTTCTTGTTACAAAGTTGGCTGAAGTTCTCCAAGGCTTATGTTAACTAAACTAAACTTACTGTTCTAAATGAGTGAGCCATTAATCAGTAATAATTATATCAGCAAATATTATGCACTTTTAATGCCACACTGCAATTAAAAATCCCAATCGTTTCAGTGATTTTGATAAGTTTGTAATGATCGATGGCTGGATGTCGGTGATGGCACTGTGGCCGTGTTGTACCCACTCGAGTAGATGTTCCTTGCAGCAGCAGATAAACTACCTAATAATAATAATATGTGTTTTCACAGGCGTAGACTAGACACCTGCCTCAAGGTGCTCACGCTAATAATCCTCGAAAACAAAGTAGTTGTCCAATACCACGACTACAATTCCCTCTCGATGTCCATGATGGGCCAACCCTGATGGCGCTTGTGGCCATTTTGTACTCACTCGAGTACATGTTCCTACTTCTTGTAGGAAATAAGTCACTACATAAAAATAGTAATATGTGTTTTCACAGGCGTTGACATTTGCCTAAAGATGCTCACGCTTTTAATCCTTGAGAACAAAGTGGTGGTCCAATTCCGCTACTACAACGCCTTCACGATGTCGGTAATGGCGCTAGTGGCCATGTTGTACCCACTCAAGTAGCAGCAGGGAATAGGACACTACATACTAATAATAAAATGTTTTTTACAGGCGTAGACACATGCCTCAAAGTCCTCACGCTGATAATCCTCGAGAACAAAGTGGTGGTTCAATCCCGCGACTACAACGCCCTCTCGATGTCAGTGATGGCGCTAGTGGCCATGTTGTACCCACTCGAGTACATGTTCCCCGCCATCCCGCTGCTGCCGAGCTGCATGAACTGCGCTGAACAACTGCTGCTGGCGCCGACGCCGTTCCTCATTGGCATCCCGGCTACTTTCCTCACTTATAAAAAGAGCTTTAGGTATGAAAAGAAGAACTATAATTATTTTGACATTTTTATTTACTTTTCTCATTTAAAACTTCAAAAATAGGAGGCGGTTCTCACTTCGGTTGATTTTGTTTATGTTTGTTACGCCTGATTTTGTTGTTTATAAACCGATTTAAAAAATTATATTTGTAAGGATGTTTTTCCAGATTGATCTCATAGAAATTTCATGAAAATCGGTTCATTTGGTTTTGAAATTAAAATAACTGAAAATATGACGTCATCCAAGCAAACGAAATTGCGTATTTTGCTTCTCTGTGATTATTCAATGGTGCTTACGGTCACTAAAATAGTCTAAGTCCAGTTTTTGTAAAACCTTGATTATGACCGATATTATTTGATGATGGCGCCTATCTCGTCTTGTCACTTGTTTAAATTAAAAACCAACTAATTAAATCACTTAATCTGAATATTTTCCTACTGTTAAGTAATATTGACTATCTGATTATATACAGATTACCAGACGACATTTGGCTCGTGGATTTAGACGCTACAAAACTGATAAGTCCTACTGGAAACGACCAAGACCTCCCACCGTTGCCCGAACCCGAAGGATCCGTGCTCAAAAGCCATTTGAAACAGGTATTGTAACTTTCCTAATGCTGGAATGTCTGTGTGTCACTAATACTTTCTCTCTCCATACTAATCACATACTTTTAAGCGTGTATTTGCACTGTGGCGCATTGTTATCGATGTCGCTGAAATGCTCTGTCAAGTATGTCTTTATCTTCTAGATGTTCTACTGTTACAATGGAAACTATTGCCTAAAGCTCCCTTTAAACTGACGCGTATACGCCGTATGTAGGGTGCGGACAATGCTACGTTGGTCTCTCTATCACCAATTTTTTTGACAAGCGATAGGATTCAATACGCTAATATAATAACTATATTACGCTGTATCACGATATTTGTTGACAAGCGCAGTCGTAACGAATCCGTTACAGGAGTTATCAGTTTGTTTAAAATATTTCAAAACGCTACAAACTATTGACTTATCTGTGACCGATTCGAAAATAATATGCTTGTTATAACGTTTGATCAGTTTTTCAAAGCGCTGCTTTCCGCTGCTACCCCGTGTCAGTTTGAAGGGATCTTTATTGATAAGTTAGTTCGGAAGCGCTACTCTTTGTCATTGCGGTATACAATTTGCAATTTGCTTGTCTATTTTTTTGGTGTGAAACTTCAATGTCTTGTATTTCTTTGCATGGTTTGAAGTGTGTGAGTGGTGTTCTTTATTTTTTGAAACGTAAGCGGATCAATTCAATGAGATAATTTGATTTCATTAACATCAATCGCAAGGATATTGTATCGCTTCCGATTGAACTATCTATGTGCAATCACGAGTAATGAACTTTAGTACCATGTCACGCTGGAGAATATTATCCGACTAACTTAATGTGGTGGCCAGACAAGCTAACTTTATGGTGGCTTCACACGACCTGTGCTAACACGCCGTGCCGCGCCAAGGTCATTTGTACGGGCGAGCGCGCGCCGTGGACGAGTCCGGATGACCCTTTTCACGGCCTTAATTTTAATTCTAAATACAGTGGTCTGCACTGGCTTCCCGTTGAAAGGTGCATTGTGCATTGCCCCCCGATATCTAACCCTGCCCCAGCCATCCTAGCTGCTTGAAATAGCGGAGTGGGACTCAGGGTTGATGACAGCCAGGACTCTGGGTTGATGACAGCTAGGATTCAGGGTAACACGGGCCTGTGTTAACCGACAATACGTGCCCGCCCGGGCAACACGGCCTGTGGCGTGGCCCGGCGCGGCGCGGCCCGTGTTACCACAGGCCATGAGAAGCCACCTTTAAAGTGACATGGTTCTAAGCCGACCACATATCGCTCGTGAATGTATGCGAACACTACAAAAAACTCACTAACATACTCCCTCACTTCTGTCCCGTCGCTAGGCCGTGAATCTCATGGGCGGTTCCGGATTTGGTGTAAATATCTACTCTTATTACATGCACACTTTGAATTTTATTCACAATCCTAATGTAACTGTGATATTTACCTACACGACGTGTGTGCCAGATTTATCACACATCATCATTACTTTGCAACCGACTTCGAAAAAAGGAGAAGGTTCTTAATTCGTTTTTTTAATGTTTTTTATCTCAGAACTTCGTCTTTAATCAACCAATTTCCAAAATTCTTTTTTTATTTAAATTGTAATTAGTTTCAGTTTGGTCCCATAGAAATTTAATGAAAATCGGTTTAGAAGTTTCGTTTTTAAAACGAAATACTTAACTGAAAAGACATGTCGTTAAAGTAAACGAAAATGCGTATTTTGTTTTCCTGTGACTTTTCAGTGGTCACTAAAATACTGAGAATAGTCTGTCCCACTTGAAGTCTGTTGGAGTATATTTTTGTATTGTAAAAAGATTATACCTCTTATTGTAAACGCGGTGTTTTGAAACTGATTTCAATTTGGGTCAGTGAAATGTTAACATAAGCTTCCCAATCCTACGCTGTATTAAATGTAACAAAAAAGTTCTGTATTAATTCAAGCATTCCATCAATTTGCGTTTAAAATTTGGCACACATATGAGTCTCGACTGAAATCAGTGTTGTGACTAATTTGTATTTGAATTTATCATTATTGCGATTACCTCTTTGATTTATGTCCTGACGTTTTGGCTGTATTGCAACTGCCGTGGACAGACTTGTTTAGATTCAAATTTACACATGATTTTAAAATTTACCTTCAATTCCATTTTCAAGTCTTTTCTAACACAATTTCAGTCTGGTTCGCTATTTGCAGCATGCGTTTGAGTGTTGTAAGTGCTGTACCTATCTATGCTGAGCTACTTAAGGGGCATCCTCAAATCTGAATTCCATACAATTTTTTTCGGACAAATACTCGTACGCGTACTTTTTGAGTATTTGTCCGAAACATTTTGTATGGAATTCGGATTTGAGGATTACCCTTAAGTATTATAATTCGCCTCTAATATGAATGGTTTGGCTGTATACCTACATTTTTATTTCAGATATTTTATGGCATATTTGTAGTGAGTTTGGCATTTGATAAAACAGGTAGGTATTACTTTAAAATGATATATAAATAACCAGAAGTGTGAAGTAGCTTTTGAATTGTGAAATTGACTAAATAATGTAGTGGCCCTTTTCAGCCTTTTTCTGAAAAAGTGTAAATTATTACTGTAAATTATAAATGCTGACTTATAAGCTGTATTTTGCACAGTTTGTAAAATAACACCTATATAAAAAAGGTTGGAGCAGTCACCCGAAAGGTATCATTTAACTACTCAAGTACTTATCTCTTAAGGCCCAAAATACGCGCGCCGCTATCTCGCTCGCACATTGGGAAAAATAGTTTTTCCCAATTTCCTTCGATTATGTTAAACATATCAAAACAAGAAATATACTAAAAAAAATCGTGAGGTTGTAGAAACAAAATCAACGCTCCGTTTTTTTTTAATTTATTCTCAGTCAATTAATATCTACAAAAATGTATGTGAGATAAAAGCGATTCTGATTTGGATTCTGGGCCTTAAGAATTAAAATTGACCTTTCGGGGGTACTTTTCTACCTTTTTATTGTATAAAGTTGTGATAATGTGTGTGTAAAAGTGTTGTTCTTGTGTCAGGCCCTCAGTAGCCTGACGAATAACGCGGCTGAGCAAGCTACTGCGTTTCTGATGCCTTCGCGGCGAGACAGCGTGGGCGGGGCTACACTCAAGTAAGTTTTAGTGGAAATCATGCAAACCTACTGACCGCTGATATGATAATGACGTTAGACGCCTTGCTTAGTTTGGAATTAGATGGTGCTGTTTGAAAAGTCCAAAATTTTTATTATTAGATTTGTTATTTTGCGAAAACTTCATCACAAGATATAATATCCAATGTCTGTAGTTAAGATCTCAAATAAAACAAAATTTAATTCAGAGCATATCCTTGAATTTAAAAAAGAATCGCTGTAGAGCGCACTCTGTGAATTACAAGCCTATGCATATGCCTTGCCTATCGCTACAGAGAAATAAGATACTACAGGTTGCCTAGATTGAATTATATCTCTGAACGAAATCTATGCCAAATACAGGAGTAGGTATTCATTTTTTATCGTCAGCCTAGTGTCACCCACCCTACCCAGAAGGTATAGGCCTCCCTTCCTTTGCGCCACCCATATCTTATTCAGTAATAAAAAAATCAGGAGCATTAGATTTAGAGCATTAGAATCGACAAAAAAAAATAAACTAAAAATTTTACCACCCCTACAATACTTGCCCATAGCCGTCAACTAAATTACTCCTCAACTCCATTGCCGGTTTTGCTCCAGAGTGCAGCCGGCGTCGTACCGCTCCCCCGGCGATGGAGCGCACTCCGCGCCTCACAGCACGCCGGAGAGCCGGCGCGTGTCGGTCGCGACGAATGCTAGTACCGGCCACACGCCGCAGCGACACTCGCTCGCGTCGCCGCAGCCGGCACAACCGTTCAACCCACTCATATACGGGAACGACGTCGACTCCGTAGATGTCGCCACTCGCGTTGCCATGGTAACAACACTCACTAGGTACTCACAGTGGTTATATTCTCTTTGGGTACTCAATACATTTATTGTCATCACATGGTATACTAAGATGGTGAAAAAATTACTTGAAGCACATGTGAACCCCTTTGGGGCATTACAATATGGTAGGAGGCAGACCAAACTAAAACCACATAACTTCGCAAGCCGAGAATAGGTCTGAGCCCCAAGGCTGATTATGCTAAATACAATGCTATGTAGTTAAGGGTAATCCTCAAATCCGAATTCCATACAAAATGTTTCGGACGAATACTCAAAAAGTTAAGTTAGTAGGGTTAATTTTAAAACACGTATAAAATCTGAATTAAAGTATGAAACCTTTCACTTTTTTGTTCACGAAATCAAAAAACATGGACGAAACGAATAGTGTGTAGAAATTACTATAATACGGCGTACTTTTTGAGTATTTGTCCGAAAAAAAATGTATGGAATTCAGATTTGAGGATGCCCCTTAAGTCGAACGAGCTAAGCGCTCTTTCGATGGTTATGGATCAATGGTCCATGATTAAAACAGGGCTATACGGGTTTTTGAATCAAATAGGCATATTGCTTGTCCACTTTGAGGCATTTTGATAGTCAGTCTCGCCCACTAATATTTTCTACAATGCCCTTTGAATCAAAACAATAAAGTTTACACATTGTTGCATTGTGTTTGTATCCACCTAGACAGCACCTTGGAGATGAGACCACCTACCAGTTACCACTTACATAAAATGAAGGCTTGCCATGTGTCTATACTATACCCCAGTTGTACATACGTGTCCGTTAAGTATATTATTGTTTCCAGGTCCGTTTCTTCAACTCTCAGAACATTCTAGCCAACTTCATGGAGCACACGCGTACCTTACGGTTGTATCCGCGACCGGTCGTCGCTTTCCAAATTAACAGCTTCCTTAGATCGCGTCCGAAAACCACCGCATTTCTCAACAAGTTTGCTAGGACGCAGGTAAGACTTCACCCGAACTCTGAAACCTGCTGTTTGTGATAGCTTCCTAGAATTTTCTTATCAACCAAGCCGTATTATGGTGCGTTTCCACGTACGCGGAGTGGAGAGGAGCGGACCGTGAATTGGCCAACCAATCACAGTACTCGAAGTGGAGTGGAAGTTAATTTCGAGCACCGTGATTGGACAATTCACGATTCGCTCCTCTCCACTCCTAGACAGTGGAAACGCACACAGCCATACCTGGTATTTTTGGGCGCCTGAGACCGAAGTTGACGTCAATAGAACAACAATCACAACGAATTTACACTATAAACCAAAATTGAACACTGTTTTAAACATTCTAGCATCTGTTCACTTCGTTCATGTGGTATCGGAGTACAAGTATCATAACACAGTAATAAAATACTACATCGACTGATATGTTTTTCCAGGTCTATGAACCTATAATGCTCTATGTTTATCTGTCTAAATAGAAATATAAATGTTTTTTTTTGCCAAAAAATAAAATTGTTAAAACTAAAGGAAGCTTACTAACTGCAGTTACTTACTATACTAACAATATGTACCTATCTAAATAAGTAATGAGAAAAGAAATTATAAACAAAATAAAGGTTGAACAGAAAAAAAAACAAACAAATTACTCACTTAATCTAACTCATTCGAATTAGTACTCAAAAATAAAAAAAACAACATCCATCCAAACTTAATTATTTAATTTGTCCCACAGGCCGTAGAGTTCCTGGCCGAATGGTCGCTTACGCCCTGTAATGTGGCATTCCTCCGCGTGCAAACCGGCTTGTTTGACCCGCGCCAAGTCGGGGACAAGCCTAAATGGTTCGCGGATTCCCTTCAGCCCGTGCGCTTCGCTGTTTGGGACGATGGCAGCTCGCTCAACGGTGCGCTGAGGCAATTGCAACGCCAGGAAAACCAACCCACAGGTAGTGAGATAACTCAATATAGCACTCTCCTTATCGAATCGTGTTAGGTCTTAGGTGCACTTCGCTGTATGGGAAGATGGCAGCTCGCTGAATGGTGCGCTAAGGCAACTGCAGCGCCAGGAAAACCAATCCACAATATAGCACTCTCCTTATTGAACCGTGTTACATCTAGGACAAGCCTATATGGTTCGCGGATTCCCTCCAGCCCGTGCGCTCGATGATGGTATGATGGATGGTAGCTCGCTTAACGGCGCGCTAAGGCAACTGCAGTGCCAGGAAAACCAACCCACAGGTAGTTAGATAACTCGATGTTGCTACATCGCTCCTTATTGAACCAAGTCAGGACTGGCCAAGCATAAATTATTTGCGGAGTAACTACAGCTTCAGTGCTTAGATGTACGAAATGTCAGCAGTTCAGGCAGTGGCCCGAAAACATATATTAAGATGAATCCTCAAATCCGAATTCCATACAAAATATTTCGGACAAATACTCAAAAAGTACGCCGTATTATAGTAATTTCTTCGCGCTATTCGTTTCGTCCATGTTTTTTGATTTCGTCAACAAAAAAAGTGAAAGGTTTCATACTTTAATTTAGATTTTATACGTGTTTTAAAATTAACCCTACTAACTTAACCCTTAAGATAACTTGTATAATAGCACACTGTTTATTGAACCGAATCAAATTTGTGACAAGTTTAAATTGTTTGCGGAGTCACTATAGCCTCAGTGCTTTGTTGTACGAGAAGCTTATCGACAGTTCAGACACGTTCAGATAAATGCGGTACTAGGGAATCCAACCAGCAGATAAACGGAAATACACAGATCAGGTTTTGCTTGAGTATTGATACTTTTACATATACGGACTAGTGAAGCCCTTACTTAACCGCAAGGTGTTCAAAGAGGCCCGGGCTGAATAAAATTAAGGTAGTTATACCCAGAACCTGAAGATGACGGGGGATTTCGAGGCTCTCATACAAAAACTAGTGGTGGTTTCTACCAGGACTTGACATTGCAGTTCGACGACAGAAAATGAGGGGCTTGCATACAAAACCTGAAAGTGCCTTGGACGGGGGGGTTACAGGGCTCTCACAAGGAATATTGAGGTGTCTTTTACCGGGACATTAAATTGCAGTTCACCGGGAGATTGCGGAGCCCGCAAAATGTTGTGGTATTTGTTTTTCGGGAGTTAGTGGGGTTTACATTTAAAAATTGTATTTTGTTTTTTTGCAGGCCCTCAAGAAGGAGTCTAATAGGGCTTGCTTGAGTAAATGTGGGATCTAATGATGCAGCCCGACGGGGGCGTAAGGTGGTCAAATGTAAAAAGTCGGACAATAATCGCTTAAAATAATTAAGTAGTACTTTTTCTCGATGACTATTTCTTGTTCCAGATGAAAGCGGATCCGACTCAGAAGGAGCAGAAAGCACAAGCTCATCATATTCCTCTCTTAGCGACTTCGTTTCGGAAATGGTTTCTTCAGATTTATCACCTGGTAATACTCCATAACTTTTGCGAACCCATTTTTAAGTGCCACCCATACCCACCTTTACCGTTGGAAGGTGTCCCCTGCAGGATGCCGTCTACATGGGTACCAACATATTCATATTCTGTTGCAAATCAGTAATGTGTTAGCATTACTGTGCTCCGATTAGAAGGGCACTGTGGCTAATGAAATTACTGGGGTTTAGAGACTGACCATCAAAATGTCTCAAAGTTTACGAGCGCTAAAGCAATTGTTGCACCGGCTTTTGTAAATTAAAGTCATGAGTAGCATTGTTATGGTAGTGGGCAGGAGAGCGCCGAGCTAGTCTCGCCACTTGTTAACATTAAAAAAAGGTAGGATTACTTTAAAGGTCTTACGTTTTTATTATTTTACAGGGAACTCTCATCACCAACACCATGTGATTGGCGAGACGTATAGCGCTGTTGTGCAAGTGCCTATGACGTTATCATCGTCTCTGGATCCCAAAACGGTAAATATGAATATAATTTTCACACCACATGCTATCTCAAGGCAAAGAATAAGTAATATTATTACATACTCAAAGTAAAGCAAAGCATAACATCCCTAGGGAGGGAGGATTTGAATTTGGAACGTCAAATTCGTGTGGAACTCGTGGAAAAAAGTAAAAGAACGCCCATATGGCATTGTAAAAAGGTTTGTCGAAAATAGAACTGGCCACCATGAACAGAACTCATAAAAAAAAACTGTGTTCGCTGCCGGTGGCCGGGTTTTTAATTGCCTCGCAGAAGGTGTGAATAGTAGAAAATGCTCCTCTGGGATAAAGCCTGTCTTCGTCTTGGGTAGCTTGAACCCCCCCCCCCCGCGTTACTCAGGACTCTACATAAATCCCTCGCTTCGCTCAGGAGTTAACTGAGTCCTTCGTTAGCTCAGGGTTCAATATGCCACCCGCGACATAAGACACTGCTTTATCCCCTTAGTGCATAATCTACTATTTACACTTTTTATTACCATGGAACAATACCAAATCGGTTGAGAAAATATTCTGAAAATCATCTTTGGGTATTTTTCAATTTGATACTAATTGCGGTGTTGCTACCTGTTCAAGTAACTATTTCTATCCTCAGGTATACAGCCCACCATCTTCGCTGATGTTCGGGGATGAAGAAGCAGGGGGGAGGGCATCAACCTCCCCCTCCCCTTCTGCATCCAGCTCCGATCACAGCGACGCGTCAGATGAACCCCCCGCGCCCCCGCACCCGCCGCCTGTCAAGAAGAGCGTGAGTATGAGAAATCACATCACTTATGTAGGAGTGAGGGGGTTTATGAGAAAAGTGTGAAATTGTATCAGGTTTAGGGTGTCTTTCCACCAGAGATGTGCTATGCAGCTATACTGCGAAGATGTGAAATCTACGCTACGAAAATATGTGACCGTTTCCACCAATACTAAGTTATGTAGCTGTGCGAGGAAGATATCCTATGAAGATGCGCCGCCGCAAATTAGCTGCGCGAGAAAGATGCGCAGCTCGAGCTATGCGATGTATCGATAGTAGGGAAGCGGCGAGCGGCGGGGCCCATAGCAGGCATCCATAGCACGCATCCATAGCACACATCCTTCCATATAAAAAACATATCTTAGTTGAATCCGTTTCAACCCGTGCTAAGCTATGTGCACCAATGAAAATGATTGGTGGATATCAAATGCATCCATAGCAACGTAGCATAGCATATCTCTGGTGGATAAGCACCCTTACGCTTGAGCAAAACGTTAACGTTTTGTTAATAAGTTCATTTGAATGTACAGGACACAGACAGCGGTAGTTTTGGGCGTGAATCGGATTCAAACTCAACGACAACTCCCAAGACAGTAGTTAGTCGGCAGCGCGCGGCCGATAGCGGCAGCACCAGCGAATCGGAGCGCGCTCTCACCCCCTCGCACCATCCGCACTCGCCTCATGCACATACCAAGGTACTTGCATCTCACCCCACCCCCCACACCAGCGAGTTGAACGCGCTCGCACCCCAAGGGGGTGCACCATCCGCACAAGCTTCATGCACACACCAAGGTACTTTCAGCTCACCCCCCCCCCCCCCCCCCCTCATCACACAAACACACACATACAACTCCCGAGACAGAGATTAATCGGCAGCGTGTGGCCGATAGCGGCAGTGCCAGCGAGTCGGAGCGCGCTCTCACCCCCCGCGCCATCCGCACTCGCCTCACGCACACACCAAGTTACTTGCAACCCTCTCTCACACACACAACTTCCAAGACAGTGGTTAGTCGGCAGCGCGTGGCTGATAGCGGCAGCACCTGCGAGTCGGAGCGCGCTCTCACCCCCTCGCACCATCCGCACTCGCCTCACGCACACACCAAGGTACTTGCACTACTCTCTCACACACAACTTCCAAGACAGTGGTTAGTCGGTAGCGAGTGGCTGATAGCGGCAGCAACGACGAGTCGGAGCGCGCTCTCACCCCCTCGCACCATCCACACTCACCTCACGCACACACCAAGGTACTTGCACCCCACTCACACACAACTTCCAAGACAGTGGTTAGTCGGTAGCGAGTGGCTGATAGCGGCAGCACAAGCGAGTCGGAGCGCGCTCACACCCCCTCGCACCATCCGCACACACCAAGGTTCTTGCACCCCTCAACTCACACCTTCATCCTCACCTTCACATACTCTCACTCACTAATATACTTCTGTTTTAGAGCGGTAGCGGTGTGTCCCGTCAAGCGTCTCAGTCATCGCTTCTAGAACAATTCGCGCACCAAGCCAAAGAGCTAGTGAGAGAAACCACTCGACAAAGCAGCCAGGAAGGAATACTAGCCCATATGGATAAGGTACTTTACAATATTCTTATATTCATACTTATTGAAGTTTCAGTTTGATTATTATTTTGTTTAATATCTGAATTTTATTTTAATTATACAATGACAGAAGAAAGGAAAAGTAGCAGAAGGAGAAGAAAAGAAAATGTTTGCGCCTTTTGGTCAGGTATATTGAGTTATTGAGTGAACTTAGCTAGGTAACACTAGATCTACACAACGGAAAACCCTCAAGTAGCTGCTAAGATTTTGAACTAGCAAATGATTACGCACTAGAAGCTCATATTAAAATTAATATCAAATCACACATACATCCAAATAGAAAATGACGTTTTGCATACGATAGAAAATAGTCTTAGAACACATATGTAATTTCCATAGATTAATTAGACGCTTTTTTCTAAAGAAACATCTCAGCTTTTCTATATCACTGATGAAATTTTACGATAAAATTAAAGCCTTCAACTGAATTCTTAAAACCTTTAGCTACATCCTCGACCTCACCGTCACTTACTATCAGGTGAGGTTGCTGTCAAATGCTTGCCTAATTCAAATTAAAAAAAAAACATAATGCATGCTGCATTTATTTCAACGATGTAATACGGCATTCGATGGCGAGCTCGACAAAGTAAAAGAGTTATCTACAATTTACTACAACACTTTTCCTTATTTCCAGCTAACACTTCACGCGAAGAAGGCAGCAGAAGAAGCGTCTAAAAGTATGCACGTGGCGTCCAAATCGGCGCTCGAAGCGAGTAAGACCGCTACTGCAGTCAGCAAGAATACCTTTGAAGATCTCACGTATGTGGGTAAATCTACACTGGGTGACCTCACCAAAACTGCCAAAGAAGCTGCAACAAAGAAAGGATTAATAAAGGTAATTTTCGATTAATTACCATAAGAGCGTTTCAGACTAGCGAATTAAAGCCGCGATGACACGGCTAGTTTACAAGCTACATACAAGACAGCGAGTTCGCTAGTAACTTGTAAACTCGCCCCGTGTCATCGGCTTTTTTACAATCTGATAGTTGACTATCCTTCCGGACCGCGAACCCGCTCACTTGCTACCTTTTAAACTCGCTGGCTTGTAGCTTGTAAACTAGCCCCGTGTCATCGAGGCTTAACCGACCAGTTTCAGCGCGCGTGTTTTGTTTTTTGAAGCACGTGTATGCGCGTTGGGCCACTTGTATGAGCGTTGTCGCGCCTCCGCGCCCGAACGCCCGCGTCGCTATGACATTCATCACCAACCACCAACAAACCGAGCGTAAATGTTGGTGTAAGGCCGTATACGCGCATTCGGGGTTTGAAACCGCACGTGAGCTGAAACTCCCGTATAGCGCGCAATTAATCTCTAGTTTGAAACCGCCCTAAGGCCGCGGAAGTGACGGATGCGACGCGAGCGTCAAGTACGCGGCGATGATACGATACGTAACGCATACATTTACGTATATTAGTACTACCGTCTTGGGTTGGACATTATGTTCGGGGTCCGATTAAATTTTGTAGTTAAGCCGTCGTTGAGTAACGTTTATTTTCGCGTTTAACTTCCGTGTGGTATTTCTTCAGGGTGAAAGTCAAGACTCCCCGAGCGGTCCGCCGAATAGACGCGACTCGACTGCGTTACAAACCACCAACCTTCTGGCGGCAACGCACAGAGACTTCTTCTCAAACATCAGCTCGGACCTGAACGGACTCGCGGCTTCAACCACCAGCATGTTCAGCGACTTCTTTGGTTCTAAAGGTAAAGGACATAGACAAAGAAAGGGTGCTTATTACAAGCTTTTTATTTTACTTGCTTTGTTTGTATTTTTCAACTGACTTCAAAAAAGGAGTAGGTTCAATATCAATTCGATTGAAAGTTTTTTTTATGTTTGTTGCCTCAGAACTTTGTTGTTTATAAACCGATATGAAAAAATCTTCTTTCATCAAAATTGGTTCCGTAGTTTAGTTTGTACATCAAAATAACTGAAAAAAATATGTCGTTGCTGTAAACGAAATTGCGTATTTTGTTTCCTTGTGTCTTTTCAGTGGTGTTTACGGTCACTAAAACAGTCCAATTGAAGTCGGTTGTCTATTTTTAAAACCTTGATTATGTATGTTTTCTCTCATTCCATTAAAAATGAAATTGTTAATAGTTACAGGTTTACTCATGCGAGTAAACATGTTTTCCATACTGTAATACAATTTTTTTCGTAATAAACAAATACGTTTTTGCGCGAAAATTTGATCTGCCTACGATTATTTGGAATTCGATTGCCGAAGTACTGTTATTGCGTTTGGGATGAAAAAGCGCAATGTATTGATTCAGGCAAGCAGCCGCCAAAGCACTCCGAATCGGTCCGCAGCGGCGGAGTATCCCCTGGTGGAGGCAGCTCGGCGGCGTTCGGTCCGTTCTCACAGGGTGCGCGCGGCTTGGTACAACGCTCGCCGCTCATCCGACACGCGACGCCCGCGCCCGCGCCGCCGCCGCCGCACGCGCGCTCCGCCGTCAACAGCGAGAACCAGGCCTTCCTCAACGACGTACGTACACACATCTAGCCAATCAAAGTTCGTCTTCTCTAATCTTATTACCATATCATAGTAGGCTCCATCAATGTTTCTCGTGCCCGCTGTGTCCGACCGGGTGAACTCAGGAGGATCTACTGCAGGCAACTGACAAAGGGATAGAGGTTGCCGCTTTCTGATCCAAACCAATATAATTCAAATTCAAATGTTTTTATTGCACCTTATACTTAAGCCTAGATAAAGCCTAGTTCAGGCTTCTAGTTCCAAAATCTCCGGTTTGCCATTGACACAATAAGATGAATTGCCATAAATTTGGTAATTACTCAATACTAAATAATTATACAATTACTCTTTCGAAATCCTTCAGTGCAATGCTCACCTCATCATTTCTTGGCCAACAACCAGTGAATGCCTTGTTTCCGGGTTTTTGTGAGAGTGTCCGGATCATCGAATCGATACTAACAAAACTATGCTTATTTGAAAACTAAAAAGCAAACACGCACGGCCCTTTCTTTTTCTGTAGGAGAGTTTTTCGCTGTGTGGGTGCCTACCCACTGATCTTGTTTATTACATTCGTAGTTGGTCCAACACGTGTTAGAAGGCGAAGGTGTTGGCTGGCTGAAGCTCAACCGACTCAAGAAACTAATGGAAGACGAGTCCTACAGGAACATGGTGCTCAGCAAGCTCAACCGGAACTTCAACCGGAAGTCGACGCCCAGCGATAAAGTTGACGATGTGGTAAGTTTTAACACAACATTTGGAAGCCTCTTTCATTTACCTAACTGCGAAGATGGAGGGTAATAGTAGATTATGCACTAAGGGGATAAAGCAGTGTCTTATGTCGCGGGTGGCATATTGAACCCTGAGCTAACGAGGGACTTAGAGTTATGTAGAGTCCTGAGTGACGCGAGGGGTTCAAGCTACCCAAGACGAAGACAGGCTTTATCCCCGAGGAGCATACTCTACTTTTCACACCTTCTGCGAGGCAATAAAAATACAGGGCTCCAAACTCAGTAGCCAACACCGTCTTTTGTTTCACAATCTATGAAGTCGCGCCTTTTTTCTTTTTTTTATGAGTGGCCAGTTCGATTTTAGAACAAATCTTTTTACAATGCCATATGGGCGTTCTTTTACTTAGAGTTTTCCACGAGTTTCCACATGAATTTGACGTTCCAAATTCAAATCACATTACTACCCTTGGGAGTTTCATACAACATTACCTCCCTTGGTAAGTAATGCTTTACTTTACCTTGATGATAGCATGATATGTAATTGGATATTGTCGAGCAGGTGGTGTGAAAAGGTTATTCGTAACCTATTGGGATTGTATAGGGTTGATTATTGTTTATCCTCTTTGACGAATTGTCCCCCATTTATTGTATTATTTGTATTGCAAGGCTGTCAATTTGTATTTTTTGACGCTACAAAACGAGTAGAGGTAACACAAATCAGGTTACTCATAAAGTTAGAAACAGGCGAAACTCTGCGAGACATGTGGTTTCAATGCATTTGGCTTGTGTGTATGCATGGGATAAAATCTAATATGGAAATGGATGACATTACATCAGTTGGCTCTCTTACCATCAGGAAAGCTCCTAGCTCCTTTTGGGACTTGTTAAGCGTTGATGACACAGGGCTAGTTTACAAGCTAAAAGCCGGCGAGTTAAAATACTGGCGAGTGAGCGAGTTAGCTTTTGGGAAGGAGGAAGTAGATACCCATTCAAAACAACTTCGCTCGTCGGACAATCTATTGTTAGCCACTCCTCAACACAGCACATCCTTCATGATAAACTCTTTTACAGTAGAGGCAGTCCGACTCTGGAATAAACTTCCGATAGACATTCGTAAGGAAAAATTCAAAAAACTCACTCGCCAGCTCTTCCTTTACATCCTTTATCAATAGGTATCCTGTATGAATTTATTAATAGGTGACATTCATATGTATTCATAGGTATAGTATAATATATATTTGTGGGTATATATATTTTAGTTTCCTAATTTAATTTCTAAATATTATCTATATTAGCACGCTAACCATACTGTACCACCATACAAGGGTTGGCTGGGAGAGAATGCCTAAGGCATTAAGCCCGCCCATTGTGCAATGTAATTTTTATTTTTTGGGCAACAAATAATTTTAATAATAATAATAAGTAGCAGATTGTAATAAAGGCGATGATTCGGGGCGAGTTTACAAGCTACAAGCGAACTCGCTGGCTTTTAGCTAGTAAACTAGCCCTGTGTCATCGACGCTTTAACATGAAAAAGTTTTTAGTAGAAATGCCCTCATGTGATTTTGATTATTCGCGTCCCAGATGATGCAGAGTCCGTAGCACTTAACCGACTATAACTTGCTGAGTTGAAAACAACTAGACATTCTCATAGGTGCCGTGCCTCAATAACGAACGCTGCTTGAACCATCTTACACAAATGTAATAGGCCAACGATGGTTTGATTACAGTTTATCAGCAAACCAATATGGAAAGGCATGTTAAAAGTCCTTCAAGCAGTCGTTCACGGCTTGGAACATACCTATTCCAATTTCGGTCTGGGCGGCATGGCGTCCGTGTTCCAACTAGCTGAGATGGCGCACACCCACTACTGGAGTAAAGAGGTAGCCTGTCTCGACGGGGGGATGGCAAACTCGGCACTCTCTGACTTCAGACACGAATTCGATTCACCCTCTACCCCGTCTTCAAGGAAAAGCTCACAATCAGGTATTATTATTATTATTCCATGTATTATTGAATTAAAAACAGCTTACATATTGTCAAATATTTTCAAAAATATATAAAATGGTGGACCACCAACCGTGGGGTAGAGCCCAAGCGACTGGTGGCTAGGAACAGGCTGCAGAACCTTCGTAGAATTCGCACCGACTCCAAAAGTACCGCCTTTTATTATTGCTTTTTATTATTAGCCTGTTCTCCTATTATATATATATATATATATATTATATATATTATAGAGCATAGGCTTCCCCCTATTCTTTTCAATGATCTCGCTTTGCGCTAATCATGTATATATTTATTTATTGCTAAACCATGAAGGTCACCCCAAAGAACCAGTTTTGTCGTTTTATCTGAGGCGATGATAGTTTGTTAGTTTAATACATTGACACGAATAATATACCAGAGTTATGTATTATAATGTAATGTTCCCAAATATGTCTTATTATTATGACTTTCCAGACATACCGACAGTTAACTTCCCAGAAATGGAGTCAAGCGAGGCCCAAAGCACCACAGAAATGTTCAAAGACATGCTGAACCAGAAAAGGAATCTACTATACAGTAAACTGACTTCGTTCGACTCCGACGTAAGTGCTTATACTGTTTGCAGAAGTTGTTAATGTTGTGAATATTGTTGCATGGTGGCGATACAGTATGCTGATCTGATGTAAATATTGTATTGTAAAATATTACAAAAGTTAAACCTGCCCTTGAGCATGTCGATTTAAACTTCAGTTGTAACTCAAGCGAGTTTATTTTTTGAGCTGATTATGTTTCGAAGTAAAGTCAGGTTTGCTGTTTGTAATTGCATATTGATGTATTGACCCTACATTGTGTATTAAACATGCTTTCAACATGTGTCTACTCCACCCTTTATTACTTAACTGATAGGCAAATTATATATCTAAAAAAACATGTGAAGAATTGGCGTCCTGTAAAAACTCCTGTTCGGTTGAACTTGTTACCATACTCGCCACCGTTATAAATCTAGTATTGTTTCTGCCTCTCGTAAACGAATCGCTGGTATCTAAATACATCAATCCGTTTCTTTAAACTCTTTTGATGTGATTACTATTTGTAATAATAAAATGGTTGAAATCAACTGTAATGACGTGAATCTATTGCGTTGGCTGGTCCAAGCGCCTGAAAATGCTATGAATAAGAGATGCAATTTATTTCCTTTTTGCCCTTGCGAGCAAGCAATGGTCGGACTTGACATTACAGCCTTGTCTTCCGTGAGTGAATAAGAGTTACAAAAGGTGGCTAGTATGGTACAGGGTGATTTATATGGGCAGGCGGCGCCGTCCGATTCGGGCGACGATAGCGGTTCGATCACGACCAACCGAGCCAATCTCTACGACCACCGCGCCTCCTTTAAGTCAAACCTCTCTGATACCGACGTCATGCTCCTAAATGTAAGTCCTAGTACGTTGTAGTCCCTACCGCTCCCAGCTTCCGAGAGAATAATAGCTTTGAAAATCAATTGGCTTTTCCCAAAATCAAAATTCGTTAAATTAGCTTTTTGTCTGTGGCGATTTGACCTTTGGACTTGATGGCATCGACTACAAATTACTTAAAAACCATCTAATGCTACTTAAGTTTGTAATACGGCTATGAACCTTACGTCCAAGAACAAAATTTGTAACGCCTTTCTTGATGTACGTTCATCAGTTGCTCATGCCACGCGTCCAGTGATTAAATCGTCCATGTAAGCTAGTGCATGCAGTTTCTAGTTAGTTTTTGTAACATTTGCTCTAAAAAACAAAACCCTAACAGCAATGACCTGGAGTATCATTGCAATGCACCTCATCTTAACAAGTTTTCATGATTTAATTGTGACACATCTTATGAAATATTGGTTTTAGATAGCCTGGTTACGTCATTAGTGACGAATTTGAGCTGTATCTAGCCGTACTACTTCACGTTTACTTTCGTTAGATACATACTCGTAATATCATAGCCCGAAAACAGCTGTTTTATGTATTGGTTTCTATGCAGGTATGTCGAACTGGTTCGGCGGGAAAGCCTCGAGCGGCAAGCGTTTTCTCAACAAAGTCTACGATGAACTTTAAACCGCCAGTCGGATTGCCCGTGACGTCACCCCTCACTTCCCCTGACACTGCGCGCACGTATTTGTACCAAGGCCTTATTGGTACGTGTTTATTTCAAATAATTATTTTCTAAGCTGAACTTGCAAGCTTTGATTTATGACAGCGTATCACAAAGCGTGATATTTTGACAGGTAAAGAACGTTCAACAATTTGGGACCAGATGCAGTTTTGGGAGGACGCGTTCCTGGACGCTGTCAGTCAGGAGCGCGATATGATCGGTATGGACCAAGGTGCAAACGAAATGATGGAACGGTACAAATGCTTGAGCGAGACGGAGCGAAAACGCCTCGAGCATGAAGAAGACAGACTATTGTCGACCGCGTTGTATAATTTGACAGCAGCAATGGTTCTGTTCGAAGTAAACGCAGATATCATTCGGAACAAAGTGAGGCGTTTGCTTGCAAAAAGCCATATCGGACTCATTTACAGTCAAGAAGTTAACCATCTGCTAGATGTCGTTCACACGTTGGTAAGTGCTTCATAGTTAGGCGTACACTTTAGATGTTGAATAAATCCCTGTCAGCTTAGTCGCCCAAAATACTAGAAGACGATACGCACGCATTAGGTGATGATTTATTGATGACGAAGTTTCAACTAAAGCGTTTAATTAACTCATATTTGTGCACGCGTGAGTTCTCTTATGAGTCAGTGTTGCGACTACAATAGATTATCTCAACCCAAGCTGCACCAGTGTCGTGTGAACTTGAAAACTATTTTGACTTGGAAAATAAACCAATAAGCGGTAAGATCCAATACCAATCTGAGGTCATTCGCGTTATCACTGGTTGGGATTCACCGGTGCTAATGGTCTCTTAATACGTATGCTGTACCTAGATGCCAACTTATTCAATTGCTTGTGTTGATATACACGGTCAATTTTTATACACCAGAAAAAAATACGCATAGTCAGTTGCCGTTACTGAAGACATATACGGCAAAAAAACTTGAAAAAATTAAGTTGAATTTTTGTCAAAATAGTTTTTATTAAAATTGGATAACTGTTACCGTTAGTCGTTTTCCTATGGATTTGCGTCAGGCGGTACCTTTAATTGATAATAATTTAAGTTTTATTCATCGTTTGGCAAACCCGGGTACCTAGCTCGAGCCAGCCCGCAAAACCTCGGCTCGGGCGCCGCACAAGCACCGCTGTCACTCTACCATTTTGTAGAAATCAAAAATTCTGACTGCACAGATGCAACGTAGTACCCCGTCTGCATTTCCCATTAATTTTTTTTTTAATTAAAAACTGGTGGTGTAGCATGGTACCGAAATCGAGCTGCGTCCGCTGGGCTCGCGGCTGTTGCGGCGAGCCACGTTCACAGTGCACGAGGGCGATGCCGGTGCGGGCGGCGAGTTGCGCTTCCTGGAGGTGCGCGATGACGGACTGGTGCTGCGCTCCACGCAAGGTGAGTTAATGAGCTGGCACAGTTCAATGACCCGTAGAACGGATCTTCCGCTTGGCGGTCGACGACTCAGGCTGGTGCAGATCCTTTGAGTTTTGCGGGAAAATGAAACAGTGCGCTCCGCCGCCGGCCATTTTGTGTTTTTTTACGTTTCCCTGATGGTCAATGGAAGCCGGCTAGCTGTTAGGCTATTTATGCACTACCGTAATATGGGGCACTTTACCCTATACTGGAGTTCTTTCATGAGCAGCCTTATTACATCCTGTATACTTATTACGCAAAGGTGTTGGTCCTAGCATCGACCCTTGAGGGACACCGAATTTTATATAACATTCACGAGAGCGAGCCGGTAACCAATTATGTTTTGTAACTTGCAGATTATGATTAAGATAATATCGAAACGTTATTATTTATCCCTTTTTGTTATAAATTGTAATGCTAAAGTTTTCCTAGTAGAATTTTATTTGATACACAATCAAATGCTCTGGATAAATCTAAAGCCAGAAGCCTCATTATCGTAAGTTTTGATTGTATTTTGGTGGCCTCGACATCAATTCAACAATGGTACAACGACAGGTACAATCGTGGAACGATGGTGGTACGAGCGGCTGGTGAATATGACATACAGTCCGAAAATACGAGTGTTGTGCCTTTGGAGGAAGAACGGCGGTCAAACGCAACTCCACAAATATTATACTAAAAAGGTACATACATACTTATTAAAATAATTTGTCTTATCACACTCTCAATGTAATGCACATAATTTATAAAATGATCCAAATGAGACAGACGAAGGAAGTCTTGCTTTATATTCTTCACAGGGACATATTGGAAGTATAGAGAGAGCCTTGTCTTCGAAGACACAAAAGACGTATCATGCTAAAGGGTATATTTATGATGTGTAAGCCCAAAGTGTCCTCTTACAAAATAGGGAACGCTAGCTATGAAAGCGCTTCAGAGGAAATAACTAACAACGAAGTCAAACTCTATGTCTTTCTTTAGTAAAATATCATCCAGAAAATACAGAATTTCAATGAAATTCCGTGGCCGAAATCGGTTAAGAGGCATCATTTCATGATGTGTATTGCAGTGCAAAGCGTTGTACTACTGCATCAAGGAGGCAATGGAGAAGAGCGGGCGCAGACAGGACGCCGCGGAGCTCGGTGGCGAGTTCCCTATCCAGGACTGCGCCAGCGGCGAGGGCGGCCTTATACAGGTACCTATGTATTTTTTTTTCAAATTCACGTTTGATGCAGTTTGCCGCAGATGGTCATTACTGCGACGCCGGACTCTCGGTGAGCTCAGAAGACGACCTTACGAAGTTAAGATGGTACAACAGCGCAAGGGCACCCTCAGAGGGTCGAGCCTTGGCTTGGAACGTTGCGGCACCTTAGAACTATCTCACTTATAAAAGAACATCCTCAAATTAAATAAAACTAAACCTACAAAAAGAAGTGAGAACTTCAAGCTCACTTCAACTTCAACAAGCAAAAATATATTTAATGTAAAAAACAAATTTTAATGTTATAAACATTGATGTATAAAGTTTAGATATGCCCTGGTACCGAAAATCTTTGCCATTTGTTTGAATGTGTGCATAAGCATAATGCCGACGCGCGCACACTAAAGAGTTGTTTAAAAAAGGTGTTCATGCTAATTAACTTAATTGCATCTAACACCAATTATTGTGCAATCATTTTGCATAAACTTTTGTGAAATATTGAGCGTCCTGTGTGCGTGCCCTGACAATAAAAATATCTTCTATCGAGTAATATGGTGCGTAAATTGCGTCATCAATACCGTGCATAGGTACGGTCAGCAAACTCAACAGATTAAAGTTTAATAACTAAATAGTAAAGTGATATGGGAACTAAAAATAAAATACGTTATTAAATTAAATAATTTAAATTACAAAGAATGTTTGTTTATTCGTTTTTAAAATACAAAACACATACTTATCCTGTACTATATTTTTAATAAGAATATATCCATAAAAAATGGCAAAATAGTCATTTTGCTTAAAATTTACTGAGCAAACTCTGCTAAATTGTATATGGCTATGTATCCATTCATCATCCCATTGGTCTTTTCGTATAATTTAAATTCATTTTTCCTTACAACGTGGGTCTTGCAGAAATCTAAAACAAAATAAAAATAATTTTATTAAAATACTATGCATAAAATAAACTTCAATTAATAAAACACGCATTTGTGAAGCAGGGAATTTTCATTTTGTATATGTAAATAGGGGAGTAATAATTTTATTATTACAAAAAAAGATGGGATAAGTGACTATTTCAAAAATTAAAGGTACATTTACAAATCCAAAATTTGTTTTGAGAATTCGATAGTTTTATTTAATCAATCCCAATAAAAATATTATAATTTAAAATGATTTTTTTTTCATTTTTTATTAAATAGAGTTTAATATAATTAATTAACACAAAATATTGATTTTATTTAAGAAATGTTGAGAATTTCGTAACATCATTTTTGTAACTGTACAATAATTTTGAGAAAAAGTCATGTATAAACTTCTCGAATCATTTTTGTGAACAAAAAAATTATTCGTGCTTACGATTGTCTAGCTAGATAATCCATTATCAATAAAATGACCTAATGATGCTGCTGACGCTACCGATTGTGTAGTGCAATATTGTCCATGTTTTCGTGCAATAATGCCCATTGGTAGATGACCCCTTATTACCCGAGTTCTCGGTACACCCGCGTGTCTAAATATAATGGTCATAAGCATTAAGTCACAGCGCATGTACTGAACAAAGGGTCATCTCTTTTTCTCCCATATTTATTGAATATACTACTTTCTCTTTTGTACACTCGCCATTTTGACTGGAATATTGTTGAGAAGGGAAGGAAATAAATTGGATTTATAATGATATCTTAATACTTACGAGTGAAATGTTACACTCTTGCCTTTATTTGTATTTCGGGAATTGTTAGTGCACATCCTGAATGCACACGACGGCATTTTGTTGCACTTTCACACACTTTTTTGTCTTGCTGCCACACGTACGACTGTCACTGTGTTCAGATGAGCACTGAGTCTAGTAAAGTGAGCTGCACTCAATCCACGGTGGTAGCATTTTGGCGCGGTCACAGTATGGTACGGGCATATCTAAACTTTATACATCAATGGTTATAAAGGCGAAAGTTTGTGAGGATCGATGAATGTTTGGTTCTCGATCCCGTAATCACTGCTGAGCCAATTTGACTAAAATTGTCAGACGGTTTTTTCTAGAGTTACTTTACGATTTTTCGACACCTCATTCGCATACAATAGTAATGATGAAGTTTGTTTATTTAAAACTTAAAGTTTTTGTAGGTACAAACTTGTCCTCTGTCAAGTTTTTTTAAAAAGAGTCAGAGTACCGTCACGATGTTATCGAATTATTTTTGTAACATAATAATTAACATTTAAATATGTAGGTAGGTGTGCATGGAATGCGTGGGTACTTTCTTATAATGTAACATATTCAACCTTAAACTTTGTAGGTGTGCATGGAAGGCGTGGGTCTTCTCTTCCACCACAGCAAGGTATGTCGCCGCTTTCAATCGTTTTACTATTTTTGTCGGCTTTTTTATGTTATTCCTCGTACAAAACGTTTAATAATATACCAAAACGTTCTGCAATTTAAAGTGTTTTGGTGTATTTATGGTAGGCATCAGGTAAGGTTTTGTGTTTTCGCTTCTTTAGGTCGTCTCGATAGGTCTTTAATGCAGAGAAGACAGTGTTATACCTGTCTGACTGTGGGACAGTCCAAGCTACGCCACGCTTCACTGTATTTGATATTGTCTCGGTGCCATGAGCGCATTGTATCGTTCCTATTACATGAAGCTTCTTCATCCAACGAAGACAACCCGGAACAAACAATGCGATTATTTTAAAAACATTTTGCTGCCATAACTTTGAATAATAAAACTCCCACTTGTACTCTAAAACCCATAATTATTAGTTATCATTTATCCGGACGCAAGGACCTCTCAAACTTTCCTGTCGAATTTTATCTTTTCCTTTTCAAATATTTCAATTTTTTCTATAATTTTGTGTATTTATAGTACTTATTTATTGATTTAAACGTTATATTTTATTCGGGTAATTTTGCATTTCTTACTTTTTTTACGAACAGCTTAACAAGATTCCATTATTTTCCCTTATCTCTGTATCTTCATAACTGGATGTGATCGTATAGATAGTGTGTAACCTGGACTGGAAGTGACGGAGTTGTCCGTTCCGTGGGCGGGAGTCTGTGCATGCGCTATCGTGTGTCTGTGGGACGGCTGCGGCGGCTGCGGCTGTAGGAACTTTTGAGATGGTCCTTGACACGCGCTCGGCAACCAAACCCCCTGCTCCCCTCACTCACTAATCTCTTGTTTTTATCTGTTCTACCTCTCCGGACACGACGACCCGCGCCGCTGCGCTCAAGGATTTCGAGGTACATAGTGGTTCATTCACTAGTGTGGCTGGCTCTTACGACGATCGACACGACCCTCATCCGTCAGCGCGCGATCGGCGATGATCGTTCGAAGTCGTAGGGCTTTACTTGTAGTTTGGAGGCTTACAGATTGTTTTTAGCCGTTGTTAGCGTTTGTATTAGTTGTCCCGAGTGCGACGCGCCCGCGCGCCGGCATGCACATAGACGCCCTTTGTTTTATCTGTTTATACATACCGCACCCGACAGCTTGCATACCGTCGATCCGGCGAGCGGTCTCGGTCTAGAGTAGTCAGTCACGGTCAGTCCCGGAGCCGGAACCCGCGCGGTGCCGCGCCGCACGCTTAGCGTTCGCGAGTCACGAGGTCAGTCGTAGGGCACCTGCCATCTCACAAGTTCTGGTGCGGCTCGGGCCGCTGCCTCGCCGCCGACACCCCGCCCCCCCCCACCACCACCACCCGCGCGCCCGCCTCCCCCGCTCACTCGCGCGCACCGCACCTGACCTCGCACCACGCAACGCACTCTGCCTCGCTCTTCTCTCCCTACTGTAGTCATTGCCACTGTCCATCCACCCGCGCGGTTTAAAATGAAAACTCACATGTTATTGCACGTTATCGGATGCTTCCTGGCATGCTTGTTTCTCAGCTAAGTCGCCCTTTGCACTGCTTTGGCTAGCATGTTTGCATGAGAGTAGGTATTGTGTCGTTTCTTAGCTCTTGCGTCAAAATATGTTGATTGAGTACTCGCTAAACATTGTGAAGTCATATTTTATATACCAAATTGTAGATTGCGATTTTATTTAGTTGGCATGCTTCCTTTTGTTTTTTTATATTTCTAGTTTTGTATTGATAGGTGTTACTGGAAACGTGTAGGTACACATAGTTGAGTAGATATCTAACCCTTGGTAAATAAAAACTTTTATGCCTATGACACTTTCGCACTTGAAAGAAATGGCCCGAAATCATACTTAGTAGATAAACAAGTCTTAGATTATTTTTAGTTTTTAGGTATAATTTCGGTTGTAGAACTGACACGCCATTGATATCACCATCTCCTTAACACCAAGACCATTAGCAATAATCGTTGTTGACAGTTACACTTTTTTAGCTCAAAATATTGGAAAAAAACGTTATGTACCTACCTGTTATGCACTGTTAACAACCATTACCGCAACAGGGCTTATAGTCTTTCACATCAGTAACTTTTTCGTAAATATGTAAACTAATTTTGTAAAATTTACTTGTGTTCCAGTTCTTTGTGCGGCTCGACCACATTCGGAAATGCTTCACGCAGAATGGCGGTATCTTCGTTTTAGAAGAATTCAGTAAGTTCAATACTTCTAAACCATTAATTTATACCAATGGAGTTCGTCTCTAATAATCTGAACAGACAAACCCATCGATTTAGGTGATATAATCTAATTTTCCGATGTAGGTAAACTTACTCATTTACGAATTTATATTTCAGATCCAAAAACTAGGCAAATCATACAGAGAAAGTACAAATCTGTCATGGTAAGGCCACTTCCATTCAATCCATGATATTAATCATTTATGTCGCATTATGTATGTGTTCATTTGTTTTCCTTTATGTCTGTTGTAGGCTGAGAAAGTAGTGTTTGATCTGCATCGCCTCTTCTCCATATGGCTTAGTCGGTACTACCTCTATCTCGAGGAGAATGAAAGATCGCTCAATGTTTTTAGTTAATTGTTTTACACGTGTACGTATTACGACTTTTGTTTTTATTTTTTATTGCTTGTTGGCTTTGGCTTGTTCTTTTTGTCGTGTCACTAGATCTTTCGACCCAGTGTGGTGAAAGGATTTCAAGTGCGCCTCGAAGGCTCCTTTCGTGCACTTTGGCATTCGACTTTCGCTGGCACTCTGACATACACAATCAGCTATTATTTTATCACATATAATTTAACTTTTGTTCTTCTGTTTGTTTATTTATCTAATAAAATAACTAGTACCTAACATTTAAATTGTTTATAAATATGTTTTTTATTACGATAGGATTTCTAAAGTGGGCTTGCCCCACTCAACTGTCTTAGTAGCGTGGCAGACAAAAAGACAAAAATAACTTTAATTTCAAAATATCAAAAGGTGAATATGCTACTACAATACCTACAATTTTAAGAAAAGACCATTCCACAATGGGGGCTACAGCTACGTCGCCAGGCTACGTCCCCAATATTCCTCTATTTGAGTTTGGCGTCGTTGCCAAACCGACGCCAGGTGACTTAGCTGCCATACATTAATTAAGAATAGTTTGTATACGTAGCCTGGCGACATGGCTGTGGCGCCCCGGCGATGTAGGGCCCTAAAAACTTACTTTGGAATCTAACAAAAAACATGTATCGATCTCCAGGCGGATCAAATCTGCTACGCTGTTTTGTGCGTATTCTCGTACTTCGCGGCGGGCCAGGAGCAGAAGAAGGCGATACTAGAGCAAGCGGCGCGCGTGCCCCCCGCCTCCCCGCACCGGCTCGTCCCCGCCGAGCCCAGCCGCCGCGACCCGCCCAGCCCACAGGTACCACATACCGCCAGGGTTATGAATCACACCACACAGAATCATCATCGGTCCAGTTTATTCCACTTCTGGAAGGAGGCAACTCCCTTTGATGCCCGGTCTTCGCCTCAAAAATCGCCTCAAATTATTATTTTTCTTACACATGTGGAAATGCTCATGGATACCCACCGCTCTTGGGGGAGGGTGGACGGGTTATCATATGTCAGACTCTAACCGACTAAAACCCGATGGTGGCCGACCTCTGCGCATGAGAGGGACCCCGGGATATCCAAAGAACTCATACCGGTGTCCCTCAAGCACGTTGATGTGAGGCCCATCCCAGGAAAGGCTTGCGCCGACCCCGAGCTCCGCTTGCAGTGCATGCCTCCCTCCTCAGGGTCGCCACAAATTTCTATTAGCTTAACTGACTCAAGCACTTAGTGCACAGCGATCAAATATTTACAGTTCTGTTTTTTTTTTCAGGCTGAGAAGAAACCTTCCATCGAGCCAAAACCGACTCGAGGTGGGGACACCCGCTCGTCATCTGGTCGATGCGATACCGCGGCAGAGACGAGGGATAGCTCCACTCGGGGCAGCTCGGATCGAGCCAGTGAGGAGCGTGCAGGCGCGGGGCGGGGTGGGGGGCGCGGGATTGATCCGGCGCCCGATCGCAGGATTACGGTGAGACACTCTCAAAGCGATCTCGCAGTAAAGGCGAGGGTTACCTCCGCTCGGGGCAGCTTGGACTGCGCCAGTGAGGAGCGTGCAGGCGCGGGGCGGGGTGGGGGGCGCGGTCTCGAGCCGGCGCCCGATCGCAGGATGACGGTGAAAACTCACAAAACAATCTCGCAGAAAATACGAGGGTTAGCTCCACCCGGGGCAGATCGGACCGCTAAAAAAATTTACTAAAAAAGTTCTAAAATCATGTGTCAAGTGCACGAAAGGAGCCTCTTCGAGGTGCACTTGATATCCTTTCACCACACTGGTTCGATAGAATTGGTGACACGATAAGAAGAAGCGCCTAGTCGTAAAATTCGTCAGTAACAAACCCGTTATAATGTTATTTTCAGGTTGGAGAGACTGCTGCAGGTCCAGACCGAAGGGAATCCGAACCGGACCGGAGAGCAGAGCAAACGGATCGGCGGGATACTTCAGAGCGAAGGACAGAGCTACCAGCCGAGCGGAGAGAGACAAGGACAGAGCATAGCGGACCGGTGCGGAAGAATAGCCTGCCGCCGCGGCGCCCCCCGCCACCCGCGCCCCCGCATCAGCGCCTTGCGCGGGCGCAGTCGCTCGCACCCGCGCTAACGCCGCCGCGCCCCATCGACCCACCCTCCGTAAGTCATACTTGTAACAACGTCTTGATTCGACGCCGTCACTGCAACGTTATGTTATGCAGTCGTGAACGTAACCTTAGCAATCTCGCAATTCGGCAACTAGCATTCTGAAACCAATTCTCACATACACCATTTTAATGGCCGGTCCCACGCAGGGTTGTGTTCAATTATTTTATTTTCAATCCACCTGCTCGACAATGTCCAATTACATATCATGCAATCTCAACGTAAAGTAAAGCATTACCTCCCAAAGGGAGATAAAATTGTATGATACTCCGAAGGGAGTAAGGTAATTTGAATTTGGAACGTCTAATTCGTGTGGAAATGCTCGTAGAGCACTCTAAAGAGGTTTCTTTCGAAAATCAAACTGGCCACCAAAGCAGAATTAAAAAAAAAGCGAAAAGGCGCAATTTCAATGATCGTGAAACAAAAGACGGTGTTTGGAAACCTAGCTTTGTGTTGTGTCGCAGAAGGTGTAAAAAGTAGAGTATGCTCCTCTGGGATAAACCCTGTCTTCGACTTGGGCAGCTTGAACCCCTCGCGTCACTCAGGACTCTGCTCTCCTACGACGACGCCGACGGGTCCAAGTTACACTCACCCAAATCATCCATCATTACCTACCTACTATATTGTCTTCAGTGTTGAAAACCTATTGTGTACTTTATTCCTTGTAATGTTGGTTCCAGATTCCCCCGCGCGTGACTCCGGCGCGTCCCCCCGGCCCGCCCCCCGCGCTGCCCCCGCGACAGCTTTCCACAGCTGCAGACCTCAATAATGTTCCTAGGTATACCACAATCATATAACCGAGGCGCAACGCTTATTACGTTATTGATATCAACTGAAAGTGTCGTCTGCAAGTATAAGACACTTCGTTATTGCTACGCAGTTTATATTAAATTAATACCGACTTGCACCAAACTATCAAAGTTCCTAAGCAATTGCTTAACTCGCTTGACAGTTTTTAACGGTATGAATTTGGACCGGTAAGAACTGGCAAGCAAGAAAAGTAATTGCTTATGAACTTTGATAGTTTGGTGCAAGTAGGCATAAGTCAATTAAAAAAAATGCATCATTGCTTAAATATTTTTAGACATATTCATATTTTAAGGTTAAACAAAATAATTAAATCCATTTTTTTGAGTGGTAGGTATTATTGTTATTGACCGATCAAAATGTAATAAAAGTAAAAAGAAGACGAAGATTCCGCAAATTAAGGAAAAAAATACATAAAAAGAATCTACAGGAAAAATCTCATTCTTCAAGACTTTTTTCTATTATTAATGACTGTTTTTTAAATTATGCAGCCCAGCCAATAATACCATGAATCAACTCTAAGGTAATGGCAAACTGCGCTCACTCACATCGCATCTCAATCAAACACCAAAATTATATTCGTTGCAAACCACAAACCCATATAGTTACCCGTATAGCTCCTTTTAGAATAGAAGTTGTAAAATCGCAGACAAACTCGTAGAGCTAGACCAATCACAAGAATTAGCTTCTACCCGAACAAAATTCTGGTTCAGTTTTAAATGGTTCGAAGCGAACTATGACCTTACGCACCTCTTCAACTCCTGTCTCCTAAACCTCTAAACCGATTTGCTTCCCCTATGAACTCAAAAATTATTTTAAATTTGCCTACCCATCTTCCAATTTTTTTTAAGGATCGGATAAGCAGTTCAGGACATATCGTCGGACAATCATACACACCAAATGCCTTCTATTCTCCCCAGTATCTAGATATAGAGATATTTTCTTTGATCGATCTATCAGTTCCGGTTTGAAGGACCACTGTGTGCAATTACTGGGTTTTAGAGACATAAATCTATCAAATTAGTGGCTCGCCTCTTACCTATAGGTCGAAGTTTCATTCCAGTCGTATGCATTGGTAACATTCCTCGAAACTGTATACATCTTGTTGGTTTTTTTCGCTAAAAAGAAATGTAAAACACTAGTGCACCGGTTTGAAAGGAACCGTTTCTATGGCATTACTGGGCTCCCAAGACTCTGAAAGTTTGAAGGTGGACGAGCGCCATTAGCAGGGCTGGACTGGATCAAACTCCCGCGTGTTGAAGTGAGGCTAGTTGTAATCCCTTACAAAAAAAATACGATCTGAATTATTCAAACACTAACTGTTACCAACAGGAAGTAAACAAAAGCATTTCGTTTTCAAAGATAGCTTATAAGGCGACACCTAGACCTACAATAACATTGCACTATATTCACGGTCAAATTTAAATCACCATAAAAAAAAATACGCATAGTCAGTTGCCGTTACTGAACACATATACGGCAAAAAAACTTGAAAAAATTAAGTCGAATTATTGTCAAAATAAATTTTATTAAAATTGGATAACTGTAACCGTTAGTCGTTTTCCTGTGGATTTGCGGCAGGCGGTACCTTTAATTGATAATAATTTAAGTTTTTTTCATCGTTTGGCAAACCCGGGTACCTAGCTCGAGCCAGCTCGCAAAACCTCGGCTCGGGCGCCGCACTCGCGCCGCTGTCACTGCCATTTTGTAGAAATCCAAAATTCTGACTGCACAGATGTAACGTAGTACCCTGTTTGCATTGCCCTTTTAATTTTTTTTGGTAATTAAAAATTGGTGGTGTATTTTATTGAAGGAAAGAAAGATTCAATATGAACCCTATACGGTCAATAATATTGCACAATTCGTCATATTGCGCAATATAATTGATCGTCTAGGGGACGCCTGATTAGGCGTAAAGGTAATCAACGTTCAGTTTAAGTGTAACTACTGATACCTAAATCAGCGCCCACATAAACTATTAAGCCATGTATTCATTGAGAAACAATGTTTCGGATACACTGTTTCTAAAACATCACGCAGAAGTTTACAGAAACAATGTTTCGGAAACTCTGCCGTCCACATCATCAGTTGTTTACAATAAATATTTCTAATATAAAAAAAAAAAATGTTTTTCGTCGCTCCACACTCTCCATGTTTATGAAACAAGTTTCATGCGCATCCACACTCATATGCATCTGTTGCGAAACTGATTTGTTTCTGTGCTCTCCATCCTGAGCGGAGAGCACAGAAACATGCTGAGAAACACGTAGTGTTTACCGAAACAAATAAAATATATGTTTCAGAAACATATTTATTGGTTTCACAAACACGTTAATTTTGTTTCTGAAGCAGTGTTTATAAACAAATGTTTCTCAGTGAATACAAGGCTTTATAAATGTTGTTTTTGATGAGTATTGATACAATGTAATGTTGTGCAGCATGGGTTCTTCGAGCGCTGGGCGTCGCGCGCCGCCGCAAAGACAAGGTTCAATCAGCGGGCCGTTCGCGCCAACCAACCCCTTTACAACGCCGCGCCACGCCGAGTTCATTATCCCGCAGAGGAACAGTGTACGACGCTCCTCGACCACCGATAGACAATAACCACCATCAAATGTTAATACTATAAGTTATTAATACTATTTTTAAAATAGTATTTTATGTCGTCATCATTCTAAAACGTCACAAGGCAAACTAACGCTTTAGGGCTCATTCGCATGAGCGTTTTTTTTAACGAGCGATCAAAATCCGTTCAAACAGATCCAATGCATTTTGCGCATTTGCTGCATTTGTTATATTTGAACGGATTTTTAACGCCCGTTAAAAATGGCTCGTGCGAATGAGCCTTAAGGTTGCGTTGCCACTGACGCGGAGCTGGGCTTAGTGGAGAGGAGCGGGCCGTAAATTGGCCTATCACAGTGCTCGAAGTGGAGATGTCGATCACTGTGATTGGTCAAGACACGATCCGCACCTCTCCACTCCGCCCCGATTCCTAACCCTCCGTTCCCACTTGTCGGGTGTTGGGCCCGACAAGAATTCAAAATGGTGCTTAATTCTATACGAATTCTATTCGGAACCGACAAAAAATCGTGTCGGATAAATGTGAACAGTTTCACAAAAAATCAGTTACTAGATTATCCGACATTTTGTCGGGCCCGACACCCGACAAGTGCGAACGGAGCCTTACATAATTGATGTTCGCCGCCGTTTACACTTTAAAGAAATAAGCTTATTTTGTAGTAGACTTGTTGTAAAATATTATGAAATGAGTTTAATAGACGCTAACAATCTTAGTAAAATTGTATTTCATTAATTCATTAGCATATCATTACAAATTTAATAAAAAATATGATCTGTGTTTAAAAAAGATAAACATTAATGTGATTTTGTATGAGTATCTAAGTAAATACTTTTATCAGCCAATTTTTTTTATATTGTTGATGAATACAATAACATTAAATTATTTATATAAAGAAATCTGTTCATTTTTAACAAAACTCATAATCCAGCCAGGGTCATTCATACCTATGTATTGTAAAATATGTTTAAAGAGTTATTTATGTAATGCAATAAATAAATACAAAATAATAAGTCTTCGTTTGCATTAAGTTCTAATCCTATCCGGTTAAAGAGCGTCCTAGCACTCTCTATTTCTATCTCTAATGCTGGGGCTACATTATCGCGTGATAATTCGTGTCGCGATCCTAACCTAACCTTCCAATACTATACCTAGGTACCTACTAATAAATAGGAAATAACAAGTATATGAAGGCATGTGAGCCAAGGCGGCGCGCGGCGGGCACTGGGCACTTTGGTTTCGTGCGCCGAGTAGGTTTGATTTATTCATCATTTGTCTACATAGTTACCAGGACAGCATAGATGCTAAAGGAGTGTTCATTATTTTTTAAAATCATATATTCAGACAAATTTAGTTCTGCTATTCGAAACACAGGACAATGAGAGATTTTAGAAAATAATGAACACTTTTAGAATGTATGCTGTCCTGGTACTTACCTATAAATTAAGTAAGACCCTGCAACCAACCAACTTCTTGGGCTTTATGTCCTTCTGGTACCTTGGACGGATAGATGCACAGACACACTGACCTATTAAACGCAAACCCCAACTATGAAAACTTATTATTTCGACCACAAAGTAGGTATGGGTATGCTGTCCTGGTACTACCTATAAATTGAGTAATACCCTGCAACCAACCAACTTCTTGGGCTTTATGTCCTCCTGGTACCTTGGACGGATAGAGGCACAGACACACTGACCTATTAAACGCAAACCCCAACTACAAAAACTTTTTATTTCGACCACAAAGTAGGTATGGGTATGCTGTCCTGGTACTACCCATAAATTGAGTAATACCCTGCAACCAACCAACTTCTTGGGCTTTATGTCCTCCTGGTACCTTGGATGGACAGAGGCACAGACACACTGACCTATTAAACGCAAACCCCAACTACAAAAACTTTTTATTTCGACCACAAAGTAGGTATGGGTATGCTGTCCTGGTACTACCCATAAATTGAGTAATACCCTGCAACCAACCAACTTCTTGGGCTTTATGTCCTCCTGGTACCTTGGACGGACAGAGGCACAGACACACTGACCTATTAAACGCAAACCCCAACTACAAAAACTTTTTATTTCGACCACAAAGTAGGTATGGGTATGCTGTCCTGGTACTACCCATACATTGAGTAATACCCTGCAACCAACCAACTTCTTGGGCTTTATGTCCTCCTGGTACCTTGGACGGACAGAGGCACATACACACTGACCTATTAAACGCAAACCCCAACTATGAAAACTTTTTATTTCGACCACAAAGTAGGTATGGGTATGCTGTCCTGGTACTACCTATAAATTGAGTAATTCCCTATAACCAACCAACTTCTTGGGCTTTATGTCCTCCTGGTACCTTGGACGGACAGATGCACAGACACACTGACCTATTAAACGCAAACAGCAAGTATGAAAACTTTTTAGTGTTTAGGTATAATATCTAACCTAGTTATTATGTTTATTAGTTACTTAAAAAGCATTTTGTAGTTGACTGTTCTCAATATGTTAGGTATGTAATAGGAACAGAAGGAATTCATCGATGTGAGGAATTACATTTAGAATATTACATTATTCCCCGTATAGTTTTCATATTCAGTAGGAGCATCAGGACATGCGCTATAACTGGCAGAAGGTGGATAAGAAGAGCCGAAGCGGGGAAAACTTACCTAGCAGGTTGCATACTTTGTCGTAATAAAGGTAGGTAGGTACTTAAATATGATTAACAAAACATTTTTTCTTGACAAGTATAGATTTTTTATTTACAAGTTAGATTACCTAAAAATACAGTTTACTGTAGTGATATATTTGTTATGTGTGTACTAAATTATCAGCTGTATCGTTACTTTGTGAGTAGGCAGTCCTAGTTTACAATAATAGTAGGTACTTTCTTAAAATTAATTTAACGATAATATCACAGAAAACATTTTATCAATGGACTTTGAAATATGTATATTATGTACCTACTATGTTTTTTATGTTCTTATTTCTACCTACCACATTTTGGTTGAAGTATAAAAGTCCAGGAGTAGAGATCGTTAACCTATCGTTACTCAATAAAACATATAACAACTTTTTAAAACTACAGTCCTACTATAAATAACAACAAGCTTTTTTACGGTAAAATGAAGAAACAAAGGTATACCCCAATTTTTTAATTACCAGATATACCTAAACGGGCAATGCCGAAGAGTGTACTACGTTGTATCTGTGCATTCCGAATTTTTGGTTTCTAAAAAATGGCAGAGTGACAGCGGGGCGAGTGCGGCGCCCGCGCCGAGCTGCAACGAGCTGGCTCGGGCTAGGTAAGGTACCCGTGTTTTCCAAACGATGAATGTTTAATATAATTTATCAATGATGCGTACCGATTGTCGCAAGGCCATAATGCCATAATGTTCAATATGTATCATATTAACTTTAAAAAAATCGAATTATTTTTGTACGTTTTTTTCCTTGTCTGTGTTCTGTAACGGTAACTGGCAATGCGATTTTCTGGTAATTAAAAACTTGCAGTGTTGAAATAAGAACTTTGTTATTTTTCAATTTAAACATACGCAGAAGATACAAACTTAACATTGTTGAATGCACATAATTGAATGAGACCATCCTTGGAGAAGGTATCTATCTATTCAATACAAAAAAAAATATAATTCAGAAGACCTCGTAAAAAAACTTACATGAACATAATAAAAAAAATATAATTAATACGGGTCGAAATGATAACATTCCTTTTTTGTTTTCGTCAGTTTCAAAATCTTCCAACATATTAGTAGGTAGTATTAACGCTACAGCAAGTAATGGGGCATGTTTGTTTATAAGTAATTTACAAAAGGAACGTTTTTAAGAAAAATAATCTAAATCACTTTAGATTCAGTCTCATGCAACGATGATTCTCAGCCTAAATTAAAATTCAGTCAAGCGTGATCTTCTGGGAACGCACTGCCCATTGCTGTCGTTAACATAAGTAGGTTCTAATCACTAACATAATAAACGTCAAATTAACATGACACCCTGACTCGGAACTCGATGCTCCCCCGCGGCTCTGCGCGACGTGTCGTCCGTCCGTGTTTCTTCTCCCTCTTATTGTGAAGTGAAGCCTTATCATCACCAAGTATACCACGTCCTCTTCTCTACCAAGATTATCCAATTCTACACTGTAGTTTGCACAAAGTCATATAGCCAGGTGTCATGTTGATTCGCCCGAGTTGTACAATCTACTTACATGCCAAGTAACTATACCTACTATTTTAATTTTTCAAAATTATTAAATAGGCATCTTACTCAGTTTCTCTTTGTAGGTAGGTAACATCAATGTATGTTCTTTCTTAGGTACTTAACATCAATTATTAATTTGCAATTTTCCTTACACATTACATAATAGGTACATGTTTACAGGTATTATCACCTTGTTTGATTTTAAAATCTTTTTGTATTTACAGAATATACAAATAAGTTCCTACATACCTACTTACATGGGAACCTGACTAATCAAAACGTAAACATTTTAACTTTTCATTTTTGGTTTTCGATCAAATTCCTTGTTTTCAATTTCAAGTACAGAGATTGTGTGGATTTCTGAGCTTCTTTCAGTTTCGAGGGGAGAGAGTTTTAGGGCACTTTCATCTTCAATTAATATGCTTGTTTCTTCCAGTCCTTCCATTAATTCAGATTCCTGAAAAGTAAAATATCGAATATGTAAAGGTAAGTACTAAGTACCTAGGTACCTATAATGTGAAGATTTTTTTTTCTGACGGACGTCTAAGCAGACTGCCACAGATGGCCATTACTGCGACACCGGACTATCGATGAGGATTCTACGTTTCTGACTTAGCGGTTTCGTTAAAACCAAATCATAGTTTGACCGAAACCGCTGTACGGGGGGCGGCGAAGCGGAGGGGGATTTTTTTTTAACTTTTTACAAGCTTACATCTGACCACCATCTCATCTGATGGTAAGTGACGATGTGGTCGTCGATGTAGCACGCTTACCTAGAATAATCCTATTCACTCTTGCCTTAAAGACACCCAAATTATAGTGATCGAGAAACACTGACGCCGGCAGATTGAAACAGCCCACGCTATTGCGATGACGGCGGACTGACAGAGACGCACAATCGCACATACCTACGTGTGATTTTTTTAAATCAACAGGATCAATTCCCGCCTAGTGTAATTGATTTTTATTATAAAATCTTAGTATGCAGTTTTAGTTTTCATCTAAATCGACCCGAAGGGTCCTTAAAGCGTTTTTCGATATTTCCCATACTTAAGGATTTAGCCACACAAACCAGTTGAAAAACTCATCTGCATAATTATGTTTCTGCCTTTAGAACAGGACGTGTTTTATTTTACAGATGTTGACGATTACCGTACCTCATAGGCATGTTGAGACGTCTCATACTCTTGGTTATCGTCGAACGGTGTGAGTTTACTTAGTTTCTGGATTCCATTTTCAGTTATCACCTGAAAAGATTGTAAAAGTACCTATATGAGTCGTCAGAATCAGTTAATAGTGTTAGTGCTTCGCACAATAGGTACTAGCGTTCTTAGCTCTAAAAGATAAGTGAAAAAAATAGGGAACGGAAGTCATACTTGTGAAGAAATATGATAGAAAATACATTGATTGCAGACTGAACTGGAAAATTGGAACAAAATGCGTCGTCGAATTTTAATTTCGTCATCGTCTGTAGGGTTTTAAAATTAGTAGTGTCACGTTACAGTAGGTAGCGTATAGGGCAAGCAATCGTAAATAACTTACGTGTTCTTTTGTTAGGTGTTGAAGTTTTATCTCGTGGCTTAGGAGATGTCTATCTGCCAAGGTACACACTTGCCATTCCAACTCAACGTTTTGTGGTATGATAATTTTTTTTGACAAAACCCTGAAAGATATTGTTAATCTATAAGTACCTATTTATACACACTATTAAAGTTTTAAAGGTATTTAGTGTAAGCTGTAAGCCATGTACCTATGGTTATTTGTTATGTATACATTCAATCACGAAAATATTACACTGAATCGACCGAATTTAATTTTGGGTAGGCCTAGGCACATACCTTGCTAGTACCTACCTACATAAAGTTTAATTAGCATCTAAAAAAGGACTAGCTTTTGTCATCCAGATAACACAGCTTACACAGCTTATTAGGTATAGCTATATATATATACTATAAGAGAGTATGGACTGTGTGAAAGAGGAAATGAACAAAGCAGGCGTGTACAGAGATGACGGCTGATAGAGACGAATGGAAGAAGAAGACATGTTGTGCCGATCTCGCCTAAGTGTGGGATAAGGGCAGGGCGATGATGAATTTAAGAAAGTAAAAATTGGACAGATTTTAGTAAGGACCTAATATTCTTTATATTAGGTCCTTACTGAAATCTGTCCAATTTTGGTGGTGGTCTTACCTGTTAATTTCGTTCAATGTTTCATTCTCCTCAAACCATTGAATATGTTTGAAACCAGGCAAGTCAATGCTCAATAACTTATTCGTATTTCTTTTTCCACGTATCCATCCCAAGCTTTTTATATTGGAGCACTGAATCCAAACATATTCCCAAATATTTACATTATTTCCATTGACTGCATCGTCGTTATCATCATCCGAGATGAAAAGTATGTCGTTCTCCCAAGTGCTGCTGTCCACTTCTGAAGTAAGGAAGTTTTCTATATCCACGGACAATTCATCCATTTCATTATCATCAACCAAGTCATTTGAATTGAAATTGCAATTGCCTAATTTTTTGTTTATTTCTTCAGGTTTCAAAATGAACATTCCCGTTTTTGTGAGCTCGTCATTATTTTTCTGCGGTGTCTCACTTTCAGAATAAACTGACGTTATTTTAATTTGTGATGCATCGGTTACGGTACTGGGCTCTGTGTATTCAAGCGCTTCTTCTGTTGTATTTACAATTTTGGCATCAGAATACTTTGTAATGTCAAGTAACGATTTTGGGTCATCTATTGAAATGGTATCTTTATGCGATGTCAGCGATTTCACAGTTAAATAAGACTTTCCTGAATTTGTAGATATTTTTTTAATAAGTCTTTCGTTAGAAGTGAGATGATAAAAGCCGTTAGTTCGAAGAATTTTGATTGGTTTCACAACTTTGACTTTATTTTTTCCTTGGTCATTTTTATTTACAAGGTCGTGGGTTTTTAGGATTTCTCCTGATGTTGATGGCAGGGTATTGCTTTCGCTAATATCATCGCCATCGTTGTTTTTAGATTTTGCTTTGATTGTAATTTTGATTGGATCATTTTGAACACATTTCGGTGATACAAAAGACAGTGGATCTTTCAATACTTTCTCATTATCAACTTTGTTGGTACTCAACCAATAACCTTTGATGCGTTTTTTTGTTCGGGATGAGTCTGTATAAGCAATTGCTTCAAATCCCAGTGGTGCATCTGTACTGTAAGGTCCCACCATTATAGAGTATTCGTTTGCATTGGGCATTGCATAAAACCCGAATGCGGTTTCCTCTTTTGGTTTATTTATTACAACCGTTTTATTCGTGATTCTAGCCAAATCTATAGCAGCAAGTATTTGTTCACGTTTTACGTAGAACCCCGCCTTGTGACAATGAATTTCAGAGAAACCATTTTCTATTGCCATTATAAACCATTTTGAGCGTTCAGAGTTATTAATTTTCGATTCACTTCCAGTATCCGAGCATTTCATAATGGGCTCGTATACGTTATCATTGTCATTACTACTCCTAAAATCTGTACAACAAACTGAATCTTCAGATTCAGTGTCAGGTATGTTTGTGCTGCCTAAAAGTTCATTAGGGTCAAAACCACGCCCATTTTTCTTCACAGATGCAATTATTTCCCAGCAGAATTCCCAACCAAGCAATATGCAAAAGTGGTCTCTACTTATTGCATTGGTAAGTAGGTATTTCACTACAAAAGGATACTCGTGTAGATCATCAAACTTAATGGTATTGATATTGACGCAATTTTGAAAAAAAGGATGCTTGTTGTCCACAGCCATAAATATACGATGTTGCGAGGACGTGGTAACCATGAAGATATTTTTTCTCGAGCTGTATCGACTTAGCACAAACTCCCAAGAATGAATTATTACTTTTCCTTTTAATGGACCTTCCAAAGTAGTTTTTTTTCCTTTTAAAAAGTTTTGTTTAAGAATTTCAAAACTTTTTGGAAATTCTTGCTGTATAATTTTTGTACGAGTTGCTTCGTCTAGTTCACAGTGTATTTGAAATTGATTGTTGTATTTCTCGGATTGATGTGATTCCTTAATGTTGTCTGTCAAAACAAGTTTTGCTAGGACCAGTTTAGACTTAGGTTCTGCTGTATTTCTATATTTTTGCCGAATATTTTGCATTTTCACATCTTTCACTCTTGCAGGTTTGCGTTTTCTTCCTTCAGGCACATCTGTGTTAACTGTCAAGTTATCTGGTGAATTACGCTCTGCGATCCCACAAATTTCATGATTAGTTTCACTGGTGTTCATTATCTTCATAATTCTTTTCTGCAACTGTGTATCATTTTTCTCCATTTCTAAAATTTTGTGATTAGTAATTTTATAATACTTGTCTCTGTATTTTCTACCATTATATGACGTTGTTCTTGCACATGTGTCAGGTAAATTATCTCGACAGTTTTCTTTTAAAATATCACCTTCTATAGATGAAAAGCTTTTATTATTTTCACTGTTATCCTTGTGGCATGCCCGCGGTCTAAGAACGGTTCTGTTATCATTCTCTATCTTTTTGTGCTCGCCAATTATATTATTTTCAAGGTATTTTTTAATTGGTTCGGAAATAGCATTGGAAGCAGCAGAAGTTTTTAAAAATCTACCTTTGCAAAAACATTTGTACAAATTGTGGACCATACACCAAGGTTCAATATTAGTGTAGTTAAGTTTTTTATCGACAATAGTTAACATTTTTTTCGGTTCAGGTGTAATTTTCAGCCGCATGTTGCTGTAAAACTCTGCATATTTCTTAGAAGATTTTAAGTTTCTTTTACTTGATTTTAAAAAAATGCTTTTCTCGCCTCTTACTACGACTGTTTGATGAAATTTCTGTTCTTCTTTTGCTAAGTTACAATTTATTTCAGTATCTAACTTCATTAACCCCGGGATAAGGTCAGTGCATCCATATTCCATCAACTCAATATCTTTGTACTTCGAAAATTCACATTTGCATCCTAACATGCATTCAAAATGACCACAGTGTTGTTTAAATTTGTATGTACAATCTAAAGAGTCACAGATACATCCCAAATTACAGTACGACTTCCCACAAGACTTTGAAGATATTTTCTTTGGTGTTCCAGGCAGCTTTATAATCGTGACGTCAAGTCTGTCTAGCTCTCCATACTTCTTTTTATTTTTGTCTTTAGTGACACTGATATCTTCTATTGGCTCAGAAGAAGTCGAAGGTAGTTCATGTTCTCTAGAGAAAAACTCATCTTCCTTCAAGGAGATTTCTACAGAAGCAATAATATTTTCCATCATGTTTTTAATGTCAGGCATTATATCTTTTTCACTGAAAGATTTGTAATCTGATTTATTATAGTGTTCACTAGTTTCATGTGCAATGTCCCGTCGCATTAACAGGCGGTTTTGATCACACTTGTATTTCAAGTCAAAAGTAACGCAGTTTTGTTTTTCCAAGTCTACAATGTTTTTGTTTTGAACTGTGCTTAAAACAGAAACTGCAAACTCTGCCCATTCCTTGCTGATTGAACCATCTTCAGCGCGTAATTTATACAAAAAGCTGGTTATAACAGGCTCTAAAACCATGCCACTCACAGGTTGGATAACTAGTGCTGGTTTCGGAAGCTTTATTAGCTCTGGCGGACCCATGTGATATTTTTGATGTGAATCGTCAAGGCATAATTTCTTTTGAAGCGGACCAGGTTTAAATTTGATATTTAAAGAATTACGCAACAAGCCGCTTCTCTTTTTTATTTTTCCGCTTCTATCTAATCCACTAACTCTTTTGCTTTCCAACGTTTTCTGCCCCACGTCATAATTACAGATGAATCTATTTTTTCCTCCCTTACTTCCAGTTACTCGAATGCGTTTACCATTCCACAAAACAAATTGTGTTGGATTTATGTGTTTTTCTGGGTTGATATTGTTTAGCATTTGCCAAGCCGTTCTTGATATTGGATGATCCGCGTTGAGTAATTTTTTAGCCATCATTTTTGTGCTGTATTCGCTAACAGAACCCGCCCTTATTTTTGCTAGTAATGCATTTTGCTGTTTTTCCATATCTTCAATAATTGAACTGAAGTTATCTTGTTCAAATTGGTTTCTTAATTCTCTTACCGTTCTTACTTTCAACCAGGATCTCTTTTTTGGAACAAAGTTTTTTTCTCGAATGGGTTTAAAGTTTCGTAATAACGTCTCATCTTCGGTGTTGTTAACCGGTACCGGCTGAACCGGGGTAACATTTAGAAGCTCATAAAGGTTATTGTTTCCTTTGAAATCTATTCTTGTTATTTCAGAGCAACATACCTTTTCATTATTTTCCATTGTGACCACCTAAGACCTACCTGAAACAATTGACAAACTTTATCGATTTAAATTAGAACAATATTATATCATATCTATTAATATATCTACTTATACTATATTATAAATATACCTATTTATCTACAAGTAAGTAGGTAGGTACCTACCTAATTAATTGTATGTTCTTACCAAGTTTCCGATGCACAGTTTCCGACAAACAAAACATAACTCATAGTTAACTTTTGTGTAGCTTAGGTACCATTATTTTTTCAAAATTTATACTGTATAAAACTAGTTAGATGTGGCTTAAAAAAAAATGCGCGAAGGGTCTGTTTAACAAATTTATTTGAATAAATTCTTATACAATTTCCCTCATTTATTTCTTTTGTGCACTATATTATTATAATAATTTAAGTAAGTAGGTACCTACCTAATTCTAGTATGTTTAATAGGAATGTACCTACCGATCGGATCGGAACTAACCGTTGAGGTTGGCTCCATTCTGACACAAAAGTATTTGCCGGATAGCTAATCGGGAAGTGCTTGAAATTTAGGTTACATTGCAATATTTCACCCGGAACGACAGACAGACACAAACAAGAAAATAACTGAATAAAACTAAGCCTTGCGTTAGACTTAAACAGGCAAAGCAGCTCGTATCTTCGGCACGGCTATCAGGTATCGAGTTGGATATGTTGAGCTACCTAAAGATAATTTACAACAGTCTATAGTTAGCCCAATTGTTTCCTTTTGTATATTTGGTTATAATAAGCTATAAGTATTAAAGACTATTAAAAACTAGAAATAAATTACAGCACATTGATATTATCATAAACTTACCGAGTTAGACTTAGGGTTATATTTTAGATAAAGACGCCATTTAAAAAATCTCTGTTCTGAGTTCATGACAGTTCATTCATGGATACAAAATGGCCGGATCGGGATCGACCGCTCGGTATCGAGCGCCACACCGTCCGTACTTTAAGAAGCAATGGAGTAGCACTTTAAAAGTTTAATTTATGGATTAATCCATTTTAATCCTACTTGGTCCAATATATTTTACCAAAATATCTGCATAAAATTGTGTTGTGTAATATGGCCAATCCATTCTAGCATATATTTCAAGGCCACACTTGCCAAACCCCACAGAAAATAAATTAAACCGAAACATTGTAATTCATGTAGGTAAACTTTGGCGTCTGTTTCCTCGCAGCACACGAGTAACACGAAACGTACCTACATAGCATTTCTAATACTCTTTGAATAACGCAAATCCTTGAGTTCGATGCCTTTTCCTCACGATGTTTTACTTCACCGTTGTGAAAACGTGGGATGCACTCATAGATTTTTTCTACTGAAAACCCCCATTTGCCTGCCATCAGATCGCAAGGCAAGGGCCTCATCCACTCAGCCACCCCGTCCGGCGTCCTCTGAGTTGTGGGTGTGTCAATTAGCAGTTTAAGTGCTGTAAAAATACGCTAGTCCTTAATCTTACTGTACTGACTGGAATCGTGCAGATGCTCGCGGACGCCCGTTTCCAAACATCGGACAGACAGACGTCGTACGTAGCACGTGTCCATGTTTCACTCGGTAGGTATGATGTGCGGTGCAAGATCGACAGAATTCATAACCTCAAATTTTTGACTAGCGCCCTGTTACACGTGGTCAATGGTCATATTGGCTGTTCCCTGCGATTCTACAGATTTGATTACGGACGGCCGAATACCACGGACGTCTGTGTTTATGCGAACGACCGCTCAACACCTCGCAAGAGCTCGCACCGCTCTTTAGAAGTTACTGACTAGCCGATGATCGGAACGTGAGACTGTTGTCAGTGTGTCCGTAATATCGCGGATCGTGTGAAAGAGCCATAACTGAGACCATATCGTAGATCAGTCACTCTCTTTTCAAGACTTACTCTATCTCTACTTTATGTCTTATCAACTCGACCAAGTGTAAACCAGGTGTTTACGACCCAACGTGGTCGTTTCTATGTAGGTAGGTAGGTAGGTACCTGATCCGGTACTTGATCGACCAACAGACGATCGATAGGTAGGTACGGTCAGATATTACAAAGACTAGGTTAATGATTAAGACGTGACTATCTTTTCAGCAAACACTTTGTAATCAAAATAGTTATAGATACTTACCAAAAATCGTAAGCTTGATCTTTTCATCACAAAATAAACTCCATTTTCATACATCGAATGAAAACTGAAACTACAAAATGGCCGGCCTGACTACTATGTACACGTAATCTATCATAATCCAACGCGAAGTGATTAACTTTGCACCGAATAGCACTTCATAACAGAAGAGGTATTATATATTCCTCGCATTAGTCGATATTTTAGCGTAAAAATAAAAGTTATTACAGTTTTGGAACCAAAACAAACAAATATGATTCCATTGCGTTGTGCGTATACAATCTTTTAGCATTCGTTCGTCCTCACAGATTATTCAGAGTGAGTACTAACGTATTCGTTCTAGAATTCAATCTCAATCTTCGATCTACAGATTAAATTAACACCACAGTCTGAAAATTATAGCGCCACTACGTTACTCTGACTAATCTGTGAGCCACCTGTGCTTGTATTGTAAACAAGGGCCAATAAATTACGTAGTACTTTCATAAAGTTCTTTGATTGTAAACAAGGAATTTATTATAGGTACGTTTAATAGTATTGTATTGATAGAAATTCCTTGATTGTAAAATAAGGTCTTTTATGGTATTTTCTAATTTCCTACAAGGTATGAGACAGACCTAGTACCTACAACACTTGAGCTTATTTACTTAAAATGTTTATTCTTCAAAATTTGTTAACACATCTACCATACAACAATGCATAATGGAACTTACCTCAGATCCTCCAAATATCAAAAAGGGGATCGAGTTTGATCGAACTCAGTGATCATAGTACTTACTTAGGTTTAAGCGTTTACTGAAATCTTAGCTAGTTTTTTATTCTTTTCTAAGGCTTCTTCACAGATGAAAAAATGTGATTGCTGAATGAGACTGGCTTAATTTACTTGCATTTTGAAATATTTAGGTATCTGTGGCTGGGAGTTTTGTGATGGAGGTTATGTTATTGACTTTGATGATTGTAAGTAAAACTATAATATCTTATGGAATTTATTATGGTTATTGATTTATTTGTTGGCTCGTCTTCATCATAGCCTTTGATTTATTTACTCTACTCAAAGATCAAAGCCAGCTACGAATTTTGTACTTTCGTGATCATAGGTTAACAGCCAAACTGGTTGAGCGGTCCGCCATGTCGCGTCGCACAGTGTGCAATATGCCCATAGAATCGGACATTCTGATTGAAGCTCAGCATTTGATGCGTTTTATTATTCTATATACCTAAGCTAGAGTAGAACTCTCGGAAGCCAATTATGTATAGTTAGGTATTGAGGAATAATTTTTTAAGTGTAGCTACCTAGGTACTTTGGAGGTACCTAGGTATAAAAAGTACAAAAACCTGATTTTCTCGCAAATTGAATATTTGACTGTGAATTTCAAAGCGTAATTTAATTGATCATGTAAAACAGTATTTTTCAAGCTTTAGCGCATTTCTAAAAGATTTTTAGAACGTGAGTAGGTAATTTCAAAATATCACTCAAATGCTTTTGATTTTTTTTCTCAATTTCTGTGCATAAGTTTAGGTGCGGAAGCACCTAAACTTATTTTTATAATCAAAACTATTGTGTATTTTATAACACAAAAAAACAGCATTCTTCTTCGTTTTGATTCTGAAATAAAAATCTTTTTAAATTTTGAGTCGATACTTCTATCATTTTTTGGCGGTTTACGGCGGTTATGACCTCGGGACCTATAACAAGACCTGAAATGTAACCTACCCAATATTTGCAATAAATACTGAATACGGGACGTTTGTTTTCAACTTGAAGTAGGAACAATTTTCAAAATTTCAAGTCTCTACGTCCAGTGGTTTGTCTATCTATCAGTTAGGACTAAGCCTTCTAGGATAATATAAATAATTAAGTACTTACTTACAAGTTACATACTTACTCGGTAACTCTATTGGTTAGATTGACCATTTCTATTGGACACGTTTTCAATGTGCTGAGGCATGATCCTGTAGGTAGGTGTAGGCATCGATGTGGTGTAGGTACTACTCGGGCGAATAACATGACACCTGAAAATGACGTTCGTGCAAAGTACAGCGTGGAATTGGTAAATCTTGATAGAAAATAGGTCCTGTAATACTTGGTAATGATAAGGCTTCGCAATAAGAGGAAGAAGAAACACGGAGGACACCGCGCGGGAAGCATAAAGTTCCGAGCCACGTGTCAGCCAGGTGTCATGTTCATTCGCCCGAGTAGAATATCTATTATCAGTGATTCACTCAGATCACAGGTCTTGGATACTTTCGACTGTATGTCGCCTCAAAAGTATAAACGAATCGCACCAAGTCAAGTCAACACAAACATTTGAATGTTTTAATTCGTAAGGCCCTTAATGACCTTTAGTGCGGTTTCAGACTAGCGTATTTTTCGTGTCGCACGTATACGGGTGGATATTGGTATTTGCGAAACTTCAAAAGCCCAACGCCCGTAGCACCGGTATACGCGCATAGGTATTATCAGCATTTTCGCACGGTTTTTTTAGCGAATTTCAAAAGCATGAGGCGTTTCTCGCGTCTTGTCACGCGTACACGCGCTGCATAACTCAAAACACGAGCGGCGAATCCGCCCAGTTAATCCGCTAATCTGAAACTGCACTTACAGTTGGATTAAAATAAAACCGTTATAAAAGTTACTTAAGTTTTATTTTCTCTTCAACATACTTTTCGTAAGTCATCACATCACAACACCCTATGATACTGTAGGTTTGATTCGGCCGGCTTCCATTATCTTCTTATTTTCGATTCATTCGATCTCCTAGTACTGGTACACATAGGTTAAGAAAGATATTCGTCACTCAAAGTAGAGTTAAAATTTTATCTAAGTTAGAATTCATACAAACTACCGTTATCGATAGCCTCTTGTTAGGTATGATTGGTACTCATTTTTTTTAATAACACTTACCTTTTTCGTAAATACCTACCTACGTTTTTAGACACATCAAGTGCAGTGTAGAATCATCCTATAGCAAAACAAATAGACTACGTATCTAAAAAAAAACAAATATCGTTTATTCAAATTTTACATACTTACCTACAATTTTTTACAAGGTTTGAAGGCTCTAGTAAGTTTGATAAACCTGTGTTAAAAGAGCCCCGTCATATTCTCTATTTGTATCTAACTTATATTTAAAAGGATATTGTTTATCTCTGGGTTCTTCGTGGGAACGATCCCGGAAAGGAGACTTTTCCTGAAAACACCAATAAAAAAATTAACGACATCAATGTAATTTTCGCAATTTATATTCCGGGAAACTAAACACCTAGCAACTTCGTTGTTTCCCGTGGCCTAATTTCAGAGCGGTGCCAACCCTATATTATGAAATTCTTTATTGTACGTCGCAAACAAGTTAAATTATAAATCGTAAAAGAACATGTACAAAGGCGAGCTTAACCCTAATAAGAGTTTTCTTCCAGCAAACCTTTGAGGTTAGAGAGAGGCAATCCAATCACAGAGATTGGATTGCTTTAACATGTGTGAGATTGAATCACACACATGCAATAAACATAAAAATTTAATATAGGTACTTAAACTAAAAATATTTATCCAAATTAAATGAATGTTTTAAAGTTAAAGGCATTTTAAAGGAAGTAAGCTATTTAGCTATCGTTTTGGCCTTCAAGGTAGAAGTGATGTAATTTTAGGATATTCGTACCCTTTTATGATATTTCTCGTAATGGTGATCTTCTTGAGAACCATTTTGGTGACTTCCCATCTTGATTAGAGCTGAAAATTAATTTGTGGAAGATTAAAACTCGTTAAAGAATAATGTCAGAGGAAAGATTAAGAGCGGTTTCAGACGCGTATTTCTGTCGCGCGTTTCACAGGCTGATTGGTTTGGTACTCGTGAAACTTTAAAAGCTGAACGCGCGTATATCGGTGTTGACGCTCGGTATACACGCGCTGAAAAAGCATGCGCGGCGAATCCGCTTTTAATCTGCTTTGTGTCTCGTGTATGCGCGTGGTGCCACTTCTATGAGCGATGTCATGTCGCGCTTACGCCTACAACCGCGACGCAAGAATGTGTTTACCTTTATGTACTACCTTTACTTTATGTGTTACCTTTTCTCCTATTTGGATAGAAGCATGGTAAAAATACAGAAAAATGTATGCTACTCCAGAGTGCAACGCGTCTTCTTCTTCTTATCGTGTCACTAGTTCCTTCGAACCAGTGTGGTGAAAGGATTTCAAGTGCGCCTCGAAGAGGCTCCTTTCGTGCACTCGACGCATGTTTTTCGAACTTTAGGTTCTACGACATGCCGGTTTCCTCACGATGTTTTCCTTCACCGTTGCGAGAACGTGGGATGCGTATATAGATTTTTACGACTGATAAAACCCATTTACGCATGACTGCCACCGGATTCGAACCCGCGACCATCAGATCGCAAGGTAAGGTCCTCATCCACTCGGCCACCACGTCCTAACAAGCAACTCGACGACACACTGCCATTCGTCATTCTCTACCTATTGTACCTTTGGATAACTTAATAGCTTCGGAAATAATGAATGGTAAGTATCTCACTTGGATCATCAAAATAAACGCGTAACAAATATATTAAGTATTTTTATAAATTAATATGCCGTTTGAGAGCTACTGATAGCGGAAATGTGCGGTGATGACACAAGCACGTTTCACCATATAGCGTGATCCACCCACACGTAACATCCGGTTTCCCGGAATAGCATACCTCGTGGATTTGTGCCATGGTTAGTGTTTTGCATAGACACATTATGAAGTTACGTCATATTTTTATTTTAGACTCCACATTGTTTTTTGTTTTCTGTAGTTTGTATAATGCCCGAGATACACGAGGCCAGTTTTTCAAGCCAGGATAACAATATTGATAGTAAGCTAGCAAGCTAGCAGTTCTGGCTTCGTATAAACAGAACTAGCTTACTTTTCACTAGCCTAAAAATTAAGCTAGTTCTATTTACACGAAGCCAGAGCTGCTAGATTGCTAACTTACTATCACTTGCTATCCTGGCTTAAAAAACTGGCCTCGTGTATCTCGGGCATAAGAGCGGTTTCAGCGCGAGTGTTTTGTTTTCTAACGCGGGTACGCGCGTTGCGCCTCTCGTACGAGCGTTATCGCGCTTACGCGCCCGAGCGCCCGCGTTATTACTAACACACGCTACCAACAAACCGAGCGTAAACGCTGGTGTACGTACGTATACGCTCGCAAAAAAAAAAACGCCCTTAATTATTCTGCCTTACCCTTTTGTTCATCGCGCCTTCGTTTTTGTTCAAGGACTACAGTTTCCTCTGTCCTATCCTGAAATAAATCATCTCTATTTAGAAACAAAACCTAGCATACCCATTTGCCATTCCGAATAGACAGCAACTAATTGAAACAATAGTAAGGCAGAAAATAGAATAATAAGCCCATACACATTTTTGGCAATATAATGCAAGGAGAGGCTCATACAACAAAGTTTTGGCCAGCAGCGGGTGATATTGATAAATATAGAAATTAGCACGAGGTAAAATACCAAGTACTCAGGCAAGCTTAATGCTAATAAGCATTCTCTTTCAGCTAACCTCTGTGGTAATAGAGATGTATGATTGAAATTGGTTTATTTTTATTGCAATACGGTATGCATATGTAGAAAAACATACCGACTCACGGGAATGTGACTCAGAAAATAGTATGAATTTATGTAAATGTTTGCTATATGTGAAGTGAATGTATACTGTATTTGAAGTCTCTTGTTTGAAGTTTGTATTTCGGTCCGCTCCTGCTCTAATGTTGCTCAATATGTTCTATGAGTATGTTCTGTGTAACTAGTAAACAATTAAAACTAAGACTTATTGACTGCAATAAAAATACTGAATACTGAATACTGAAAGTGATTGTATTGATGTATGTATGTATACTGTATGTGAAGTAATATACACCATGATCACAAAAGTGCGTGTGGGCTGCTCTGGACTTACCCGCTTGCGACTCATCTTACGCTCTTTACGCTCATCGGCTCTCATTTTAGTCTTTCGCTTTTCCTTCTCTGGTGAGCGTTCCTCTATCTCTTTGCTACCCTGCTTGGCAGAAAAATATGTTAGTTATAAATATACTACAAGCAAGTATTGATTAGCAATAAATATGTCGCGCCAAACTTATTATTTGGTTTTCCAAAAATCTAACTTTCAATCGGTCTTGTTGCCTGTTTAATGGGCCTACCACATAATACCCGAGATACACGAGGCTAGTTTTCCAAGCCAAGGAAAGTGATAGTAAGCTAGCAAGCTACCAGCTCTGGCTTCGTGTTAACAGAACTAGCTTAATTTCTAGGCAAGTGAAAAAGTAAGTTAGTTCTGTTTACACAAAGCCAGAGCTGCTAGCTTGCTAGCTTACTATCACTATCTTGCTATCCTGGATAAAAAAAATTTAAAGTGAATTAAAAACAGGAATGTTCCACAATATGGATCCAAGTATCCAGGCGTGACATATTTATTACTGAATAATAGAGATCGAAACAGAAAATTCTAACAAAGAAACTGATATTGTTTAGAGTCCATGGCGAGGAATTGATTTAACTCAAATATCCCATACATTTGTAACTTTTCTTCTGATTTCCATCTTCATCGTTTTCAATCGTGTATGTCGAATGGTCTGCTTCATTGTAGTGGTTACATCCTTCAAGCTCCATTTTGCCGGTTTAGTTGATATTAGTTTTTATATTTTTGCGTGTCCATCTATTTCTTCTCCTTTCCGTATTTTAAGATAAATGTTGGTTAAGCATTGTGTGGTTCTGACGATAAGTACTCGTATTCCAATTCCTTATTGTTCCTTTTTTTTATTTTCTTGTCGTAGTTTCTTGTAGAAGGTAGAATCTTGGTATAAAACATATTTATTTGGTTATAGACGAGCAGTTTTCTGATCTTTGGGCCCCTTCTTTTTTAGCATCGATTTATTCTTTCATAACCAAGTGTCGAGTTTGTTTTTGAATAATTTCGTAGATGCGCCAAAAACAACTTTTTCTGGTAATTTATCTCAATATTTCATTGGGTTTTAATCGGGTTGATATAGTTTCGATAAAAATACTTGGCTGTTATGCTTCTATTTTTTGAGATGTTTCTTCAATATTTCATTTTCAGTCACTCTTTGTTAATAATGTGATCTTCTTATCGTGTCTAGTTCTTTCCAACCAGTGTGGTAAAAGGATTCCAATGCGCCTCGAAGCGGCTCCTTTCGTGTTATATTGTGATGAAACTTCCTGACATTTACGGCAATTTCTATTCTTCTTTGAAGCTGGTTTGATCTGGATTAGCTGGATGCAGTGAGTTTCTCTTCTTCAGGACCTGTTGACTCCTAATACATTACCGCACTCGTCCGGACTGGGCTGTAGATAGCGGACACGCACGAATGTATTCCAAAGTTTTAATTGTTTTTTTTTTTAATTATTTTATTACGATGCGTTGTTCTTTTTCTTTGGGATGGTGTTTGAGGTTTATTATCTTCTTGATTGAAAGTTTTGTTGAGTGATACGAATTTCAAAGTGGATTCCGTCTACTTTTAGTACAGCGGGCGTCTCCGCCGATTTTCATGTAGATGATCGCTCATTATCTGGTGACTCCTTGGATTTTGACTTAAAATACGTTAACTTCTTGGGCGGATTTATTCTTGCTTGCGTCCTTCAGTTATATTTTTATATCATTTGCGGCTTTCATACTTTTATAAATATATTTTTTATTTATTTTGATTGTATCTACAGGCGATTTATTATCTTTGTATTTATTTGATTATTTCGATTTGAGCACTGTAAGTCCTTTTCAGTCTTTGATCACTTTTAACACTGACAGTTTCTCTGTGTGTAGAATCACTTTATTTACAGTATTTAGTTAGCAGCGCGTCCAGCCCAATCGTCAGTCCGGCGCGAGCGTGATGCGCTTGCGAGCTATTGCCACGGTACTCACCTTTCCGTTGCTGCCGCTTTCTATTTTACGACGTTTCACATCTACAACAACAAATTACCATCAGTATATGAATAAAAATAAGGAAAAATATCATTAAATTGTATAAAAACTGTGTTTATAGGCACTAAGGCGTTGTCCTAATAGAACGCGATCACGCGACCATCGCAAGTTCGCGCGACCGACGTTCGCTTCGAATTGCGATCAAACGTACTTACAATTACAAACGTACGTACAATTGGCATTCGCGCGATCGCGCGACGCGACGCGATGCCAATCCCGTTCTATTAGGACAACGCCTAAGCGACAAACAAGTTGCCTTCTGGCGAACCATGTGACAAAGATAGAACCAATTTGACCTTTGAATTGCTATAAGCGCATCTTTGTCGCGTGGGTCGCCAGAGGACAACTTGTTTGTCGCATATTATAAGCTAGAAATCGTACCTCGTTCTAATTCATCAGACGCGCCGCGATGTTCGTGGGGAGGCGACACAGCTTCCAAATAACGCTCCTCCTACGCAAAAAGTACGAAATATTTGTCATAGTTGTTATGGACTTTTAACTAAAAGTGAAATTCAGACTTTTTTCATACACTGCAATAATTTTAAAAATAAAACGATTCTATCTAATATTTTTTTTTTAGTAAGGGAACCTCAATCTTATAACACATTTGCCTACTTGCACCAAACTGTCAAAGTCCCTAAGCAATTACTTTATTCGCTTGGTAGTTCTTAACAGTACAGATTCTGACCGTTAATAACTGACAAGCGAGTAAAGTAATTGCTTAGGAACTTTGAAAGTTTGGTGCAAGTCGGCGATTATGTCGGTTCGATAGTTTTTCTTAATATAATTCTTAACTTTACCAATCAACTCATACACTTTGTAATATCTTACCCTGTGTGATCTTTCTCTTGGAGATCTATCTTTGATTCTTATCTCTTCTTTGGCTCGTTCTTTCAGCGTCCTGTAAATTAACGTTAAACATTACTTACTTTGTACCAACATTTATATAATGTATAGATGAACATCGAGTATATATATACATACGATCTTGACTCGCGTTTCGACTCTTTCTCGCGGTCAGAGTCATCCCGTCGCCTATCGCTGTTCCGGGATTCGCGTTTATCGGCGTCTGTCATAAAGAGAAATAGAAGATGTTATGAAGGCATTGCTAACAACATCACAAGAAGTCTTAGGTCTGTGTTCACAAATAGATTAGGCCTCTTCGTCCGTTATCTTTGACGTTTAATCTATGAAAATTCGTGTCAAAAACGTCAAAACAACTGTTTAATACTTAACCGTATGTTGGTGAACTCGGGTCTTAATCTCAGGTAAACAATAATATAATAGGCTTGGGCCTGACTCACTGAATGACAGAAAGACAACGTATTGGCCAAACCACTGAACGTTGATACTTGAAATTATCAACAGCGCAGGAATTCCTACTCTCAAGTAATCAATGTTTAAAAGGCTTGGACATAGTTGACTGATTGAGTAATATACAATGTACATGCCAAACCATTGAATTAAGTTTGGGTTAGATGGCGTTGTGTGAAATATCCAAAAATATTTATTATTATTAGACGTAGGATACTTAAATTTGGAGAGAATGTTCGTCAAGAAGTGTAGGCGCGTACTAAGAAAGGAAGTTTTGTTAAATCGCAATTTATGAAAGAATATCTAGAAAACAATAAAACAATTGTTTCTAGAAAAACTCAACGAAATGGGGCTCTTTTTTACTCATTTGTATCTTTTACTCATCGTATAACGCGATATAATACCTTCTACTCGGGCGAATAAACATGACACCTGGCTCGAATGACGTTTGTGCAAAGCACAGCGTGGAATTGGATAATCTTGATAGAGAACAGGTCCTGTAATACTTGGTAATGATAAGGCTTCGCAATAATAGGAAGAAGAAACACGGAGGGCGGGGGAAGCATCAAGTTTCGAGCCACGTGTCAGCCAGGTGTCATGTTGATCCGTCCGAGTAGTAGTTATACAATAGTGTTGTATGCTCACCATTTGTCTGAGACGATTCTGATGATTCGAGCTCCTGTTTCACGGCTGGTTCGTCTTTGGGCACCGCTACTGGCGCCAACGCGGCCGCGGTCGCTAGCTTCTCCTTATCACCTACCTGGTTATCAAAACGATTACATTTAAGCCATTCTTAAAGTGAACGAGCGTTAAGCGTCGATGATACAGGGCTAGTTTACAAGCTACAAACCAGCGAGTTTAAAAGCTAGCGGTCCCGAAGGATATTCATCTAGCAGATTGTAAAAAAATCGATGACACGGGGCGAGTTTACAAGCTACTAGCGAACTCGCTGACTTGTAGTTTGTAAACTAGCCATGTGTCATCGACGCTTTATAACAGTGAACGGTAGAGGCCGGCAGTGAGGAGACCATTTTGCAGGGATCTGATAAGCCGCGAGGATACGCGCGACCTTTTTGAGCTCAAGCGATACTGGTATTTTTATTATGTAGGTAGAGTTTAAAATTATTTCACATTGAAAGTGCTGAAATGAGCCTTAGATAGCGGCGCACTAATACATATATAATACAGTACATATATAACTAAGGCACGGAACAACGATTACGGTCATGCATGTTTCCTCGGGGTGTACAATAAAGTGTTATCTGAACACAAGTAATATACAGAATACTGCTAACTGATAGGTCACCTGGCACTGTGTAGATACCTAACCCTCCCATTTAGACGTCCCAATCGGTAATTTTGTCTTTGGTTTTGTGTAGTTTGATAATCTAGGGGAATCTAGGGGTAAATGTTATGTGACACTTACGTGATGGAAATCGCTCTCCCGCATCATGTTAGGCGCCTTGTTGCGAAGCTGGCCGCTGTACACGGTGGCGAGCGCGTACAGATCTTGTCTTTGGGTTTTTTCTTCATCCTTCACCTACAACAAAAGAAAAAATGTAAAGCTGCTGGACGCAGCGTCGTCGCCCGCGTGGTATCGGGATAAAAGTTAAGGCATGATATGACCTACTTCCTTAACATATTAGTGCTCAAAAAATTTGGAAAAGATGTAGAAATTCTGAAAACCATCAAGACGCGCAAGCTCCAATATTTTGGTTAATGCGTAATGATAATGACAAATACGAATTCCTTAACCTCATTATACAAAGTAAATCCAAGGCAAAAGAATGAAAGGCCCGGCAGACGTCGAATGTCATGGCCCAAAAACTTAGACAAGACTACTCGCTCTACTCTTTCGGTGCTGCCACTGATAGGAGACCTACCATGGCCTTCGTGATCTTGAAGTGCCATACGTGTCTAGTATTGACTGGCACGTCTATTCTTTGATATTTCTTTGCTAGTTCATACTGCGGGTCAGCTAGTTTATTGTTTATTTAATTTGCTTACATGTAAAATCGTCTTATTAGCTTAGGTTCTAATATAGCAGCTAGCGGTGTACATGACCCTGTTAGGGCACTGCAAACATTCTGTCCTATTAAATGATTTTAAATATTTTAGATTACATACAAATTCTTAATGGCATTTTAAATAAAATTGGTATAATAGTTTTAGCATAATAATATTAGTAAATTTGTTTTGAATGTCATAAAGAATTTAAATTCACGAATTACTGTTCGAGGTCAATTTTATCAACTAATAGTCCATATATATAATAATTCATAATCCTATAATGTTCTCACTGCTTGGACTCAGGCCTTTTCTCGCCAGGCGAGCGAATGGGTCTTAATCCACCACGCGGACCCAATGCGGATTGGTGGATGTCACATGCCATAGAACATTTTTTTTTCTGTCCTTCGACTTTAGGTTTCCTCACGATGTTTTCCTTCACCGTTGCGAGAACGTGAGATGCATACATATGTAGATTTCGCAAAAACGTATTTAAGCATGACTGCCACCACGTCCTCCATACTGCGGGTCAGCTAGTTCATTATTAGCCATACCTTGTCAACCTTCTTCTCAATGATCTGCGCCAGCTTGGCGAGCACGGGGAAGTGCGGCAGCACGCGGATGAGCACGATGAGCGCGTTCCGTATCTGCACGTAGTCGCCCGAGTCCAGACACACCACCATGGCCTTCGTGATCTTGTAGTGCCACTTGTGGCACACGTGTCTGGCACAAACATTATAATGATAAACCAGTTAAAAAAATGGTCAAAAAGGTATTTTGTAAATTGAAGACAACAGACAGATAGACAGGTCGGTCAACGAAAGCTGGCGCTGTCAAATTTTTATTTATTTATTTGTTGATAGATGAACAGCTTTCGCTGATGTGTCTGTGTCACAGTGTTGGATTTTTTAATAATTTTGTGTCACTTTTTTAACATAGTCTTGTTGGTTCGCAACCAAGTGTCGAGTTTTTTCTTGAAAAAGTTTGTGGATGCTGCAGAAACAACATCTCCTGGCAGTAAATTACAGTTATCACTCTGTTTGTGCAACCTTACGGTTCATCACCTCCTTAGCACTCACACTAATGCAATTTCACTATACTTTGACAAAAGAATGATATTTTTGACAGGTCACGCCGCCGCGCTCTTTTTCACAGACACTGTGTGAATGTGTTGTTCATCTCAGCTTTTGAAAATATAACTATCACCAGGGAAATTCAGCCAATAGAATAAACAACGCGAATTTGATACGTATTGTGAGTCTTGCCTTCCATACATTGACTTTTTATATTGTAATTGTGTTTGTCACCTGTAGTTCTCGTATCCGACGTGGTCGTTGGCCTCCGTGAACTGGTTGGAGACGCGGTACTTGGTGACGAAGCCGGGGTAGTGCGCGCACTCGCGGTGGAAGGCCTGCTTGTCGGCGTGCCAGCGCATGGCCGTGCCCAGAACCTTGCACAGGAACGTGCCGTAGCGGCCCGCCTCGCCTTCCGTGCACGACATCACAGAGTATGTGATGTCGCAGAACAACTGTCAAACAAAAGAACCATTGCGACCATTGTGAGAATGATACATCGGTGGCATTGTAATATTTAACAGAACTTGTATTATGTTTTTGAGGGTTAAGATGTAAAAACGGTGGTTTTTTGAGTCTTGGTGAATAGTGTAATCCTGTGAAACGTGTTTTACTATTGCCTCCAAAACTCTAGTAAAGTCGTCACCACCACGCCTTTACAGGGGCATGAACGAACTTGACCACGAATGCGATAAATTACTTGACACTGGCTTAATACACTGTGTGTGGAGCCATCCGCGAAGAACAACACTCTTCGTAAAAAAAAAACACATTACCTTTTTTCAAAATAACAAGAGAAATATAATTTTTTTAGCTGTCCGCGCGGCCGGTGTAGGTCACGCGCTACAGCAACAAAATGTATGAAAACTGACGAACCTGCTTAAATTTAAACTTGTATTTAACATTTTTTTTTGTATCTTGAAACCTTTAAAGGTTTGTGTGGACACAAGTTTCGTCTTGAGCTACATCAACGCGTAGTTTTATACAATTCTGACTTTAAAAATGACTTACCCGATCATAGCAGAGCAGCGTTGAGAAGTTAGGCGTCTTCAGCGAATGGACGGTGTGCACAAACTCTGCGCAGTAGAGTGCGTCGGTGGCCGTGAACACACAGCGCGGGAACAGACACAGCTGCATGAGCCGCGTGACCGTCTCGTTCTTGGCGGACTTGGCGGCGCGCGCCGGGAACCAGGTGATACACTCCCGCTGTAAACGCGCCATTACGCGGGACACGTGCTCCTGTTGGCGGCGACGCTCGTCCTGGAATAAATCTGTCCTTTAGAAACAATTTATATAATCTGTTGTGACTTTGTGAGGACTGAGAATGGATGGACATTTGTTACTCAATCTTGCTGAATCTAGAACAATGAAAATAGGTACCTATATCATGACATGGAGACACATAGGTATAGATAGGCCTCAAATTGACTTCTGCAAACTTTATAAAGTCGTGCTTTGCTCTCCTAATAATAAGAGATGACACCTGAGAATAAACATGCCATATTAGGCCCCGTTCCCACTTTTCGGATGTCGGGCCGACAAAATGTCAGATGCTGTAGTGGCTGAACAATTTTTTATGAAGCTGTTCACATTTATTCGGCACAAATTTTTCGACAAGGATTCATATAAAATGGAGCACCCCACATTTTATCGGGCGCGATACCCGACAAATGGTAACAGGGGCGTTACGGGGGCAATTTTTGAGTAATCTGTTCCCCACTGCTTTGGAACACTACATACCTGTAACTTTTCAATCAGCGTGTTGAACCTCTCCTGTTCTTTCTTGACTTTGGACCCTTGAGACGCGTCCTTCAGAGCGTTGGCAGCCGCAGTCTTGAGGCGATCTATCTCCCTGTCGTAGCTTTCTTCCGGCACGCGGAGATCATACATGGATAAGGACCTATTGACAATAGCATTGAAAATCAGACTGATGGTGAAAAAAAACAGCATTAAAGTTAGATTACTCAGCCCAGTATCGTTATAACTTTGGCGCTAAAGAGGACAGGAAAGGAAATAAGTAAAAATAAACCTTAAGTCAAGTAATGCTTGAGGATAGCGTGATGTGTGCCCACTTTAGTTCATACCGGAACTCGGCAATCCAGATTCTTCTTCTGATCGTGTCACTAGTTCTTTCGATCCAGTGTGGTGAAAGGATTTTAAATGCGCCTCGAAGAGGCTCCTTTCGTGCACTATTAATCCTGATTAAAATAGTAAGATGGTGCGAACAGTTCAAATTCTTACTATCAATAAAGAGGAAAGTTTTTGAGGATGTTCGGACGTTATTGTTATGATTATTGTTTTAATTGAATAATTTTAAAATTGTTGATAACATGTACCAGTTGTGTAAGTGCTATGTATAATAAGTTACCAAATCCAGCCTTAAATTAGCTTAATATGAATGTTGTATGGTAATTGGTACCTACAGTTTCGACAGCCACTTTTTATCTGAAGCATATATTAACCAATGCAAATGTTTTATTTTATAAGTAGTTAAGTCAAACAATTGCATGTTCTAGGGATAATTTCAATAGGTGAACCTAATAAAAATAAATTAGAAATAACTAGGTAGGTTCTAGGAAATAACATACCAGAAAGTGACATAGAACTCCGGTGAGATGTCCTCCCAAACGCGCGCCGGCAGCATCGGAGTGACCGACGTGATAATCGGCTCCAAAGACTCCCTTGCCGCCAGCATGTACCGGTCGGTACTCTTCTCCATAGAGTCTGTCTTACTGTCGGCGGTTTTACGCAGATACTCCACTTTTCCAGCGATTTTTTGAGTAAGCACTGGGCGGTGGAGGAAAAACGCTACGTCAGCGTCCACGTGGTAATCACGGAGTAGCTCCTAGGAAGAGAATGAAGTTAATAATGAAAGCGCACTTTAGTGGCTCGATCATGATCTTTTAACGTTATCGATAAAAAAGAAAATCATGTCATATCATAACCTTTTGTTACGTATAGATTTTCAGACTCTTCGTTTGACACAACAATGTACTGTAGCTCGATCATGGACTTTTGCGTTTAAGTTATCGTATCGTATCCGTCACCGATAAGTCAACAGTTTGTATGACGTTTTGTTAAATTATCACGACTGACACTGAAAATCTATACGTAACAAAAGGTTATGACATGATTTTCTTTCAAAATAGGTTTAGTTTACTTTAGACTGCTTGACAAGACGATATAGGTCTGTCCTATTGTAAACAGCCTGTTCATATAATTACACAAAAAACGTTTTGTAAAGTAAGCCTAAACTAATCGACTAAACTTTAGCTTATTTAAGACGCTAGGCTCTATGTAGTTACCTGCAAAGGCGGTAACCTCGCGGCATATTCTTCGGGAGCGTGCGACGAAGCTAGGAAGGTCCCGAGTTGAACTAGCGCGTCTTGGCACTGGTCAGCCAATCGACCAACCACTTTCAACTGCGAACCCGGCGGTTCTCCGGGGACCGATGGGGTGTCTATGTCTTCGTATTCTATGGATACAAACATGGCATAATAAGTGACGCTATGATATTAGCACCCTTAAGGTAAGCTTCCGACCGAAACCGGTTGAACCTGAACCATTGTTAGATGCAAGCGACCGTGTCGCGCGACTCGCACATACATATCGGGTCGCGTTCGCCAACATCGGAAGGCCTTTAGGATAAAACATTTTTGACTCTTTCTTTCCCTCATTCTCACTTGTGGTGAAAACCGTAAAAATGACAAGGTATAATTATGCTCCAAGTCTTGAAGGGACGAACGCGAGAGGCCACAAAAAACTTTGAAATACAAACAATTATAAACAATAAATAATAAAAAATGTATAGGAATTTTTAATAATTTTATCATGCTTCCCGACGGTTTTCGGTTCTAAGTTTTAGCGTGGTGTGAGTACCAATCGTAGCGTTTCAAGAATATATCAATTTAATCATCAAATGAGATAATTTAGTTAAACATAGGGTTGTTTTTAAGTTACCTTTCCAAACGCAGCAATGACGCTGCTGGGCAGACAATATGCAGAGGGATATGTCAAGGTTGTTTCCCACCATCGCTTCTTTCAGTCTCGCTGAAGATCGTCTTGTATTCCGCACTTGGGAGAAATAGCCCGCCTGTATTATAAAGATAAAGATATTGTTTAGTCTTTTCCGGCAAGTAGAGTTATACAAAGTAAAGGTGTTGCTCTCTATAATATATAATAAATACTCTATTATATAATATTATACCAGTATTGTACCATGACTAGAATTAGGATAATGTAAGCTGTCAGTAAGATTAGGAAGAGCCGATTATCGGGCTTAGAGGCACGTATTAGAAGGGGCCTATGAGTAAGAAACCCCGACTTTATGAGGTTTAGCCTGTAGACGTAGACTTAAAATTTTAAGGGTATAGATAGATAGATAGATATATACTTTTTATTGTTCACCAAAAACTTATGATTAAATCCTAACATAGATAAATTAAAATGTGATGGTATATTCGTCAAGAAGTATAAGCGCGTACTAAGAAAGGAGATTTCTTAACAACGCAAACGAAGTTGCAGGTGCCAGCTTTCAAACTTGAGAGTGTTGTAAGGGTAGGTTCTTACCTCCCCCTTGAGCAAATCACCGCCCGCCATCGCGTCCAACTGTTCCGCCGTCATCTCCTCGGCCGCTTCGATACCAGCCATTTTCTGAACTATCTCTTTTAAGATGAGCAAGTCTTGGCTGTAAACAAACAAGGAATTAATAGTATCTACTCTTCAAGGTTAACAAACAAAAGTGTATGGTAAAGTTCGTGGAATAAGATGAGGATCTTTACCTGATAGCATACAGAATTAGTCATCTCATTAACCTTTTTTTGTGAGTTACATTTACGATCAGAATGGATGTCTAGGGAGGGAAAACGTACCGTGGATCGATTAAATTCGCAATATTGGAGGCAACACCTGGATTAGATCCACACAGCACAAACCAGATTGGTATTCAATGGCCTATTCCTAACAGTGGGCCGATAATAGCTGAGGATGATGATAATTTGAGATGCGGTGCGAATTCAATAATGCTATAGTGGTCAAGATGGGCGGATATATATATATAAAAAAAAAACAAATCCTTAAAGGTGCAAGAGCAGTGCATAAAGATCATTCATACCTTTGCTGAGCTTTCAAACGGTTAGCGACAAACTGCAACAGCGCAGTGAGCTCTATATTGTGTTTCTTGAAAGCGGCTCCAGCGAAGGCGGACAGCGCTTGAAGCCAGGGCGGGTGCGCCGCGCCGCCGGCCGCGCGCCCCACGCACAGCGCTTCCAGCAGGCAGTACCCGAGCACGTCCAGCGATAGGGATGTGAGGTACTTGAGGGATTCGACAACTGGACCGATCAGGTTGTCGTACGTTTGAATCTGGAAACAACGTTACATGTTGTCCACACCTTTCTTACAAACTCATTTTCCGGTAGCTAATAAGGCCCTGAATCCTGCGCACCGCTATCTCGATTCTACATTTTTTGAAGATATAAGTGAAGGAGAATGGGAAAAACAGTTTTGCCCAATCTCTTTTGCTTAAATTAAACATATCAAAACAAAAAATATAATAGAATACTCAGTGAAGTTTTAGTCATTCACCGCTTCACTTTTTAGTAATTTATACTCAGTCAATTTAAATCTTCAAAAATGAATGTGCGAGATAGCGGGACGCAGTATTTGGGCCTTAAATACGAACACCATTGGGAAATATAGATCAATAAACAAGGACAATGATGTCCATTAACATTCAGCACCAGCAAGATAAAGACATATCCTACATTAGAAATGAAAAAAAAAATAGTGAGAATGGATAGACAGATTCAATTAGTTCCTTAATCAGGCATAACTATTTATCTTGATAACACGCGGGCGAATGCCGTGAGAATTTAATCAATATACCTATAAGGCTTGGACCGGACTGACTGACAGATAACGTACAGCCCAAACCACTGAATGTCAAGACTTGAACTTGGGAGGATGTGTCAGTCAAGAGCTGAAAGTGAGTACTAAGAAAGGGATTTTCTTAATTCATAATGCAAATGAAGTTGCGGGCGTCAGCTAGTACATTAATAATGTTTATAATACACTCATAACATCCAACAAATTGGGCAGCCGTAATGTCTAAAAAAAAATACCTGTAAAAGCATGTAGTCAAATAGGAAAGCAGGCGCGGCGTGCGACAGCTTCCCTATGAGACGACCTTGTGGCTTGATGTTCTCCTTGGAAACTCGTTTCATGATGTGCTTAATCCTCTGCAGAGCGTTTCCACGCACGCGCATCAGCGTCGGGATTCGCTCGCCCGCTTCGTTCTTCCAGCGAGAGTATAAACAATACCTAGCAAAAAATATCAATAATGAATTAATGTTAGAGAGAAGAAAGAGATCTCAAATAATATGGATGTGATTATGCGAGCTCTACACTACACAGCCCAAACCGCGACGTGAATTCACGTTTGTGCTGTAAAACTCCACGTGAAAATAATATGTTCCTCTACACTCGTAGTTTCGAAGTTACGTTCGCCGACACCTAATGGGGAACGACTCGCTCGACCGTGTAGCTGCGAAACTATCCACACTCTGTTTCGCGGCTTTCAAGGGTATTCGCGGCGCGAGTGTAGAGCGGGCTTTAACCCAACTGCCACGAGAATAATGTCTCTTAAGACAGTGTTTGTGATTAAGTAAGTTTGTGCCTTTTGTCCACACTATAGCATTAATGACTTAAATATGGTGGCAGTATTCTTGCACTCAGATTTTCTTTTTTTACACCTTAGCACCACTTTAGGCAATAGATGTTCCACAGTTAGTGTGCAAGCATAAGCTTATAATATTCTGACCTGCATTGGTAGGGATATAGCTTGATGAGAGTATATATTTCCTCAGCCATACAGCAGTTTCCTTCCATTAGGGTCAGAGCCGGCAATATGGCCGCGTCAAGTACTGTCAACGCTTCATGGTGTAATGAATCGCTCTTTTGATTGCGGGCCGTTTTCAGTATTCGTATTATCTGCAATTAAATAAAGTAAGATTAATGTTAAAGAAATAATAGAACCAACTTTTCCGGCAGTAGTCATCTCAGTTCAGAACCCAAAATAAAACATCAACTTACTTTATACATCAATATGGGATCGTAATGAAGCGAGGGTCCCAATGCAACGAGAGCCGGAATGACGGTTTCCTTCATATCCTCGAAGGTTTTGCAGGGCGGCGGCGCTAGTGTCGACTTTAACGGTGGAATCGGTTTGCCCTTTATTTTAGGCGCTACTGAGCACTGGCTGTAAAAAAACAATTGAGTTGACATAGATAGATGGTGCAGTGCAGCGCCGGGCGATCACGTAAAGTTTCACAAAGCTCTACTTTTTAGTTGGTATGACCGTGGCAGGCATCCTAGCGAATAGCGCCAACGTTCACATTGACCCCTAGCTTTGGTTGCCCCAACAGTCTCTGTATATTCCTACTCGGGCGAATAAACATGACACCTGGCTCGAATGACGTGTGCAAAAAACAGTGTGGAATTGGATAATCTTGATAGAGAAGCTTTAGAGAAGAGGTCCTGTTATATTTGGTAATGATCAGGCTTCGCAATTAGAGGAAGAAGAAACACGGAGGGCGATCGCGTGTAGCATGTTGTACAATGTGGTGGCAGGTCTCTGCTGCAACACTGTGGCGGGGAGTATTGCAGACAGCACCGCGAACTCGCGCCACGCGACCATGTTGTTTACTAGTTTTAGTTGCCCCAACAGTTCCTGTACATTACCTCCTGCACAATGACTCGACGATCGCGTGTAGCATATTGCACAAAGCTGTGGCAGATCTCTGCTGCAACACTGTGACGGGCAGTATTGCAGACAGCACTGCGAATTCGCGCCATGCGGTCACGTTTTTACTAGTTTTGGTTGCTCCAACCCAACAGACCCTGTATATTACCTCCTGTACAATGGCTCGACGATTGCGTGAAGCATGTTGCACAGAGCGGTGGCAGGTCTCTGCGGCATCGCCGTGGCGGGCAATCTCGCAGATAGCGCCGCGAACTCGCGCCATGCGGTCACGTTCAACAACGCCTCACAGAGCACTAGCTTTTGGTTGCCCCAGTAATCCTGTTTCAAAACCAAAAGATTTAATTTAGTTTCTTTGAAATTGATCTCATATCTTCATATGTAACATAGGCTGGTCTGGCCTCAATTAATGTAAGAAGTTTGGATCTGTTCATAAAGGCAACAAGCAATGGATGTTTATTACTGCCGGCCGGCTCACCGGCGTGTAGGTATCCAAATATACATCATAAATGCTTTCTGTTACTTTGTAGTTCTTGATCAAATCTATTTGAGAACCAACAATTTCGACACAATTGTGATTAAAACTATACCTATGAGTCAAATTGTTAGTACCTGAGGATCAGCTTTTTCTTCTAAGAACTCAGTTGGAGCATTGGCTTGAGGTCCTTTGGTAGAAACTATACTCAGTTTACGAATGTAGTCCTGGACTGCCTTTATCTCTTTTTCAGCAGCCTTAGCCATTATCGAGTCATCAGGACGTAGCTGCAAACATGTTTAGATATAAAATACTATTTTTTCTTTTGAAAGTTTACTACCTAGGGCTCGCCTAGGGCGTAAATTTCCTTTTGATATCACTATTTCAACATAATAAAAAAAGTATGTAGATAGGTAATACTACCTCATAAAAACTACTATGTATAATGTGACAATAACTAGAAATAGTTCACACTCACCCAGGGATAAATATGATCCAGTGATATGACTTGGTACTGCAATAACAGGGCTATCACAGTCATCAAAGCTGGTGGTTCTTTGTAATCCTCCAACACTTCAGTGTTTCCTAACTTGAAGCCTAGTACTTCCGATATTACTTGAGCATCACACATGTAGTTTTTTATAAGAGGTACAAATAGCCGGTCTAGGTAAGGTCTAGCCTCGAATGATTCCAAAATTATATCAAGGACTCTATTTGGATCTAAATTGAAACAACCTGAAATTAAATAATCAACTGTAAGTATTAATGTAACCTTTTTAATAACTTACATATGATTCTTGGCTCTACTGAGAAAAGGTTCTTAGTCAATTTCAGTTACGTACCTATTAATGATTGAATGATTTCCAGTAAGCCTGACCATTCCATATTCTCATTTATATCTTGATTTAGCTCAACTATCAATTTGGCATAGCCTTCACTTTCTTCCCTAAATAGGTTGAACTTCCGCTGCTTGTAACTGAAATGTAAAATCATATTATGGTACTAGATATTTCCGAATGAATCAAACTCGTCATCAACATAAATTGGTACAATTGACAGAGTGTATTGCATGATAATTATGTTTAAATTATTTACTATTTATTGTTGTTATTTCAGTGAAATGTGTATTAATACAATTAAATATTGATAACCATCAGGGACCTGCAAAATCATGCCAAAGAGTTCAAATTGCTAATGCTCCTCTGATGCATTATCCTCTTCCTTTTGTTCCTTCATGGTCGGCCATAGAAATAGAATAGATTTAAGCCTTTGCAAAAGAAGTATGAAAGTTTGAAGATTTTGTGGCATTGTAGCTCCCTAACCAATTTTCATGCAATTTTTTTTTACACAACTGATTTCGACCTGATGGTATCATAGTTGTTTCCTAAAAACAGCTCTTCTCCTATTTGTGTTGAGGGTTTCAAGTAAAAAATACTCATACTTACTACAACTTTGTCTTGATTTTGATGAATTTTGTGTAGAAGATTTTATTTTTAAGAGTCCCAACATCTTGCAATGTGTCAATTTCCAACCTTTCTTTCAGTAGCTTGTCAGATATAAATGATTCTAGTTCCCTCACTATGTGGCAGAAGTTAGAGCGTTCCTCACTCTGAACATCAACACATGTTTCTGCATCGAGTACACACACCACATCAAGTATTATTGATGGAATGTCTGCATGGAGACTCTAAAAACAAATGCAAATATAACAATGTGTTGCAAGTTCATTAGGTCACTGACTGATTGGTTCCTAGTTCTGTCTGTACTCACTGTTATGTCTCGAAGAACTGAGATGACAGCATCCTTCTTGAGACTACCATGTAAACCACACAGCAATAGATCATAGATTGATTGTGACAAGCCAGAAAGCTTCCCAGACTTTGAAAACAGAGGACTCTTGTCTTCATCTTTTATAGATTGTGTCACATACTTTACACTAGAATAAAATAAAACATTTCAATTGATTTGGTATCCCAAAGGCAAATTTTTGATGATGTCTGCTTGTTTGAAAAAGGGATTTTTCTACCATAGAACATCAACATAACGGTTTCGTTTTGGTTACCAAAACTAGTATTTAGCAAACGTTGCTTTCAAGATATAACGTTTCGTGTGCGTAGAGGAGAAAAATAGATAATTTGAATAGTCCAGTCAATGAAATCGTAAGATGAATCGCACCACATGCGTTTTTTTGCATTAGAACTAGATATACTTACAACTGATCTTTCCCAGACTTATCCCAAGTTTTACAATACTCGGAAACAAATTTTGCAAAAGATCCCATCCTATTCACACAATGAATTATTTCTAAACAAATAATTAGAAACAAGCATCACGCTACCACCGCCATGACTTAAGAGTGAATGAAATTAATTAAGAAAGACCGAATTAATAATCAAAATTGCACAGAAAATAGAGGAATAGAGACGTGCAGTTTTGTGCTTGTTTTTAATATTTTGCTTTTGAGCTAGCTTTGTATTTTTCCAAGTCAGCATTTAGGGGGAAAATTTTTTAACAGGGGCAATTTTAGAGGTAGAAATATTTTACTATTTTAGGTTTTTAGGGTTTTTTTATGACGAAACCTGCAATTCAATAGAACAAAGCCTGCGTGACATAATGTGTCTCGTGCGTGATATTCTGCAAAGGGCTTTGTGCAGTACGATACTAAAAAATACAGTTCTTAGCTGTATTTTATGTATGTAAAAAAAAAAATGAGACGTAATTTGCACTGCATACAACGGAAAATTTAGAAAAAAATATTATTTAGGCGTTTTTAGGGGGATTTAAAAAAAACTTGGGGTAATTTGGTATAGGTTGGCAGCACTACTTCAATGAATGAACGATACGATTCTGATTAATCTGTGGATACGATTAATGACATAAGACGGGCAAGTCAATGTCAGACATAATCAAAATATTTTTCTGTGATTTTCTAACCTAATTACATTTTATAACAAACAACACGAGAAACTAATAATCGACAAGTCTTGATTTCTTCGTGCAAAAAAAGGTGTGACAAAATGCCTACCTACGAATTAGCGCTGATGTTACGAACGATGCCAAAGACAGAACTCAAAAGCACCCTCAAACGAGTAGCTACTGCAGTATTCGACCGTGGTGGTATTATACGAAATATTGAAAATCTTGGATTTAGACCGATGCCCTACAAGACAAGTGCTCATGGGCTAGTGCATAAAGAAGCAAACTATTTCTTGTTTAAAATCGATTCACCAACACAAGCTGTAAGTGATTTGAAAGAAGAGTACCGCAGAGATGTTGATATTGTAAGACAGCGCATATTTAAAGTAGCTGAGGGTGACCAGCATAGTTGCACATTGGAAACAGAACTGTTGCCTCCAGCATACAGGAAAGAAGTTCAGAAGATGATTGAAATTGGAAAAACACATGTAAACCGTTTCACTTACAAGTTTAAATATAATTCCGGTCTGGATTACTATCCATTCCAAAAGTAAATTGCAAATGGTAATTTCTTGTTTAATAGAGAGAATGTTATGTTGTAGTTTTAATTCAGTTTAGATTCAGTCATATAAATAGTTATAATTGTATAAGTAACACAGTTTTTGATTTATGAAAAAACTCCTATAGACTTTAAAATAATATAATATTGTTGTAGAATCTTGCACTCACTAACGATTATGTTAGGTATTACTAGAATTTTAATGTTCTTGTCCTGTGACTAGGAGAACTCAAGAAACTATGTGTCAGCCGACTAGAACAATGGGAGCTATTCATATTTTTCGAATTTATACTGATTCCTGCAACCATCTTTCTGATTGAAATTCAAATTTAAAATAATTGTTTACACTATTGACTTATTTCCTAATTTACCGAACACAGTTTTTAACCATTCAGAATAAACTAGCAAGGTTTATACATGAGACTAAATTCCTAATATTACTTTTTATATAGGTACTTACATCTCTTTAATACCTCAATTACAAAGTGTAGAAAATTGTAATATTGGGTTCAACTAAAATCAACAAGTGGGTGGCATAGCCAGGCATGGAGTGTTTTTATGTTTACTCTTGGAGCTAGGAGGATTTGGGAGGGAAGGGAGAAAAGGCTAGCGGTAATTTTTCATCCATCACAAAAGTGGTTTAGTTTTGGTTGGTCACAGACCTCTGGGCTCTGATAAACTTTTGAGGTTCGATCTCTATTTCACCCAATCGTCCAGCAGCCGCCGCCAACATCAAGTTGGATCGTCTGTATAATCCAGAGGGACGTTCTGTGTGGCTTAGCCTTATTTTTAATACTCTGTGGAATTAGTTCATTTTTGCATCATTCATTCATTCATCATGCGAGTGCCTGTAATGCACAACATGGATTGTACAGCTCTGAAATGCGCGACAAAATTGCTACCAATGAACCTGTACGCGTTCGCAAAGGCCACAATCAAGAATTGAATTGAACCTGTACGCAGTTTATCTAGGATTTGTCGGTACTTTCATACTTGAAGCTTATTTCCTTACAATTTCTTCGTGATTTAATCTGTGCATTAATAAATGCGTTATCATTTATTAATTAAACTTCACTTTAACAAAGTCCGTGCTTATCAGTTGTATTATTTTTCTAATAACTAAATCCGCATCCCACTCTCTGAATGTTAACCTCTCTATTTTAATTAGATCAGGGACCACAAAAACAACCGCCTATCAAGTATATATGGTTTGAGTTGTACGGCCTGGAAAATTATTTGGTGACGTACATTTCTGAGACGGGTAGTGAGTTTTTTATGTACCACGTCGTCCATTACTGTCTCCAACTTTTGTGACTTTGATGTTGTCCATTTTTGTACAAAAATAATTTATAATTGCGTCATATTTTCTAATTTGAATTATTTAGAAATAATTTATTAATAAAAGTGGTTATTCAAAAAACTATCTATGATTTTAATTGAAAAGTTGCTAATTTATGTGTTGAACAACAAAGTCAGCTGACGTTTATAAACAAAGGGCATGTTATTATTTTGAAGTGATCTTGAGTTTTTTGTGTGAAAATAAAACTAGAGAAAATGGATATTGACGGATCATCGATGGGTGGAGAGATAGACCAAAATCTCCTGTTACAATTTAGTTGTATGAATACAACGGACAGAGAAGAGCTCATCAGTCAAATGCAGAGACTACTCGGGCCAAGTGTGAACTATTACACTGCTAGCTTCTTTTTGGATATGAGTAACTGGTAAAACTCTTTTTTATTCTGTGTAAACCATGTTGTATTATTGTACAGCAATATTGGTTTAGTAGAGGTCAATGTAAATTATGACCCTCAGTGGGAGGTCATTAGCAGTGCAGCTCTTTTTACCCCCAATATTACATAGAATTTGAATGAGCATGTGGTACCAACACATTGACAGATATTCTGCCCCCCCAAGCAGTATTGTGTATGCTTAATTAGGTTTAGTTAGAAAACCATTCATGGCATAAGACTGGCCTACATAATCTTTCAATGTGAAGTGCTAAGTAAAACTCTATGTAGCACTGTTCTGGTTAAGGGTCATATAATCTTTCACTATCAGGAGTGTGCATAATTTGACTAGTCACTTGTATGGATTGGGAGTCAACCTGTACACTATAGGAGTATTTTAGTGCCAACCTAACTTAAATAAAATAAGAATTAAAAAATCAGCATGACTTTTGATTTTCAGGAACCTCCAAGCGGCAATATGCTGCTATTTGGACTTTAGTGTACCAAAGCTTCCAATGATGACACTTACTGCAGCGCCAAGTCTTGTTCAAACTGTAGGCTTAAACTCGAGGTAAACATTGTTTTTTTTTATTAATAATTATTAGTAAAAAATACCTGAACATTTGTAAATGTAAATAGACTCCCTTTTCCACACTTGGACTCCTGTTGGTCCTTTGTGCGTCGGCCTGTACCTGAATGTTTGCTGATGGTACAAATACTGATTGTAAGATTAGTTTAAAAGTTTCATTAATTTTTTATAGCCTAGAATTATTATTACATACATATTGAAATTTGAACTTTTGCAGTTTCGAGGAAACTTTCACCCTAACTAACACCGGGACAGACCCATGGCCTGCCAATTGTAGTGTGGTCCAATCATATGGCGAGCCTTTGAACGCCCTTCGGTACTACCTACCCCAGCTGGCTCCTGGTCACACCATCAATGTTAACCTGAAACTCAAGGCGCCCTCAGAACCAGGCAATTACCTGGCCCATTTCCACTTGGTCACTGCTGATAAAATGGAACAGTTTGGTGGTAAGGATATATCTAATTTGATGATTAAACAAAAAGGTTATCAAGATATTGTAATTAAGATAAGATCAATGATAAGATAAGCTTATGATTTTTATACTTGGCTGCACTGATGGTATCGCAGATTGTATCATTGATGGATGCAGTGCCAAGTTACCCTATTTTACTTTCAGATGTAATGAAGGTAGCGGTGAGGGTGGAGTCTGAAATGACTATGGCTCTAGTAGAGCAGCTAGCTGCCTTACCGGTCCCTAGCAGTAGGATGGAAGACTCTGTAACTCAGGTAATTTTTTTTTTTTAATTTTTTATAACAATTCCACATAATATTATCACAATAACTAATTAGCTTGCTAGCTAGTGGCCAAGGCTACCCCTATGCCACAGCCAGCAGTGGTATGGGAATGAAAATAGGATATGTCCTTTTCCAGTTCATAATAAACTCTACTTACTTTTAGGCTTTTAAATTTTTGCTCAATCTATTCAGTAGTTTTGGCGTGGTGGACAATCTCCACTATAGATGAATGTTTGTTGCCCAGTCTGAGTTCCAGTAGTGGGAAATTTTTAGGCTGGTTATCAGGGTTCGAGGATATATATCAATGGATCAATCCGATATATATCAAATGAATATATCCGATATATATAATTTTTTTTTTATATAAAATATTGCAATACAAAAATTGTAAAAAATCATATTATTAAGTAATTTTTAACATTTGTTACTGTACTGTGTACTTGTTACTGTGTGTATGGCTTAGAAGTAGAGTTAAAATATACTCTCTATGTTTATTTTTTTGTTAATTTTGCCTGAACTAAAAGATGATTTTATTTTTTGGTTTCATTTGTCTGTTTTCAAGTACCTAAATAGGTATATAAAACATTAAACATTTACTTATTTTATTAACATTTTAGTTCTTTTTTATAATTTTAGTATGTTTTTGTAACACATATGCAAATAGTATTCATAAATTATACAATAAAGTAGTATGGCTTTCATACAAAATTGATATATATCCAACATTTTGATATTTATAATAAATATCGGATATTTTCGAACCCTGCTGGTTACCTGTATGTACTTATTTAAATAAGCCTATAGTTAAATATTTAATGGCGCTCGTTGTACCCTTTTCAGTAACAGTTTAGAAAAACATTGTTTTTGTTACAGACACCAACCCAGGATGATGTAAATCTATAGATGAAAATCACTTTGCATAATTTTACGACTATTAAGACTCAAAAAACATTAATTTATGAATTTATTGTAGCTATTTATCACTCCTGCAGCCAAAGAAATCGACTTTGAAAATCACAGGTTAGGTAAAATCCAAAAACAGTTCACAACAAACATCACAATAGTTGAAAACTCTGGACTAAATTTCTATCTACCATCTCTCAATCAGATCTCTTAAAAAGTTTTATTATAAATGTCACCGTAATTTTGTAAAAACAGATAATTTACAATTTAACAAATTGAAATAATGTAATGATTTGCGCTCTCAATTTTTGACGGTTTACAATTTAACGTTTTTGAAAACGGTTAAATTGTAAACACCTTACGGTTTTTACAAAGTTACGGTGACATAAAAATCACTTACTTAGTTACATCACACTAGTGCTAGATAGATACTCATGTGTAAGGGGCTCAGTTATCTATCTAATAGAGGTTTACAATTCCACCTGGCATCTAAAAATAAACGTAAAATTACTGTTGATCATCATTTTACAATGTCCACTAATTTCTAGATAGGCTTCATCCCATATTCCTCAGTAAGTTAAAGACTGCAGCAATAAATTCACTAGGGTAGTTTACATTAGTATTAAAGGAATGTTTGAATATTTTGTCATACATCATTTTTATTCATTATATTGGTTGTACTTATTTTTTATTTTATCTATTCCATCACTTGATGAGCGTTTTTTAAGAATATACGCAAAAAAGTAATTTCATAGTTTTATTGTGTATTCTTATCAACTTTATGTACAAAAATGTACAGGAATCATATATGTAGCCAGAGTCAAATTCAAACTGTGTTGTAATATTTTCCAAAATGTTAATTTATGGTCTTCTATTTTTAAGTGTGTAAGTACTTTATCACCATAGCAAAGCAGTGCGATGATTACGCGCTAGTCACAAATTTGTGGAAGTATCTATATCTTTATTCTATTCTATGCACATTTGAGCATAATTTTTTGGGACCTTTCTTTTTTGTAATCATTTTATCTTTGGTGATTGCAGCACAGTTGAAGAAATGCATGAAAAGGTACAGATACATAGATGGCTAGCAATTAGAAGTACCTTTTAATAAGTAGGAATTGTTGAAATTGTATTAGAGTATTTTATTCTATAAACTATAAAATATTTAATGATCTTAATCTAATGAGAATGAAATGAATGCCATTTAACTTAAGGATTATGGGGATTTTTTTGATAGTGCCTAAATGTTAAGAATAAAATAAAATTTATTTAATTATGACTCATTTATTTCTTATTGTTTAAAGTAAGTGTGATAAGTTGGTGATCTAATACTAATTAAGGCAGCTTGGTCTTTTTAAGTTACTCATCTTTATAACTTGTGAAATCACACAGCCATTTCCATATCAATTTTGGGGTGTGGCTTGTAATCTTTGATTATAAAGTCTTCATATTTGAAGTCATCAATGGATTCAATCTTACGTGCAAACTCGAGGGTTGGAAATGCTCTGGGCACTCTCTGGAGCTGTTGCTTCAAGGGTTCGATGTGATTTAAGTAGACATGGGTGTCTCCAGTAGTGTGTATGAAGTCCCCAGCCTGAAAAGATTTGTAATCTTTGATGAAAAGTGAAATGGATTTCTTAGATTCTTTTGAGTACATGAAAATAATTTTCAAACAGGTTTAAATTAATGAACAGGCATGTATGTACAGGTAAGCTTAATTCCAAAAGAGTTACCTTCAAGCAAACCTTTGAGTATAGGAAGAAAGTATTAGAACAATATTATTAAACATAGTGGTTATATTCTCTTTGAATATTATAGGTTTGTGTACACTTACTTACATGCATTTATTTCATTGTAATACTGATTTCATTATATCTTACCTCAAGGTCAGTGATGTGTGCAATCATATGGGTCAGCAGTGAGTAGCTGGCTATGTTGAATGGCACCCCCAGTCCCATGTCGGCGCTCCTCTGGTATAGAATGCAGGAAAGCCTGCCACTAGCCACATGGAACTGTGCTAGGCAGTGACACGGTGGCAGGGCCATCTTGCCCAGATCTGATGGATTCCAGGCACACATCAACATTCTTCTGTCAGCTGGGTTGTTTCTGCAAGATAATATTTTACTGTTACCTTTATGTAGGCCTTTTTTTACAATAAAACCTCTAAATATTTTGGTTCTGTCTGAAACTAGGTCTCATAAAAGAAACATTTTCCATTTTTTCTTATTCCTTCAAGTCAAGAAAAAAGTTTAGCTTACTTTATTGTTCTTATAATATTTTGTAATTGGTCAATTCCTTGTCCACTGTAGTCAGTTTTGGAATCAACATACTGAGCTCCACTGTGCCTCCATTGGAAACCATACACAGGACCCAAGTCACCTGAAATCATCAAAATAAAATGAAGCAAGGATGGGAATTTGTAGTCCTATTATAAGCCTTGTTACTGGCAGTTGGTGAAACTCCTAGCTAGACTAACATACCTTCTTCTCTGTCTATGAATCCTAGATTATCAAGAAAACTTCTTGACCCATTTGCATCCCAAATATGGACACCTTTAGCTGCCAGTGCCTTGGAATCTGTCAATCCAGATATCATCCACAGTAGCTCTTCGATCACTCCCCTGATAAATACTCTTTTGGTGGTAAGAAGAGGGAGGGTTTTATTGTTCAAAGAATACCTTTGCATAGCGCCAAATATTGAGAGAGTGCCCACACCTGTCCGGTCAACCCTTTTGTCACCTGTGAAGTAAATTTAATCATATAAGATATGTACACGAGTTATATTTATCACTAAATTCTAGATTCATGTAGAAAGTAAGCTTGGTTGACTACCTTTGTCGATTATTTGCTCCACGAGTTTTAGATATTGCAACTCATCATGGTTGTTTACACCGTTTGTACAACTCATGTTTTAAAGTTTTAATGCAATTTTAACAGTAAAAAGCTAAACTAAAACAAGCGAAACCTGTAAATAAATAAAACAAAACAATACAACTTTTTGCAGATAGCACAGTGAAAGCACAGTGTTTACTGTCAAATTTGCCGCCATAGTTATTTTTTGCTGTCATTTTTTTTTTCTATCGAAGAACTTAAGTTCTTCGGTTTTGGCTTCACATCAAAGGTATATAGCCAGTGTCAAGTAATTGGAGAGATTATTTTGTCATAAGTCAGAGTCAATAAGTCAAGTCATGCCCCTGTAAAGTAGTGGTGGTTGCGACTTTACTAGAGGCTTCTATGGAGTTTTGGAGGCAACACGAAAAGTCACGTTTTACAGCATTACACTATTCACCAACACTCATACACGTTCACGAGCACTTAATGGATAAAAAACCACCGTTTTTACACTTAAACACTCAAAGTTATACAAGTTTAGTCAATTAATTTAATGCCGCCAATGCGCCATTTTTCATGTTCCCGCCAAAACTCCTTTGCTGTCATTGACAATGACTTGCCTTGACAGCAACCTAACATACAATTCATGGTACTGTCGCTGTCATTATTGTCATCAGACCTCGGTTTCGGAAGTGCAGGTAAGAGTTAGGCTTACGCTCTTTAACCTAGCTTCATCCTCAGAGGTGACTACTTATGCCCATCGACGTCTTATCCATCACGGAGTCGTCGGTGGAGTAAAGGCTAACTTTTAGTGCCAAGCTGCGTTTGTATGTTAGGCTGATCACATTATCACTATGAAGTTATAGTAGATTATGCCCTAAGGGGATAAAGCAGTGTCTAAGTGATAAAGATTGTGAAACAAAAGACGGTGTTCGCTGCTGGAGCCCTGGTTTTTTTTTGCCACGCAGAAGGTGTGAAAAGTAGAGTATGCTCCTCTGGGATAAAGCCTGTCTTCGTCTTGGGTAGCTTGAACCCCTCGCATCACTCAGGACTCTACAAAACTCCCTCGCTTCGCTCAGGAGTTAACTGAGTCCCTCGTTAGCTCAGGGTTCAATATGCCACCCGCGATATAAGACACTGCTTTATCCCCTTAGTGCATAATCTACTATTTCACTTCTTCGTCATCTTAATTTTTCAATCGTTAAATGAAAACAATGTTACCTACAGCAGCGTTAACAGCAGTAAGTAGTATCAGTATCATAATTTATTGAAATCTGTGCCAAGCAAATTGAAACGTAGGTACCTATTTGGTTGTTGTTTTTTAAGTACCGTACCTACCTGCACATTGTTCGAAATGAATGACAAACATAAGACACGTAGGTTACCTACTTTTATTTCACTAGATTCAACCCTCTGATTTACTTACTTATTCATATTATGACTGTAGTAGGACACCAGTTAGGTACCTATTGACGGACGAGTTAAAAAAATTGCGAGTAAATCAAGATCAAGTAGAAGTACCTACTATTAATAAGTGAAAAATTAACTAAGTAAACCTATCTGAAATCCAATTAAACTGTTTCTATTGATTCATTAATTCGTAGTACTCGAACCTACCTAAATATAATAAGAAACTTCGTTTTGAGTTTTAAATTGGGTTGTGCCATTATTGAACAAGTTGCGCTCAAGCGTTCGTTACGTTATGGCCAAACAAATTACGCCGCGGACAAATTTTAAAGCAAATTGAACCAGCTCCAGGGCAACTGTTGCTTCCAGCAATAAATTCTTGGTAATTTCTTCAACTTCTCTCGATATCGGAAGTTTATTACTTTTGGCTCAGCTCATTTTGTTCTCGGCAGATTATGTGAAATTAAAAGCTTTATTTTGCGACTTCTGCCTACTTACTTTCATTACTTAGTTATTAACAAATCAGTTGGTAAGTGTTGAATCATTTGATTTACAGTAATACCACATACCTACCTACCTACCTACCTACTATCAGGTTTTTTCTTCTGTTTTGTTTTAGATACTTACCTACTCAATTCTAATCTTCTTCCAATCGGGGTTTAGAGCAATATATTAATTATTTTTATTTTTAAAAGTAAGTAGGTAGGTTAGGTACCGTGTTTACTCGTAGCTCGGAGTAATTAAGCTAAAAGGTTGTTGCAATTATTTGACAAAAAGTTGTTAGAGGAAGAAGAAAGAAAGACTGGTTCAAAGGGAAAATAAAATTGTTAGGATAGGTACCTACCTACCTGAATACCTACATATATCTTTAGTGAGTACAAAAGTAACTAAATTACGCTAAATAAGTAAATAAGTTGGTAGAATACCGCCTAAAGTCGAAGAACAAGCTTATAATCCTATCAGAATTTTAACTACAACTACTTAGGTACTTAGAGTTTGACAACATAATACCTACTTACTCAAGGTAAATAATGTTGGTAGATACTTAAAAGCTCGTCTCAGAGGATCAACTAAATGGAAAATAATGTGATCCAACATTTTTGCCTAACAACTTTGTGCCATTTTACGGGCGAATAGATAGAAATCTCACGAGAGTCCTCTTGTCGTTTTAAGGCTAAAAGATTCAAGAGTTGTTCGTCCCCAATCGGAAACTTCTCAGGAGTCGAGGTCAATGCTGTTTACTTCAGAACAGACCATGAGTATTTTGAACGGGTCGAAAATTCAGCTCTTGAGGTTTGATAGGACTCGTGGAGGGCCTCGGGATCCTCTATCAAAATAATATCAAGAGCTCATTTTTTATTATAGGACTTGCTCTATCTTGATAACTTTACCTTTTCTTATATAAATAATACCAAAATTATTCCCCTGACTTCGTTTTTGTGGACTGGATTTCTCGTGACTGATTTTCTGAGTGCTCTCCACCCATCAATTTTAATAATAGTAAAAATCCTCAAACACAATTTTTATTTTATCTGAAAAGTCGCAAATGTTCAAGCACTGGCTAAAATAATATTATAGCTGTAAAGTACGTTATTATAACATTGACCTCTGTAAATTTTTAAAATTCCTTTCTTATGGTGTGTTTACACACTTTCCAAGTTTCAAGCTTATAAGTCAGTCAAGACTATTATGTGTAGATTATGGAATCAGATTACAAATAAATACATTTAAATAAAAAAAATTAAATGGTACCTTATTTTCTGTAAAATTGAAAAACTGGCTGGTTGAAAAATGTTTCTATTCAGTAAACGATTTTTTTAATGACAGGGACACAAACATATAGTTATATAAACTTAATTTATATAAACTCATATAGACATACATGTATTTAAACTCTCTTTTCTAATAAATAATTTCTTTTCTATTAATAATATTATAAAATTTGCACACCTTAAACTAAAGGTAGAACATACTTAGGACACCAATTTATTTAAGACCATATATTGTACTTGTGTTTTGGCAAATAAAATATCTTTATATTTTTATCTTTATCTTTACAATATATTGTTAAATAAATATCAACTATGCAGGTAAGTTATTTATGAAATAAGCAAGCCTTCGGTGATCCAAACAATAACACCAAATTGAATTAGATACGATTGAATAGCAATATGGGTCTCAGTATGGGCACTTAGGTAACTCTGAACGTTTACATTATTTTTTGAGGGTTTCTTACCAAAAATATCCATATCCATTAGGTAAGTAGCTATACAAGAATTTACATACTGTAAGGGATATTCGGAATACGATTTGAAAATTGATTTTCTTTTTAGTAGCGCAGAGACAAAGCAGAGACCTCAACGCTGCCGTACAGTAGGGCTTCTAAGCGAACGTAGACCTTCTACGCCGTAGACCAGAGAAATGGAGGATAAAATTGTTAACGTGAACAAAATGTAAATACATTTCTCATTTCGCCAAATCTCTGTTTGCAAGAATGCAAACAGCAAATAGGTTTTCGGCTAGGATATTATCTTTATCTCAATATACGATATTAGAATACATTTAGAGTAACATTATTATTTCAAATGAGTCATCTTGTAAGGACGAATGGATGAAAGTATTTATTTAACTTAATCACATTAAGCAACTTAACTAGTTGTGCTGAAATTCACATCAGAAGTTACTGCCAAAATTACACTAGTGACTAAATTAAATTTATTTATGTGTTTATTGTTTATTTCATTTGCTTACATGTAAAATCGTCTTATTTACGAGATTTATCCGACTAACGTATGAAACGTAGTTGGGTTCATATAAACACCATACCAACTGAATACAAAAGTAGTTTGTATTCAAAATTTACATCAGAAATTTATATTCATTCTTTATTGCACATTTTAATGTTGTTACAGCAGATAACAGTTGTTTTTAGTCGTAATGACTCGGAACCCTGCCACAATATGTGGTCTAAACTTACATAGCATTTTTATATTAATTGCTTACTAGCTGCTGCTCGCGGCTTCGTTCGCGTGGTATCGGAATAAAAAATGCCTGCTTATTAATTATTATACAGGAATAGATTTTAAGCTCAATCGGTTCAGTAGTTTTGGTCTGATTGAGGAGCAAACTTCCATCTTTCTATCTTATCCATCATTCATCCATGCTTACACACTTTCTTCTATTTATTTATTAGTAGGATTCAGTCATGACTTGGGAACGACAGACCAAAGTAGGTACCGCTTGTACTTATGAATTTTTCATAACGTCATTAAAAACAATAGTGATCAAAAATCTTCATATTATGGCTAGGTAGGTATATTTTGGATGAGCGCATTCATATCAAATCCGTCACAGAAGGTTTATCAGTTATACCACAGAGTACCTCCTAAGATATACCTACAGTTATAGAGGGCACACGAGGGCGAGGAAGATCTCCAATGCGTTGGACTGACCAAGTCAAAGCAGCACTAGATGGTCCCTTACACGAATGCACGAGGAAAACCGCTGTCAGAGATGAATGGCGCAGGATTGTGAAGAGTGTCACAACCCCCACCATGACAACCAGGACCACTCTGCCAAGAGTGTAACGACCAAGAAGAAGATACTTATACCTTCTGTGACGAATTTGATACGAATGTGCTCATCCAAAATGTTCAAGATCAAAAATGTAGCTATGTGATACGGTAGTAGCTCTACTGTGTGTGTGTGTGTGTGTGTCATGACAATGATATAGCGTGAACTCGGGTGAACAATAAACCTATTGAAATGTAATAGAACATAATTTTCTTTTATTTACTTTTTATTCTAAGAAAGCTCGAAATAAAAGAGCGGGTAATTGAATCCTAGTAGTAAGGGTTTCGGGTATTATGTAGATTACATTACACCGATATCATCGAATGGTAAACCGAGGTTCCGAATAGCTGTAGCCAAGTATTACCAACTCAATATTACCGTGATATTGGCTTGCTCGCCTATTACCACCGATTACTTACCAGAGCTTAGCATTCAGGAGGGTAGTGATAATGTTACCAGGTAACATTCAATATGTACCGTAAAGGGGCATTCACACGATTCAATTTGTCAAGTCATAGTCAGGATTGAGTTGAAGCATGAATGGCAAATTGATATCAACATCTTGCGACATTTCAACATACTTAGGTACTACAATGCCAAGATTGATGACACAACGAGTGGCAAGGATGTTGGACTGCCACGCCAAGTGTCTCGGGTTCGATTTCCGCTTCTGGACAAACATTTGTGTGATGAACATCGGTGTTTGTCCTGAGGTCCTGTCCTGTCTGGGTTTTTCTATGTATCCAGAAGGTATACCTATTATGTATGTATTTACAAAAAAAAGTATATAAGTATTCCATCAGTTATCTTTCTTCTAACATCTGACATCTCATTTAAATTTGGATTCTACTTACTTCATTTTTCTGAGGTTGGTACCATCTGACGCCTTACTTCCTGTTACACACTTCTGTTGCATTTCATGAAATCATTTCCACAAAGAACACAAAGGATAGATGTTACACATAAAAAAAACTAAAGAGGTAGAGATAAAAAATACGGATAGGAAATTAGGAACTTCAGTAAATTAAATATGTATAATTTCATTAAAAAAAAAATATTATCCTCATGGTGTCATTTCTACCTCTCAGTACTTACTTACCTACGGCTTTACCAGCAAAGGTACTCTTGAAATTAATGAGAAACTCATTACCGACTCTACATTCAGAATACTCTGAAAATATTAAATGATTTTCTACTTGCGAAGGAATTTATCAACTTCCTACTTAAATTAATAATCTAGGCAAATAATAAATGCTCATTTCCTTGTTAAAATAACATTTTTGCTTTAATAACTCGAGTCCTTATGGCGGAATGGGGACAAAAGCATCAAAAAATAAAATTAGGCAAAAAGCCCCAAATGTTTCTGAGTCAAAGCATTCTTTACACAAATATACTCCCACTGATGTTTCGCTCATAATGAGACGACAAAATTGAGCTTTCCTTTGTTAAATTCACGACCAAGGCTAAGTTAAAATCTTGAGAATGTTAAAATATAAAATTGCGAAGGGGTTGTGTTAAAATAATAGTTGAAAGTTTATAATTGAATAGCTGAAACTCACAACTTTGTTTACGTTGCGAATGAACAATATTCCTCTCTTATAATAATATTTATTCGGACACACCTAATACTCGTATGTTTACAAAAGAGTTTGTGAATCCACAGGTCCCGAACTAGCAGAAAGCTGTATTTCAGGAGCCTGAGTCTTCTCCTATTTATTACAATTTAATTTATGTCTTTAATATACATTATACAGGCTTACACTTTTTGACGAACATACCCTCCAAATTTCAAGTCTCTACCTACAGTATTACAGTATTCGTCGTTCGATCGTTGTTTCGTAATATATATATTTTTTTGCTATATATTTATATATATATATATATATAACACATAAAATATTTATATATATATATATATATTTTATGTGTTTATATATTTATATAAGTGTATATTTTTAGTTATGTATTATTTGTAAATTATTATTTATACCTATCTATATCAGGTTCTTTTTACATAACTTTGTTACTTTTTATTTCTACTATAAGTTAGTTTTTATTTTTACATTAGTGTCCGTTTTTGCCAACAACTTAACTATTAGTACACCCCCAACCAAGCTTTCTTTTTTCTTTGTTTATTTGCTTTCCATCCAAAGGTTGTCTGGAAGAAATCGCTTCCTAGCGATAAGACCGCCCATTGTACTTTATATTTTTTATGTTAAGATTTAATCATAAGTTCTGGTGTACAATAAAGTATTTCTATCTATCTATCTACAGTGGTTTGGCCTGTGGGTTGTATGTCAGTCAGAACAAAAACCTTATATAAATAATGATTGACTAGCGGGTGAAAACAAAAAATAGCCCATGTCTTTTATTTTCATAACAAGTGTCAGACAAATTGGTTTAGTCGTTTTGGCGTGATTAAGAAACAAAACGCCCATCTATGTGCCTTTGTATCCATCTATTTATACTTAGAAACTTTGCCTTTATAACATTACGGTGACACGATTGGTTGAGTGGCAAGTTGTGTGTCAGACTGCCACGCCGGTGGTGTCGCGGGTTCGATTCCCGCTTCAGGACAAACATTTGTGTTATGAACATCGGTATTTGAACGGAGTCTGGGTGTTTTCTTTTTTTGTTTGTATTTATAAAAAAAAGTATTCTATCAGTAGGTACAAGCTCAGCTTAGTTTGGGGCTAGATGGCGTTGTGTGAAAAGTCCAAAATATTTATTTATTAGTATGTATCTTAACAAGGTGCTAATATACATTTTCTGAATGTAAATCAATTAAGAGAAGCTTAGCCACACTGGTTTATACCGGAGGGTTGACCTCTGAAGAAGGTACTTACTATGAGCTCTTCTAAATAAGGTGGACATGAAAAATCCGTTTATTTTATATATTCGAGGTTATTCTCCCGGTGGATTTAAACCCCTATTCATTCGAGGAGAGGCTCTCCACTCATTCGCGAAGCTTCACCATACAATGACACTTCAACTGAATACCAACTTAGGAAATGTGTGGGTTGAACCTCTTCCACCATATAAGTATTTTTTATTCACTTGGTTTGAAAGAAATTGATCGAAAGAAAATAGGGTTGTAAAAGATCCTTTTTCACTTCTCATGCTCGTAAAGTTCAATTTTATGCTAGGTAAATAAGGAGTAAAACTGCATTTTAGGCCCTTGAGTAAAAAAGTATACTAATATAAGTATAAATAGGTAAAAGTATTCCCAAACAAACTATTACAAACTGAACCTCCCAATTCAGTTTGTAATAGTTTCATTCCGGAAGTTGATAACTTTTTATCAATTTCGAACTATGGAAACTATATCTATACAATGCTAAATTATACCATAATTGGCATTAAGCCCGCCAATTTTGCAATGCAATTTTATGACCTATTTCCTTTCTAATACCAAAACCTAATACCACTGGTATTTGTTTATTACCCTAATTAATATTCTATTCCCGACGTTGTGCAATAAATAATTTTAATAATAAAATATTTCTTTTTTTATATTTTTTTTACTTTTGTATTAATGTTTGTAAGAACTTTGAGTTGGAGAAGGCAAACCGTTAAAAAGTGCTTGCATTAGAGCGAAGTCACACTGCTGCGTTGCGTTGCGTCGCAATTTTGTACTGGCATTTGGCACAAAATACGTAGGTACAAATCTAGCGCTGCGACGCAAATGCCAGTACAACACTGCGACGTAACGCAACTCATAATTATATGTGTATGTACTATATTATAATATATATATTATTTATTTAGTTATTTTTAATTATAAATATATATATAAATACATAATTATTTAGTATTATTATATTAAATATATATTTAAGTAATTAGCATTTAAGTTGTACGCCAGTTTTTCTTTTTTCTACCATCAACTGGTTGACTGGTAGAAAATGCTCTAGCATTAAGTCCTCCTTTTGTACTACATTTAAGTGTGTGCAATAAAGTATTAAATAAATAAAATAATTACATAATTGCATAATAATAATTAGTTATTATTACTCGCTCTGAAACAATCGATCCATAGCGGAGCAAGCGCGTCCAATGGATCCAATGGATTCAATTGATCCATTGGACGCACTTCCTCCGCTATGGATCGATCATTTCAGAGCGAGTGCCACACATTCCACATGCCGATATGCGTCTCAACTAAAATAATGTTTGCGAACGATTCGGAACCAGCATAGGTTTCCTGAATTAGTTTTATGTGTTTTATTAGTTCAATTAACTGGAATTTAGACTTGGAATGAACAGATTAAATAACAAAGTTTGAATATTCATTAGAGATAGAGGTACCTAGGTAGGTTTGTATGTACAAATATTCATATTAGCTTCATAATTAACCTATAGCAGGCCACTGCGTAGCGCGAAAAATCATCAAATCATCGCTCCATCTGCAATATTAGCTTACAGGCTCAATTCCGCGGGTGCGGGTCGTGTCACTTATTATCACCCTATAATATTCCCACTGCTGGGACTCAAGCCTACTCTCGGCTAGGAGATCGAATGGGTCTTAATCTACCACGGGGTACACGATTGCGAAATGCGGATTGGTGGATGTCACATGTCCCTTTTTTTTCTCTATAACATGCCGGTTTCCTCGCGGTGTTTTCCTACACCGTTGTTGTAATAACGGATCACTTACCTAGTCTATAATATTCTATTTCAAATTTATAAGTATCTTTGCACTTATCTGTTTTACAAAACGATATAGAACAGTACCTAGAACCTTAGGTAGAGCTTTTATATTTCACCAACAATACCTAAGTATTTAGTTAAGTCTGTAACTGGCTTAATGGTTTCAGAGCAGTTGTTCGATATCTGCACCGTACCCATCCACTTAATTAAAAATGTTTTGTTCAGTTGCAATACTATTTGCTAACGGGTACAAAGAGCTCGCCAAAAGGTTTGTAAACACAAATTAACTGAGTAGAGACACAGACCATTGAAAGCACAGAACTTTTGAAAACTATAGGTCGAACTACACAAAACAAACAGTTTTATTAAATTAAAAATTATCATTTTTAAGGTGCCTAAAAACATCTAGGCGAAAGTATGTAATGATGCATAGATAAATGTTTCTTTGAAACCACTTTACGGATTTAGTTAACAATAGTGCACTATAACTACAGAAGTTAGAAAGAATGGCTTTTTTGTCTATGACTATAACATCAATAGATAATTGACGACACGATTGGTCGAATGGCAAGTGTGTCGGACTGCCACGCCCGCGGTATAGCGGGTTCGATTCCAGCTTCTGTAAAATATTTGTGTCTTGAACATCGGTGTTTGTCCTGAGTCTGAGTGTTTATTATGCATAATACGAGTATATAAGTATTTACAAAGAAGTATGTAAGTATTCTATCAGTACCTATCTGGTTCCCATAGTACTAAAAGTTCTGCTTAGTTTGGGGCTAGATGGCGTTGTGCGAAATGTCTATTTTTTTCAGATGGGCGTGGATTAAGTCGTATAGGTCACTTTTTATCTCGATGCCTCGATGGCGAAGCTAGCTAAAAGTTTGACAGGATTGGGAATTTGGGATTCCCAATTCGAGGAAACACATGGGTTGTTATGTCCATGCCAATTATTAAAATAGGGATAGCCAGTTCGGAGATCACCGGTGTTCATAAAAGGTTTTAACACAAAGAGGTTAAATAATTACCAGTGTTAGTAATATGAAGAGACACGACACGAAGAAGAGGAAAACCAGCAACTGGACTGAAGCGACGAATAAAGGTGGCTGGAAAACTCAGGACTAGAACAGCTAGAGGCAGGCCGGAATGGAAAACTCTGGAGGAGGCTTTCACTACCATAGGTGGTCCCTACACATAATAAATAGATATTGTAATATGATTATTATGATTAAACACTAGGACAAATCTAAAAAATGTAAATCCATTATTGGCTGTAAGTTTAAATAATAAGTCTAAGTTATATTAATTCTAAGAGCTGTGGATTTTGTATAATAAAAAAAAAAAAATATGGTGTTATTTTTAACTTTTTTTCGATTTCTTATTAATTTAATTAATAATATGAAGTTTGAAGGTGCGCTCTTTCTTACCCACACTTAGGTAGTCAGTAAAGGTTTACAAACTGCATATTGTTGGCGAAGGTATTTAGCAAGTTGGAGTTAGTTGTCCAGAATTTGACAATGCTGCATAGGCACGATTTTGCAAAATAATGGAAGATTTGCTGAATCAACTCGGGAACCTATCGTAGGTAAAATGTACGGTATTCGTTCGATTCCGTGGAACTTTTGTAAGTGCTTACCTAATTAAATTCGTTGCACTCTGTATTGTCTTTGCAGTGAGATCCGTTTAATTTATTACGTAAGGTAAGAAAAATACTTTTCAGAGCCAAATGCATTCAAAGATGGAATACTTTTCGTATTCGTATTCTTATATCTTTTTCGTATTATTCGTATTACAGTACCTTATAGCAGAGGTGCTTTTTGCCTAATTTGTTGATACACTTCAAATAAAGCACACATTTTGTGTCGTTTATTCCTTGGGTTATTTTTATCTATGCAAATGCAAACCATGCTCGCCGACGGATTCACTGCTTCATACTCCCTAGCCACGGTGCCTAAGAAGTTGATACGTACCGAAAATTACCCAAAATGTTCTATTTTGTACGCCAAACCGATTTTTTTGTACATACGTAGATCCTAAGTTATAGAGGTCAGCTATGGCCTTGCCAAGAAGCCACCGAAAACTAACTCCGCCAGTGAGTATGATGCGGCTTCACTAGCTGAAAGAAAAACATAGGCTAAAAATTCACGGTGGAAAACAACAAAAGGTATTTAATTCCAAGCTTACAAGCCAGTGTAGAGAAATCCCTCATAATTAAAGTTTAATCAAACTGATAATCCTGGAAGCAAGTCATCAACAAACACTAGAGCAAACATTGTTGAATGTTGCCTCAGAAAATGGAATCCACGCTCTGGCTGGATTGAGCTCTGCGCCGTATGTGGAAAGGAATTTCCGATCCGCACATCACTTGCATTGTAAGCATCCCCTATTCGGTACTAATTGCTATCCGCCGGGTATAGGCACGTGGATCGACGACGGTTCTAGATAAGCAGCAGCTATGTCAGCCGTAATGGATACTGAGTTCCGTGGGAATTGCGGCCGCAGTACATCTCTACGTGACGGCTAGAGATTACCGAAATAGGGCCCATCTCGAGCGTGATGGCCTATCTACTGCTTGCTTGAACATTACTATTTGGCGACTGATGTGTAAAATACACTGCGATAGTATTATCTCCCTGTTCTTATCCCACCTTAGTGGCACAACATGTATCTTCTTCCATTCTCATCTTTGTAGGTACTTACGCCTGTTTTCATATTCTACACAGTCTACCTAGCCTTTACTCAGCTTATTCAAGTAGAATTTATTATGCGTAATTACGATGAGAAATCTATTGAGTGGATAGATATTATGGAATCTCCGACGGTATCGTAGTTGCTACGTTAGGTGCCCTGACCTACAAACCGCGTCCGCCTGTCGTCCGATGTCGCGATGTTTCACGACATCACGGCTGAATAAGTCGTGTCGTGTCGTGCCGGAGGGATGTGTTTAGGCTCTTCGGTGGGAACGCCGTACACATATGCTAATCCAGGCGCTGATTTGAGGGTTCGAGCAGAATTTGTTTGGAGCTCCTACTTCTCGGAAACGAGGCAAGTGCAATAACTGATTTGAACTAAACCAGGAAGCTCCCGAGTGAGGACTTAGTAAGATTTTTTATTATAATATAAACTTTTTGTTCATCTCCTATTTTTGTCAAAAAAAGGAGAGCCCTAAAACTCTACCCACTCTATAAACATCCTTTTTAGGATCCTGAACTAGGTATGTGTAATGTGTATGTATCCATATCACCCACCCGCTTGCAATAAAAATCCTGTTGCCCCCATGTCTCCAAATGGGGATATTTTTATTTCGAATTCCTGCTACTCTAGGGATCATAAAATAATATAATCCTTGCTGTAAAACCGAAACTCTAAATTGTGGATTTGTCCATAACTGCTAGCACGATAGATGAGCGAGGACTCAGAAATCATTCGTGCGCAGACAAAAATATTCCAACATGTAAATTTGTGAGTAGGTATGGCCGTATTTTCATTTTTACAGGTATCTTTAATAACCATTTTTGACTTGAATTATTTAACAGAAAACAAAAGATAATCATAATTTTATGCAATGTTAATTTTAATAAAACTTCAGGCCAGATAAAACTGGAATAAAAATTACATATGTGTGCAGTTATTTCTTTTACCTACATGTATGTAGATTAGGAACGTGAAACTGGTATATTTTATCCTATTTAACTCGTGTATTGAACCTAGTCCTACGTATTAGACAAAAATAGCGAAAATTGTTTGTCATTATTGTTAAGCTCGTAGAACATAATAACATAAACGAAGTCGCAGGCAACAATGAAGTGTTAGAAACAAGTTGTTTATCTCATGTTACTTATTTATCGTCATGCTGTTCACAAACGAGCCAGTTGATTATGTTTTACAAACCTCTCCATACGTATTGCTACAAATATTCAGAAGAAATTTTAACTTACTTTAATTAAAAAAAAAAAAAAAAAATGCCGGAAACTGTAGAAAGAACGTTAATCATGATAAAGCCTGACGGAATGAAACGCGGCTTAGTCGGCGCCATCATAGAACGCTTCGAGAGGAAAGGTTTCAAACTTCAGGCTCTCAAATTAGTGTGGCCGCGGGAGTCTGACCAGATGTTCCACCGGCACTACAATGACCTGGCAGGCGAGGATTTCTTTCCTGGACTGGTGAAGTACATGAGCTCTGGTCCCGTCGTTACTATGGTGTGGGAAGGTGTGAACGCCGTGAAAAGTGGACGAGCAATGCTAGGGAACTCTACTACTCCTGGCACGATCCGCGGAGATTACTGCACTAAGTGGAACGGAGGGCACGGGGTCGTCATCCATGGATCTGATAGCGTTGAAGCCGCGACTAAAGAAATCAACTTGTGGTTTACCAAGAACGAGATCATCACATTGGACTACAGCTAATGGTAAACTGTTGCTTCATATCTTACAAATTCATTTTAGGTTATTTTATTTTAATAAAGCATAATTTATGTAAACTGCTTAATTTATTTACGTATACATATTTACTGACTAAAACCTCTCTCAATTGCAACGTGAAGAAAAGTATGAATGTAAGCCTAGATAACCTATGATTTAAATGTAAGTAACTCCCAAGGAAGTGAAGTGATTTGAATTTGGAACGTCAAATTCGTGTAGAAACTCGTGGAAAACTCTTAGTAAAAAAATGCTGAGAAGTTTTGTTCGAAAATCGAACTAGCCACCATAAACAGAACTCAAAAGAAAAAAGGCACGATTTCAAAGAACGTGAAACAATAGACGGTGTTTGTTTTATTGTCTCTCAGAAGAAGTGAAAATTAGAGTATGCCTGCCCCTAAGGGATATAGCATGTTTTTGTCTTGGACAGCTTGAACTCCTCTCAGGACTCTACATCATTTTTACAATTAACTGAGTAACTCTACAATTAACTGACTCTCTCGTTAGCTCAGGTTTCAACATGCCGTTCGAAACTTAAGACACTGTGTATACGCGTAGAATAGACATGGTTTACAGATATATCACTTATTCATATAAAAGACCCGTCTTCGAAGTATTCTCGACTCATCCCTGCTTCTTACCTAACCAGGTTTAATTCTACAGACATGGATAGGACGCGACGCTGACATCAAGTGCACCCCACTCGGGAATGTCGGTGGCATACTCCGAGCTCAAGTGTCAATGCTTAGCTTCCACACATGGATTTATCGTCGTTTCCATTAGAAAATTAATAAGGTTCCTCGGCTGCGTTAGGAAATGCTCGCAAAGGCAAAGGACTACTAACCAAATTCATCTTCGACAAGATGGTGCTTACGATAAATAGATGGTATCTCTATTTACCTATCCTATAACTAGCTGGCTGGCACTCATAACTTTGTTTGCGAATTTCCAAAATTCCCTTCTAAGTATGCACTTTCAAGTCATGACGAACACATCCTTAAAGTTTCAAGTCTCTACGTCCACTGCTTTAGCCTGTAAGCTGGCTGTCAGTCAGTCAGTCAGACAGAACCAAGATTTTTATAGATATTGATTTGAACCGTGTCTTGCCGAAAATGTTAAATTCAATTGTTCAATTGGGTTCTGGCTTGCCGGGGTCGTGTTCTGTCGCTACAGAATAGCGTCAAAAATTAAAACATTGTAAGTCTTATATTAAACTTAAAAAAATATTTATGTTAGTTATATGGTATTTCTATCTATTACTCTGTATGTTGTCGCCTGAAAATCAAACTATTATTACTATTAGTAGTCGATTGCTATAGTAGCGATTCGGTATTACAAAAAAGTCATCACTGTTTGGTTTCAAGCATAAACTTAGAATGTACGACAGCCGAAAGTATCCGAGATCGGTGTTTTCAAGTGATAACAATACGTTGTGCTTGTCCTGTGTCAAATGATATTACTTCGCCTATTACACAAGACATGGCGTGGAAATACAGTAGAGCGTGCGCGAAGCAGTCACGCGACCACACGGTCCGTCAGTCTCTTTGCACTTGCAATGGCAACCTATGTACGTGTCTCGTCCCATCCTGTATTCTAGGTACAGACAGCGTCAGAGATAAGTATCCCCCTTGCATAAGACACCCAGCTATAAATATCTTAAGAAATAGTACACATCATTATGATTAGGCTTACATAGTTATAAAAATATAATTTATTTTTGAAGGCAAAACTTCTTCGTACGCCACGTCTGCGCCCCGCCGGCGTTTTGAAGGGTTTTAAGCTGGGTGTCTTGGGCAAGGAGAATCAAAATCAAATCAAATCAAATCAATTTATTTATCAAATGATTAGGTAATACAAATAATACACTAATTAATAGTACATTTAGCGCTATTGGTTGTACACATGTAGGATACCATTACAGTAGGTAGGTGACGGTGAGGCCCAAACTAAGCTGAGAGCTTGTATCTTGGGCTTCTGAGTGCTTTTACAAGAAGGTGGTTATCATGGCAGTTATTGAAGAAGACGCTTTGCTTACAAAAAACAAAAACCTTGCGTTCTAAATTTTAAGGTGTACCTAAGGTAATTAAGACTAGGTATAAGTATTTATATTTAGGTTTTAAATAGGTTATATATATATATATATATTTAATATTTAGAATACTTATCAATGACGCTGTCTCTACCTACACTACACTATCTACGTTGTAGGTACGTTGCGTGCGTAGCTTTTCTTGTGGTAAGAAATTATAGAGCCGGATAAGTCTAAAATTAAAAATGTAGTAGCGTAGCATATCCGTAGCACGCACTAGCAGTTTTCGTAGCCTCAGAAAACATTTTATTTTAATTATGCGTGTATAACTGTAAATAACTGAGATGTCATGGTGTATTTATTTTCACAACTAACGACTAGCTTAATGTAAAAAAAAAATGGTTTTAGCATTAAGTTAGCCGTTATTTATCTAGCTAAAATAATCTAAGATGTAATTCCTGGCGAAATAAGTCATACTACTATCTGATGTTAGTGCTTAAATATTGACTCGTAAGTATATTTTATTTGCTCAAAAATTTCACAATTGCTATGAGTGCTCAATAACAATATAATAATTATATAAACTTCAATTGCCAACATACAATTTGGAATACATATTATGTAGTTATACAACCATGGCATATAATTACAAATACATAGTAGTATTCAGGTTCAACCCAAAACGGGTAAAATTATACCTTAGTGACTTGTGGGCAAGTTTATACATTTGAACGCCCCGTTAGTAAGCTCTTAAATTAATTAATTAATTTTAATACTGTTCACTGCTTTTTGATGATGATTATAGTTTGTTTAAACAGTTCATTAGAAATAAAGTTCTTACATACATATAAGAAAATATTATGTGAGTATGTTCTCCAGTTTACGGGAAAAATTCTATTTTTAACAATAAATCAATAGAATTACTTATCAATATACCTATATAAAAGGCTTGGCCGTGAACGAATGACTGACAGATAACGCACAAGCTAAATTACTGAACAAAAAGATTTGAAATTCAGAGGGTAGGTATATTCGCCAAGTATAGTAGACGCTTACCTACTAAGAAAGGAATAACATTTTGATAATACCTACATATGTATACGTTTTCACAATGCAAATGAAATTGCGGGCGGCAGCTAGTTTATTGATTAAAAAATTAATCGATCTTAGTATTCAGTTACTTAGGAAAACGTTTACGTAAAATAAATAACCAATCTCTTCTGTTCTGTAAAATAAAGTACTTAAGTAATCCTTTGCAAAACAATTTAAAATCATTAATTGTAAGGGTCTTTAGGGAGATGGTTGCCCGGAAACAGATGAATTGTAAGATATTTATCCGTCTTTTGTTTCTCTCAAGGTTCTTGTCAAACGATTAGGGCGATGAAATAATGTCTTGTTATTGAAAACAAGTTAGTTTGAAGTTGAAGTTTGAAGTCCAAGTGACCCAAGTTGCATAATATTAGGGGAGGGGGGGGCATAACGGGGACGCTAAGGGAAATAAACAACAAAAAATTTATATAATATATTTTTTAATGAAAACTAATGACAACTCTTTGGTTACTTATTAATCTATCAATTGGCACCGAATTTACTGAAGTAAGAAATCAAATAATATTTTTAATTTTAATTTCACGAAACCCTCATGAAAACTCCATCGTGCCCCAGGGTAGGGGCAGTATGGGGTACCAGTGCGGGGCACTATTTTATTTGTCACAGAATAAGCAGATGTGGATTTCTTCAAAATCTGCGTCGTCAACTCCTGCACAGGCTGTATGGGCCCACTGTCCACATAACTGGCAGGCCACCCAACGCTCCGAAGACTTCAAATAAGTGTGGTTCGAGTCAATGCAATAGATGCATAAGACATCCTCCTTATTATTTTCTCCACCTGGAGCTGAATTAAGAGATACCTCGCCCTTCCTTATTTTTGCGACGTGACGCTCCAATGTGTTCTTTGGAACACCGTGCAATTGAGCTACTTTTATGAAACCTGCTGATTTGCTTAAAATTGCATCAATTTCATGCCTATTACAGTCCAACTACCTCTCAAACTTTTCTTTTTGTAAGTTAGTATCATTTTGTAAACCTAAAACAGAATAAATAATGTTATTGTAATATTATCAAACCAACAAACCATTCAGGGGCATAATGGGGACGGGGCACAACAGGGTACCCCATTGTGCCCCATAGCCATGTCCCCGTTATGCCCCCATACCTAACAGAATTTTAAATAACGAACCAAAAATTGGATTCAAGGTCAGAGTGATTTTGCTCAAAACATATCAATAGTTGATGTTAGTAGTAATACACATAAAAAAAACTATAGCAGTAATCTAAACACTTACCTTTTTAGACGCGTTTTGGTAACCACTCAAAATAAGATGAAATGAAGCCGGAAAAAAGAATTGGTCGTCAAAAATAAACGCGTGCATCTGATCGCCGGTCACTTCCGCACCGAAGTTAGATGCAAAATGCCCTCTTATTGGTAAAAACAAAACACGGCTAGTGTGCGTAGTTACTTGTATGAGTGGGTGGCCCCGTCGTGCCTCGCGTCCCCGTTATGCCCCCCCTTCCCCTATGTAGATTGAGCAATACAAATCTGTTAAAGCATAGACTTACATAGACTCTTATGTTTCTATTGTGTTGTCTGGAAATTTATGTTATCAATAAAAAAATGGGTTGAATTCAATATTTGTTTAATATATTTTTTTTAAAGCGACCGATTTATTATACCGAATTTCAAAAGTCCATAATAAATAAATGACTTTGTATGCATAAACGCCGTCTTTGCTAGGTGAGCAGTAAAATAGATACTCTGTTTTAGTCCGGTTAGGATGTTCGCAATAAAATGTCCTCAGAGACGTAAACATAAAAAGCGATTAGCGCTTACGTCGGACAAATGGGCGAACTTAAAATATTGCCCGGAAAAGCTTCAAATTGAGCCGCGCGGGCTCGGGGCTCTCGGCTTAGCGCGGAGATAAACGACCGATAAAAAACACAATAGAATAACTCAGCAACCCTTAGTAATCTATGCTACAAATAGGGCTCTATGTTCGAGAGCCAGAAAATAAAATCAGATTTAGACATAGAAAAAGGCCACACGAACACCTACTCGATGTATGAGTTTTAAGTGTTTCAAATATAAACTTTTGTTTTATTTATTTTTTCAGATCATTGAGTAAATTTAATTTTAATTTTAGCTTTAATTAGGGCATGTACAAGAGCCGAAAATAAAATAAGATTGAGACAGATATGTATAAGTATTATAAAAAAATTGAGACTATTGACTAAAATTTAGGTTTGTTTCTAAAATTCATCACAGTTACAGTAAGTTAGTTACGTATTCAGTCAAATGATTGGTATGTTAGTAATTTTTGAAATGGTTAACCCATTTGCTTGAAAATAAGTACATAATTTCCAAACTCCTAAAATCTCTACTAAATTTTGTGATTGACTTGTATTCACCTAGTTTATACAGGATAGAATTCACTCTTTCGCAACAAGCTTTGATCATTGAAGAAAATCGATAGCATTGAAATAAGATATGTTTAAAACATGATCCCACTCAACTGAAGTGTTGTTTGACGCAGTCTTTCATGAAGGAAAATTTATTGGTTTCCAATAATAACCTACTTGTATTGAAACTAGAACGCTTGCAGGTCACAAAAACTTCTGGTTTGACCGTAGTGTAAGTAGTTTTTCTTCTTAGCTTGGCTCTTGCTAGAGTGGACGTGGTTATTGTCGGGTCTCGATAAATGGCAGCAGCTATGCGCCTCCATTTGGATCTGTTGGTGGCATTGTCTGAAGTATATTTTATTTTGAGAAAGGTCTTAATAATAGTTGCGTATTGTTTGAGCAAGCAACACTATATGTATAAGCACTACCGACTTTAATATTGATTTCCTCGACAGGAATTCGCAATTGCACCAACATGTAGTTGCTGCAGCGGAATGCACTGGAATGACAATTTGCTGGCTCCAAAATACTCCAAAATGTTCAGACAAGGCAGTTTGAAAGACATTCCGGTAATTGTAGTTCAGAAAATATATAAAAATTACATTAAGTCAAACAAATTGTAGTAACCACAACAAAATCTCAATTAAAACTGTTATATTTTTTGAAAAACCTACCTTATTTAATAGTTTTGTAATTCTGTTAGGTACTTGAATGAAACGAAGAGCTTTTAAATTTCTATCAGCTCAAGCAGTTTTTCATTAGCGCAGTTGGGTTAAAATAGAGCTTTTATCTTTACAACTAATAAAACATCACAGGAAATAAATTAACATAAAATGCTGAGAGCCATATCGCAAGGTGCAATACTGTCTAATAGGATCAACACGGTGGACGTTTTATTCAAAGGATTCGATGAATTATTTAGTGGGCAGCCGGGCGCGGTAATTGAAATGCCAAACGGTCGCGCAATGCTGATATTATCAACTCCCGTTCGAGATACTTTACTACTATAGCCAACATCAATCTACGGTAGATTTATCTTTCAGAGCGACTCTTTCGAATATTTTAATTACTTGTTGAGTTTGTTAAAAAAAGTTGGGTGTCACAGTGAAAGATTACTCTGTGGGTGGCTCAATCTTAAAAATATTCAAGTAATAAAGTATTTTATAATTGTATTCATAACGTAGTAAGTCCAGACAGGACAATCGCCATAATATATAAAAAATTGTGTTGATAAAGTAATTAAGTCCCTATTTATAAAACATTAATTTCTTGACTTCATTCTAATTAATCTCCTTTTTGATTAATTAGTAACGTCTAGATTTTGATCATTATGTTTCATCAAATCCTCAATACATTTACAATACCTATGTATAATTAAGCATTCGTTTATATTCCTTACCGCTAATAATACTCGTTATGTAAAATAATTACAGACAGAATTAATTTATTCACCAACAGTTACATAAGAGTTAGTACCCATTATTTTAAAATGATATAGCACTGACATTATTTAACGGTACTTATCCATAAAATTTTCAACCAAATTAAACAATAAAGTGCTTGTTGCAAAAATCGGTACCAAAAGAGGTAATTTCATGAAGTGCTCATTTGAATTTACGCTGTACAAGATAGTTAATTAACTTAAGTGGTATCTACCTAGGCCCAGGCGAGCTTTTGAATTTTCAGGAAATTTCAGATAGGAAGGTTTTGGTAGTAGGTGAAACTACTGGGCTTGCCAGACTTCTCGTATCTACCAAATTTCTCAAAGTTGCCGAATGCTAATAGAGTGCTAAACCACACCAGTTAGTACAGAGTCCTGCGTGGCATTGTATAAGTTAAGCTCAGACGTACTTACTATGTCCTGAAAACAGGGTACATCCATATGACGATTGAATATTACGAAAGTGACTCAATACTTTAAAAATAAGGTGTTCATATGAATTTGTATCATTACCTAGCACAAAGAAACGTGGTCTATGCCAGCTATTCCAAACTATTGCCGTGCAGTAATCTAGATTTAGAGAATCAGAGGTCGTTTGTTGCCTGTTTTCACCTGCTTAGTGTCGCAACGACACGCTAACCGGCCTATTAAACAATTTCACTATGCAGTGTTTTGATTTAGAATCAGACTTTGTACTCTGCTGAAGTAATTTTTTTTACATTGAGCTATTCGTGCAAAGCAAGCCGTAAAATGATCTATAAAGGGTCACGACATGTGGTTTGGTGTTGTAAATCACTAAAAGGAGCTGATGTGATATTATCTTAACACGCCAAGGTCAGTATCCTTTACCTACACAATACACGCAGTACTGAACCACATAAACTTACTACGTATACCTACCTATTTACAGGTTAGTAAGAAACAATGTGCTGCTATCTCGACAAGATATTTTGCACCGAATTTTCGCAAGTAAGGCCTTACCTATTAAGTTGTAGGTTAGGTAGGTATATTACCCCCGTATGTTGCATGACGAAACGCGATAAACCCGCTATGTAATAATCGCTTCGTGAAATTGCTTCAATAAAGTGAAAATTTTACCTCGTTACGAACGGTGGAATTACTCTGTCGACAAATGCAGTTTAATTTATTTAACGCTTATGAGTGTCGGGAAATAGTTTGCTATTAGCAAGGGAAATCTACCGACAGCCTACACCTAAATACCCGTTTTACGAATAGGTACAGACAGCGTCAGAGATAAGTATCCCCCTTCCACAAGACACCCAGCTATAAATCCTTGAAAAAAAATGTAATACTTAAAATTATTTTTAGGCTTACATACGGTTATACAAATATCTATTTTTCTCTATGTTTCTCTGACGTCTATCTATCTTTTATCTCTATTCTATTTATATTTTATATTAATATCTACTTTTTTAAAGACAAAACTTCTCCATTCGCCGCGACGGTGATTTAAACGGATTTGAAGCTGGGTATTATGATGCAAGGGGGATACTTATCTATGACGCTGTCTGTACCTAACGATCACAATTGAAGTATAGAAAGTCCAAATTACATCACTTGAAACTTGACAAAGCTAGAATAAAAAAATGTCGGTTAGATTTTAAAAGAATTTTGCAGAAATAAGCGGAATATTTTAATGATCCCTTTCGGAAAGGAAAAACCCTTTCCATTTCCTGCGAAAACAAAGGAGTTTTTTTATGATAGATGCTTATGTATGCCTCTCGACTTGATGAAGACTTCTGACGATCTATCGTAGAGCTCTGTTACAATTTGGTGTTAGCTGTCTGAAGTTGATATTGTGCTTAAGTTTCACAGCACGTTCAGCGCTTCTTGGCATCTGGAATGTTTTTGTTACTTGTTGTAGCGGTGTCTTCTTACAAGTTAGTTTTTCAACTTCAGTCAAACTTCAGGCTAGTTTTACGTGCTCGAACTACGCCAAAAGAAAAGCGGACCAGCTGAACGTCTAAACTGGTAAAAACCATTTGTTTTTATTTTTTTACTAGCTGTTGCTTGCGACTTCGCCCGCGTGGTGTATCGGAACAAAATGTAGCCTGCGTGTTTTAACCCATAACAAATTTCAGCTCTATCGGTTCTGTAGTTTTGACTGATTGAGGAACAACACACCATCCTCTCAAACTTTCGCTTTTCTTTTATTAGCAGTGTCTTTTTATAGTTTTTATTATTAAAACCAGTTCAATTCTGAATAGACATTGTTTGTAACATACAGAATTTTACCTTTTTTTTCAATACAAGTTGCAAGAGGAGACTTAAAAATAGAACCTGTAGTAAATAACCAACTTGCAAGTATTTAGTCAAATTACATAGCTCGCAGTTGCCAGGATCCTCAGCGGGGCGCACGGACGCTGCAATATTAAATTCAATTTACTTGAGTTGATTAGTTCGTGGTCATATCTCTCATATAAGCAGCCACAGCTTCTCCATTGTACCGTTAATTGAGACTTCGCTGCTCTGTGATTAAACGTGGACCAAATCACACTAAACCTGCTCTTACTAGAGTTAGACGGAACTAGAATATAATTAAATTTGTCTTTGTTATCATCATCAACCTATCAACTGGACCACATTACAACTGGTCGTAGGTCTCTCCTAAGGCGCGCTTATGAGCCCGATCTTCAGCTCTTCCCTTCCACCTTCTGCCAGAACATCGATCTATTTATTACTAACTACTAACTAATAGTTCCTATTAACTATTGTAAAAGAAAAAAATCAAATAGGTACCTACAACAGAATAAATTTCAAAAATCTAAGTATAGTTTAAAAAATCACTAACCGAAAATACTCATATATCAAAAAAACAAAAAAAAAATACATGGAATGTAGGGAAAAAGGTTATTCTTAGCAATTAAAATTATATTTGAAGACACTTTATCTTACATAATGCCTAATTGTGATGCTACAAATATTGTTCGTAGATTATACGCAGATATTAAGTCAGTAGAATGCGATGCGAAAAAATAATCGTTTTATAATCGATTTTTTTACAATAAAAATCGATTAATTAGCGATTTTAATATTGCAAATAATCGAATTATAATAGATTTTTCATCTGCCACGCCCCGACATTATATATAAGTAAGTCTGGCCGGAGCGCGAATTACTATTAGGTCGAATTAGTATGAGGTCGAATTACTATTAGCACTATTAGGTACATTAACGCCACCTGTGCGTCAAGGCGTCTACTACGGTGGCATCCTTATTGTGCTTTCAAAACTATAAAAAAGTTACAAAATCAAACATTCATTAGATACTAGAGACATTTATTTTACAAAAAGTTCTTAGTGCTTGGTTTAGGGTTTTTAAAAGTCTATTTTTATACCAAAAAATGTCATTGTGTTTCTAGTTTTTTTTTCTTTGAATAGTTTAGTTTGGTGTTATGTTGATTACAATTCTAAAACTGTGATTAATATAACATTTAGGCTGTTATTGTGCAAATAATTAAAAAAATTGCGAAAAATAGATTATTTTATCAAAATCGATTATTTTTAAAGGAAAATCGATTATTAAAACATCCATTTTTTATTTTAAAATAACTTTTGATTAATCGATTTTTTATGTAAGATGTCACATCCCTATAAGCCAGTAAAAAAACATGTTTTAAAGCTGACACCCATTACGATACCGAATTCTCGAGTTTTAATCTGGATCATACCTACTCTTACGTGCACCGAAACTACATTTCTTCAATATTTAGGTACAAGCAGATACATAACACATTAGCTACACGAAGAAATTCTGCAAAGTTATTTTTTTAAAAATTTTTGACTTCTCGTGCCGGCTTCGATACAAATATGCTAGTCAACAATTTTGGTACCTACTTATATGCTGACCTATCATTTTATTGTTTGTCAAGCTTCAAATGAAGGGTACAGGCAAATAACAGGGAGTCACATCTGACAATTGTGATTTTCTACATGAGTGAAGTTAGTCAATTCATTTACGCATCGTGCAATAATAGGCAACTTTGGTCACGGAAAACCGTGTGTAAAGTGCGGGTTTAGGTCACACTGTGCTATAAAAAATATTTACTAGTCATATGAGTAAGCTAGAGCAAAATACCTATAAATAAGTAATTTATACGAGTATTGTTAGGTACCTAATACCAGAGACTAGTAACTAATCTAAGCCTTAGTTCAACACCAACATCAAAGAGAAAAGCCACGTTTCAAAATCAGCTTGGGCCGTGATTCCACGAACAATATTCAAAAATGTCTGAACCCATACATCACGCATCAGCGGAAAGGTTGATGTTATCAAACAACTAACTCCTGAAAAACTGCCCGAACTGCGGCATCTGTCAGTTTGTGTGAGCATTCCATTTACCGTAGAAGGCTTTGCAGCTTACCTACATATTTTTTGTGAGCAAACTTATTTAAAATCAGTAAGTTTTATGGTAGGTTGGTTATTGATGGATACCCTTTGAGGTGTAGGTTTCAATGGCTAGCGGGTCAAAGGTCAATATGTCATATGACTGTTATACGACTGTATCTATCTATATATTATATCTATGTATAATATATATCATCAGTCACACGATTATACCCAGTTTAGATTGTAACGCGGATTTATCGCGCTCACCTTGTTTATATTTCTCCACCCACCAGTCAACCCATGACCATGGCTGTTGCAATACAGTCGAAACGTCGGGTCAAAAATAGATTACGTGAGCACGATAAAGACCCGTTAGAATCTAATGTGTGATAATCGCGAAAGTCTACGAAAAACTATACTTACTCAGTTTATATAAATGACTAGGTGTGTGTAGTATACTGTTTTCCAGTATTTATAAACCGCAGCATCTCGAGGCCTCAGAAGACGTTTGTTGGGCCTAAACAAACCACTTGGCCTCTTTCTAGAGACTTGTGTTGTAGTACTGCGGCAAGAAATAAATTCAAGAATAGAAACCTACGAAACAGAAACATGTTTTTTAGATATAAAATCAAGGTGATTGAAAAGTTACGCAACTTTTTGCCTCTCGTTATCTAGAACGATTGATTTGCGGCGTAACGAACTCGAGCTCTGTGGAAAGCATTTTGAGAGAGAAAAAATATCCAGTTGCAAAAAATATTTGAAAAAAAAATTGTGCAGTTCACAAAACTTTTGTATAAGTCTGTGACTTCGCCTAAAAACTGCCATCCAAGTTTAGGTCTAAAGAACATCAAACATGCCGCTCAACAAGTCTTAATATCTTTTTAAAATATATTTTAACGGTAGATGGACACAAAACTAATGAATAAATAATAAAAACATTGGAGATCTTTGGTGAAAGATAAGAAAACTCTTTTTAATTTAGTCCTTTGGTGTTTGTACCTGGATGAATGGCCTGTACTTAATCGGCTTACTTCAATCGCGTGAAACGTGTAAAAAGGTGTAGGTGGCGTGCAAAATCCCGAATTGTCGCTTTTTATCTTGGGACAGTGGTCCAATCATACGGTCCACTGAACGAGTTAATTAATGAAATCCACTAACTTCTTCATTCCAGTGGGAGAAAAACGACGTTCGGCAAAACATTTTTTGTTGAACAATTTAGTTACGGAATCAGCTACTTTTTAGCGAATTGATTTCAATCCCAGTATATAATTCAAAATTGAGAGGTTATAGCAACATACCTAACAAGATTTTATAATCATCCTTTGCAGATTTTTTACCCACTATTGCTCTCAAATAGCATTCCACCGACCGCCATGTAGATAAGATACTTTCTACCCTCTTTACAGTCCTACAGGACTTGCCAAAATTATGCTAAAGGCGAAATCGTCCAGAGGTTAAATTGTTTAAGCATTTTGTGTATAGTCATCGCATTCGAGCTGGATCCTTTCCAACTGATGCTTGTGTTGCCGCATTAATTGGATTGAGGAAAGTTTTTTAATACCACAGAGAGCATTGATTGGATGAGTAACATCAAACTAATTGAGACAGGAGTCTACGTTTTTTATCTTTAGATTTATAACAATAGTATACATAATTTAGATGATGAAGTATAAATCATTTTTTTAACTCTACCGTAAATATATTTGTTTTCTTAGAGTAAGGATGAGGGTTTTGTAATGGTAAAACTTTGGAAAAATATATTTACTAGGAATAATAATAACTCGTTCAATTTAACCCCTTTTCCCTACCATTTGCGCATATTTTTGACCTTCCCTCGCAGTCCCTATTGTCTAGCTGGAAAGCATTAGGTTTGAGCGACTGAACGTGACCGACGCTACCTTCTGTGATTCTTCGAAGGTCGGTACTGGTGCAGCCCTGCAAATATACGAATTACCGCAACCGTAATTAGCACTCTGGTTTATATTTGATTTTTTTCTGGTTATAATTAACAGGAAACTACGTAAATACTATTTGTTATATGTGAGTATTAAATTGAGTGTGTCTTGCAAAGCAAAATAATTCATTTTTCAGTAGTCACTATAATAATAAATAAATAAAAATAACAAGATTGTATAATAATTTGGTGAGGTTAGCAAGACCCGCCGTTCGCAAGATAACGAGATGATTCGTTACTTTCATTGGCAATTTGTTGTGCTTTATTCCCTCGGTGCGACACCCCAGCACCGTGCACGTATCAGATAAATGGATAAGACACAGCTTGTGGAAGGAAGCTGGTCAATCTAGCGTCTTGACTTGACTTCTTTGTTCGTTGCTTTAATTTTTGAATCAAATCATAAAATATATTTTTTCACAATACCTATATTTTTTTGCTTCGGAGGTTTTGAAATATAGAGCGAATATATGCTAAGTATAATTTTGGTACAACATATCAAAATACTTGAGTTGTAAACCATACGATATATATGTATGTAAGTAGTGTTTACAGTATTTGCTTGCCTGGTATCCAAATACGAGTAATATCGATGAAATCCGGTCAAAGTGACCAACAAAGTTTAAAAATCACATTCATCGCTTTGGTATAAAAGCCCTCAAAAGCTGGAAACCATTTACTAGGCAAAATGTTTTTCCCGATACAAAATCGATACAGTTTGCCAAGCAAAACTGCGTTTATTTACTTACCTACTCTAGCTTGGATCAAAGTGCTTTGCCCACATTTCTAATGTGATTGATATTTTTCCCAGCCAGGAATGTTCATGAACCATTCTTAGCTGGTTCATTCATTACAGTATTATAATAATACTAGCTGACGCCTGCAACTTCGTTTGCGTTGCAAAACAAAATTCCTTTCTTAGTATAGTACGCGCTTACATTTCTGACAAACAAACCCTCGAAATTTCAAGTCTCTACGACCAGTGGTTACGTACCGTACAGTCCAGCCTGTACGTTGTCTGTCAGTCAGACAATCAGTCAGTCAGGACCAAGCCTTTCATATAATATATAATATCATTAATCAATAGGTATATTATATTGATTAATAAGTGATAATAACCATAAAACCATTTATAAGGCAACCATAGGGTTTTCCACGTAGCTTTGCATTATTCTGTTGTATGGTTGTTTTTATTCGACCCAGCAAAAGTTCAACCCCATAAGGTATTTGGCGTGATTCGACTCATTTTATTTTCATTTTCGTTACGAACCATTTCATTGATTAAATTTTAAACATTTTATAGAAAGCAGTCGAGCGAGCCGCCATAATAACATGTAGAGTAGATAGACCACACTGATATTTATTATTCGTACTAAAAATTGTGAGATGTATAGATTTATAATACTTCATAGGTACCTACTACTCCTCAGTAGGTAAGTGCTTACTCCTAAGTCGCCGCCAAGCAGAAGCAAACTTTAACCACATTTCATTCGAATCACCTAGATTTACGTTATCGCAAATTGAATCAGTTAGTAGTTTAGTAACTTACAAGGTAAATTCTAAACATTATTTACTTTTTCTTCTAATAACAAACAGACTAATCTGCATGTATTTTTTTCCGTGGGAAGTATCGCGTGTCTATAATGACGTTATTCTTCACAATAACAAGGGGTATTCAAAAGTTGAAGGACTCCGCTATTTGGGTTAACAACCGTTCTTATTAATTACCCACTTAATAAGTAAGAACTTTCACCAAATATATTTGATCAGGTGAGTATTTATTTTTAATAGATACGGGCTGTGATAAATGGCTGCCTCATGTCTCAAGAAGACATGCTACTACCTATAGTAGCTTAGTTATTAATTATGCATGTGGTACGCATCTGGTTTGACTAGGTAAGTCTATTTTCGAGAAGATGAAAATATTTGATCAGATCGAGATAGAGCTGGTGATAAAATTTCATTCTTAGTTGTGTTCGTTGTGAGATGAGTATGAGACGTAGCGGACATAATGTTGAACATTTTATTGGCTGTTTCTTGCGATTTTTATGACATCACGACTCAAATTAAGTTTTCCGTCGCTGAAACTCTTCAGGTGGTCCAGAGGGGTTGATTCTTATATTTTTTGCCAAGCTTTGCCAGCTATATTGCCGCGGCAAAAGTTAATAAACCGTAATCTAGCCGGCACGCCGCCCGCCCGCCTTCTCAGCAGGGCACCGCAGACAATCAAAAATTTAATTTACTCGGCTTAATAGTTAGTTGGCCATAATGCCTTCATTATGAGTGAAGCAATTCAAACGCTTGCTGCGTATTTGTTTCTGACGTAATCAAGTTTGGCTTAGGTATCTAATACTCGTACATAATGCTCAAGCGACGCATTTTCTTTATCAGCAATTCTTTCTAGATAAAATTCACTCTAAGGAATAACCCAGGTTTTTGCTTAGTACCCAAGCTATCTTAAGAACAGTGTGAATTATAAAAGTTAATCTCATTAAGGTTAATGCTTTTTCTTAGCATTTAGACAATAGGATGGCGGCGTTCTTTGAAGCAGCGGTAACAGGCCTATTTACAAAGATAAACAAAGGCAAAACAAACTCGGAAACATCTCGAGTCGCGTTACAGGACACCTTTCCATTGTATTTTGCGACAAAAAGGCCAGCTTCGTTGACGCTTCTGAACTTATTTTTCTTTGTTTCTGAGATTACACTTTTGACGAGGCGGACGGCGCGCGCCGCTGGCAAAGACATCAACGCGGGAAACTCATCAGAGGTCCAGTTGTTGGCGCATCTAATTCGCCACCTTCATTTTCTGGGGCACAAATTGCTACGGACAGTATTTTTTGCGAGCTCGCCCTAGATGGTTACCGAATCGTGAAGTAAATCAATAACTATTGTTTTACATTGTCAAAACTTAATACGCCAGTAAGAAATAAGATCAAAGTTTTTTTACTGTTTATTGTTTCAATTTCATACAGCTTATAACTATACGATATGTTAAGAAGTTTAGAAGTCTTAAGTACCTTTTTACAAATCTAATTATTATCTAAATAATGTTTTGAAAAACAGACTTTTAGTTTATCAAACAAAATGAAAACGGTTGGTTTGAATAAATATGGCAGATCCTATTAGTATTATCATTAAATTTATACATACATACGTGTTGGCGCCAAAACGTGAACGCATCGCGCAGCGGTGCATGAACGCAGCCGAAGGATGGCCACGTATTGGACGGATATTATTTTTGCACCCGACTTGAAAAAAAACTGATGGAAAAAACTTAGAGTTGATTTTGTTAATATTATGTCTTTTCTACAATAAATCCAACGCAACTTCAAATTAAAACGTGTTTATTCATTTATAAATAATTGAGTAGACATGAAATGGTGACCCCGACGTGATTTAAAATGTAAATACCTAGACATCGATAACGAGATTACATCGGAAACGCATGGACTGGAGAACGTTGACGGTAACCCGACGGTGAAACAATCCGGAAGAAGTGTTCCTATCCTTCCCATCCACGCATTCCTGTCTCAGAGAAGTATATGTTTCGATCCCGGTATCGAATTTAGTAGTTTGAGCATCAGCAAAGTTACATTCAAAACTTAACCTTTCTAGCGTTCAAAGTCCAAAGTTCACTTTTCATTTCAATTCTTACATTGAATTTCTAGTATTCAGAGTCCAAGGTTCACCTCTTTATTTATTTTATTTCATACCATTTCCAATAATCAGAGTCCAAAGTTCACCTTTTTATATATCTCATTTCTTACATTGAAATTCCATTGTTAGCACTTACCATGAGTGATCTAAAAGAGCTTATTGCCCAAAGGAGTAGGATAAAAGGTCGCATTACTTTATTTGAAAAGTTTTTAAATCCCTTGTTGCAAACTAAACTAAACAAAATGCAATACAATGAACTGAGTTTGAGATTAAATAAATTTCAGGAGCTTCAGTATAGTTTTGATGAGTTACAGACAAAAATAGAAGCTGAGGATGTAACTCTAACACAAATGGATGAAAGAGAAGAGTTTGAAAATAGATTTTTCAAAACAATTGCCTCGGCACAGGTTTTATTACAAACATTTGAAATAAAACCACCCTCTTCGGAAACCTCACCGTCTCAGAGTCATTGTCATGTCCGTCTTCCTCCTTTACAAGTACCAAAATTCAGCGGGCTCTCAAATAAATGGATGGAGTTCAAAGATATGTATGTCTCTCTCATACATGACAATGAGTCTATTGACGATGTGAGCAAGTTCCATTACCTTAAAACTTACTTGGAGGGTTCAGCTCTTGCCGTAATCAGTTCATTATCTGTTTCAGCAAACAATTACTCCATCGCCTGGTCACTTCTGAGTGAAAGATTTGATAATAAGCGCATCCTCATAAATGAACATATCAAATGCTTATTCTCCATTGAAGCCATGACCAAAGAAACAGACAAAGGTATTCGAGACCTCATCGATGAAATATCAAAAAACCTAAGTGCACTAAAATCATTGGGTGAGCCGGTCACACATTGGGACTCATTAATAATCTACTTAGCGTCTGAAAAATTAGACCCAGTGACCGCACGAAGCTGGGAAGAGTATAGGAGCACTCTAGAGGTAACATCTTTAGAAAAGTTTTATGTTTTCCTCAGGCAGCGGGCTACAGTTTTAGAGACAATCAAGGCCAGTAAACAAGCAAAACCAGAGAAACTTCGAAATAGTCTAGTAAAATCTAAGTCTTTCACTGCTTCTACATTGACTAGCCCACCGCGCCATAATGCTTGCTTGTACTGCAACCAAAACCACAAGCTGTACCACTGTGCTAAGTTTAGGACATTGCCAATCGATGAGCGTATATCAAAGGTTTTCCAATGGCAGTTGTGTAGCAACTGTCTGCGCAGTGGTCATAAATCTCCTCAGTGCAATCTTGGTGGTTGCCGCGTCTGTGACAGAAAACACAATACAATGTTACACAAACAAGCTTCTATACAAACTACACACACACAACCACAACCGACTCATGATATATCTACATCGGTACTTACTGCAACTACAGTTCCAGATAATGAGTCGCCTTCGTCATCGTCGTCTTCTTCGGAGCCCCACCCGGATGGGGACTCCCCTCGCATCGTCAGCATGTCGTCAGTGTCCTCGGATCAAGCTCTTCTGTCTACGGCTTTGGTCGAGGTAACTAACCATGGCAAATCATTCAAGCTGCGAGCTTTATTAGATAGTGGAAGCCAATCTTCCTTTATTACTGCAGCCGCATTATCAAAAATCGGTTTTTGCAAAACAAACATCCAAAAGCGAAGCGTATCGGGGCTGAACAATGCTGTCATCAATATCACAGAATATTGCAGTATTGTCATCAAGTCCTCGTACAATACATTCAGTGCACCTGTAACTTGCTATGTTATTCCGACCGTTACGGACAGGTTGCCACAAATAAAAATCCGAGTTCAAGAGTTAGGCATCCCGAGCCACATTCAGTTAGCAGACCCACTCTTCTTTGACCCGGCTGACATTGACATGCTTCTAGGAGCCGATGTCTTCTGGGATTTAATTGGGAACTCCCAAATTAAATTAGGTCCTAACAAACCACATCTCAGAGAAACTCAACTCGGTTGGATAGTTGCTGGCCCCATGGGGGGGAAATATTACGACATCCATGACAAATCTCATCATAATATATTTTGTCATTTCAGCAAAACTATTGAGCAGCAGCTCTCCAAGTTCTGGGAGCTAGAAGAAATCCCAGTTGAAAAACCGCGTTCTTTCGATGAACGTTACTGCGAAAATTTATTCAGCGAAACAACACGCCGTGATGAGAACGGTAGGTTCTGTATTCAGATACCTTTTCGAGACTCACCTGATATGCTAGGCGAATCATACTTTATTGCTGAAAAACGCTTATTTCAAATGGAAAGAAAAATGCGAAAGTCTCCTACACTACGCACTGAATATAATAAATTCATGCAAGAGTATGAAAGCCTAGGGCATATGCACGAAGTCACTGACTCGTCACGTGGTTGTTACTTGCCCCACCACGCCGTTATACGCGATAGTAGTGAAACTACTAAATTACGGGTGGTGTTCGATGCGTCGGCTAAGACGTCCAGCGGCGTCTCGCTCAATGACATACAGTACGTCGGTCCGGTTGTCCAAGACGACTTATTTTCCATCCTGCTGAGGTTCAGACAACACCGATATGCGGTCTCCGCTGACGTCGAAAAGATGTTCCGCCAACTGGCCATTAAAAAGGAACAGCGCCATCTACAACGGATTTTATGGCGGGAAAGTGAAAACTTACCCATCAAGTCCTTCGAATTAGCTACTTGTACCTACGGTCTTGCCTCTAGCCCTTTTTTAGCGACACGATGCATACTTCAGGTTTCAAAGGAATGTTCCGACAAAAAGGTAGCTCAACTGATCCAGCATGATTTCTTCTGTGATGATTGGATTTCAGGATGCCAGACAGAATCAGAGCTGGACGAGATGATAAAGGCCGTCACGCAGGCTCTCAGCGCGGCGTGCCTTCCTCTGCGCAAGTTCCGCACCAATGCACCTTCTATACTGCAGAATCATCCAAATTCTGTAGTTCCAAAGGATTTCGATCCTCACTCTCCTTCCAGTGCGCTGGGTTTGAAGTGGAACCCTGCCGCTGACGTCTTGTATTTTCCTACAAAGATTGAATGTTCAAGCCAAGCTACGAAGCGAACAATTTTGTCGAATTCATCGAAACTGTTCGATCCACTCGGCTTGCTCAGCCCATGTACTATCATACCTAAAATCATTCTTCAGAAGCTTTGGCTTTCAAATCTAGATTGGGATGATGAAGTTTCTCCTGAAATCGAGAAATTGTGGCTCGATTTTGTGTCGAATTTAAAGACTTTATCTTCTCTACAGATACCCAGATATGCTCTCAGCATAGAACCAGAGACCATCGAGCTTCACGCGTTCTGCGATGCGTCTGAAGTCGCGTATGGCACCTGCATCTATCTTCGCTCGACTGACAAATCAGGCAAGGTCACGAGCAGACTTCTTTGCGCAAAAACTAAAGTCGCTCCTTTAAAACCTCAAACCATTCCTCGCCTAGAACTTTGTGCAGCTCTAATCGCAGCTCGCCTGGCCAACAAGGTTCTCAAGGCTCTCAGATTGGAAATAAAAGACGTGTTGTACTGGTCGGATTCTTCTGTCGTTCTTGGTTGGTTGTCGTCGCATGCACGTGACCTAAAAACATTTGTGTCAAACCGTGTTTCAGAAATTCAGGAGCTGACGTCGATCGGTTCCTGGAGACACGTTCCTGGTAATCTAAACCCCGCAGATTTAGCTTCACGGGGCTTGGACCCAAGACATATTCAAGATGCATCATCCTGGTGGCACGGTCCTTCATTCCTCCTGGATGAAGACAAGTCCAGCTGGCCTAGCAAAAGTCAGGTTACTAGAGAGCTACCTGAAACAAAAGGTAACACAATTAATTTAAATCCTATAACAAATACAAAATCATGCACTACAACTACATGCACTAAAAACAAAGCTACATCATGCACTACAACTACATCATGCTATACAGCTACCTCATCTATAACATGCAACCAAGCTACAGCTACAAACCAACTCACTACACACGCATGCGGAATAGTGAACTTTGAACGACATTCAAAATTCACTACGCTACATCGAAGCATAGCATACGTTTTACGCTTCATTCACAATCTAAAAAATACAAACTCTAAAAAAGTAGGTCATTTATCTACTAAAGAGCTAGAGTCTTCTCTACTTATAATAATCAAACAACATCAGGCTGAATCTTACAGCACTGAAATAAATTTGCTTAAAAATAAAAAATGCTTACCTTCTAGGTCAGGCTTACTCTCTCTGCGGCCGTTCCTCGATGCAACTTCCGGCATTCTTCGCGTAGGCGGGAGAATTCAAAAATCATCTGAAAGTTATAGTAAGATGCATCCAATATTAGTAAACTCAAAACATAACTTTGCAAAACTATTGTTCGCTCATGAACATAAAAGGTTATTTCATTGCGGTCCGCAGTTACTGCTTACAAATCTAAGACAAACTTACTGGCCTACATCTGGTCGACGGCTCGCTCGAAGCACCGTCAATAATTGTAAATTATGTAGAGTCATGAAAGCGAAAACTATTATTCCGATTATGGGGGACCTCCCCCTTCCTAGAGTGTCTCCTAACCTCCCCTTCCAGGTTTGTGGAGTCGACATGGCGGGACCATTCCCCATTCGTGATCGCATGGGGCGCGGCTGTAAAATCATAAAAAGCTATCTTTGCCTATTTGTCTGCTTCTCCACTCGGGCGCTTCACTTGGAATTGGCATCTGATATGAGCTCGGAGGCATTCATCCAATGCTTAAAGCGTTTCATTTCACGCAGAGGTAAACCAAGCGAGATTTATTGTGATAACGGCCGTAACTTTGTAGGTGCTAACAACGATCTCAGTAAATTCCTCGAATCATGCAAAGAATCAATCTCATCTTACACTGCCAGTGAAGGCATTAAATTTAGGTTTTCACCTGCGTATAGCCCAAATTTCGGTGGACTTTGGGAGGCGGGTGTGAAATCTGCCAAACACCACCTATCTAGAATGTTAGGTAGCACTAACCTCACGTATGAGGAGCTCTCTACTCTCTTCATACAGATCGAATCAATTCTTAACTCGAGACCTCTTACTCCTCTTTCATCTGATCCTAACGACCTAAATCCTCTGACTCCTGGGCACTTCTTGATCGGAAGGCCACTCACCTGTCTACCGATGCCAGCCATGCTTGATATCAAGAAAGGTCGCCTAAACCGCTATCAGGAAATGGAACAAATGAGACAGCACTTTTGGGAAAGATGGCGTCGTGAATTCCTGAGCGAGCTACAGCAGAGGACAAAATGGCGTACTCAACGGGGAGAGCTGAAGGAAGGAGACATGGTTGTCATCAAAGAACCAAACCTGCCACCCCTCAAATACAGGATGGGGCGCATTCGACACTTGTATACGGCGGACGACGGTGTTGCCCGCGTTGCAGACGTGCTAACTGCAAGAGGCATCGTTCGACGTGCAATCAGTAACCTCGTTCCGTTGGAGGAGCCTCGAAACCCCTAGGTCTTCGAGAGGGGGGAAGATGTTGGCGCCAAAACGTGAACGCATCGCGCAGCGGTGCATGAACGCAGCCGAAGGATGGCCACGTATTGGACGGATATTATTTTTGCACCCGACTTGAAAAAAAACTGATGGAAAAAACTTAGAGTTGATTTTGTTAATATTATGTCTTTTCTACAATAAATCCAACGCAACTTCAAATTAAAACGTGTTTATTCATTTATAAATAATTGAGTAGACAATACGTCTATTTAAAAATAAATAAATAACATCACAGTAATATTGTAACGAAATCTCTAGATAAAGAAAGTATTCACTAGATGACACAGGTATAGGTAGTAAATTCGTTTTAAAGATTTGAGTTACGTACGAGTAGTAACTCAGAGTGAATTTTCAAAAACGTTAATCCACCAAGTTTCTAACAACTTTGAAGCATTTTTTTCTTTTCAAACATTATTTTATTCATAGTCATAGTAAATAAACTCCAACCAAAGCTTCGAGCTTTGAAAGGACCCTTGAACTTTAGAATTCATCACAACATTTATATTATAAGCGTCCAATTTTATTTATATCCGAAGAATCCGTTCTTATAGAAGTACTTAATTTACGAGTTAGGTATTTATCTAAGTACTTAATATTATTAAGTAGGTTTAGTCAGTATAGTTAAGTGTATCTTATTAGACTATGTTATTTTCAATTCATAATAACTAGAACCACAATAAAAATTGTTCTACTGAATTTTAAAATGACTAGTAAATTATTATGTAGGTCACAAAAAGTTCATTAAGTTTGCTCCTGTTGTTTAATTTACATAATTCAATTACACGACGTCGTATAATTTTTAAAATCTACTTGTAAATTTGAATGTCGAGTTGCTGTTGAAGAAACCGATATAAAATGATAAAAAAATAATGTTCTACATAACCCCTCTAGAAATCTAACATCTGCCCTAATTCGCCTAGGCGGTCTAGTCGTTATTTAAAGTTTAACATGGAGTTAGTACTTACTTTTAATTCTTATAAATTTGTCGTCTGAGTATCTAGCAGTTATCCACCTGTCATTAAGATAAAACAAACTTCTTTAAAAGTTCTAATAAGCATGTCATAGTGAGAGATTTGTAAAAAAAGAGGACAGAAATAATGTATTTGCTAAAATCACTTCTTAAATCTCCATGGCATTATTATTATTTTAATCATTCTTTAATTAATATAATTGCTTAATCCGTGTAAATTAAAGTTAATAAATAAATACAAATACAAATGGCTTAAACCAATTTTGAGATTATTAATCTACTCGGGCACCACGCGAGCAAAACCGGGCAGAAGCTAGACTGAAGATAAAGGTATAGCACACATATCAACCCGGAATGGGATCGTCACCGTATCGCCTTTCGCCTCGCCGTCAACCAGGCGTAAGCTAACGAAAGCACGTAATAACTGGAGTTAACTCGGTTACGGCTAGGCGAAGCCACGCTTACGGCTCGCCGACCACTGGTTGACGGTAAGGTGGCACCAGTTCAATCAGTTAGAATCCGAAGTGAAGTGCTCCGGCTTGTCCCGAGGCGAGGCGATTACGTTACTTTTATTACACATTCCGATTAGTGTTCGTTTCAGTGGGGAGTTTCATAGAATAGTGAACGGCTCGAGTTAATACAGTGACGATCCGTTTCCAAGTTTATAAGTGTGCTACGATCTTAAATGTGGAATGTTCAACGTAGCGTAACTTTGGGTAAGAAGTATGAATGAGGGAGGCTAGACGTAGCTTTCGCGTGTGTTCTCCAGCAGAGGCGTCCTCGTCGTGACTATCTCGCGTCGGCGAGACAAAGTCCCACTTGTTACACTCCTCCGGTCGTCGGCCAGAAGCCCGAAGCTCTGCACAATAAAGGACCTTCTAAGTGCTTGTCTTTTAATAATGCATGAAAGGTGTATTTTTTATTATGGCTTTTAAGAAACCATTAGCACGAAGAAGCAACCTAATAACTGTAGTTAGACGCCATTAGACGATGTCATTTTCAGAAATTTAGAGCTTATAACTTTTCTTTGACATTAGATTCAAAAAGCGTAATAACGAAAAATTAAGGTTGTCACGAATGGGAATTAGGAAGTAATAAAATATATTGATTGATATTGTTGTTAACTTTTTAAATTATGGAATGTACACGAAAGTTCGCGGTAGTACGATGTCGCAGTAAAGGCCATCTGCGGCCAACTGCATTAAACGTCAATCCGAAAAAAAAACATAATATCATGAGCATACACAAATAAAAATTCTCGTGATGTGAAAATTCAATTACGAGTCATTCAGTTAAGACAAAAGTCGAGAACCTGTAGTTGCGTTATCAGTTATCACACTAGTTCACAAGTATTATTAGATCGTAACGTAAAAACTGACGCTAGCAACGATGGTGACGTAAGGAAAAACAACCTACTACTCGGGCGAATCAACATGACACCTGGCTCGAATGACGTTTGTGCAAAGTACAGCGTGGAATTGGATAATCTTGATATGGAAGAGGTTCTGTATACTTGTTAATGATAAGTAATGATAAGGCTTCGCAATTAGATGAAGAAACACGGAGGACGCCGCGCGGGGTAGCGGGGGAAGCATCAAGTTTCGAGCCACGTGTCAGCCAGGTGTCATGTTGATTCGCCCGAGTAGTAAACAAAACAAAATTAAAGTTGTTGTTGTTTCATTTTCATCACCAACAACGAAGAAATATGAACAAAAATGCATTGTCCATGAAAACAAATTACCTGAGCGTCAGATGCTGGAGTATTGGGAGTGTGCGCGCTCGACCGCGTCTCGTGTTGCAAGCTGTTGATGCTCTTAGAGTTCTCCACTAATGGAGTTGTCACGCCGTAAAGAGGGGGCTCTGGGAACCTTTCCGACTCTTTATAGTTGAGACCTGTCGCAGTAATATCCACGTTATGGAGGACAGTCGGCGACAAAGTTTCCTGAATTGTTCCAGCATTTCAATTTCATCGGTTTATGAACTTCGTCTGTGAGTATGAATTCGTGAATATTTTTAGGTAAATATGTTGCTAACTGTACGCCCGGGCATGCAATAACTATATATTATTTGGGTAAAAGGTATTTTGTACACAGTTTGTCTCAGTTAGAATAAAAGTTTTTGATGTGTCTCTTTCCTTTCGCTCTCTGTCAATTTGTGGCAGTGATTTCTTGAAATGCAATGGAAGTGTGTAACAGGAAGTTAGCCGTCAGATGGTACCAACTTCAAAAAATGAAGTAAATAGAATCCTTACAAATTTAAATGAGATGTCAGATGTAACACATCATAAGGGAACAACTGAAAGCCTCGCTCCTTTTTTTTTCTATTGTATTTATGTTTGCAAACTTTAAGGTTTGCATATAAGCATAAATTCAGGGGACTTAACTGAACCACCTAAACCCACCCAAGCCTAAATAGAATTTAGGAATGTTTCAGCGTTTATTTATTTGAAATCCATTCGTCCGGTTCGTGTTTAGGCATAAATGGGTTCCGCCTGTCTATTTCGCGAAATAATGTTTCATGAACTCATGGAATAAGCGAGAACTCGAGAATGTTCGTAAACCTGAACCACCCCGAAACATTGCTAAATGTATTTTGAATCAGTGTTTCATTACGAGCTTTGTTAGCTCTCGACATTCACAGTATTTACCTGGACTTCGCGTTTGTAATTTTGTCCATTCGACCACAATTGCCTTTGATCAATAACTGGCACGCGTAACCGCTTTCATAGCCGACTGGCATGACACTGTGCAAATTGCCCTTCTAATTGCAAAAGCTTGTTATACTAAGGTTACAATGTGACTCTTTTCAAAATTGCGATTGAACATGCTTATCGTTCATACAATGCTTATTTTGAAAACCATATAAGAATAGTGATGTTCTTATAGAATAATATAGCTTCGCTTCAAAGGACTATATAGTATGGTACATAACATTACATATTCTTTAACGATAGTGTCAAAAACACGTAATTTTTTTTCAAACATTACCATAGAGACCTGGCATTTATCCGAGCAGCATTGCTCAAATCTTTATTTATAGATTTCAAAGCCACAAATTCTAATAGGAAAATTTTGCTTTATAATAACAGTCTTAAATAAACCACATTCTGTATCTATAAAACCTTAAAATCACCCGATTTTATTTAAAGAATATGTCTAAAAATTAAATGATGTTAGAGTCAAACAATTATAATCGTGGTTTTGTTTTATTTATAAAAGTTTGAAAATCTCATATAAGTAATAAGTTTTACAGTGTAGGATTTGTGGTTTGTTCAAGATGTCGCGGCGAAATTTACATAAAAAGGACGGCCCGACCTTAACCTGTGCCATTGTGTGTGACACAAACCTCCTGTAATAAAATTGTAATAAATACTTAGCTGGCGATTATTTGACCAAAAAGTGGGCCCATGATGATATACAATATTAAAATGAGTCGATAAGATTTAATTAACCCTAAAAGTTAAGTAAAGTTGAAATATGTTTTCAGTTGTAATTTACAAAAAAGTAGTAGGTGTAGGTATAAGTAGTATATTAGGGTAGTGTGGTGAGTTAAAGGTATTGTTACGTGACCATATTGAAGGTATTGTTGACGACACCGTGGCTTAGTTGGTAGTGACCCTGCTTACGAAGCTTGGTGTTCCGGGTTCGATCCCCGGCCGGGGCAAATATTTGTGACGAACACAAATGTTTGTTCTCGGGTCTTGGGTGTTGTAATGTGTTGTATGTGTCCATGCCACCTGCGACACAGGGAATCCTAGTGCAGGGGTGTGAGTGTGTGAACGTTGATTGATGATGATGTTAGTTGGTGTTGGTTGTAGTAAATTACCTTTTTGTAAAGGTACGACGTCCGGGTTTTTATCATCTGGCTGAAGAGGCGTATTGCTTCCATTTGAGCTGTATACCTTCATTATTTCCATGGGCGCTGAAACAACAGAGATTTTCAGAATTCTTCAAATAAAAAAAATACATAGAGAACCTATTGAATTGAATATTAGTAATATTCAGTTTCAGAGTATAGTTTGGTATAGGTATTGAAGATAAATACAAATACGCACACGATACCAAATTAAACATGGATGAAATATGTGATCCATACCTATATGATTCAATGTTTCTACGCCGGAAATATATTTTCCGCTATTGGAAAGGTTCAACGAATTATATGAAAAATATATTTTCGAGAGCCAGTTCGGCATCCATCATCTTTATTATAAAATAGTTTCAGTTTCAGCTGATAAAACGAGCTTCAAAATATTATTTATCATGTTCATCGATAACAGATAATTAATATCTAGGTATTCGTGAACCATATCTTTAGTTCATGTCTATTGTAGGTATATTATAATTACACATATGTATGTATGTATAGCTAGAGTGGAACCTATGTGGTGTTGTAAAAACAGTTTCATCAGTTTGAGGAAAGCCTTCTGTTTCAGTTGAATAGAGGTCGTAAATCAGCCTTTGGATGCAGTACGGGCTTCAAGCCACTGCGGCATTCCGGTCACGCGGCGAATCAGACTCTGCTCCATAGTAAACTTTCCTACAGAGCCGATTTCGATTTATTTGCCGTCTGACGGCCGGCTGCAACCTTTCATAACGTTTTATTAGGTGCTTAAATATTTCAGTGCGGTAAAATGTTATGTGTATTTGGCAAAGATTGCCCGTAAAAAATATAAACAGGTTTATTATAAAACTTTGATGAGATTATTATTTCTCGGAAAATGATCAAAGTATTTTGGAAAAGCGATCAAAGTAAGTATCTTCTTTTGATGGGGCACCATCTGGTACCTACTGTGTTCAAAACAATTTTAGTGTAAATCAAAAATTCAAAACATTGCTATGCATTTGAAATATTCATAAACTCCACCTATGCCAAGAGTGCATAATGTGAACTCTATGAAAAGGCAATCTAGAGCAACTCAATTCAAATCAATTTCTTAGTTCCTGGCAACAAGATTTATGAGGGAAAGTCATTTTCAATTTTCAAGCTCTTTTATGACCGTAGAACTAACCTAACTAACGTAACAGTTTTGTTGTACTCCTTAGAATGTACAGATATTCCAGGTAGTGTTAATCTGCTCCTTTACTGTTTTGGGTAAAAAAATGTAACTTTATAAGAATTTCTTAAAACGAATGATGTTCAGAACGGTGGTTTATTGAATAGCTTTTTACACCAAAAAAGTATAACCATACCATACATGTTCCTTTTCTATTCTCCATACATCTTTCTTTTAATTTATTTTTATTTATTTGGGTAAACAAACAGTGACACAATAAAGACTTTAGTATAGGTTAATATTAAGTATCCTAGATTAATAATGGTGAATCCAACATCGTTTATCACATATTATATAAATAACTTTGTAGATTGAATTTTTTTCTTTTGTTACCCCTAAAAATACCTAAAAAATTAGAGTTTGATAGGTATAAGTAAAATGGTAAAACGTATCCTAGCTCTACTAAAGTAGCCGAAGCAAGACTCTCGCATCTATTTACAAGTTTTTACTAAGTTAACGCGAGAAGCTTAAGCTTTATCTGCACATAGGTTTAGAACAAAGTATGTTTAAAACTAAATGTACAACCATTAAGCTAATCATATACAAAAGCATTTTAAACTTTTTTTTGTGAAATGAACATTATTATTGTTAAATACTTGTGAGATATGACTCTAGAGCTGGCCACTGGGTTACACGAGAAGGAAGGATATACTTTACGTGGGTACCTGCGTATTGCACGGGTTGTCGTCTTCGCCTCCTCACCAGCACGGCGATCCCCACGACTAGGATCAGAGCTGTGGCGAGACTGAACAGGATGCCCAGTAACCAAGTCACGTCGATCCCGTAGCTGGATGAATTTGCTTCTGTTACGACAAAAATAATGCGCATTCCAACTATATTCTACTAATACTTGAACCTAGTTTGCCTCAAACTTTGACCTCACGCGCCTGAACCCCTGAACCGATTAGAATAGATCTACAAATTCGAAATATGTTTTGAATTTATCAATCCACCTGCCAAATTTCATCAAGATCGGATGTGTGGTTCGACCACAGATCTCGGATATTTTCGGCTGTTGGCATTCTAACTTTATGGGTTCGACAGTTATCGTCGATAAAAATACAATACATACATACACACACGCATACAAACACCGATTTTTCAAGTAACTCGACTTTGAGACCACGATTCGCTCGGTCAATAAAGGCGAAAGTTTGTGAGCATTGATGGATAGATCAATAGATGGAAGGTTGTTTCATTATCACGCCGAAACTACTGAATCGAAAGTCTCCGCTACACATAGGTCTCTACTTAGGCAATCCTTAAGCTAAATGTTTTCTTCAGTACCAAGTGCGATTGCGGATTCACCGCTAGTCTTTTGCTTTTTGCAGCGCGTAGGAAGATGCGCGAAAAACCGTGCGTAAACGCTGGTATTCGCGCGACACGCTTCTGAAGTTACGCAAGGACCAATCCGCCTGTATACGCGCCACTAAAATACGTTAGTCTGAAACCGCACTAAGTGTATTGAAAATGCAATAGAGCGGAATGAAGGCTCCAAAGTGTTTGCAAAAGATCTGCCTATTGCAAAGCTGGTTGACGCAGCTAAAGCCGAGTGCGACAACATCATTTCGTCGAAGCCTGAGTCTTGAGAGTGCTCGAGTAGTTCTATTGACAGTAACAGGTAATCTAAGTAAGGGCGTATAAACGTAGGAATTAGATTGGTAGATCGGTCGAAAGTAGATCGGCGCTGGTAACTTGCTTCCTTTGTGTTTACGCACTATGTATCAGATTTTATTAACCTTTCTAAGTAGACTCTTATATTTTCTAGATAATAAAAATGGACCCACAGTAAGTACATTTTTTAGTTACTAATTACTTATTATTTTTAAACTTTGTTCCTTTGGATAGATTTTAACTCTTATAATTAACCTAGCTAACACCCACAATTTTTTGCAACTTACAAAATTCTACGCACTTGCGAAAATAATCTTAAAATTTCAACTCTCTACGATCAGTTGTTTGCCTGGGCATTGTCTGTCAATCAGTCAGTTATGATAAAGCCTTCTAGAAGTTAAGTTGGTAATGATTTTGCCCTATCAATAGAAATGTGTACCTTCCCATTAACGGGAGGAAAACCACCGCCAAAAGCTAGCTAGTAAATAATTAAACAACAAACTTTTGCTTTTGTAAAATTCAAAAGCGTCCTTCATGTATTAATTAAAGAGTTCCTCAAAAGCTTATCTGCACTTCACTTAGGAAACTTAGAGGTTGCTAACTTATGTACGACAGACGGCGCGGCGTCAAAGAACTTATCAGATTTTACAAGAGTTTAGAAGAAATAAATATTTTGCGTTTTATTAATAAAATTGAAGTTGCGAAAACAGTTACTTTGGACCTATTTGCATCTAACAACTTTCAAATGTGTAAGTTCGTGTGACCTAGTTTAGAAATAGTCTAGAATGTAGAGCGAACGTTTTTACGCCGACCTAGGGTTTTTAGCATCTTGAAAAATACTTTATTAATTGTTAAATGGTTACGGGTCAACCGATCCGGCCAGCTTACTTACGAATCAGTCAGCGATTTAAAAAAAACTGACTCTACAACTATTCATTCAGCCTATAAATTAGAACTCATTTTCCCTCTATTGTACCCGAAACAAACCCAAATAAACTTCAGATCCTTTAAATAGAGATAAAAAAAAGATAAATAAAAACAAGAATATAAATTAAAAAAAATGAGGAAGAAGAAATTATATTTTTTTGTCAAAGCTAAAGTATTGTGTAAGTATCAATTTACTGTAGGTATTAATTTATTGTGTCTATGTATGTGTTTGTGGACCATTTATTTAATTATTTTTAATAACTTTATTATGGAATTCATTTTGAACGATTTATTGTTATAATATTTATTTATTGTTACATATCAGACCTGTTAAATAATTTTACCAATGAAATACTTATGACTTATGTATTACCACTAGTGTTTGAGTCTAACCTGTGTGGAGAGCCAAGCGGGAAAGCGTGTGGACTCTTAAAGTGGTGATTTCCGTGCGTCCCCTCGCATCGTATGCGTAGAAGACCAGCTTGAGCGTCTTCCCGGAGCCTAGACCGCGGAGCTTCCACAGCGGCGCTGAAGTCGACACGTTCAGCACCAACGTCCCACCTTCCCATGCTTCCACGCAGTACACAGTGTGTAGTCCACCGGAGTAGCCTGCTGGCGACATAGGTATAGTATGCGAACTGTTTTGTAGCACAGACGTATTATGGTATAGAAACACAATGTAGTGCATTGAAAATGTGACCACTAAAAGGGAGCCACTTTGGCTACTTTCTAGTACATTTTGGTCCGATGCTAATTTTCGAAAAAGAGAATTAACAGGGCTAGATATATAGGTAGTATATGTTAAAACTACTAGGTTTTTCCATTGTTAATAAAACTACATCGTAAAAAGTAACAAATATTATTTGTAAATGGAGATATTTCATATTTATTCACAAGGTGTCTGAATTTTTTTGGTCCTGTTTTACGACTCAATTTTGGTTTGATACTGTCCATCTATAGGTATCTATAGGAGGTGAGCGCGATAAATACCCGTTATAATCAAATAACTACATCTATAGAAACAACGTTATTCATCTATGTTTTGTAGTTTTTTTACTTCTTTATAGAAGTGACTTGATGACCTAAGCGCTGTCCCGAAGGTAAGAGATCAGGCCTGATCATGACCAGAACACTCTTTGATTCACATAGGCCGTAGCAGCACTGCTATAGCGCTGGTTCACATTAAAACATTTTGATGATAACGAACAACTAGCTCCGTGTATCTCGGGCATTAAACATAATATGATTATATATATCTCTCCACTGGAAGTAATTGAGTTCTGAATTCTACATTACGTATGACTAGGTCTCATGAGAGCCAGTTTGATAAGATTACAGAGACCCGATACGTTTTTGTTTTTCACTCATTTCACATGCGCACCGAACAAGTGCTAAAGTTAGTTGAAAGAGGAGTAAAAATCTGAATAAAAATCGTTTGAAGTGAGTGCTGCGCTTTAGACCGTAAAAACTAAAACGTCCTGCTGTAATCCCATAGTTTGGACTCTGATAAGTCTTAATTTCACCTTATATAAAGGTACAGAGCTCTAGTAGGTACACATAATTATAATATAAGAACTGTAACTGTGTTTGAACAATCCTATTAGTATATGACTAATAGTACCTTCCAGGCTCTTATTGAAGAAACCAGTAATGTAATAATATTATTTATTATTTATGAATAGAAAACCCACCTCCTGTCATTCATTTTATTACTTTACCTCTCTAGGCAACTAATAGAGGTAACCTAATTGTCAAACCTTCATAAACTCACTCTTACACACATAAAGTTGGCCAATTATCATAATTGGGTGCCCTATTTACTTTACCAACACTAATTAGATTGATGGAAATTACATCGTTATAATTATGTTTATAAGACTGTATCAGACGAAATAAGAACGCGGTAAACATGTTTTTCTTTCTGGCGACGAAAAACGTATTTACCTAGGTACCTAGGCATTTCAGGACGACAATATGCTGAGACCGGACCTATTGGTCTCCATGACTTAAGGCATACCTAGTTATTTATGTTATAATGTTTTATGTACCTGCTGACATGTGTAGCTATACCTTTTTAGAGGAGCCAATAAACAAATTTCTTCTTCTTTCTTCTTCTATTTATTATGATCATTTTCCCAATAAGTATGTACCTAGTAGGTATATTGTTACTTTGGTTGGTACTCTACTGCGTAGGGGCCATTAATTTATTACATTTAAATGATTTAGGATGAGGGGAAGTCCAGGTAATTGTATTCTTTTTTTGGTTCTCACCTAATATTCACTAAGTATTTTTTTTGTTATATGTATTACGCGCGGAAAACTTCGTAGTTCTAAAAAAACAGTTAATTTATTACGTAACATGATTTGAGGTAGGGAAAGTCTATTAAATTTTTCTAAGTTAAAAATGTGTAATATGAATTACGTGCGGAAAACTTCGTAGTTCTAAAAAACCCGTTAATATTACGTAACATGATTTGAGGGAGGGAAAGTCTGTTTCATTTCTTTTCCTGTTATTACCTAATATTCATTAAGTTCAAATTTTGTATTACGTGCGGGCTAAAAAACCCGTTAGACGAAAACATAAAAACGCAAACTGTTGCCTTCCCACAATTTTTGTAGGTAATTTTGGAAGAAACTGATCTTACGTAAGCTATAGTAAGTATCTTAATGGATGGGAAGGGTTCCACAAATCTATTTTCTTTTATACCCCATGTGAGGGTCAGAAAGTGATAAAAATTGTCTTCACATTGAATAGCCCCCTAGCTCTTACTCGTTTCGGCCTCTTCTCGTGTGTCAACTATAAAATCACTCAAATTATTTTAGTGCACGAAAGAAGCCTCTTCGAAGCGCACTTGAAATCCTTTTACTACACTGCGCACTGGTTCGAAAGAACTAGTGACACGATAAGAAGAAGACTCAAATTATAACTAGTTCTTTTTTTTGTATAAAAATGTGCCGAGACAAGCTAGGCATTCTCCTGATGATAAAAAATCACACCTGCCCTTAACCAAAACAGTGCTTCACTGATCAGGACTTTGGTACACATGGTCCGGTGCAACCACAGGGTGCAACACTGATATAGTGCTCGTCCACTTTGGGACATTTTGATGGTCAGTCTCGAAAGCCCAGTAATTTCACTAGCTACAGTCCTAGATCCGAACAGCCCTTCGAACCGGAACACAGTAATGCTGACACACAACTGCTTTGCGTTGCGTTGGGAGGCGACGTCTCCTAACGGTATAGAAGTCCCAGGTTCAAGTTCACCGAAGCTAGCTAGCAAGCTAGGCCCCAAAAGTATTTGAAGTAAAATAAAATATTAAAAAGGTACGTATCTATGCACACTGTGTTTGTGATTCCAGGAAAGATATATCATAACTTTTTGTGATAAACTATCTGACCGTTCCCGACCACGGCTTTGTCTGTGATGTTGCCTAAACCCTTTGAGAGAGCGACTGGGATTTTGTTTCATATGCAATGCCGCAGTCCTGGGATTTGAGCTCACCCACCTTCATCCAACAGTAAACAATACCAGGATTGGTAATGCCATGTTATTTAAAACAGAGATATGAAAAATTACTGCGCTATGAGGAAATTTTTGAAGTGAAAACTTCTTTAGGTGCACTGAGCAAAATCATTTCGTGAGGAGTGAATTGGACTGGGCTACTGGGCTCCCAACGCTTGGATGTAAAAATACTTAGGGTAAAGTCGGCTATGATGGTCGAATGTTACCTATAATATTACGACGTGAAGCTGGTAATGTGCAAAAAACATCAAATAATGGTAACGTAACGTTATAATGCAACAAAATAAAATGCCTATGTTATTGATGTTATTACCGTGAACAAAATGTATTTTTGAATTAGAATCCTTTCTACTGTCATGTCAATGTATTCACTGACAAACTGTGAACGTCGTGGTATAAAGAGTTGTATTTCGTATTATTAACCTCGCCTTTGAAGAAGTTTTATTTTATGTCACACAACTTTTGTTTTTGAAAATATATTATATTTATGATTTTTTGTCCATGGTAATATTAGTCATGGTATTTAAAAAAAAAACAAATCTTCTGGTCGTGTCTACTTTTTATTTTACCTCTCTACTGTTCTGGATGCAACGTATGCGAAGCCGCAGCTAGTACCTAGTCTAAAATAAGAAAAAGATGGTGCATGTATCGAGGTAGAGTCCGGTGACGCAGTAACAGCAATCTGCGGCTAACTATAAACGTCCATCTGAAAAAAAAGCGTGTATCGAGGCACTTACCAGCTACACACTGCAGCTCTACCGTGTCTTCAGTCATGTTGAGAGTGGTACAGTTGTAGGGGCGATGTAGCGCGATGAGACATGGCACTTCTTGCTGGCCTGCCAAGTTGGTGGCGCGGCAGCTCACGGTGCCGTAATCAGCCTCCGTTAATGGCGTGAACGATAGAACCGATTGACCATCGATCGTTGTTATTTTATCCTGGAACAATCACAGTTTATTTGATTTTTGTCTTCTTGAGATATAGATTTACATGGAGATGTTCTTAGATTTCTGCAATATCTTCGAGTCAAGTAAAGACTTTGCCAAAGGTGAGTCGGCAATACTGGCAATAAGTACTACCCCTGTGCTGAGACAACATCTAATCCTTTGTAATTCTTTAAATTAAAAAAAGCATAGCTTTAGGTAGGTTGTCTGTAAGAAAACGTGGTTAATGATAAGACGATTTCTAGTCAAAAATCAAATAAAAAAAAACTAAAATCTTTTATTCAAAATTAACATGTAGTTTTTTACAAGGTTTGGAGGCTCTTCTGGTAAGTTTGACACTTTTTTGCTCGACTTGGGAGATAATCCTGTGTTAGGAGAGTGTCTAGTAAACTGGAATAACGAGTACAGTATGTTTTACAGAGATGCTTCTAAGGTTAAAGATAAGTTGTCCTTGATAAAAACGCCAAGCTATAGTCAAACGAAATGACGCAAATTTTGTTGCGATAGGTATCAGATAGGTTTACACAGCGCAGAAAGTTTGTCTCGAGCTATCCATGTAGAAAATCTCCTTATCTGCCCTCTGACATAAAGAAAGAACAGCTAAAGCAAGATACTAGTTTCCAAAATTTAACAGGGATTATGAACTCTTTTCTAGAAATTGATTGAGCACTTGACACTAAACACAAACCCACTCTTTGGTTACAATAACGAATAAATACATAAACAAACACCGCTATGTTTATTTATCTTAAAGCTTTTCGTTGTTAATGTATTTCGTGAAAGGAACCACTGTTTAGCAAGTACTCGGTCCATAACATGAATAGGGTTGAAATTTATTTTATAAATTTTAAAACATAATATAACTAAAATTACCTACCTAAAAAAATATAGATTTAACCTACCTAAAATTATAAATAATACAAATGATTTAGATCACTGTCCACGGGCAAAGGACCCAAAAGACTGTTGACGTTACCTCGTTGAATAGCGATGCTAATTATTTGACCAAGGTAAGCGTGGAAGAGGTGTTATATCAGCAATTTATTTGCTACAACAAAGAGTTCTCATTCATAAATTCCACCTGTTACTTACTTAGTAGTGTCTTCCTTATTAGCTATTTCACTTACTGGATCCAACTCAACGGTTCCCATTGAATTATTCAGAGTCCAGTGGAAGCTGTTGGGCCGGGGGTACGCGTCGACTTCGCAGGTTATTTTAGCTCGCTCATTGATCGCCACTCCAATGACCTCCATTGCGGTCAACCTGCACACCGGTTTATCTGGCAAAGAGATAATTATTTAATTAATCAATGCGATTCAAACACTCATATATTTTGAAAACTCATTGTATTCAGAAAAAAACCGCTTGGAATTTATTTTCCGCTGTTCCTACTAGGTACATTACTGGTGCCCGTGCTTTACCCGCGCTCGGGACATTTATCCCGTAAAACACAAAGCCTACATTTGTAGGCTTTGTGTTTTACCAGCTCATATACTATATCCATACCAAATTTCAGGTTCAGTATTTTCGGGGTGATTGAGGAAAAAACATCTATCTATCCATCCAACCTCACAAACTTTTGCATTTGTAATATTAGTAGGTAGGCATAGAAGCATTAATGTATGGGGTAAATTGAATATGCGCCAATAAATGTAAGTTAATTTTGGCCAACTTCTAGTACCTAAATTTTGGTTCGAGGCTAAATTTCGAGAAAGAGAAGTAATAGGACAAGATAAATATTAGAAGCTTTTTCTTTATTGATAAAAACTCCATCGTAAAAAGTTACAAAATATTGTTTAAAAATAGAGATTTTTAATTTTTATTAACTAGGTGTCTGAAAAAGTTTTGCCCTGTCTTACAATTCTATCTTGATTTGATACTGTCTATCTTGGTGTTCTACACCGTTATTCATCTGTGTTAGTAGGTATGTTAAGTTTTCCAAGTTTCCCTTCCCTATGGTGTATACCGAGTTCTATGTATTAATATGATAGTGAACCGGCCTCAAATATAGTGAACTCACTACGTAATAATAACATTCCTGAAAGCCAGTGCCCGGTATAACCCTATGTATTTAGCGTATTCTGAACGTTTACTGGCTTGGAAATAGAATAGCTAGGATACCGCAAATATGGACATTGGACAGGTTTATCTTTTAGTGAATGGTAGATCAAATACTTCCTATAAATACGTGCTCACAGCTAGTTCGAACTAAGGTATGCAAAAACGTAACACTAATTCAATAAAATTATGTGATAGATCTTAAGAGGATATGTGAAAAGACAGTGATAGCACTCTATATAGCCGGAATCTATCAAAGTTTTTGTCACCTTTTAATATATTTTGTTGGCTTCAAGGATATAAGATCTACACGATATCTAAGATATTACATAGTTTATAAATTCCTTGGTTGGCTTACAGCAGCCATCTAGTGTTTACATACATACACGCGAAAAACATAAGCATACTTCTTCGCAGTCGCGTAAAAAGTAGCCTCACTATGCCTACTTTTGGCTCCTACCTAATTAAATGTCACATGTACCTACGTTACGAGTAATCTACGTTTTTGAATAATTTAAATCGATCCGATCAGTTCAGTATTTTAGTAGTAGATTTAGCACTGATCCTCCCATCCTTACAGACTTTCGAGCTATAAGGATAAAAATAGCAAAGCTATGCCTACTTTCGGCTATCTACATATTTGGAAAATTTAGGCCCAACTGGTTCAGTGGTTTTGGCGTTACAAACAATATTATTATGTTTTTTTAATAGTTCAAAAGTAATTACTGAGTAAAATCTCTAAAGATTGCTGTCTAACAATAAGACCGCCCTTGTAATTTTTTTTTCATAAAAAAGTTTTAAGTAAAATTGTCATAATAAAAAATATTCTATCCATCTTGTTAGAGTAGCAAATTCTTTGATCATGATTGTCTTCTTCAACAACTGAACAGAGTTCATTTTATTCAAATGATGAAAAAAGTTTGAATGAGAAAAATGTCCGTTCCAGAGATTCTAACAGTTACTTATTTATGTGCAGTGGCCGGAGACAAAAAATAATTGGCAGTGGCTGCGAATGAAGATCATAAAGTTATACGAAATATTTAATCATTTTTGGGTATTTATAGCACAGAAGGGAGTCATCATTCCTAACGCGTAATTCAGAAAATATCGGCAAATATTTTTCTCTGAACAGACAGCAGATGAGTTTAATTTATGATCTTGATGAAAGAGCAGTTGATTTATTTTTATATTTATGTCTGTGAGTTATGTATAAAATATATTGACTGGCTCCTGCCTGCGGTTCGCCTGTGTGGTATCGTATATGAAATGCGGAGTATGTCCTTTTAAGGCTCAATTCCTACTGTGATGATAGCGGCCGGTAGATCACTTTCAGTGTCAGACAATTTTAAACATAAAAAATCCAGTATCAAAGGATCGCTGGCAGGTCGCTCGTGGCTGCTTGGCGCCGCACTCGGCCTGTCAATCCTGGTCTTATAAGTATGTAAATATTTTATGTCGCCTGAAAGAGCCTGTTGCTGACATCTCAGTGGGAATTGAGCCTAAGAATCAAACATCCATACATTCTCTTACATTAATGTACTATACGATAATTACATTATTCTTTCTATTTGCTTTATAGCTAGCTTTTGACGCCTCATCTGACGGAAAACGACAATGTGGTCGAGGACGCTGGGCTGCATTCTAAATTGGAAATATCTGAGGTTGTCGCATTCAGGGCAAACATACTTACAAATAATGTTGAGTCGAAACGGAGCAGATCGGCCGTCACCCTCGACATTGGAGGCGGTGCACGAGTAGTTCCCAGCATGCTCGCGCGACACTTGTCGAATCGCCAAGTGGCCTGGCGCCGCTATGACGCCGGCTTTCTGATTGTGGCTAACAACCAGACCCTACACAGAAATGCTTTTAATATAATAGGTGTTTCGATAAATATGTATTGAATGAGGATATCAAAAACATTTTTACGTAAGTGACTTATAAAGTAACGGAATTCGAAGCACCTTCTAAAGGTATAAAAGCCAATCTTGATTGCATAAAAGTTACTGTAGGTTTATGACATTTTTACCAACCAACCTTACTTTACCTGTGGGAATTTCGTTCCCAGCGCTATACAGGATATATTACAGGTGGGTAATATGTATGGCATTAGACTCGAAGCCGGATGGATTGATAGATAAAGAGGGCGTGACTTAACTTCTGTGAGAAGTTCACTTCAAGCTTTTGAATTGATAATTACTTTCAGGTACCTGAGATACCTGTATCAAAGTTATGATTTAGGAGAACTTTGGTGATTAATATGCTCAGAAGCAAGCAGCTAGTTCTGGTGTTTGCTGTAGATAAATTCTAATTTATGACAAACAAAGTTTCTAGTGGAGTTGTAAACATCACCAATTTGCGAAATGTAGGTGCTCACTTACATTAACCTAGTTACACCTAGTTGTTGTATATAACTACTGTTATTGAATATACACAGATCTTGGAATAGATAATTACTAATTTAACTAGCTTAGATAGGTATGCCTAGATGATGCATAATTGGATTAGTTGTTTGCGTTATCTGTATATGTGCCTTTTCAGATCGTATGTAGAGCAGGTAGGTATTATTCTTTTAAAACTCCTCAACCAGAGTGCGGTGCGCACTTTACAAGGAAAGTTTAGAAAATATCACTCACATTGTGCTCCCAAACAACTTTGTAAGCGGGCGGGTATGCTTGCACGGCACACTCGAAATACACGTCGTCGCCCTCTTCTATGTCGCCCGGGTTGAGTTTCGAGCCCAGTTTCAAAACTACGATGGGAACATCTGTTGACAAAACGTGGGATTTGGTGCCCGCCAAATTTTTGAATGAAAGTTTTACCTTGTGGGCAAACAAGGGGCGAACTCACAGAACTCGGGATTGCGCTCGATTATGGACTGCGGGAGCATAATGAAATGCTTTTGTGAACCTAGATATTTTTTGTCAAACTGAAAATAATTTATTATTATAAAAATAAAATTGCTGTTGTGAAAGGCGAGCGGGAAAGAGGTTCTATTCTGATTCTAATGAGCAAGTTAATTTGAGGGATGCAGCGATCCCAATTATGCTCAGACTATGCTCAGAGAGAGAGGGCAGAGAGGGTTGTAGCTGATTTCTTGCTCCCTTTGTAATAATAATGTTTTCGGGGCCTTGTTGTTTATAGGATAATCTAACGCTGCACTGGTTAGTCCATCTCATTGGTACTGGCCCCCTGGTTGGTGATTCAACGCGAAAATGCTTATGCCTTATCCAATCTATTATGTCTCAATAAACATTACTATTAGGTACTATTACTTCTTATCCCAATCTATAGAAGGATTCTCTTCTTTTTCTTCGTGTTCTAAATAACTGAAGGTGGTGCCCGAGAAGATTTGACTTCTAGAAGTAGAGAGGGTCAAGAAGTGTAGTAACAAACACTTACAGTGCAAGTTGAGCAATAAGCTCGTGTCGATGGAGGCGTGGTTGAGTACTGGGTGAGACGCGCGACACGTCAGCGTTTGACCATTGTTGTCCATCTGAGGCGTCCATTGAAGGCTCGAAATCGTCTCGTTCTGATCATCAGAGTTCTACACAAATAAAACTAAGCACAATAAAAATATGGTTATATTATTTTTAAATCTAATAACCACGAATTAAAATATTAGGAAAATAATGTCAGTGTAGTGAATAATACCTACACAGCACCCTTCGGAGCAACATTAAATAATTGGCTGGAACATTTTGCCTTAAAACAGCAAGAGACAGCAAAGAATGGAGAATTCTGGAGGAGGCTTTCATCGCCGCAGGGGATCCCATAAGTTAAATGTACAACTGAACTAAATGTTTTTAAAGAAAAAAAAATATTTACAAAAATAAATGTGTATACTAATTACCTGCTAGCAAATCTGACCTAAAACTGCGATGCTATAACCAACAATTTTAGACATAGCAAGCAAGGAAAAAAGTCTCGTGGAGCCTTCTTCACTTCATTTTCTCTATGAATTGTTGTATTGGTAACTGTATTATTTTATACCAAAAATGAAATATCGGCCCGCCTCTATTAATTACAGCACCATTACGGGTAATATTGAGGTAGCGTAAGTACCTATTTGTTTACATTCAACTTACTAAGACCTATTACAACGACCCGGGCCAGAGAGGCCTGGAGACGCGTGATCAGGAGAGCCGACCTCAAATAGAAATGGGATATAAGGCCAGGAGAAGAAGAACTTACCAATACCTAATATGATTGAACATCGGCAGATTTTGACGAGAAGCGTATGCGGATGCGTATGTACCTATCTGCCGCTTCTCGTCGCTCGTAATGTCAATTTTAATTTTATTAGCGCTTGCACAAACCTTAGTGGTTTTTAGCGTTATCAAACCAAACAAGATTATTGTACCTTATACCATTAATGTTCCATTAATAAATAAACGTAAACAAATGTAACCTACCTACTGAATATACTACTCGGGCGAATAAACATGACACCTGCCTAACACGCGGCTCGGCGCCCTCCGTGTTTCTTCCTCCTCTAATTGCGAAGCCTTATCATTACATAACATTACCAAGTATTACAGGATTCTTCTCTATCAAGATTATCCAATGCCACGCTATACTTTGCACAAACGTCATTCGAGCCAGGTGTCATGTTCATTCGCCCGAGTAGTACATAAAAGGCTTGGTCCTGACTGACTGACTTACTGACTGACAGACAACGTACAGGCCAAAACAAATGAACGTAAAGACTTGACATTTCAAGAGTGTATTCGTGCAAGTGAAGTGAAGTGAAGGCGCATACTAAGATGGGAATTTAATTAATTCGCAGCGCAAACTGAGTTGTGGGCGTCGGCTAGTATAACCTTTAAACATATTTCACACATAGGTAATGGAATATGGAGGAATTGGTACATAGGTATAGGATAGGAACGACTTAATGGCACATGTGGTGTAATTTTCGTTAATTCGCCCGAGTAGTAGCAATAAACTACGGAATACTGAATACCTTTTGTATCGAAGTGTTTAATTTAGTGTTGTCCAGCCACCATGTGATGAGGGCGGGCGGGCGCGCCCCGGCTGCTCTACATGACACCTCCGTCGCCTGCTGCACGGACAGAGGCTGCTCCTTCGTCAGTATCTCCACTGCGAGTGGCCTCACTGAAGCAAAATACAATTTTATAGAAAACTTAGCTGATATCAGAATTTCGTTTAACTTTGCGAATTGACGAATTTATTTCTTAGTAAGCGCTTACACTTCTTGACGAACCATCGATTTTTCAGTGTCTAAATCCACTAAAGTATTTTTTTATTTGAGACTTTCGTATAACTAAAATCGCACCTGATGTTAAGGTGATAATATATTGCCAGTGAGGATTTTAGTTTAAGTTTATTAAGATTGAGACATTTATTGGAGTGAAGTAATGCTATCATAGAATCCATGCTAATGTCCTACCTAAATCACAATATGTACCGAGTACTCGGCCGCGATAGGCCTCTCGGCTGAGTACTCGGTACGAATAAACATAGCGCTGAGTGCTCGGCGGAGCGAGTGATGTAAGCTGTCACTGTCTCGGCCGAGTATTGAGTACGTGTGATCTAGGCTGGTCAGCCAACGGCACATTATATATTTACCAAAATGCGATTAAGGAGGGTTACGTTTTTGTAATAGTAGTTGATGTTTGTAAATGTAAATGATGTTGTTTGTAAATGGTAAAATGAGCCAAAAAAATAAAATAAAGTCAGTCAATTGTGAGATTTCTTTTGTGACAAACTACTAGTTCTACTACTAGTACTATTTGAACCCTATTACAACCCTATTATACGAATACTATTTTTTTCCCTTCTTTATATGTATATGCTGGTAATAATCAGGTGAACTGTAAGTTGTAATAAACGAAAAAAGAAGCATTCAACTTTCTATGTTTACTCGATTGACTTTACCAACCGGGCTAAATACTTACAATTATTATTTTACTGTACAATTTTCATGTGACGGCCTACTTTCCCGAGTGATGAAATAAACAAAGTCGGTGGCGTGTGAACCGCGACGCCGACTTTACGACACGTTATTTTCCGTATAACACACGCATGAATATTTTATTCCATTGCGTAGTCTAATCTAACGCATCCTCAATAATAAAAGGCCATAATGGGGTTGAACTTCGTAGATATGAATGATAAATTACGGCATTGTTATTTACATAAGACAATGTCGCAGTAAAGTTACTGTAAGGTAAAAGACCAATACAATTTTTAAGACCATCATTCAAAATTAAGTTGAATGAACACGATTAAGTAAGGAACAAAAGAAATAAGTAATATAATGTTATCTACGACATTCTAATGTTTTTTTTTTTGTTATGAAGTGTCAACCTGCGCCGGACAATGAGCCACAAATAAAAACTAATGGATGTCGACGCGCGTGACACAAAAGAGTATATTTATTGCTGAGAAAATCGGTGATGTAGGCGCAGTTATTATAACAATAGAGAAATATGAGTTGTTCTACTTTTGTTGGTAAAGCTAAGTGCAAAGTTGTGGGTAATTTTGGTTTAAAAGCGATAATGTTTAAGCATCAGATATTGTTTAAATATATGAAGGCATTTCTGTGTTCTGGTTTCAAGGGCGCTGTAGTTAGTGAAATTACTGGGTTTACGAGACTGATAATTAGAGAGTTTCTTAATGGTAGAGTGTTAAAGCAGTGTAACACCAGCCCATGTCATTTGAAGTCCTCTGTGGCACTGTTCTGGTCATAGGCAGACGTGATTTCTTACAAACTAGAGAGTGCCTAGCTCATTTTATCACTTCTTTATATCAATAAATAAAATTCTACTGTGCTTTGAAGGTCTACGGCGTAGCACATAAAATGGCAATAGTGCTACGATCGACGTAGGCTTTCGTAGCAGATTCGTAGCCAGCTAAATGAGCGTAGCGGTGAAGCATAGCCATTAATTTATGAGAATAATCCATTGTAGGCTATTGTATGAAGCAATGAACGATTGTTACTTTTTTTTTACCAGTTGCATATATTTATTACAGCATAAGCAGACTTCTTCAATCTATATTACTAAATTTACAAAAGGAAACAATTGGGCCACCCATATACCGTTTCAATCGATCTATAGGTAGGTAGCTCAACTGTTCCAACTCGATACCCGATGCAGCGTGCTGAGGATACTGACTGCATGGCCTCTTTGTATTGCAAGGCTTATTCTTTGGCCGAGATAGCTGCCAGCCCTCTGATCACGCGTCGCTTCGACCTCTATTGTTACTTATCAATTAAGGTATACCTTACCCTATTTTTTAATCATTAGGTTAGGGACCATGCCCACCATTTTTTCCAGGCACCGAACGCTGGTATTTATGTGATTTAAAATGTTGATTGTATACTACTTAACTCGTCCATTTTGGTCAAACTCAATTGGCTTCTAGCCAAGTAAAAAGTTCGATTTTCAAATCTCATTTCACCACGCTATGACAAAACGCCACTTTTCCACCCACTGAGTGCGTGAAAAATAGGCTACTTCCAGAGCATGTACGAGTGTAAAATATTATAAAAGAGTATTTTTTTTTATAAGTGAGTGGGAATGTAAAATTATTGTATATCATATAGACGCCTTCAAGACCCAGAAACACTGATAATAGAAACTAGATAATCACAAAAGTCTCGTCAGTCTAGAATAAAAAAAAAACAAAAGTTGACATTGAATGAAAGAAAAAAATGATTTTTATTGTTCTTTTATTATGGTAGTACACATTAAACGTAGTGGTTATATTCTCTTTGGTACACATAGCACAAGCGAAGTTTGAGAACTACTGAAAAAAAATATTATTAAAAATATGTTTATTTAAAAGAATATTAAATAGTTGTGCTTCATAATTATTAAATTATAGAAGCTTTCAGTGCCTAAAACTAATAAAAGAATCAACTATTAATGTCAAAAGTCTCGCCAGTCTAGAATATAAGTGCTTCATTTTTTTGACGAGACCTATTTGAAGAAGACCTTGATGAAGTTTTCACTTCTGTCATGTGGGCATACCACATGACAGAATTGAAAACTTCATCAAGGCGACTCGAGCCGACTTTACCCGAATGAGCGTTACATAAACAAGCGTTACGAGCCCAGTCACATTCAATACCCACAAAATATTTGGCTCAGCGTGCCTAAAGAAGTTTACACTTTAAAAAAAACTACAAAAAGTGACATTGAAAACAATTTCTGAACATTCACTCCTACCAAAAGATTGTTTATTGTTCAATTATTGTGTAGTATAGACAGCACGGGCAAAGTTTGAGAACTACTGAATTTCTCACCATTGTTTATAGCCACGGAACGATTCAATATAAACTTTGCCGTACATAGTTCGGGAGCTTCTCAGATTACCAACTTGATATGTTACGATATAGGAATTATTACTTTTCTTTAATGGCGGTCACTTGCGGCTTTACTCGTAAGGTTACACTTTCAAATTATCTGACGTTTCAAATATCTATGCTTTAATTTTACTCAGTATTTAGAATCTCATTCCGTAAACCACTTTTTGCTTATACGCGTCTATTGTATAATGAAATCTTCTATTTTATTTATATTATTTTAATATAAACAAGTGACGAGACGAGCAAGGCGATCTCATGATAAGAGATAGTGCTACCAGTGACCCACGCAGCAGTTCAACAAGCTGTGCTTTTCAAACCAGAACCCAGTGATGCTTACACATTACTGCTTGGTCTTTGCTATTTATTTATTATTAGCTGCTGGCAGCAGCTTCGTTGTATCGGGATAAAAATGAGCCAATTCCAGCTTGTTAGCTACTTGCTGTGAATTATCGAAATTCCTTTCTTAGTATGCGTTTAGGTACACTTCATGACGAACTTACCCTCCAAATTACAAGTCTCTACGTTCAGTGGTTTGTCCTATGGGTTGTCTGTCAGTCAGTCAAGACCAAGCCTTTTATATGTATTGATTACACAATCAGTTCTGTATTTTCAGCGTTATTGAGCAACAAACATCCATTCCTCCACAAAATTTTTGCCTTTTAATTTTAGTGTGATTAAGTGGAAATTAGCCGAGCGCTTGTTGAGGTGGCCTAGTTCGAGTTTGACCCCACTGAAGCAATTAGCTCAATCTAGCATACCTAGGTAGTAGGCAAGGCACCCTCATGCGTGTGCACTGTGCACGGTATAGTCGCCTGCACCTAACTGTCTATATCCCAAATTTTCAAAATGATAGGTACAAACTTTACACCGCAAAGTTTTAATCACCAGAAAAAAAATACGCATAATCAGTTGCCGTTACTGAACATGGCAAAAAAAATTAAGCCGGATTTTTGTCAAAATATATTTGATAATAATTAAATAGCTGTTACCGTTAACCGGATTTGCGTCAGGCGGTACCCATCATTGATAATAATTTAAGTTTTATTCATCGTTTGGCAAATCCGGGTACCTTGCTGAACCAGCTCGCAAAAATTCTGCTCGGGCGCAGAACTCGCCCCGCTGTCACTCATTTTGTAGAATTCCAAAATTCTGACTGCACAGATACAACGTAGTACTATGGTACATAATATTACGTATTCTTTGGTAGTACCCCTTCTGCATTGTCCATTTAAGTTTTTTGGTAATAAAAAAATTGTGGTGTAATAAGAAGAATAATAATAATAATAAACAAAAAAATTTTATTACAGCATAAGCTAACTACTACAATCTATATATAGGTATATTACAAAATTTACAAAAGGAAACAATTGGGCCACCCATAGACCGTTGCAAACGATCTATAGGTAGCTCAACTGCTCCAACTCGATACCCGATGGCAGCGTGCCGAGGATACTGGCTGCATTGCCTCTTTGTATAGCAAGGCTTATTCTTTGGCCCAGATAGCTGCCAGCCCTCTGATCACGCGTCGCTTCGACCAGACGCTCTGACAAAATTTTAAAAACGCGGTAGGCTCCCATTCCCCATGGACCTAGAGTCTCGACCCCAAAGGGCTCAAACATGTACGACCTATCAAGACCTACATATTTAAATAATACATAAACAAAATGATAATTAATAATATTGTAGAAGTAAATAGAAGTAAAAGTGTCAAAGTGCATTTTATTTAGATGTACCTAGTATTAACTCGAATTTATGTATCATGTATACAAACCTACATATCTGGGGGTAGTGCCCCCACCAAGTCGAGCAATATTTATATATAGGTATACCTACATAAATAGTATAGTATAATTTTTGCAAAAGGATGCAGGCAAAAAATGGAGGAATGTGGCAAGCCAGGGACAGCGAGCGACAGCGCACTTGGAAAGGCCTATGTCCAGCAGTGGACTGTGATGATGATAATGATGAAAAAAAATCAGATTTTCCTAGGTATATCATAAAAAAACACTTTGTCATCATTTAGAAAATTTGGGACGTAGGCATTTTAGTGCAGGCGACTGTACATGTCGATGTCTATACTAATTATTATTAGGGACCTTGCCAAGTTGCCTCAGTAACATGATCGTGTATGACAAAGTGTCCAATTCACTGGTGGTGGCACAACTACTTGGCACAAACACAGTTTTGCTATATTTGTTGTTTATGGTAATTAGGATGATGCCACCAATCAAAATGTGGATGACGGAAAATAAACATAATCTGCAGTAGGTTATAAAAAGACGAAGCGGTATTTAGTTTGAAATTGCTATGTATAGGCATAGGTTAATTCTATTAATATACACATATTATACTATAGATAGTAGTGTTATACAAGATGATTTTACCCGAAATAGTGTTACATCCGAGCGTTGAGAGTCCAGTAGCCCAGTCTAATTCACTCCCTACGAAATATTTCGCTCAGTGGCCCAAAAGATGTTTACATTTAAAAAAAACATGCTATCCATATTGTGCCACAACGAACTATTACACAAACAGTTGTGTGATGGGTAAAAAATGTTGTCCATGGCATAGCTGTGATGTCCAAAATCGGAATAATAATATGGAAAAATTATGGTCCTAACTCAACATTATCTTCATTATATGCCCTTGGATATTATGACTGAAATTAGAGCGGCTTACTATAATAGAGGTGTGAGTCATCTTATCGTAGAAAATCTCGACCTTCGTGAAAAGGAACTTGATTTGAAATGGTGCCAAAGGGTGTGTTTAATTTCTTTTTTAGTTCACGCGTGAGTTAAAATGCTGAGTTATAATTGTATAACTATTAGTTAGCGGAATTCAATGTTCACGTAAAGAAAGGAAAGTAAGTCGATCTCGACAAAACTACGAAAAATTACATAATAATGCAAGATGGTTTTTGAATGGTTTTTATAACGTGGGTAAAGCCATGGGCAGATCATCATTATAGTATATTATATTTATATTACATTATAGGTCTTCTGATAACTATTTTACACAGCCTTACAGCCACTAGGCTCGTTCTTAAAATTTTCGCATCAAACTTTTTGTGAGCCTAGACGAGAATGTCGAGAGATACGAATGTTGAATGGAAAAGTTTGTAAGGATGGATGTTTATTACGCAATCACTCCAAAACCATTTAACCGATTTGGCTAAAATCCGTTACCTATAAATATAGTTTATGACCTAGAAAAAATACCTAAGATCCTTATTATCTCGACACTACGCAGCAGCTAGAGAGAATATAAGTTATAAAAAATAAATACTTACAATACAGTTGTATTTGCACATTCGTCCTGAGAGACGGCACCAATGCTGTGTTATCAGCCGTGCACGAGTACACCACTTCATGGAAGTCTCTGGTCAGCTTCGGTATCCGCAGGTCCAGGAGGCTGATGCGGGAGCTGTCGTCTAGAGGGGCCAGTGTAGACACCACCTTATCATCACGCCACCAGCGTACGCGCGGCATTGGGTTTCCTGCACAGTAAATGTGGTTTTTAATCGACTTCAAAAAAGGAGGAGGTCTTCAATGCGTTTGAATGTTTTTTTTTATGTTTGTTACCTCGAACTTTGTTGTTTATAAACCGATTTTAAAAACTCTCTTTTTAGTTCAATATGCTTTCAAATTGGTCGAATAGAATTTCATCAAAATCAGTTCAGTATTTTAGTTTTTATATAAGATTACTGAAAAAAATATGTCGTCAATGTGAACGAAATTGCGTATTTTGCTTCCATGTCCCTTTTCAGTTATGTTAACGTTCACTAGAACAGTCCAATTGAATTCGGTTGTCTATGTTTTTGTAAAACCTTTATTATTTCTATTGAATTTGTTTATTTGGATTATTAGGTATAAAAATGGATTTATATGAAATCTTTAACGTGTGAAATCAAATGCGTGTTTCTGCTTTTACCTCCGCTTACTACACAGGTAAGTTTCATACTGCTTTCTTCTATGTAAGGGCCAGCGAAGCCTACTACTTCTTTGTCGAACTCGTCGAAAACCTTGGGTTTTGCTGGTAATTCTGTAAACAAAAATTAGTTCATACTTATTAAACGCAATTTGAATGTTTGAACCCCATTAGGTCAAAGCAGAAGGTCAAGTTTTAACATAAACGGCCTGTTTGTTCTGAAAATGTTTTCATTCTAAGAACTTATATATTATGTAGACTTCTCAGAATTACCGAAACACGTGTTTAGCGATTTACAGAATTATTCAAATTGAAATCCACACAAACAAAGTTGAGCGAATTAGACCAGTTAATTTATAATTAGGTACATACCTCTACATTTATTTATTGAGAAACCAACCACTTATCCCCATTATAATTACTTTACTAAATCCTTAAAATAATTATGTATTTATATAAGTATGGGGGGGTAAGATAAATTAACAATTTGCTAACATCATTAGAACCTTTAGCAAAATAATAGCGTAATACCTTTTAGGAGTCAAAATAATAATTAATCATCGCACAGAAAGCAAGATGCAAGCTAAAATACCGCCAGTTTCGGCTTAGTTGCAATATACCTGGGTTTTACTACAAATTCTTACCTACAGTGATTTATAACTCAAATCAAGTTCAACACGTTAGTCATAAAATATTATAGAATAAGGGACGAGACTCGATAATAAATGCACAGAAATATGTACCTACCTAGTTGTTAACCTTGAATAACTCTAAGTTGAAGTATCTATGAATTCTTAAATTGTATAATCTGACAAGGCGTTCGTTCAACCGCAAATTTGAAATACTGTAATTACCAAGTGTCCATCAGTTTCACTAAGGTAATAAATTCTATGATTACGCTATTGGACTATGATTTAGTTCAAATGGAATAGACAATGGAGTTGCAATAAATAAGCTATAGTAAAGCAGCTAGCACATTTTACCGCTGACGTGAAAATTGAGTGATAAATAATGATGCTGGTTCTTTTGTAAAAGGTGAGTCTTCAAAGCTTTAGGTATATTTTTCAATTTTTTTTTTTTAATAAATTTTACATAAATTTGTTCCTAAGGTAATAAACGCTACGACTAGGTATGTTCAGAATGAATCGAGTATGTAGTCGAGAATAATCGCAATGGACAAACCTTGGTAGAGCAGCTATATGGTTCTACCGCTGATGTGAAAATCAGGAGATAAATAATCGTGCTGTCTTCTTCGTAAAAGTTGAGACCTCAAAACTTGAGGTATATCTTTGGAGGAAATCATTAAATTAATTTTCATAAGTTAGTAAACGCTACGACTAGGTATGTTCAGAATGAGTCGAGTATGTATTCGAGAATAGTCGCAATAGACTAACCATGGTAGAGTCGCTAGCTGGTTTTACCGCTGACGTGAAAATCAGGAGATAAATAATGATGCCTGCTTTCTTTGTAATAAATTCAGGTAATCCTCAAAGCTTTTGATATATTGTTGAAGATAATAATTACAAACAATTTAACAGAAATGTGTTTCTAAGGTAATAAATACTGTATGACTATCATATGTAAAGATTGAGTCGACAATGGAGTCAAAAATAGTCGCAAATAGACAAGTCATCATATAATAGAGTAGCATGTTACCGCTCTGACGTGAGAATCAGGAGATTAATAATGTTTTCTTTGTAATAAATTGGGTGATGAGATTTGAAAACATTTTCCTTTATGTTAAGAGGAAAATTACAAATAACGTAATCCCATACCACACGGTAAATAATAAATAATAAGGGCGATTATAAATTAAAGTTTCTAGTCATATTTACTTCAACGTGATGGTGAAGCGAGGTTAAATCTACTCGTAATAAAAAAAGTAGGTAAAGCAAAAATAGACTTACTTCACTACTAATATGTCAAGTAAGTAATAAAGTCTCAAGCATAAATCTGCTCTACTCGCATTAAAAAGTAGAAATTAATTATCGAACGGAAACTTAGGAGTATCAAGCAAGATACCTACTTTAAACATCTATACATATAATAAAGCAGAAGACCCCGAATTTCTGTACATATGTTTTTTTTTGACAGAAACGTGTTCAGAAGAGATTAATAAACATGCCCCAAATTTTTTTTTTTGATTGGATGACTTTGTTTGTGGGTTTGTGTGTTCGTCCATCACGTAAAAACTACTGAACGGATTTAACTGAAACTTTACGAAATCATAGCTACTAAGCCCGAAAGTGTTATAGGCTATATAATATTACGCTACATCTCTTCAGAGGGGAGATATTGAAGTTTAAAGTTTGTATGGAAACACTTTTTTTTATGAGTGTATCTATTTCAAACTTTGGAATTACGTTCTTCAAAACAAATAGTTAGATACGGGTTTCACCAATATTCAAAATTAATGTAATAATATGTAAAAGTACGGATTTCAGGTGTTTTAGACCAACAGTTGAATGAAGCTGTCTCCTCAGATATACACAATATCTGATTGAAAATAGCATTTTTATAATTTCCGTAGCTACGTACCGCCATGTTTTTCAGTTTTCTACTAAATTCAATGTTTGAGTGGGTAAAAAGAGGGTTTGAAAATATGCATGTAGGTATTGATTGACTTAGTACTGACACTTTGCTATTCTTTGACATTTCTTCCGCGGGTGGAGCAAACGACATCGACAATAAACAATTCTTCCACGGGTGACGAAGTCGCACGCGGGTACAGCTAGTAATAAAATAAAATACTACCTATTACATCCAGCATAACTCTCTGGTTCACAGTCGGAGAGATTTTGAAGTCTACCCTGCAGCGGTAAGCTGCACGGTCCCCGGGCACAATATTGCGAATCTGTAGCGTCGAGGGCATTGCGGCGTGCCAATTCGTCCGGCCGGCCAGGACCGGGTCCAACCAGTTTGCTGATGGACCCTTTATCCGGGCGTCGAAACTGTGGACAATCGCAAACATTCGTTGGATACGATGGAAATAAATAGAGTAAGCAGAGTTAAGAGAATATAGAAGAACAACCATAATATCTAGGTATAAGTAGTGATTCTTTATTATTGTAGGTCAATTTTGTTTTATTTTTCATGTGATTTTTTAATTGGACATTGTAATTCATTCATAATTTATTAGAGTGGTTCTCAATTGCATCTGAGGCTAAAAAAAGTTTCATAATTCACATCAGCTGCAAAATTCTTAGTATTAAAAAATAAATAATATTTATATTCATAAATTGCATCTAAAGAGTTCTAGTAAAGTTATCAAAGAAAAAGAACGAAAGAACATAAGAAAGTTTATTATCACAGTTAAACAACCTTACCTATTAATTTGGTAAAATGCAAGGAAATTTGTATAGTGTGTCTTCTAGTTTAGTATGTGACTCTATACAATTAACATGTTTGTAACTAACCATATTTGAGACAAATAAATAATTCAATCATTCAACACAGTGGTAGGTATACTTACTATAAACACACTTGCACAGTTACTTTGGCTGAAAGAGAGTAACTGAGTTTGGGTTTGAACGGCACTGTGGCTAGTTAAATTACTGAGCGTTCGAGACTAGCTATCAAAATCTTTCAAAATTGTCGAAGAATACTATAGCAGTGTATAACATTCATTCATTCATCGGCCTATGTGAATCACAGCCTGGTGCACTGTATCTGTCATGGGAAACGTGATCTTTCCATCAAGAGAGCCTGGCTCGTCTCTAACATAATGATATATGTACGTACACACTTACTTAATAATTATTATAAAATAATGACCATGTTGTACTAGAAAAGTTCCATGCAGATAATTTTTGATATTATATCCTCCTCAGGGTGTAAAAGTACTTGCCTAATATATAACTACCTACCTACTTGATAATAACGAGTAAGAATGGAATTCTCCGAGGAATTTCCTTCATTGCAAAGTTAGAATTATTTCTCGAACATAGACGATGAAAAAGTTAGAAATAATATTAAACAAATAAGTAAAAAACCTTTTTAGGTCGTCGCCGTGGAGCCGCACGCGATACGAGCTTTATTACAAATCGAGAAATAGGAAGTTGCCAATACATTTACCTATGAAATTGGTCGCGTTTTGATAAAACCGGAAAACAATGTGTTTGAATGACCCATAAATATGTGTTACCGTTGGAAGGCGTCCCCTGCAGGATACCGTCTAGGTAGGTACCAACCAACACAGGGTCAGATTTTCTGCCGCAAAGCAATATGTACTATGTTCTGGATTGAAGGGCTGATGGCTAGCGAAATCACGGGCTCATGTGAAACAAATACCTGTGTGGCACTGTTCTGGTCATGAGCAAGCGTGAACTCTTACCATTCTGCGCTAATAAAAGAACTTAGCGCTTACCTCACCTCGTCACCTGTACAATCATAAAAAAGTCTCTGGGTACAATCAGCATCAAAAGTCGATGACCACATTCAAATTTTCAAAATCGCTTTACACCATTTTATATTTTTGATAATGTGGTGTACAGTTTATTTTGAACTTTCATTATATTCATTCAATACTAGCGCTTGTCATCTTTATCAATTTAGATATAATAAATGGTGTAAAGCGATGTTGAAAATCTGAATGAAACTTAAGTTGCTGACTCTTTGAGGCGCACTTAAAATCCTTTCGCCACACTGGTTCGAAAGAACTAGATATTATGTCTCATACATATTAGGTATATCTTTGAAGCTATGCACTCATATAATTATTTTTTTGCAGATATGTAACACCATTATAAATATATCAATAGCCGTAACAAAAGCCAGCTTATTTATAGACAGAAGGAAAACTGAATACGGTCGTCGATCACACATACGTCATCTTCAATGAACCGAAATATTACGAGGAGAAAGTGAACGGAGATAGACAATTACAAAATTATTTATATACAGTAAGGGTTCAAAAGGTCAAGTATTTTTAAAAGCTGGATAATTTCCAGGAACTTTATTACTCCCTTTATAACTCGAATTATAACTTTATATGTATATGCCCTTTATTACCAGGATTAGGTACTCCCTATATTCTCTGGCAATTCCGGCATTATAATCAGAATCATAATAAGTATTAAAAAATCGAGCGAGCCTTACAGTAGTCGCATATGATATGTATCATGAGACATCTCATTTAAATCTGGAAGGATTCTATTTACTTAATTTTTTGAGGTTGGTACCATCTGACGGCTAACTTCCTTTTACACACTTCCGTTGCATTTCACGAAATCATTACCACAGAAAGCAAGAGGAAAGATGTTACATATCAAAAATGTTTAGCGTTAAGTTTTTGAGAGGATGTATGGCTTAATTTTTATTTACGCAAAAACTAGCTGAATTTTTTTATGGCCGTAGTTTAGATCCTAAAAAAACAGTATCGATTATTTTTTATTTCTATACCGTGCAGACGAGGCCGCGGCCGGGTATCAGCAGTAATTTTATAAATGGAAGACTTAATGACGATGGATGGATTTTTGTCTCCCAATCACGCCATTACTACTAAACTGATCGAACTGAAATTTGGTAAAGTAACTAAGAAGATATACAGGCCAGGAGCTGAAAAAAGACAAACAATGATTCCCTTCTAAAAAAAGTCCATTTTTTCTCGGTACGTGAATATTTAACTAGGTCGTTCTATAAATAAAAGTTATATTTATTACAGCATAAGCTAACTACTAAAATCTATATTACAAAATTTACAGAAGGAAATAATTGGGCCACCCATAGACCTTTGCAAACGCTCCAACTCGATACCTGATGGCAGCGTGCTGAGGATACTGGCTGCATTGCCTCTTTGTATAGCAAGATAATATATAAATAACATAATATGTTACTATAAAACAAGCCTTATTATACAAACAGGCAATGTGAGTATCCTCAGCATACTGCCATCGAGTATCGAGTTGGAGCAGTTGAGCTACCCATAGATCGTTAACAACGGCCTATGGGTGGCCCAATTGTTACCTTATGCTGTAATAAAAATGTTACTATTAGCGGTATCCTTTAAATTGTCACTTTAGTAAATTTCAAGATAATAAATAAATAAAAAATAAATACAACATATATACCGCCGCGGGCAGTAAATTAAATAGTAAAAGATAAACTTGTAACCTGAAGACAGGCACGTCGTTCTTGTACCAGACGACGAGTAGCAGCACGTCTGAGGGTTGCGTGGAGTGGGTGTCGCACGGCAGCGTCGCCTCGCCACCCGTCACAGCTGACACCTTCACCGTGTCTAGAAATTCCCCGTCGACACCCGACGAGTCAGCCCATTGACCTGTCGATCGGATCACTGGGTTATTGGAAGGCCTAAGCTGAACGGTGGCTATTTGTCATCCTGAAAATATTTTGTAATACGTGGTGATACCTTTAATTTCTGTATTTTTTAGTTTGGTGCTAGATAACGTTATGCGTAAGTCCCGACATTACTTATTAATTTAGATATTGTAAATATTCCATCTTTGAGAGCCCAACCTTACGCCAACAGCTGAGGGCTGGATGATTGGAAGGCCTAAGCTGAACGGTGACAACTTGTCATCCTGAAAATATTTTGTAATACGTGGCGATACCTTCAATTTCTGTTTTTTTTTAGTTTGGTAATAGATAACGTTATGTGTAAGTCCCGACATTACTTATTAATTTAGATATTATAAATATTCCATCTTTGAGAGCCTTACGCCAACAGCTGAGGGCTGGATGATTGGAAGGCCTAAGCTGAACGGTGGCAATTTGTCATCCTGAAAATATTAAGTAATAATACCTAAAAACTCTGTTTTTTTTAGTTCGGGGCTAAATAACGTTATGTGAAAGTCCAGACATTACTTATACATTTATGTAGATATTATTATATTCCATCTTTGAGAGACCAACCTTACGCCAACAGCTGAGGGCTGGATGATTGGAAGGCCTAAGCTGAAAGGTGGCAATTTGTTATCCTGAAAAATATTAAATAATACCTAAAAACTCTATTTTGGTTATTTTGGGGATTAATAACGTTATGTGTAAGTCCAGACATTACTTATTCATTTAAATATCATAAATTTTCCATATTTGAGAGACTAACCTTACGCCAACAGCTGAGGGCTGGATGAGACGTCTATTATTAGTTGTCGTATGCGTTACTGGAAAAGAAATGTTCACACCGAATCCTTGTATTTGGTCGTCAAAAATGTGTTTAATTAAATAATTTGTTTTAGTTAATGAGAAATTCTTATAATATTAGGTAAGTAGGTACTTAGTTTTTTTGTATTGGTACATAAATAAACAACAACAAATTATATAAATATATTTAGTAATAAATCCGCTTGATTTTTAAACAAAGGTTTTAATTAACTTAACTTTAGTTTAGAACTTTAGTACATATTACTATATTATAAACCAAAGAGTCAACGAACAGAAAACCAAAGTTTAAAGATACGACACGTGTTTCGCCTCTACACGAGGCATCATCAGGAGGTGTGGACTCTTAATATTACTTTATAATATAGTAATATGTACTAAAGTTCTAAACTAAGGTTAAGTTAATTAAAACCTTTGTTTAAAAATCAAGCGGATTTATTACTAAATATATTTATATAATTTGTTGATATTTATGGATTTCCGCAAAGTAACGCCTGAATCAATCAATTACATAATTAAACATTAATATGAAGCTGTATGTAATGTTCATTTTATGTAGTTATATTATTCCTAGTTCAGTCATTTTAGTTTAATTATGTTTAAGCATTTAGTTAGTGATTAGTTGTGTAAATAAAATTATCTTTTATGCGGAATGTAATTCTGAGGCAAAAAAATAATGTAGAGTTTAGTCGTTTCAAACTAATTCTTCTTTTGTGAATAACAACCGAATTTGAAAACGCAATGGGTCAGAATAGTAAAATATACTTTATATTAAACTCCGACTGATCAATGTCCTATGAATAATACAGACTTTTTAATGACTCATTCCAAAACCTTGACAGCGAAGTAAATAGTAGAAACCAGTGTATTTAAAACTTAATTAGGTGTTTGAACAAACTCATTATACATTTATCACCACGATCAATATCCGTTAATTATAATTTGAGTCATCGTCCAGCTAATCTCTAGTGGCTAGTAAGTACGTACTATAATTATTTTTTTCTGTGCAAGTACCTACTTCAGTATAAGGTAAAGTAATTAATTCAATTAATTTTGTCGCGTAAATGTGTATCTGCGCCACCTTGATGAGTTTGTAGATTTTCCGGCAGAAAACATATTTCATTTCGTTTGCGGTGCGGAGTGTATATAGTTAACTTAATAGATAGGTAACTTGTTTAATAAAAATTATGCTTCAACTTCAAAAAAATATTGACTGTATAGAGTAAGAATGGAGTGTTATGCCTAATTCACACGTACCGAGTACTCCGCCGAGTCAGTGCTCTCGGCCGAGTACTATAAACATAGCGCCGAGTGCTCGGCTGAGCGAGTGATGTAGCTTTCACTGTCTCGGCCGAGTAACATTTTACTGTCTCCGCCGAGTACTCAGAACGTGTGATCTAGGCATTACAGCGATAGGACCTAATAAAATATTCTTTGTAGCAAAGTCGAGTCTGTGGAATACCAAACCTAAATTGCACAAAGCTGATACAGAAACAAAAGAACCTAGTGGAACGTAGAAAAGTTTATGAAAGAGATAAACTACGCTCTCGGGAACACACAATACGGGACCAAACACTCGAAATTCCCAATGGCCGATACTAATCGGGCCGTTAGCATATTGGATTATTCACAGCAACGCCGCCGCGCCGCCGCTCCGGGCCCGCTACGGCTCTCGCAACTGATACCAATCTGGTAATATACGGACCGAAACTATACTTTATGTACTGCACCTACCTACTAGATAGGTAGCAGGATAGCAGTAGATGGGTATCATTTTACTTCGAATCTACACATCTGTTCAGAATACTTTATTACTAGTTGGTTCGTAATTAATCTATCTATTTAAAAAAATATCATTAAATACTACTACTACCTAGTAGATAGTAGTACTTCGACTGAATGAAATGTTTTTTAAATTACTCAAACTTACTTACTTTTTTAAAAACCTTTTGATTATTTACCTAGGTGTTAAGATTTTTGTGTGTACGTTAAAGAATCTAAGTATTTATTTTACCGTTGGAAGGCGCCCGATTTCGTCTAGATGGGTACCAACACAATACCAGGTAATCTGCCGCAAAGAAGAATTGGATATGCATCATTGTGTTCCAGTTAGAATCACATTGTAGCTAGTGGACTGGGCTTTCGAGACTTACCATAAAAATGTCTATAAGAGGATGTAATAGCAGTGTTGCAGTAGCCTGTGTAGAACTGTTCTCGTCATGGGCAAGCGTGATTTCTTAACATCAGGAGAGCTCATCTCGTCCCATGTTTAGATAAAAAAAGCTGTTTATCAAAATTAATCACAAAGAATTAGCAACTGAGTATATTTGACAAAACACAATCAGCAAAGTACCCAACAGGGTAACAGGATACTTTTACTCGTAGTTGTTAAAATATATTTGTTCCAATAATCAACTGATTGCAAGTCTGTTCTATTTACACCACAAACATCGGAACTTTTGGGTTCACCCTCAATTATACGGAGTAATAAACACCTGGCTCTACTAACTGACAGCTGGGATGAAAGAATTTTCATTTTATTACCTTTTCGTAGAAGTTTGCGTGTTGAAATAAATGCAAAAGGTTACTACGAGAGGAAAGCGGTAGAGAGGTAAATAGATAGATAGATAGATAGAAAATACTTTATTGCACAAGGTAAAAAACAAGTAGGTACACAGAGGTGGTCTCAACAGTTTTGTGTAGACTTTTGCAATCCAAAGCTTACTAAATGCTAAAACTAAAAAGCATCCACGTGTGGTTACAATTTACAGCAGTGTAAATTTACCAAACAGCGTTTTTGTTTTGTGGTTTGCACGTGCCTTTCTTACCTTGCTTCCTAGTCGAAGCAAGGTGCACGTGCAAGCCGAAGCTCTAACTCGCAGCCCACAGCCTCACCAGCTTACAAGCATGTTAAATATCACAGCGTCGATATAAATATTCATGATCGTGACGGGATTCCGTACTGCTGCGGCATGTTAACGTGACGGATTAAATACTTCGCGTCGATGCAAGGCAGCAGCTGCGAGCGATTTCACTCATAAAATAGTTCATTTGGGTACATTTTACTACTACGTAGGCCGCCGTGGAGTATCACGGTTATCCGTTCCAAGTTACGAAAGCGCATTAATTGTCCCATCCCATAAAATATCACTAAGAACCATAGGTGTTAATGAATTCGCCAGCCTTAGCGTGAGGCGTTAGTCGGGAACTTGGCACTACTGGTGCACCTACCATTAAAGGAATGTGTACTCTACATTACTTTATGTGCACGTAAAGAGCAGCTTCTTGGCGCATTTGAAATCATTTCACCACACTCCTGGTTCGAAAGAATTAGTGATACGATAAGAAGGAGATTACTTTATTACTAGTTGGTTCGTTAATTAATCTATCTTTTAAATATCATTGAATTATTTAAACTCATGACTTGAACAATTATTTCCTCAAAGTAGTTCTGTACGTGAAATACTTATAATATATTTTTTAATTCTAAACATTCTTTATGTTTCACCAAATAAGTTATCGTATGTAGGTAGGTATGTATGCTTTTTTCAAATATATTTTTAAGACCGTATACATAAAAAATGAAGATTTTTTAAAGATCCTTTTAAAAGGCAATCTAAAGCGAAACCGTAGCATAGAACATCGCTAGAACGTTTCCTAAGTGCTGGTTTAGCTGATAACACTAATCCCGATATGTCTGTGGAGACGGCTAAAATTTATAGTGTAGCGAAGCTTTAGAGCCGTGCAATCGCTAGTAAATGTTCCACTCTTGAAATAGGTCCTGTACTTCGTGTACAGATGTAGACATTTTCCTGCTCACTTGCTCAGCCGTTAGAAGATAGACACCAAGGCACCTTATGCTAAACAGGTAATCGATACGTGTAGGTGGGTAATATATTGAATCGAAAGAACATAAACTAAGCAGGGATGCGATGCTGTCGCTTGAACCTCGTTATTGCCTAGTAGATGCATGTGAGCACGTCACGCAAAAATATCGTTTAAGTACGTGTTGAATTTGCATACGCACTTTAGTTCGGTGAAAAATGATAGACCGCTACCCCTAGCCAGAGAGGGCTTAAATATCAATAAACATAGGTAGGCAGGTATATATAAAATGCTTGGTCCTTTCTGGCTGCCTAACAGATAACTCACAGGTCCCTGACTGGCTGACTAACAGACAACTCACAGGTTCCTGACTGGCTGACTAACAGACAACTCACAGGCCGCACCACTGAACGTAGAGACTCCAAATTTGGAGGGCATATTTGTCAACAAATGAAGGCGCGTAACTAAGAAAGGATTTTTTATTCGCAACACAAAGGAAGTTGTCGGTGTGAGCTAGTTTTCGATAAATTAATCCATTTCGCAACTGTAGGTTGAAATTCATCATTCGATAAAAATTGTCCATCTGTCTTATATACTGAATTGTAGACTTTCTATTACTCCGTGTAGAGCTTTTTTGAAATACAAAAACGGTTAAATTGAAACTAATGTGACGGTATAATAGTCATGTACAGTCAGCTGCACAGATATGTATCCACTCCCAAGCTTTCACATTTATAATTATTACTCTTAATTTTGCAAAGAAAAGTGCACGCCAGCATTTTCAAATTAATGTAGTCATCTATTACTTGTCAGAATTCTTGTCAGAAGAAGAATGTCTTTGCAAAATTAAGAGTGTAATATAAATGTAAAAGCTTACAAGTGTATGCATTTCTGTGCAGCTGACTGTACAAGACAGATCATACTGACTTCCCACTAAAATTTTCAATAAATATTTAGGTTCACTTAAGCTATTTACATATACTCAGGATGTTTAGCTGTCTAAGACTAGTCCAATGGTCAGAAATAACCTCTCAGAGTACTCGGTTGAAGTACAAGCCAGCTCAGATTGACTTCGCACTGAAATAGCCTTTTGCAATATGAATATTTAGGTTCATTTAAGCTATTTTCATACACTCAGGATGTTTACTACCTAGGACTGTTCCATTGGCCAGAAATAACCTTCATGAGTAGTCGGGAGATGGCTACGTGAGACAAATGGACAGGGGCCGGAGAGCCTGTAATGGTTTCTGGGGAATCCTAAACCGGGTGGGTGTGAGATATCTTCGTCGGCATTTCCCTCGACGTCGACAGCGGCGTGTCGTCAGATTACTATACTTAGTATACCGGTTCTGTATTTTCCATTTTTGTGAAAAGTGATAAGTACTTGTTTTATCTAAACGCGGATCTTCTTTATTTTATCTATATTTAGTTGTTGTGTATAAGGAATCTAACAAATATCATTTATTCCTCTAGGTAAGTAGGCCAGATTACGTACTTACCCTATTTCACAGTGAAAAACCCCTACCTCAATATTTATTGCCCCATATACCCTATCCATATCCACGTAATTGATTCAGATTTCCTTTCACTTATCTCCTAAACGTTCTCTCGGTTTTTCAATTTACTCAATGTACAATTTGATTATTTCCACTTCATTGTGTATTCTAGCATTGTATCCTTACAGTTTTTTTTTGTATTTCTCGTAAAAGGGACCCGCTTATCGAGATGAAGCTAAACGCTTTGTCTCTTCACGAAAAAAGGATAAGTAAACTACTTTCCTTCATTTCATTTCCTTTGTATAAAAAGATAACCTTTGCATTATGTTTGTTTCGTTATCAAAATGATATTTACCTAACTTTTATTTTTATTTTTGCTTATGTAAATGACTTGAAGTATTTATTCAATAAAGAACGGTTTACGTAATTATTAACTCGAGCTTACGAAGGTTGTTTCACCTGCTGTCACGCCTTCCTAATTTACGTACCATACTACATGGGCAATTCCGATCACCGCTACACAGTACTCCCCTATTCTTATTACTTATTTAGCGAGATCAGGCAGTCAGAAGCTGTAAAGTTGTCCTGATCCTTCGACACAAAGTTGAGCGAGCACTCGGGCACGTTATTGTACTCACGATTATGTAAATAAAGTAACTTCACGCCAATTTCATTCTCCAAAAGTAGCGAGACACGTGCACGCGAACACACCACGCTCGGCGCTCGATAACTTGTACATTGTATATACTCATACCTAGACTACATAGGCAGGCATAATAATAAACATGATTAATCTAGCTACATTTAGTACTAATGATGATCACTAGCTTAACAATTTTTTAGCCAAACCTCAGTTTAATAGTACCTACTTTATTATTCTCCGGCTCCGGCTCCGAATCATTTTAATGTTCCAAGTTGTAACTCAAGTTGATAAAACTGTAGCACGCGTCAATGAAATGTAAATTTGCGATTCGCATACATAATCCAGTTTCCCGTTAACCTTTTAGGAAATGTCTCTTTAGGTTTGTGTTACATACAGAACAGACACACTGTAAATTAGATAAATTCGAAAGCTTGTGAAGTTCACTGTACATACGTGTTGGTACGAACCTAAATATAAGGATCTAATTTGAACGAGAGTAGGTTAGGCTGAAACACGGGATGTACTTAATAATTATTGTAAACTTGCAAAGTGAGTTAACACTTAAAGCTTTTATTTTGCTTTGGTACAGACAGAAGAAAATAATCTGCTACACGGTCGTCTGACTTTCTTTGTAAAACAATCTTGCCTAGTTTTATAAAATCTTTCAAAGGATTTTAAAAATGTGAATACAAATATATTCTTTGTGAAAAACTGGGAGAATAAAAATGTTTTGATTAAATCTTGTTTTCATTATCGACGTAATATTTTATTATTTTTAACTAATTACACCTAAAAGAATAAAAAAATAACAGTGGGTGGATTAATTTTACCTTTCGAAAATAAAATTTCTAAAATATAAAAACGGGCAAGAGCTATGAATAGATAGGTATTCATTAGGAGATTTTTATTTGAGCATCGTAAAAAATATGCTGATCTTCTGATCGTTATAAAAGGCTCAGGGCGTTTCGTGTTGATTGGTACCATTATTATAATTACATAATAGCAGGTGAGTCTTGAGAGACCTACATTATGATCGTTTTGTTAAAATGGAAAACTCATGCATCTACAAAGACACGAAAGTTTTCGTTATACATAAACAACCAAAATAAACCTATATTCTTTAATCATTTTTTTTGACATTTTACACAACGCCATCTAGCCCGAAACTAAGCTTGTACTATGGGATCCAAATGGCTGATAGAATATTTAAATACTTTTTTTTTTGTAAATACATACATAGAATACAAAGAAAACACCCAGATTATGGACAATCACCGATGTTCATCACACAAATGTTAGTCCTGAAGCGGGAATCGAACCCGCGTCACCAGTCGTGGCAGGCTAACACACTTGCCATTCGACCATCTGTGTCGTCTCATCGATGAAAGAGTACATTTTCTACCTAGATGCCGTGGACTGGTGACTCAGTATTCCCTGCTGTCATAACTTATACACGTACCTTCGAGATTTCGAAAGCTTCCGAAATTGACATTTTCTCATACATCTTATTTAGATTCAAATCATTATTTTATTCTTCAAGTTTTAAAAAGTAATTTTTAACATAATTTTATTTTTAATTTTAAATTGTAAATTTTTCAGAATAGATAAAATGAATTTGTATTATATAGCTTATTGAGCTTTGTAAATAGCTTTAGTGATAATTTTTATTATTATGTTGTAGATACGTAGTTCACGCCATAAAAAAAATCTGACATCGTGATGTAAATGTTTTTCATACATATGAGACACAATTTGTAATTTTGTACTTTTATTATCATTAATTTATAGATACATTTATTACAATTATGTTCTCGCTCATTATTATTATTATAAGCATGCTGTCTTCACCTATAATTGTCGTTGCAATAGACTAGTTTAAATTTATTGTATCCTATATAAAGATTCGGTGTAAACTACGTTGGTGAAATAAATAAATATAAATACCTTCAGTGGAGAAGCATCCTAGCAGCAGAGTCCACAGGGACAGAACATGAGCAGGGCTCGGGCGTATTCTCCACCACATTTTACATCTTCCGATGTTACCCAGCCACACAATAATAGCACACGTCACGCTCTCAACTAAACACTGTTCCGTTGAAACTCCTTCAGCGTTTGCGAAATCTGAAACAAAGCAAATTAATTAACTAATCAAGTTATACTATTGAGACACAAAAGTAATAGCCCTGGTACTAAGTAATGAAACGACGCAACCGTAATATTTTTACCCGACTGCGAAGAAGGGTTAGGTTTTTCGAGTGTATGTTTGTATGTATGTATTTATGTACTAAGTATGTATGTTTGTCTGATTTTATGTGGCTTCCTGCAGGCGAAACGGTTGAACGGATTTTAATAAATGGATCGGATTGGATTAATTTGATTTGGATTGGATTTATTTATTTTAAATGTCAAAAAATTTAATATCGCAGCCTTAAGCCAACAAAATGTTTGAAAATGTGTCAAAAAACCATTAAAATTTAAGGATTTCGGTAAATGAGGTATCTTTAAATTCGTTTTAGTAATAGGTATATAATTTATCATAGAAAAAAATTAAGTGTCAATAACTCAATATTCCTGTAATATAACGGCAGTTGGGTTTTCAGTTTTTATAGGCTGGTTGGAACAAGTGAAAATGTCCCAAAAGCTCTCGAGGCAACTTCGGAAACACTACAGTGCGCTACTGTAGCTCTATCATTATTATGAGGAAGCGTCCCCGTTCCCCAATTTGACAAACAATACCTTATTACCTGATTGCGAAGAACCGAGGGTATTGTATGTGATGTCTGTGGCTTTACAGGCTTTACAAAGTAACGAGTCGATGGCTGTTGACATATGAGGTGCCATTGGATTAGTCTAGGTTGCGAGCGTACAAAGGGTATCTACTTACCTAAAATGTCAAGAAATCTAATATGGCAACTGCAAGCGGCTATTCTGTATTTTTTAATACTATAAGGGTGGTTGTAGGTAGTTTTAGTACTATAAGGGTGCAATATAATGACGCATATCGTATCCTCATGAAAAAGACAAGGTTTTGTAGTGCGTCAAGCATGTTCGCTGATGCACGGGTTCCGGATTTCTTCGCCATAATCAGGTCCAGAATTGCTTCCTTTTGGGCCGGTATTAGGAGCTCCAAAAACACCATACTTAAGTCTTTGGCTGATAACATATATAGCCCCATGTACAGGTTCTGGCTCTCAGTGCACCAGAGTGAGAACCGTAAATAAATAAATAGATAGATAGGTTAATCTTAAGTACTTTAGTTAGGCACTTTGTAAATTTATGGGTTTTTTTATGGCCTGAAATAAATGACTTTTATTTTATTATTTATTTATTATTTTTAATGCAGCTAAGGCGATCCCTTGACTTAGCGAAATGGATATTGATAAACGACAAAAAGCAATGGATTTTATTTGTCATAGGAATGATAATGGGATAAAAATAAAGTGCCTATCATAAATCCAAAATGGCGGCACTATTTTTGCGAGCAAGTTTCATTTTTTGTATAAATACTCTTGAATTAACATTCTAGTTTGACTCTAGAAATCACAAAACCACTCGTTTTATTAAGAAGATAATGGATACAGAACTATCTTAAGCTCTAACTACTATCTTTATCCTTTTTACTTCCATTAGCACAACCTAAGAGCTAATAAGAAGCTGTTAAAAATTCAGAGAAAAAACTGTGGCGCTCCATCTGCGTCCTTTGAGGCAGAATACATTTATGTAGTTTACCTACTGTTCGTTGAATCATAGGAACTGCTATGTTCATTTTGCTAATGAGCTTTTTGAGTAGAGATATTATAAGGCCTTCATTGCGTGTTGTTGTCATACTGTGCGATAGGCGTCTGAACTGGTATCATATAGGTACTGTGTTAACTATTAGTGTGTGTAATAGTTACTCTATTACTAACCCGTAAACTTAGTCAATAATATCAGTATAGGTTTGGTTAACACTATACTAATAGCTAGTTAGTATATCTATCAATATATTAGCATGAATTCCGGACGTATAAACTACAAACTTTGTACATATTTTAAGTACAAGGCCATATAGTGAGATAGCTAAGTTTAACTACGTAAAGTTGATTATCCGGTAAATTAGATAATTAATCAAGTTTCAGCATGACATGTCTTTTTGCTTTATTAAGTAATTAATGTTCGTAACAATGGACTATACTATTAATATTAAACAAATGTCCATTAACCTATGAAATACTCGTAGCTCTACGAGTTTGATACGAAACAAGTTGAAAAAACCCTACAGCTTGAACACTATTGATGCCACCTCCAGTCTAATGAAGTCCTCAGTGGCTAAGAAAAACGCATAATTGAAAATGCATATTGCTTTTAGCCGCCATATTAGGTTTCTTGCCATTTTAAGTACCTATCCCATGGCAATCTGATGACCTAGAGAAATAAAGTTAAATCTCCTGTGTGTGCGAAAGAACAGACTCTTATACATACTTACTTACTTGGGGAAAAAAATCTCAACTAGTAACACTGTACTCGATGGGAAACCATCCATACAACCGAAACACATTAAAACTTCCTTCGCTCAAAAACGATATTCTGCCAAAAACTATCTCTAACTGCAGTATTCATTTACAAACTCGTGTGTTAGACTCAAACCAGCCTATCTAATCCTTATTTACGGCGGCGATTCAAAGCTATTCGTTAACATGAACCAACGACCAGGCGCGCTCACCTGCCCTTCGTTTGCGGCTCACTTATGAATTACTAAAATGGAGTATGATTGCTGTTACGTACTGTATGCTTTTATGCAAATCCCATGACACATAAGTATCGAGTTTTTGTTTCATCGCGTGTTTGTACTAGAAGTAGTACATAAATTATCACAAGATAGTTGGTATTCAAATTGGTGTTTGAATTATCTTCTTAGTCAATTGCCATGTTTAAGTCAAATGTACCAAATTACATAGATAAATGAAATACATATATATTAGGCATGGTTTATTCGAAGTGTAAAACAAAATGATAATTAAATAAATAGTTTTAATAAAAAAAACGTTCCTACATTGTACGTGGTAATTGTAATTACTCTTTAATGTGCCGTGTAAGTAAGGTTTACAAAAACCGAAACACGTAAAATAGGAATCTGTGTAAAATTACAAGAACCGCTGCTAAGGGGTAAAAATGTAAAGTGACCTAATGAAAAAAACTGTTGAATATTCAAGGGGCTAAGCACAGTCCGCATTGCATGGCTTGTTTTCATAAGCATGATTGGACTGGCCTCGTTACGGCAGCGTTCATGGCCTCACGTACGCGTACAGTTGATGATTGCTTTTTACAGAGTCGAAAGGCTCAATAGTAGGTTTTGTAATCAACCTAGGGTCGAGAAAACTAACGCCACACCCTTATGCCTAGATCAAACGTGCTGAGTACTCGGTACGTATAAACATAGCGCCGAGTGCTCGGCTGAGCGAGTGACGTAAGCTTTCACTGTCTCGGCTGAGTACTCAGTACGTGTGATCTAGGCAATAGTATTTTGTCGACAGGGCCCTACATCTATCTACATTATATCAATTATTATTATACATTTTCATCAAAGTACAAATACAATTATGTTTTCTGTTTGGTGAAAGTTACTAAGTTCTTAACTAAAAGCGTACTGAAAAGTAGCAATACTTGTCAGTACGCTTTTAGTGAACTTTTAACAAAAAATACTTCAACCGACTTCAAATGAAAGTAAAAAGTAAGAAATTAAAGAAAATATTTTCTTATAATAAATATTTCTCATACATATCTATTCACCCCTTACATTGTTATGTGTTTCATAGAATTTAATTGGGTACCATTATGATGATAATATACGTAGACATAAAAAAAATCTTTCTGTTTTCTTCCCTTCTGATAACAAGGGAGGAAAACGGGAACAACTCAATTTTTCCGTTCAGGGTACTCAAGGTGGGGTCCGACCCCGATAAACTCGTGACTACCCGTTCGTAAGTTCAACAAACACCCGTAAACTAGCATCTTCGCTTAATTAACGCCATTCGTGTGATATAACACCCACCACCGCACCGTGCATGCAAAGTGCATCATGCATATTGCTAGAGTCGAAGCGGGCTGAATCATGAAACCTTAATCCTGAGTAGGTTTAGCTGTTTACAATGGCAGCTTTAAATGCTTCGAATAACGTAAAATACAATGATATGTATTTTGAAATACCTATCATAAAGCGTCCATGACACACGGCTCTTTTAAGAGCTATAAGCCAGCGAGTTCGCTTGTAGCTTGTAAACTCGCCTTGTGTCATCGGCTTTTTTAGAATCAGCTTGTTGACAATGCTTCCCGAAAGCTAACTCGCTCACTCGCTAGCTTTTAAATGTAGAGTTTTCGTTTTCCGAGAAGGAACCTAATATTTTTGTGTTTTTTTATGTATGCGAGATGAACTGGTCTATCAGATTGTGAGCAAAGCATTTACGTATAATAAATAAGTCTATGCTGCTTAAACTTCTCCTCAAACCTTGTTTTTATATATTTTTAAAGTCAAACTAAATGACTGGAGTTACTTGCCCTAATACGTACCCATATAAAGTCACTTACGTTCAAGCTAAGTTGCGAATATACGATATTAGAAACCAGATGACGGCCGATTTAATTTTGTGCCAGAGTATTAAAATGTTAACTAGGTACCTTGCTAAGGCTTTCATAATGAAATTTATATTACTAAGGGGCTTATCGAAATTATGGGATTATATTGGTTGCTGGAAAAACACGAAAGACGGTAACTTTTTTCAGACTTCTAAAATCTATTTTTATCGAACAAACTTATGTTACTTCGTTCTTCAGCAAAATCTACAAAAAAAATAAATAATACATTTTGTAATATTGTTTGTTAGCTTATGCTGTAATAAAAATTTTGTCGCTCATACAAATAGCAAGGACAAAAATAATTTAATAATTTCCTAAATAGCCGTATATTTTTTGAGTTTTCTGGGACCATTTCCGTTGGCCAAAAATTATTGTACAGATCTGAATTTGTAAGTAAGCATTTTGTGAAATTGTTGAAAATTACTAACAAAGTACTGTATTAATTATTATGTTCCCCTCGTGACTTCTAAATGAGCAAAGGAAAAGAAATGACCCAATTTAAATTAACGCTTAGTTATAGACTATAACGAGAAACGGATTATTATTTTTAATAGCGCATAACACACAGTTTTGCATATGAAACTATATTCACCTCACCTCTTACACTCACTATAGAGACTAGAAGAAAAGATAAGATAGGATTTCATGTTTCTCTTATTTCGCAAAGGCTACATTGTTCTAGTGTTGCCAACGATCAGCTCGATTTTACCAAAACCATCAAAATGTCACAAAAAACCATATGTCACCAATATAGGGCAACGCAACACAACGTGGCTTAAATATGCTAAACCTATAACATCTTCTCTACCACGTTATTTTGTCCGAACTTGAGTAGAAATACAATTTCATTGAGGAGCTAATTAAAAAAAAAACATTTTATAAAAATTAAAAAGAAAACACACTGATGCACTTCGAGGCTTCCGTCTATTGGGACCACGGTCCTAATCGCCGGAATACATTTTTGAATCCGTCGATTGGGACCAGTAACCACGTGACGTATATTGTACAGTCGTCGTCAGATACAGATCCGAAATAAAAGTGCATCCTATAAACTTATTCATATCCTATACGTGGATTTATTCCATGCGCTAACAGTTTAAACCAGCCCGTTCACTAAGTTTAGCCGCGCAGGTAAGTTGAACTACACAACAAATTTTGAATTACCAAAAAAAATTAAATAGACAATGCAGCAGGGGACTACTACGTTGTATGTGTGCAGTCAGGATTTTGGGTTTTTACAAAATGACGTATATAGTGATAACGGAGCGAGTGCGGTGACCGAGCCGATCTTTTGCGAGCTGGCTCGAGCTAGGTACCCTGTGGTTTCACACGTGTTTTCCCCGGGTGGTGCTAAGAGGCAGTCAGCCTCTCCACACGTTCTCTGACATGGCAGAGAGCGTGGTGGATGGAGGCGGGCGGAGGCAGGAAGCCTGCTCCGTCGGGAGGAGGCAGTGATGGGCCCGGTGTGTACTCATACTACTGCCGGGCAGACACGAGGTCGCCATCCTGCAAACCGTAAACCCGGAAGTGGAAGGGAACGGGGGTCTTGCCTTCATTGGCCGGGCCGCGAGGAAATAACCTCTATAATCAATTCTTAAACTTAAGCCGCGGACGCAGGGCGATGGGTTGCATGGTCGGCAAGGAGGTCGGCAGATACTGCGTCCCCTGTCAGAGCGCCAGCCGAACGCTCGTGGCAGGTTAAAGGGCTAGGCTTATCCACCCTAGTCCACACTGGGCTTATCTTGTTGCAGGGGGCACCAACTTGACGGACCACTTATATCCCCCACACTCGTGGGAACAATATGGAAAATCTAAAAACTACAAATAAAAATGTGGGAGGCGGCCAGAAGGGCCTTGAAGAAAAGGAGAAGGAGAAGGAAGGAAGAAGGATGGAGGTCTTGGAGAGACCTGCGGGCCCATCAGGGTCCCGTGTGCCGGAAACGGCTAGTGATGGCAACGAGTCGGACTGCTCATTCATGTCCGTCTCTTCAATTGCGTCGACGGCTTCGTCAATGACGCGCGCGAGTAAGCGCCGCGTTCAAAAGCAGGCTGTCGATGTCGCAAAGGAGCAGGAGGCGAAGAAGGCCATGTTCCTGAAGGATAAGGCTGGCGAAGAGGATGAGTTCCTCACCGTCACCTCCACGCGGGCTAAAAAGAACTTGCCCAAAGTGGAGGATATAATAGGGGCGGAAATGAAGGACAAGCCGACTGCGGACCTTGCGGACTGCATTAAGGACTGTCTGTTGGACGTAGAAAAGGTGGCCGATAACTCTGGCCACCTTCAGGGCAAATACGTCCACAGACTTCGCATGGCCGTGCGGCGGGCGCAGGCCGCTAGCGTGGTGGTGACGACGCGAGCCTCAGCGGACCCAGAGGTGGAGCAACTTCGGCACCAAAACGCGGCTATGCAGACGCAGATTGCTGGTCTCTCAAAGCAGCTGGCAGAACTGACGGCTGAGCTCAGCCGGCAGCGTGAGGTCCAGGCACGGCTTGTGATGCCAGCACCAGCAGTGGCCGTGGCCAAACCGGTAGAGGCGGCGGATAAGCCAGCGGTGGTAACGGCCAGGCCAGTGATGGCAGCGGCCAGACCAGCAGTGGCGGCAGCCAAGCCAGGAGGGGCAGCGGCCCGTCTTGCGGCAGCGGCTCAATCGGCTGATGTACTATCGTCCCCGGCAGTGATACCCACGGCTGAGGAGAGGCTAATGGAGGGGTTCATGAGGCGGGTGGAAGCAATGATGGACGCGAAGCTTAAAGCTCACCTGCCATCATCGCTGACCAGCACGGCTGCGGCGGCAACGATAGTCCCCGCACCTGTCCCTACAAAAGAAAAAGGGAAAGGAAAGGGGAAGGCCACCCGCCTACCACCTACGCCACCCCAGACGGTAGTAGCCGCGCCATCCGGTGCAGCGACGATTTCGGCTTCGGACGGCCCGTGGTCAAAGGTTGTGGGCCGAAAAGCCAAAAAGACTAAAAGGCAGACCGCGCCGCAGCCAAAAGCCGGGCCGAAGATTGTAGTGGTCCCTGCCACCAAACCGGCCAAGCCGAAACCGGTGAGGATCCCAACATCGGCCGCCATTTCGGTGACGAGGGTTGAGGGCTCGGAGACGACCTACGCCGCCGTGATGACCGCTGCGAAACAGCGCATCCAACTGTCGACGCTCGGAATTGAGAGCGTCCAGTTCAAGCGTGCCATCACGGGCGGCCTACTCATAGAGGTCTCGGGCCCGGAGTGCGCCTCCAAAGCTGATGCCTTGGCGGCCAAGATGAGGGAGGTCCTAACCGACATGGGGGTGAAGATCGTTCGTCCGGTGAAGATGGGTGACCTACGGGTTCTTGATCTGGACGACGGTGTGACACCCCAGGAGGTCGCTGATGCTGTAGCCGCGGCCGGAGGTTGCTTGGTGGAGGAGGTAAAGGTGGGAGAGATCCGCCGCTCACCTTCCACCCTCGGCACCATATGGGTGCGGTGTCCGCTGGTCGCTATGCGGAAAGTGGCGGAGGGGAGGCGCCTGTTGGTTGGCTGGGTGTCAGCCAGAGTAGAGGCCCTACAAGATCGGCCTCTACAATGCTATCGGTGCCTTGAGGTAGGGCATGTCAGGGCCACCTGCACCAGCGAAGTGGACCGCAGCACTCTGTGCTACGCATGTGGGCAGCCGGACCATCGGGCAGCCCAGTGCACGGGCCCACTGAAGTGTGCAGTGTGCGCCGACCTCGGCCGGCCAGCCAACCACCGGATGGGGAGCAAAAACTGCACCCCTCCAAAGCGGAACAGGAAGAAGGCGTCTCCGCCCACCCCGCCAGCAGCGACGGCGGGAAGAAATGCGGCCCCCACAACATCTGGGGTGCCGAGCCAGACGGGACATCAGGTCCCGCCTGTAGAGGAAATGGACGTCCAGAATGTCTAGGACGTCCAAAGTACTCCAGGGCAATCTAAACCACTGCCGGGGGGCTCAGGATCTTTTTCTGCAGTCCCTCGCGCAGTGGTCGATTGCTCTGGCTATTGTAGCCGAGCCCTACCGCGTCCCGGACCACCCACGCTGGTTCAGTGACGCCGGGGGCTCGGTGGCGATCTATTGGGGTGGAGGACAGGGTGACCCCCACTGTGCCCTCCTTGACCAAGGACAGGGTTTCGTGGCAGTGGAATGGGGTCGCATAGCTGTCGTGGGCTGCTACGTTTCTCCCAATTGTACCCTCGCCGTATACGAGGCGTACCTGGACGGGGTGGGAAACTGCATTCGCAGGTGTCTGTCTCGTCCCGTGCTCGTCCTGGGAGACTTCAACGCTCACTCGCGTGAGTGGGGGAGTCCTCGGGATGACCGCAGGGGAGAAACCATCGTAGAATGGGCGGCTGCAATGGACCTCCGACTAGTGAATCGGGGGTCTGTTAGCACCTGCGTGAGGTGGCAGGGGGAGTCCATCGTCGATTTGACGTGGGCGACTCCGTCCGCCATGCGCACGGTGTCGGGGTGGAGAGTTGCGGAGGAGATGGTCACACTATCCGACCATCGGCACATCGTGTTCGATGTGGCCAACCGCACTCTCAGCCACGCCACCCGCCGCCGTAGCAGTCCGCCGCGTCGGTGGTCCTTGAAACGGCTCAACAGAGATCTGTTGGAGGCCGCGGCCTGGTCAGACCACGCTGGAGAGGTCTTGCCCGACCCCGAGGGGGAGGCAACCTGGTTCCGGGACACCATGACATCGATCTGCGATGTATCGATGCCCCGGGCCAGGCCCACCAAGCCTAGGCAGGTGTACTGGTGGTCGGAAGAGATCGCGGAGCTGCGTGGGGCATGCTTGCGATCTCACCGCCAGTTCACCAGAAGCCGTAGGAGAAGGCGAGCTACAGCCGAAGAGACGGATAGAGCATACGAGGTATACCGAGACGCTACAAAGGCGCTCCAAGTGGCCATCAGCGAGGCGAAGGCTCGTTCTTGGAGCGAACTCCTCGAGGGACTGGAGAGAGATCCATGGGGGCGCCCGTACAAGATAGTACTGGGCAAGCTCAGACCGTGGGTCCCTCCTTTGACGGAAACCCTGGACCCTACCTTCGTGGAGAGCGTAGTTGACACGCTGTTCCCTAGGGTTCAGGACAGTCCCTCATCCCCCGAGATACCATCTGGACCGAACATCTGGTCAGATGAGTTGGGGGTTACCGAGGAGGAGATGAAACACGCCATGCAGCGTCTCAGGGCTCGTAACACTGCACCTGGCCCGGATGGGATTCCGGGTCGGGCGTGGGTGTTAGCTCTATCCGTCGGATTGGGGGACAAGCTGCGGCAGTTGTTCGACAACTGTTTGCGCTGCGGAGTGTTCCCCGAGGGCTGGAAAGAAGCGAGGTTGGTCCTCTTGAAGAAGGACGGCAGGCCCGCAGATTCTCCCTCTGCGTACCGTCCCATTTGCTTGTTGGATGAGGCTGGCAAATTATTCGAAAGAATAATAGCCGCTCGTCTCAATGAGCACCTGTGTGGCGTCGGCCCTGATCTGTCGGATGACCAGTTTGGTTTCCGACGGGCCCGTTCGACAGTGGACGCGATTCGACGCGTCCGAGTGCTGTCGGACCGGGCGGTGACCCGGGGCGGAGTGGCGTTGGCGGTGAGTTTGGACATCGTCAACGCCTTCAATTCGCTGCCTTGGGAAGCGATCAGGAGGGCTTTGGCGCACCACGGAGTTCCCCTGTATCTGCGACGCATCGTCGGCGCATATTTGCGAGACAGATGCGTGCAGTACATGGGCCGGGACGGGACGTTGCACCGGAGGGAGGTTTGTTGCGGGGTTCCGCAAGGGTCCGTGTTGGGACCGCTACTGTGGAACCTCGCATACGATGCGGTCCTGCGCGTCGATCTCCCCGTCGGCGTCAGCGTAGTGTGTTACGCGGACGACACTTTGGTGTTGGCTGACGGGGGGCTCTTCGAGGAGACCAACCGGCTCGCCGAGCTTGGTGTGGCACGCGTGGTGGATGAGATCCACGTGCTGGGTCTGCAGATAGCGCCTGCCAAGACGGAGGCGCTATGGTTCCACAAGGTTCCACGAACCAGGAACCTACCCAGCTCGTCGGTTCGAGTAGGTGACGTAGACATCCAGGTGGGGCAGTACCTTAAGTACTTGGGCCTCACTCTGGATGGTCGTTGGGGATTTGAGGAGCACTTCAGCCGCCTGGTCCCCCGAGTCCAGAGGGTAGTGGGTGCGTTGCACCGGATCCTACCGAATCTCGGGGGACCACAGGAGGGTGTTCGCCGCCTTTATGCGGGGGTAGTGCGGTCCATGGCACTCTACGGAGCGCCCGTCTGGTCCTCCAGACTGACGGGTGTTAGACGCTGTAGGACGCTCTTTGAGCGACTGCAGCGTACTATGGCCTTACGGATCGCACGAGGATATAGGACAATATCCTTTGAGGCGGCGACCATCCTGGCGCGCTTTCCTCCTCTGGACATCCTAGCGGAGATGGACTGTCGGGTTTACGACCGTCTCCGCAGCGCCGAGGAGGAATTCGCGCCCGCTGAAGTGAGGGTGCAAGAACACCGGCGCGCGTTTGACAAGTGGCGCGAACGGCTCTTGGAGCCGCATCGTTTACGCCAACGCGTTGTCGGTGCGATTGTGCCGCTCTTCAAGGAGTGGATGGAGAGGAAGGAATACGTCACCTACAGACTGACTCAGGTGCTCACCGGACATGGGTGCTTCGGTGCGTACCTGAATCGGATCGGCCGCGAACCGACCGCGGAGTGCCACCACTGTGGGAGGGACCAGGACTCTGCCCAGCACACGCTCGAGGAGTGCTCGGCGTGGAGCTCCGAACGGCGGGTCCTGATGGACCAAATCGGGCAAGACCTCGCCCTGCCTAGCGTTGTTGCGGCAATGCTGGCAGAGGCGACAGCGTGGAGGGCAGTAGCCTCTTTCTGTGAGACCGTCATGGTTCAGAAAGAGGCTGCTGAGCGGGATCGCGAGAGATCCGATCCCGCTCGGAGACGGCGGGGCCGGGGTGTCCAGGTGGGACATCCCGGGCCGTCCGCCCCATGAGGGGTGGCGGTGTCTCCTGCCAATGAGGGAGATCTTGCTGGGTTCGAGAGCGGTCGGAGTGGGGGCTCTGGCTGCATTATACTCGAACCCGGGACGGCTGCAGTGCACGGGTAGGCATGCACTGCAAGCGGAGCTCGGGGTTGGCGCAAGCCTTCCCTGGGATGGGCCTCACAGCAACGTGCGTGAGGGACACCGGTACGCGTTCTTCGGATATCCCGGGGTCCCTCTAATGCGCAGAGGTCGGCCACCATGGGGTTTTAGTCGGTATGAGTCCGACATACCCCTCCGCCCTCCCCCAAGGGCGGGGGGCATCCATGAGGATTTCCCCATGTAAAAAAAAAAAAAAAAAAAAAAAAAGGTACCCTGTGGTTTAACTCGGGACGGCTGCAGTGCACGGGTAGGCATGCACTGCAAGCGGAGCTCGGGGTCGGTGTAAGCCTTCCCTGGGATCCTGGGATGGGCCTCACAGCAACGTGCGTGAGGGACACCGGTACGTGTTCTTCGGATATCCCGGGGTCCCTCTAACGCGCAGAGGTCGGCCACCATGGGGTTTTAGTCGGTATGAGTCCGACATACCCCTCCGTCCTCCCCCAAGGGCGGTGGGCATCCATGAGGATTTCCCCATGTAAAAAAAAAAAAGTACCCTGGTTTGCCAAAAGATGAATAAAACTCAAATTATTATCAATGATGGATACCGCCTGACGCAAATCCATAGGAAAACGACAAACGGAACCATTATCCAATTTTCGTTAAATTTATTCTTTCCATATCTGTGTTCAGTACAGCAACTGATTATGCGTATTTTTTTCTGGTGATAAAAAAATTGCGGTGTATTATATTATTCTCGTACGTAATTACAATTAAAATTGTGGAAATCAGTGGGTAGAGTTTGACGAACGGGTAAAAATGTACCTCTACATAATAACTTAGACGTAATTAACCCCTTTTAGTTATCTAAGATTGTTATAAATACTTTTCAGCAATTACTAACATTCGAAAATAATAATGCCGACGGCAATAACGAAGTAGGAAGAGAGCAAATCCGTCCTGAACTCTTTCATTTGGACTATCATTTACATCTTTTTAATTTCCTCTGAAAGCGCTTTTATTTCTGAAAGCCATTGTGCAATTTTTATGAAACTCCGCAATCGAAATGCTATTAAGTTTTACTGACGGTTTATTTCAATATCTGACCCATTGGTTCTCGACATTTTAATCGAAAATTTAGTATGCAACTATTTTGTATTACTTACTTGGTGTTCCATAAAGTGTTCATCTTACCCACTACATACAGTAAAGATTTGTAGGCAAGGTGCATAAACACACTTGCCAGCTTAGAACTAGACTTCTTTCCTTGCGTACAATTTATTATATTTTATAAGTTATCTTGTGGAGGAGCTAGGCGCTCTCCTGGTGATAAGAGATCACGCCTGCCCATAACCATAACAGTGCTACACAGAGCTTTGATTCTGTTATAGCGCTCACTTGAGACATTAAATCTTGATGGTCAGTCTCGAAAGTCCAGTCATTTCACTAGCTACTGTACCCTTCCAACCGGAATACATTACTGCTTTGCGACAGAATATCTGGCATTGTATTGGTACCCACCTAGACAGCATCCTGCAGGGGACGTCTCCCAACGGGAAATATTATTATAGATGGGTTCCTATCGAGAAACAACTAAACAAGTAACAGTGTTACTCGATGGGAAAAAAAAGGCCATCCGGTAACACCCTGGCTCGAGGTGTTACTCGATGGGTATTTATTCTTATTAAGATTTCCCACCAACTTTCTGTCTTCTTCTTATCATGTCACTAGTTCCTTCGAACCAGTGTGGTGAAAGGATTTCAAGTGCGCCTCAAAGAGACTCCTTTCGTTCACTCGACACATGTTTTCGAACTTTTAGGTTCTACGAGGTTTCCTTACGATGTTTTCCTTCACCGTTGCGATAACGTGGAATGCATACATAGATTTTTTCGACCGAAAAAACCCATTTACGCATTACTGCCACCGGGATTCGAGCCCGCGAGCATCAGATCGCAAGGCAAGTGCCTCATCCACTCGGCCACCACGTCCTCAGAGAATTAAGATATACACCAACTTTCTGTTATACGTCCCTATATAATTATCTTCGAAATTTTACCAGGTCAGCAATTAAATGTAGCTTTCATTTAATCCTTGGTACATTCCAAAGCATGGTTAACGTGCTGAAATGTACCACTTAATCCGTAACAAAGCGGAGGGCCAGGTCGCGTGTGGCGGGTCCACAACGTAGTACATTGTGTTCAATGCGGGGCGTGCCAGTTTCCCGCCTATTTCAAGGGCACAAAGGGAACAATAAATAACTTTGTCGGAAAGGAACTGAAAAATGTGCAAGTTCCATGTCCTTTTCCATACATTAGCTGATATATCAATAGACGGTTCGAGACATTTGCAAAGATTAATGTTTGCGAATAAGGTTTGGAAAGATGGATGTTAGTAATGTTTAGGGTGCTGAGTACTTACGATTTACTGAAATAACTAAGGGCTACGTATTGGTCTGGTAGGTGCCTACCACACGTTTGACGCTGCAGGCAGAAGATAGTTTCATAAGTGGCTAAAAATGAATTTTCATCCCGCAAAGGCCTTTTTGTGCCTAACAGTTCAACAAACTGACGCCACCTGATTCATCTTATATAGATGGAAAGAGGCTAATGATTATGAATCTTCGTCTTATCGTATCACTAGTTCCTACGAACCAGTGTGGTGAAAGGATTTCAAGTGATGACGAATAATGAATTATTTATAAAGAAAATTCTAACTAGACAAAATAGCAAAAAAGTTAACTACAAGTTACGTTTTACGATAATAATTATTTTAATATTACCTTGTATTTAAGTTCCATCCTTAAAAAAACATTAACTCGTATCAGCACAATGTTTTCACTTTAACCACAAACTAAACTTTTATTCGGCAATCAACAATAAAGTACACTTTTATTGTCGCATCGGGATAATCTTAACCCAAGTTTAATCGGCTATATAACTTTCGTAAAATCGCGCGCATTGCCGGAGCTGACTCCGAGTTCCTCATCAGCAGGGTCATCGCAGCCTACCGAGCTCCATGCCAGTTACCGACTGCCGTCTGCCACCGTCTCGCAGCCACCACTGCGCATGCGCTAACTGAATTACCTCGAAAAGCGAGGGAATCGGAGGGAATATTCATAAGTTATTTCATAGTTGCGTTTATTATGTTTCTCTCGAGGCAGACCCGTTAGTGAAATCAAAACAAAATGCAAAAGTTTTAAGGGCCAATTCATTTGGTTATGCAAACTGTGGCAACTTCCGTTTCTTATATTGTTAGTTGTACATATATAGGTTGGTACTCTGAAGACCTGAACTAGGGAAATATGAAGAGTAAAAAAACTGCTATTTAAAAAATAGTATAGGGTTAGTATGTAGAGTTCAGCTATCCTGCTGCACACATCTTCTTTCGCGTGGTATCGTCTTAAAAAGTAGCATAAGTCCTTTACCAGCTCATAGATATATAGACAATACCGAATTTGAACCAAATTGGTTAAGTAGTTTTGGTCCATCTATCCATCCATCCTCACAGACATTCAACAATATTTTTTTTACAAATAAAAAGAGGTTAGTTGGTAAAAAAATACACGATGTGAAATATAAAGGCTGATACAAACCATATTTCAGTATCCAGGTGTGAAATAAATTATGAAAGTACGTGTACGTGTTGCGGTCACTTATCAGCAGCGAACGGAACAGCTCTCCATTCTTCAAAGTCAGCCGCACGTTTTAAATAAATTTACATAATGACCATCGTGCCGATACTAAGATTTCCAAAGATCCATTATTCAGTCTGTATTGGTGTGAAACTCGGCAAAGGCCTCATTATTTCTTGTTTGATATAACAAGGAATTGAAAAAATTTATAAAAGTTTTTTTTGTAACATTGAGCAATATTTCAACGTCGAATAGATACTAACTTGATAAAACTAATTCAGTTATTATACAGGAAGGATATCATTTGACAAACTTACTAATTACTGTCCAAGATTTGATGACTATACCGACATATATCACCGACGCTTCTTAGGTTTAGAACATAATAAATACTTCTGTAAAACATTTAAATTACAACTTGTCTGTATAGGCTAATGGCTCGTATAGATAATTATACGATTGCGAGTATTATTGAACAATTATCATTTTACAAATACAACGCTTCATTCTCGCTCAAATAAATTAACGGTGGTGGTCATCATTTAATTGCCGCAGGCAACTTCCAGCAGGTTTATTCAAACGGTCGTTTTACTCAACAACTGTGCAAAACCACTCAACCCTTTTTAAAGCTCAATTCGAAGTGCGTCCGGCAAGTGGTCGTTAGCAGACAATAATGTAATTCGGGTACAGCTAAGGATTACAAATAAAAATTGGCCGGACATTCATTAGCAACCGCCACCGTGCCGCACCATAGCGTTAACATCTGTGGCGTTAACGGTATAAAGACAGTTCTCGTTTGCATCGGACCAGAGAGAAGTAAAAAGATAATGTAGCCGCAGTTGTAGTCTTCAACTCAAAGTCTCCAATATCATATAGATATATCTATGTCCTCAATACTAATGTTTTTATTTAGCTAGAGGTACACTTGCCGCAGTTATTTGAATTTGAAGTCATTTTAAATGAGCATTGCTTTGTAAGTTCTTATTTTCACATTAAAAAAAATAAGTCTTCTATGTAACCATATTAAAAATGTCTCTCTGATACCTTAGAATAAAGACAGAACGAAGCAGTTGATACCGATGTGGCTCCTCTGTAGATCCTAAGGTAGGTCGTACAAAAGATTGATTATATTCCAGAATTTATTTTGTTATTAATATAAGTACAGTCTTATAGAAAGCAGCTTTATATATTAATATTTACACCTTTATTCATTATTAAAGTAACAAAACCTAGATAGAACCTTGAACGAAAAAAACGCGATTTTTTCTAAATTTTCCATTTACAGCTTATGTAAGTAATTACTGATTTTTTTCAGTAAAATCGTTACGATAATTAGTATATGGGATGGAAATGCTTACGAAGAAGAAAGCGGTACGCCACATACGAGTTCCATAACTACAAGTCCGTTATCTACAGCCAAGCGAGGTTCAGTCAGCGCGCCGTATTATTTTAGGCCCCGTAACGCTAACGCGGTCCGACCGCCCGCCGGAGGCATGATATGGAAAATTGAATTCTGAAGCCTTCTGTGAAGCTGTAATTCAAATTATATTATCGTACTACGTGTGAACATGAAACCGAAAAATTTTATTTCGTTTAAAACTTGATGAATTGTTTTACCTGTTTGGGCTCGTGGATAACCAACAGATAAAAGGAACGATGTTTTTTTCTTGTTTTACGTGAACGAACGTGGAACAAAGATCGACCGAGATGAGCACATATTTGTTCAGTGCTCCTGGTCTATGTTGATTTATCGTTAGGTGTTAGTTCTTCTACCCGATCGATAGTATCTATTCTATGTAGGTATGTTGCTTTACCGTATATACTACGTTTCCTTTTTTTAAGTTCTATACATATTACAATATTGATAGTTAAAAAGAATAACATTAAATCGACTTTTCATAAATCAATATACATTAAAAAAACTAAAATTACAATTTAAAATAAAATTTGGATAAACAATATTTGAGTTGACTGCCCGGGTCGACTGGTAAAAAATGGTTTTATAGCAATAATGTCCTCCCTTACATTTGCAAGTCCTAAAGTGATAAATAAAAATATTTAAATTTATAGCCTCAACTCTCAAATGTAAGTTTTTACTTATAACAGGTACCTACCATGTACGTGGTTACATATTTATATGTCGATGCGGTCGACGATGTGTAAAACGCTTGTCTAGAATATTGCTATTCGTTCGCCTTTTACTACAATTTTGGTAACATCAAGTAATATCAGAACTACGCGGGCGTTTATTGGTAAACTTCCCACCTACCTAGGGGTATCCCTGTCGCTTTATTACACCTTCGGCGAATCTCCGCAAAGTCCTCGAACTGTAATTGCCCTGTCTTTGGTCACACTCACGTAACAGATGCTCGAATGCTCGCTCTCAGTTGGTATATCTAAGGACAAGAGTATTTTCTGCAGTAATAAAGTCACACCACAGAATCACAGCTAGAATCTTTTTAGTGAATCCGCTGTGTTAATATTATGTTTGCTTGTGTGTGTGGTAATGATGACGAATACAAAGCTATTAAATGTGGCGTTAGCTCCAAACAAAGCATATTTTGTAATAAGAGAACCAAATAATAGAATAGGTACTTATGTTTTTTTGTGAATAATATAAAATAACAAATCATACCCTTATGTTACATACATATGTTTTTGTATAAGCTTACGCCTCTTTCAACTAATATAAAGCTTCATAAATTATACCTATACATTTAATGTAGGTTCGTTTGTAGGAATTCATTTATTTCATTTTTATAATTTGTCAATGGTTATAGCGGTCAATACTCTTTTAACTCTTTTAAATTCACAGATTTGGAATCAATACCATTTATTATTGACTTGGAACCTATCACTAAATTATTCTTCACTCTACCTTTGCTTTTGAGTTGGACTATATTTTTACCATTAAGATTAAAAACCAACACTTTGTACCTATGTAACAAACGCTCAAATAAATGGATTTATTGTGATTATTTGTGACTAGAATGAAGATAAAAAGAGCACAATAGTGATGGATGAATCAGATAATTGGGAAATCGGAAAATAAAGTGATTTTCTCTTTTTCATTTCCACGTAGAGCATTTAACTAAATTCTCTAGAGACGCGTGGACTCCAGTAAAAATGGCCATGCATTGGCAAAGGCACTCGGAGTAATGCATAGAAGGTAGTTCGCTGAACTAGTGGTTTAAAGTTCAAATGGCTGCCTATTAAATATATATTTTTCAATTTGTTAGTTACTATTTTCACCGCGAAACTAACTAATTATGTTCGAATTAACTAACTAGCCTTAGCAATAGCCAATATATTCATAAGTAAATTAGCCTCATCACAGAATCTCTTAAAAAATATTTATTAGTAGGTACCTATATCTATTAAAAAAATCTTTGCAGATTATTGTAGTGTACGTGTAGGTGTTGGTATGACGCGAAACTTTTTGGAGCAGGAAGTTGGCGTGGGTTTTGCTTACGGCAGGTTTTCCGTTAATTGTGTTCAGAGTATCGCAAGCCAATTAAAAACTAAACCGCTAGAGTTGAAAGTTTACAAAACCAAATAAAGTATAGCAGCTGGGAAACGAAACCCAGCAAAGAGTGTAATAAAACGGTAGCGAAAGGGGCACGCAACGGCCGGTAAACCAAACAAGACTTCATTATAATAATTCATTCCATTAGTCCAGTTTTTGGACACGCGTGTTTTGAATTTTAAATACGAGTAGAAAATGAAACAAACGCATAGACTTGGACATCAAAATACAGGGTTTTTGGAAAATGATTACAACCTCTAACCATATAGTAGGTAACTGCATCACAAACCACTTTTGTTATAAAACACATTTTTTCCGATATATGCAGTATGAAAACAATATAAAACACAATAACAACTAAAGACTCCCCCCGGTTAACCTAGTTGTTGCTTCCTAAATTTCCTAAAATCGCTTATTTTGCGAGGTAAAAAAACATCAGCTTTCCTTTATCCAAATAAATGCTTTAGTAAACAAAAATACTTTCACATAATTGGCATTTTTCAGAGGCAAAAACCTTCGATTTTTTTTAAAAAGCCGACGTGACATTTTATAAGTGCAACAAGTAATAAAACACCAGACGGATAATAAATTATGTGGTTTTATTACAGAACTACTTTTATTTTAATTCAAAGTCGTATTTATTAATTTTTAGTATGTGTGTGTTTTAGTTTTTTAGTACCTAGTTTTTTATGGCCAATAAAAAGATAGTCGTATATACTATGTAAGTTACCTTGTTTCTTGTATCCCTTAGCTCTATTTGCATGAAGTAACCAGCAATATTATCTTGTATAATTATACCCGGGAATAAGAACATGTTTTTGATAAAGTTGAAATGTAACTTGTTTTAAAAAGGGTAAGGATAGGGATAAAAAAGGTATTAACAAATTTTCGTCTGTGTAGTCTTCTTCTTATTGAGCGTATAAGAAAGTATCACATAGCTTAAGGAAAGCCCTTCAATCCTAAAAAAATATTTTGAGAAGAGCTATCCGTGGGCCTGTAGTGGATAGAACTTACTTACCTCTTTCTATCCATCTACTACAATAATGGATTGATGACAAAGACAACCAAAATGATATTTTTAAAATTAAAAATATGATGGATCTGTTATCATGCCACTGAAAACCACTTGTAAAATACATAGTTATTTTAAAATACAATTTTATGAATAGTTATTTTAAATTAAAATATATAGTTATTTTGGTTTGTAAGGCTTTCGTGATTAACATACTGACTTACACGTTATAATGATTGCTTAATACTCGTATTAATTAATTTGAAGAGATGTTATTATTATTTGACGAAAATAAATATGGAGAGTCTCAATTCGACTCCTTTATTATTTATGTATGTCCATTGTCCACGCATATAAATAACTTATTACAGGGATATCCAATTTCGTTAATGCTTTTTGTGTTTGATCAAGTGTTGGATATTCAAATTTAAGCAACAATAAGTGTTAAATAATTATTTTTTTCTTTTATATTTTTCAAATTGTTGTTGATATTAAAGACCATTTTTGTACTCAAATCATGCCATGTCAGTCTGCCAAGCCAAGTCGACCTTCGGGTTGTTGGACGATTCCGACACCAAAACTGGCTTACACGAAACGAGAACTTGTGTGATTTGTTACCTTCATTTATATTATGTTTACTCAAGGAGACCAACCATTTAGTGTGCAGCGAACCACACAATTTTGACGTTCAACTGACGAGCTTTGTCTGTACAGGTTTCTCAGAATGAGCTCAATCAGTGCTCACAAACCAAAACTTGTAAAAGGCATTGAAACTAGTATACGAGTATTCTATTATCTTTTGTTACAAACAAAATAAGTCCCCTTCTTTACACCATTCTACTAGGCTAGGCGAGTAAAATATTAAGTTAGACTTTTTCATTGTTAATAAAAAGACTATCGTAAAAAATAAGGAAATTATTTTTAAAATGGAGAAATTCCATTTTTATTGACGAGGGTTATTGATTTTATTTTGCCCTGTTTTACGACTCCATCTTATTTTGATACTGTCTATCTTGTGTTCTATAGGAGCACAGTGACTCATCTATGATTTATACTCCACAGCATTAATCCCGCAATATTCAAATGGTTCCATTTATGGAATGTGAAGTCAAGAGATCAAAGTTTGCCATAGCTACCGATTGACGGACTCAATACTTGCATATCTATTAGTTCTATATCATATACCATCTCTCCCTGAATATTCCTTTGACATGTACACTACTCGACTTGTTCAGCTAATTGACAAATGCACGGAACTGGAACGGCTTGATGCATCCTGGAATCAGTAACTGCATCAAATCCGTCTTCAAATCATTGATCTCGAAAGTATAAGATAAGCTCTGCATGGCTTCGTGTTAACCTGCCTTAGAAAAACTTGTTACATTCGATATGATTTAGTCTTGGCTCATTACTAGAAAGTGTGATATAGATTTTCCTAATATCCAGTGTGCAATGAATGTTATGCTTATTTTCTGTAAAAGCAAATAATTTAATTTGAAAATGTTATAATCATTCCAAATAACTTCAATGAACGTGCTGTTTTATGAAAAATTGATCTAATATGCACCGATGACCCATGCAACGGGCTTTGGAAATTCTTTTATCCTAGCCCACCTGCATATGTCTTACCCAGACAATATTTCAGTCAGACCCAATAACTAATAGAAAGTTTTGTTTGATAACTCTAAAAGAATAAGATGTAAGGTTACGCCCTAGAGGCTAGAGGTGAGGTTATGCTTCGATGTTATAATCGAATGAATTATATCTAAACCGTGGAATATAGAGTTGCTGTAGGACAAGAAAACTAAATAATTTATAGAAATAAATACGTGCAAGGAACTTATATAATACAAACATGCTTTGAGGATTAGTGGTTCAGGATTCATAGTGAGTCTAGTAATGGATAATCTCAGTAAATCTGATGGGAGAAGCCATTAAGCTGTAGTGTACGCGCCGTGAGGGTCTTCATCGGAACAACCTCCAGTAAGTATATTATCTACGGGCTTCTATGATTTATGTAGTAAAAATACTCGGAATAAGTTTTCATGATGCTTAAAAACATAATTCATAACTCATTTATTTCCATTTTAAGAACATAAAATACAACATAGCTAAAATATTTTTGACGTGACTACGTCTAATAAATCGATGACTGTCGGCTGCATGCACAAAAACGTTGACGTCATTGTCCGGTAACGCGCATTGTCCCGTTACGCTGGTAGTCACGTTAAACTATCGTCCGTAAACCAACTTTACAGACAACCAATTTTTTTTACATATTGTCTTGCTTGAGCATATTGGGTTTCAGTACCTACATGCTTGCATTGTAGATGCTGATACCTTTCAAGAACATTAAGATTTACAGACAAGATACAAAAACAGCAAGCTTGATACTTGAATTTGATGTTCATAACAAAAAGTCGAGCTCAAATCCTATACAGGTTTATAAAACAGATACCCGAATGCTTAAACAGGTACCTACTATAGCCATATTTCATTTTGACATTATAACTTTACGACACTCCCATGACAAAGACGAATCCTTTGATACCTCATTTATCAAAATCCACAAGTTTTGATTGTTTAGGGTTTTAAATACAATAAAGTAACTTGTAGTTGCTATTTCTTATTTATAAAAGGTAATAGGCTCTATGTCACTCACTAGACCTATATTAGAGGCACAGATGAATCTAATGACACCTATCTATACCAACAACAAACTTTTTTATAATTTTGCCATCTATGACGACTGTATGCTTACCGTTGGGAGGCATCCTTTGCAGGATGTCGTCTAGATGTTACCAACACAGTGTCAGATATACTGCCGCAAAGCAGTAATGTGTAAGCTTTCCTGTGTTTCGGTTTGAAGGGTACTGTAGCTAGTGAAATAACTGGGCTTTCGAGACTGACCATCAAAATGTCTCAATTTAGACGAGTTCTTTAGCTGTGGTGCACCGGACTATGTGAATCAAGGTCCTGTGTAGCACTGATCTGGTCATAAGCAGGTGTGATCTCATACCATTAGGAGAGCGTTTGTCTCGTCTTGTCCCATATTAACAGAAAAAAAAAGACATTTGATTCAGAGACTATTAGTTGTGTATATCTTAGTTCTCTGTGCTATTAGGTATGTCTGTAGCGTTGAAATTCTGCGAACTTACATAAGATCCACTATTAAATAAGGTTTTGTTGATCACTGTCTACATAAATTATTATTATTATTATTTATATTTAGTGTAATTTCTTCCAATAATTATTAATATTTTTTTGTTATAAGTGTTAGTAGTAAATTGTTAACACATAAACTTCTGTTTACACTGTTACAATTAATATGTTTTACCGTGATAGTAACAATTTCATTAATGGGGAAATTCGTTTGATACCCCCACGCAAAAAGCTACAGGTCGTACATGAACCATATTCTAAGAAGTCAGCAAACAATTTATAAGACGGTAACTCAAATTGTTTCCGGATGTTTTCCGGAAATCGATAACAGTAGGTACCAGGTATGTATGTAGGTACGTAGCTTTTGGGCGCGAAGAATGGCGAAATAAATATTTTTCTTTACTTATTTATCAATAAAGAATGCTAAAGAAGATATTTCGTGCAATAAATTATTAAACATATTTGGAAATATTTGTATTTTATATTCATTTATTTTACTTTAATTAAAACGGTCACATACCAGTTACATTAATTAAAGATTTAATTACATTAAAAATATGTATGCATTACGAAAAGCAAATAAGCAAATACAATATAAAAAAATAAACCAAACAGCAATAAAAAATCATTACATTAATTACAAAAGAAAAAAACATAAATAGAAATAATTAATAGTTACCATTCGTCGCACTCACAGAACTTCTAACACTCGGTTAAAATCTCGTCCAGGTATACATAGTAAAATATACCTTAACTTTATTAGCTATACTCTATTACTTTATTTTACGGTTATATTTTTGTAGTACCTAGCTATTGTCGAGATTGCTGCTGGTTAAAAAACATATTTATCAAATCCAATTCATTTATATCAGATATTAAGATTAGATCAAATTTTACAAACTAGCTAAATTATTATAAATGTTATTAAATATCAGAGGTTTATAGGTACATAGGTCAACAGAATTTGAATGAGATTAGTTATAGATTAGATTAGGCCAAATGGCCAAGTTAACTTTTCTAAAGTGAGCCAGGCAGCAGCGGTTCTTATCGTGTCACCAGTTTTTTCGAACCAGTGTGGTTAAAGGATTTCAAGTGCGACTCGAAGGGGCTCCTTTCGTGCACTAAACACATGTTTTCGAACTATTAGGTTTTATAACACGCCGGTTTCCTCACGATGTTTTCCTTCACCGTTAAGGCGGCGCAGTCACACTTAGGCCGCAATTTTGAGTTTTTTAAAACCATCTGAGAAATCGAAAATAGTGTTATAAATTCTGAAAAAAATATATGCATAAGTTGAGGATATAATCTAGCCAAATTCGTAGCCAGTTACAAGATCATTAGTACTTCACTCTATAGAAAAAAATCCCAAAGTTACCCCTCTTTGTAGTGTTTTTTTCAAAACTATGACTAGCCTGATGATATTTTACAATTAATTTTTGCACGTAACTATAGGCAATAAATATTTCTAATCTCAGAAAACTGACATGGACGCCACCACAGCAATGAATCTACCACCTGCAGATTCTTTTAAAACACCACACACAGATGTAGAGAGAGTATGCTTGTATCGGGTACAAGATACCTACAAGAAATATTTTTTGTAGAGTTATGTACTTATAGTACCTACATAATTTTTAATTAGCTTTAGCTTTAGCTTTATATAAAGCTGCATATACCTATAGTAGTTTATAGTAGTATTATTAGCTGACCGAACGAGCGCGAAGCGAAAGCCGAAGGTCTCCACTTCAGGTTGGCCAAATATGCTTGTGTATGTCTGTCCGGGCAGCCACCGGCCACTGTCCGGACGGCGTCTGTCAGCGACTGTTCTCCTCTTCACGTCGCATTTCTCAACAGATTCTCGTGAAATTTTGTAAGCAGGTTCGGTAACTGAATATAATGTATGATGTAAAATTGTCCTAATGTCACAAATCACTAAATTTACAAATCCTAAACTCAGTAAAAATAATTTGTGTCATCAGCTAAACACAGCACTGATCGTAGCGAAGCAACAACTTGAGCGAAGCGAAGGATGTCCGTTCGCTGCTTGCGGGAGTTGCAGGTCACATCGAGATGAGCTCGCTTTGCTCAAAAGCTGCTTTGCAGTAAAGCGAGCTCCCCACCCGAGCGTAGCGAGACAAGTACCTGGCAGTTATGGGTGTATTTTTCAAGTTAAAGATATAGATTTTGATGTCAAATTTCAAATTCAAGAGGGCGAATAATTTATTTTTTTCAAATTATTATCATGAATGTCGATTTTGACTAATTAGGGGTTGAGGATTAATAATTTTGTTTCAGATTTGAAATCCAAGATGACAAATTGTTTTTGTTTGTAATTTATTTTAGGGGTATCGTTTTTGACTAATATGGAGTTGAATATTTTGTGTCGGATTTGAAATCCAACATGATGGACCATTTTTTTTTTTAATTTTTGCTCATCGGAGTCGTTTTTGACTGATAAAGAGATGATGATTAAGAATTGTGTGTTATATTTTAAATTCAAAATGGTGGTCAGTTTCAAATGTGCATTTATTTTTTGCTTTATGGATTTAGGTGAGGTGATTGCACATTTTACTTATTTCGATAAATTTTTACACAATTTTTTAGAATAAGTAAATTAAAATATAAAAAAATAATTGAATTTAAAATTAAGAAAGGTAAAAAAGGTTTCAGACTTGGCCATCATCGCCCCTCTCAAAAAACCAGCCAATATATTCAAACAAAATTCTAATTTATCACTACTATAAACAAAGTTTGATCATAAAATATGCATTTTAAAGTAAAATAAAATTATCCTACTGGTTTTTTTTGTACTGTAATTCCTGGCGGGGTCATTCAGAGTTCACGGCAGCTGAGTCCGCGCGAAATATTCCGCGCGCGGCTTGTGACAACCCTATATGCCTTTTTGACATGACTGCGACCCCTTAGCACACATACATTTTTCGAACAGAAAAATCCATTGACGTACGACCGGATCAAATTGGAGTCAAACATAATTGATTAATTATTGATTAATTTATGATGAAATATTTTGGCATCATAATTTCAGTACAAAAGCGATTAAAACGAAAGATCGTGTAATTGTCTTGGTTCAGGTGCGTCGTTCCAAAGTAGCATCTACCTCGTACCTCGGCAAAGCCAAACAAGAAGTTAGGGGACCATAAATACACTCCAACATTACGTATAATGTTTCAATAAGCTGCAATATAATTTAAAGCAGTTTCAATTAATAGCTGACTAAATTATAATCAAGAATATGCTTGAATATGTCCAAAGTTTTGGCTCAGGGAATCAGTCAGGAATACTTTAATATCTGAATCTTGAATCTTACCTAATTTGTGTCCAAATTTGAAGACTTTCAAAAAACAAAACTATATTAGATTACCATAATTTATCTATTATTAAACGGCTACAAATATCTTGTTTGTTTATTCATGTAATACGAGTACAAAAGTCAAGAGAAATTAAATGAAGACTGTGAAAGTGCCTAACTAATTTGAGAGTCCTGAACAAACATCCCAAAAATACAATTAAATTAATTTGACGTGCCGTGAGGTAAGGGACGTTTTAGCATAACGACCAGGAACAAAAAAAAATACCTAAATATTTCGTGGTGTTGTTAATTTTGTAGCTCAAGTCAATTTGTAAATATTTTTATAATTGTACAAATTAAAGTACGCAGATGTAAAACCCTCAACAAATTCCAAGCGACTGTCTACAGGCTAATTCTGTATGTTTGGTATTTTTGGTTTACTACATGATCGAAACAAACTTGTACTAATTCTTAGATTCTATCTACGAATTCATAGATAACTACGAATTCGTTGCTATTATCTACGAGTTTGTAGGTACTATCTACGTATTCGTAACCAATGTCTATAAATACGTAGCTACTATCTACGGGCTCGTAGCTACATCTACGGACTCGTAGCTACTATCTACGTACTCGTAGCTACTTTCTACATACTCGTAGCTACTACCTACGGACTCGTAGCTACTTTCTACGGACTCGTAGCTACTATCTACAGACTCGTAGCTACTATCTACAGACGCGTAGCTACTATCTATGGGCTTGTAGCTACATCTACGAACTCGTAGCTACTATCTACAGACTCGTAGCTACTATCTACGGACTCGTAGCTACTATCTACAGACTCGTAGCTACTATCTACGGACTCGTACGTAGCTACGATCTACAAGTGTGTAGCTAATATCAACGGATTCATAGCTTACATCCATTTTTTATACAAAAATAGATACATAATACATTTATGTATTTATTATTTTAATTTGTAAACCCTGAAGGTTAAATAGGATGATTGACAGAATTTTAATTAAAACGCCAAATCCACGAGGGTTTTCATACCTACACATTACCATTTTTGGTTTTCTAATTAGAATACCTACGTAAGTAACAGCATAATAAAATGGGATTTAAACTCAAAGTTAAAGTTAAATCAGACCACAATTACAGAATTAAGATTTGGTTATTTTCCGAACTCAATCAGTGTTCAATATCAAACTCGATTTCTTCCGCCGCCCGAGGTCGTTACAAGTTTCTCAAAAAATCGTTTAAAAAACTTTACTTTTGGATTATTTCTTGCGAAAATTGTCTGGCATAAGCAAGAAAATTAAATCTGCTTTGCTACCCGACTTTTGCCTGGCTTTTGTATGGTTTTGATTGTTATTCATAACTTTGAATCTCCAGTAACATACTTGTCAAAGTTTATGAATTTAGTAGGAGAATAATGCTTATAAGTAAGTACGTAACAATTTTCACTAAACTAAATGTAAGTATAATCTAAAAAGATGATAACATCCAAAGAGATCGAAGTTTTAGTGTTTTTAAGCTAAAAACCGCCTAGTAGATTTAGGTATCAAAAAGAACGCTCAAATTATACAATTAAATATATTCTGTATGTTTTCGCCTCTACAAGCTATTTTGTAGAGATAAAACAACATAGATTTTGATAAATTCTACTCAAAACATTCTTACTTGACACAAACAATTTGGATGAATACGAAATATTACTTCATACTTGAAGTCACAGAGCGGTACAGACATTAGGATAAACATTCTGCCGAAATTACAGCACACACTTCACTTCAAAATGCTTGGGACGTGACATTTTAGTTCAAACCGTACTAACGACGAGTATTCTGGCAACACTTTCAACTAAATAACAATAAAACGGCTTGAGGGCCTTCAAGGCAGCAATGTACTAATAAAATAATTTCAAATATGTAGAGTTGTAGAGGGATTGTCGATAAATTTTGTAGTAAGAAACTAACTTTTTTTTTTCGCAATACTGAGCCGAAAATGCTTTAGAAAATCATGCAAATTACTGTTGAGAGATGTTCGTTTCCCTGCAGGCTTTCGTTATGTTAGGTACCGACATAGTGCTCCGCTGCCAAATAGTTATCATTTCTGTGTATGAGTTTAAAGGATACTGTAGCTACAGCTAGTGAAATTACTAAGCTTTTGACACTGATCAAATTGTCTCAAATCATTATGAGTTTAAAATTATTGCTAGTTAATACTAGCGCTATAGTAGTGTTTCAACGGACTGTGTTTTATTGTTCTGTGTAGCACTGTTAAAGTCATAGGCAGGCGTGATATCTTATCATCAGACGAGCACCTAGGTTGTTTCGCCACTATCAGACCTATTGGTGGGTTCGAACACGGTCGCACACCAATGGATTTTTCTATTCAAAAAATCTATGTGTGTATTTAAACACTTGCTTGGCGGTGAAGGAAAACATCGTCAGGAAACCGGCATGTAATAGAACCTAAAAGTTCGAAAACATGTGTCAAGTGCGCGAAAGGAGCCTCTTCAAGGCGCACTTCTTAATCCTTTCACCACTCTGGTTCAAAAGAACTTGTGACACAATAACAAGAAGAAGACCTATTAAAAGGTATAAAGTAAAAAGTAGCCCAAAACAAATTAAGCTTTAGCCAAAAAATCTCAAATACAATATTGGAACCGAACACAATAATAAGGAACGAGTCCAACATTTGTTACGATAAATGACTGAGTTAAACGAAGCGGCCTCTTTTTTAGCCTGTAAATCTGAGTCTGTCGCCTCACCATTTATTAACGAAGTCGGCCGAAGAGCAGAAAAAAGTTTATCGCTTTGTAACTGACGGGTGAGACGTGCTAATAGTTGTGCCTACTCGTAATTGGGACCTCCTCAATGTCGTCACTTCGAACAAGAGCAAAATTTTTTATTTTTATAGATTTATGTTATGACTAGCTGACGCCCGCAACTTCATTGGCTGTACGCCCTTTTTTCGTACGCGCGTACTTTAATTGACGAACCGAACACACACTTCAAATTTCAAACCTCTACGTTCAGTGGTTTAGGCTGTGCGTTGTCTGTCTGTTAGTCAGTTAGTCAGAACTAAACCTTTAATAGACATTGATAAATTTATTAGCTCTATCATCGAACATTTTAAGAAGTTTATTCATATTAAAGCAATCATATATTGGGTTAAACAAACTGTTAACCTATCTCTGACAGATTCGATACGAACACTATTGTCAAAAAGTTTGGTGATAGCACAGAGTATTAAGACATCCCTACACAAGTGATAGGGATAAAGTAGTTACAAACCTGATTAAAGACTTGTCTGACCACTGTTAAAAGATGTCTTTAAGGCTCCTAAATAAATTAACTTAGTTAATTTCACTCGATAGATTACTTAGAGGTCATAGACAAAAAAAGCAATTTCCCGAGGGGTATAAACATTTTTTTTATGATCCCTTAATTCGACGATCCTTAGTTATTTTTGTTTCATAATCTTCATCGCGTACTTTCGGATAAAACAATCTACGTTTATGACGCCAAATTTCTAGCTAGTTTAGCTCTGACTCTTACACTGTGACTAACAGACAGACGGACACCGGACTAAGACTATAACAAGACCATCATGACCTGCGTGCATCGTCGTTCGGTACGGCATAGAATTTCAATACAGCAATTTAATTTAATACTTCTTTAAATCGAAAGAAGGTATTATATATCTATTCAGCCTGCAACACCCACTGTTAGGTAAAAGCTTCTTCTCTATGCCACCACTTATCGGTCTTGTGCAAGACAAATCCATTGTGTGAAGATATCAATGGAATAAAATCCTCTGCCGTCCTTTCCGCCAATGTGCGCAGGCCATAAGTATCCAATTTTCAAATCAGAAAGCGAATGAAAAGACTATATTTGGAAAGTAACTAAAGTTTTCCCGTGCGAGTACCTGCCGCCTTACATTTTTCTTTCAAATGAAGAGAGCAACGAAAAAGTACTGTAACGAAAGTTAGGAACGAAGTAGTATTCTAACGATATCTTACTTCCAATTTCCTCGTTCTACTTCGTCGCAGGCCAGCCTAACTTTCTTCGCTCTATGTGAGTTTCGAAACCAACGAACTTGATACCATGCCTTTTTTGGAATGAGAACCGATATCTCTTTAATTAACATAATACAATATAATAATCAGCATAATCAATCCTATAATATTACTAGGACTCAGGCCTACTCTCGGCTAGGAGAGTGAATGGGTCTTAAATTCACTACGCGGACTCAATGCAGAATGGGGATGTCATATACCATAGAACATTTTTTCTTTGTTCTATGCTTGTTCGATAACGTGCCGATTACCTATAACCTCACTATGTTTTCCTTCGCCGTTTTAAGAACGTGGTGTACACACATAGATTTCATATATTGAAAGAACTTGCCACCGGAATTCGAACCCGTGATGTTACAATCGCAAGGCAAGAGCCTTATTCACTCGACCACCTTACCCTCTCGGACAGAAAATCGATGTATATGTAGGATGATTACCACGACGAGGTATGAATCAAAATATCATGCAAAGCTTTAACACAGTCAAACATACGTAATACAGGTATAAGTATGAATACGATTCTAATGCTCGTATGCTCGTAGAATGCTTGTCTGCCACAGGTTTAGTCATTTTCATCCACATTCAAAATACGACACGTCGTCGAGATAACGCGGATTTCGCTCGTTTAGTGTTTTATGAAAATTATTTTTGTCCCCATTTTACTCTTGACACCCGAATAGCGACAAATTACTCGGCCATTATTTTAAAACAGGGGCGGACGTAGTAGATACCTATTAACTTACTGGCCGATCGTCATTACGCATTCTCTGTAATTATTATTATTAATTCTTCCCACAACTAACGTAACGTAACTTTTCAATGGTACTTAATAATTTTATCCATTATTAGGTTATATATTTAAAAGGGTTCGTCCTGACTGACTGACTGAACGACAGAAAGACAGCCTACAGGCTAAACTAGTGGACGTAGACATTTGAAACTTTAAAGATGTGTTGGTCATGAGCTAAAGGTGCGATGGAATTTAGGAAATTCGTAACGCAAACGAAGTTGTTGGTGTCAGCTAGTCATGAAGCCATAACTTATTTATTAAGTTCTTACCTACCTGAGGGCTTCACGTCATTACAAAGTGTCATCAGCTAAATTAATTAATTGCCTTTCCATTATCTTGAAATATCATTGTACCTACATCGGTCCTGCGAGCAATATTTAGGTATATAACTATTTTCATCTGGAATTTTCCATGTGTACAGTAAATAAATAATTATCTATGTATCTTTCTATTTAAAAAAACATAGTTTTGAATGTCAAAAGCTGACTTGTACAAAGTTTTGTTTAAATATTTTGGCCCCATATTTTCAGTCCTTGATCCTTTCAATTCAGCACTGCAAAAGTTTCAAAATGGACTCCACCCCGTCCCGGGGGGCATGGAGTAGGTAAATAAACACGCTGATGAATTTAACTTTCCCATTTAACATTTATTACGTTGGAAAATTTTAATAATGAATTTCTAGCAAGGAAAGCAGGTATGCTGAGCGTGTAATATGATAAAATTTTAGCATAAGTATTTGTCAAAATATGAAAGATCTTTTTACCGATGAGAACCTGTAATAAATTATAACAATAAGTAAAAACAGTCACTTTTCTGTGTTCCAAAGCCGCTTTGTAGAAATTTAATGTCACAAGAAGAATTTAGGTGATAGCCTACGAGTATATGCCAAAAGGATACCAATCAGTCCTATTCTTCTATAACCGATTATAGAGTGGAAACGTTTACGTTTAAGACCAAAGCAAAACAAAAAAAAAAAAAAAAAAAAGCAAAGACCGTCGAATTCACTTCGACTAGTTATTTTCTACAAACTAGGTCAACCTGAAACATTTACCTACCATGTTAACTTCGTTCAATTTGAGATGGAGTAACCGCTTCTGTATCGTAACAAATAACTTTCAACTCGTATTCTCTCAAGGGGCAAATTGAAAAATTCCTGAAGAAAACGCGGCCTGCAGCACTAGGAAATCTTGGACATTTCTATGTCCGTTTTCGCGGACATTTATCTCCGTTTCACACATGTCCAGTCCACGTTTACTTGGTAATATACGAGTGTACAGTACATACTCACATTTTTGAAAATAAACACATAGGTATATACTTACAGAAGCGGATGGAAACGTTATCCTACGACCATACCTCAGCATTATAGTTGTGAAACACGTAAGTGTAGCCATTTTTTTCTTTGTAAGCTTTGTTTATTCTTCTCGTTTCCTTTTCTGTTATGAGTAATGGAGAGGCTGAGAGCGAGTGACGCGGGCGGTCGGCTCTCACGAGAAATACGTTTACAATGTGTTTGCGATTGTTGCTTTGGGTTGATTGTGAGATTTCCCGCCACTTATATGCGGGGACTGTCTCGCATTTTCCTTATACGCTCGTTTATTTAAATTTATATGTGACATTTCTTTATGGAGATGTGCTGGTTTTACGCATCATAACTTGGTAGTTAAACATTTGAAGTGTGTGTAAAGTTGAAGGTACCTAAAAACTTCCGTAATGATAGCAGGATGTAAAAAGTATATCAGCATCCACTCGTATCATGAAAAAGGAAAGAAAATTGAACTCTCCGAGCAAAACCCTATCTAATAATAAAAAGCTTTTATCTCGTTAGTACCTACCTACTATACTCATATCCATTTTCATCGGGTTCCCCCCAAAATACTCATGATCATAACCATTACATTCCTTAACCGTAATAAATATAAATAAACTCTAAATAAAAGTCTGAGTAATTGAATCCATACAAGGATTTGGGTTGTGGAATGTATATTTTACGTAGCGATAACATCGGGTGGTAAGCTGGGATTTTACAGTCCAATCCCTCTCATATTATTATGGTAATCGGCCAATTTCAATAAGGCATTTCGACGCTCAAGGCATTTTCTTTTAGACAAATCAGGCATGTGAGAATAATAGAACTCAGTCAAAGATTTCATTCTCGATTTGGTATCGTTCAATTTGGAAATCATACGTTCTTTATTTTAAAGAAAACACATACATTACTTTACTGTCGCATTGAACGTAACTAAAACAAAGTCATGTAACCCTGTATGAATTTAGCTGAATTATGTGTGCCTTGTGAGCAGTTCCTTGTATAAATTCAAACAAGCTTTGTGAGCTGGCATACGATGATATGGTGCTGCAAAGTTCTTATTCAGGCCGAGGTTCTTAGATAGAAGGCTTTAGTTACCAAAGAAATAGGAAAAATGAACAAAATAATGATATATAAATATGACTAGATGGCGTTGTGTGAAATGTCCAAAATATTTATATTTATTTAAAATAATGGGTTTCGATTTAAGTTACAATTAAGTTTAAATAAGGTATTAGTATGTCTTTAATATGAATGGTATTTGTTTACAAAAATAATATCACAATCATCTCATGATCTCAAACCGAATCCATTTCTTTACATTAGTTTTTTTTAAATTAAATATATCATTTTCATGTTTACCTACTCAAATACATACATAATTGGGGGCTTCCGCCAAGCATCGAAAATTTTAAAATAATGTTGCTAAGTAAATAATAACAATTGCCAAGAATGGTATATCATAAGTAATAAGTATGTATGTAATGCGGTTCATGACTCTTTTCAGGGAAAGATATGATATTTTACATGACAAGATTTTTTGCAATATCACAATAACTGGGTTTTTTTCTGGAGTTTATAAGTAGGTATGTTCTTGACCGTGCCAAAGAATAAGGAATATTATTACCATGCTAAGTGTGACGTCAAACACTACTTTCCTGCGTTGTCGTTGACTGTACCTACAAACTTTACTACTGCGTGTGTACAAGGAGGCTATATTTGTGGCCAAAGAGATTTTTTCATTATTTTTAGTTTCATTTAAATTACGTAAATATAAAGGTAAAACTGCAAGATATCCATTAAAATTTTATTCATGTTGCGGCGATAATAAAAAAAATACTTTTATGGTATTTTTTGGAGCTTCAGCCTTATATATATATTTATATGTATGTATTTTATATATATGGCAAAAAAGGACTCAACTCAGCGTTATGCTCATGCGTATGTTAACTCAGCCTTGAACTGAATGGAAAATTGATAGCTGGAGAAAATCCCGAGATCCCAAAAGACACAAGTTACTATTTCAATAAGATTGGATCCGACAGAATCCCAATAATTTTGGATGGTAACTAGGTCTTGCTTAATACGATATTATAAATCATATTTATTAGATTTTCTTCTCTTTGCCAATTGAAGTTCTAGCTGATAAAATTGACAATGATAATCTAGATAGATAGGCCTTTTCAGAGCTCGCAAGGTTTACGAGTCTGAAGTCAAATCCCAACCAGGTTATATAACATAAAAATGATTGGCTTAATTTGTTTTAGTCACATTTTCTACGTTTGTAAAAAGATTGATATTAACTTAATTATGGCTACTGGAAGCAACGTTAGTAAGGGAGGAAAGCACCAAAAAAAAATTACTTACTAAGGTGTCAGTATTAAATTATGTTAGATACGAGTATATATACCCTGTTGACCGTAGGTAGAGGCCTACACAGTGTCATGCCTTAGGAGAGCCTAAGGCATGCCACTGAGCCCGATCCTCGACTCTTCTCATCCACCTAGTGCCAGCTGCAATCGTGCGCAATAGTGCGCAGATTGCAATCTAGCCGGTTAAGTTCGTTCTTTACTCTTGCCAAGACGCGGTCTCCACTCAAGAACATGTTTACCACAGAACTACGTTCAGCTGTGGACTGCTCGTTGATAATGATGATCATGATGATGCATGATATTAACCAGAATAACCTGACATCACAATACCTACTTAGTAATAGGTAGATAAATCCGTATCTGGACAGTCATACGGATAGGAACGAGAGACATAGATTTATCATGCCTGAATAGCATCGTAAGCCAAATCTAGCTCGGTGCCACGTGGACGCAGCCGCAGAAAGAAGCTAGTGATTTATCAAAATGTAATAGCTTAGGGTGAAAGCTTGTGACCCCATTACCGAAAATCATGCGGTAAGCTTATGAGTGGCTCCCGATTAGAGCGGTCTTCCGCTTTAATTGGCAAACACTCGCGGTGCTTCCGCGGGAATTACCACAGGTATTAGAGCAATTTCCTCCAAATGAGCCTGGTTAACTACTCCATGCTTATTGTGATGGAATAAAGCGACTCTAAGCACTTACTTGCCGTGAACTATTCGTATGTATAATGAGACTCAATTACACAACGATTGGGAGATATAAAGTATGCTGATTTATTTAAAAACACAACCAAATTGTAGTTTTCTCTCTACTTCATGAGAACATGGTATTTCCATGATGTACATAACTATAGCAAAAACTAAATAAAACCTCGTTAATCGATCGGTGAAAAACTTAGTACCTAAAATAAACTGCTACGAACAAACCTTAGTACCTAATTGCTCTTTGATAAAGAGACGTCGAAACGTTGGGACGGCTAAAACTCAGTTACCTTTGAACTAAGCAGTGGGAATTCAAAAGTGAATTTAAGTTCTTTGTAAAGACAACTAAAAAACTGGGTGTATTTAGTTGTAAACAAAATTTAAACGTTTGGAAATACCGAAGACAAAGCTTAAAAATACGCGATTAATTAAAAATTGTGTGAAAACGATGTCATCTATTTGAAAATTGTGTGAAGGAAGACGGAAGTGTGACCAAATATTCTTATTTAGAATTTCGTGTTGAAATTATTGTTCAACAACAAAAAATGTACTATCCCAAAAAAATGTCTCGTATCCTACTTAATGCCTCTTCATAGCCGATGGGAAGAAATTTATAGCAGCTCGTAAAAAGTACATTGAGCGCGTAAAGCGTGCGAACTTTAGAGACTGGTTCACGTTTCCGTTCTCACGTCAACACTTCGTCTTCACAACTTGAAAGGAAATATTTTATACCTACCCTATTAATAATTGTGGTTAAGCTTGGTTATATGGTCCAATTTACGATTTCAAAGCCTAAAATCTAAATAATATTTGAATCTTACCGATACTGATGAGTTTTGTGAACGCAGAAGCTTAATTTGATGATAGAAAAACCAATTTCTCTCTACTAACCAACCAAACTATAGTAAATTCATGTTGTATTTTTTTTAATTATAACGTTTAACTTTTACAATTCAATGTGAGATTTTCATTTTGTGTATTTTCCGCTTAAATTCTATTACTTACCGGCGATGCTCGTATAAAGTTTGGTGGCCATTAATAAATCCTCCTGAGGCATCTTCGGCCCCTGGAAAAATACCTACTCAACAGTAAAAGGATCAATCTAAATTATTTTGAAATACTTGTTTTTCTTTGTTTTGTTCCAGATTTTTGGTTTAATCTCTTTTGCATTGAAATAATCTTATTTTACTTAAAAAAAAAAACATTAAAATCTTACTATTAAGAAAGGCGTAGTCTGGAATATAGTCCGTAATCTAGTTAGACATAGAACAAGTGCATAATAGTTCACTATAATAAGATTATAATATTTTTCTTCTATACTCTCCTCCGTAAACGGAATAGTTACGCACATATAGACCCTTTCAGCGGTAGGTGTAATACAGGTTGAAATTGTCGATTTTCCATTCCGTTCCCGTCCCGTTCCCATATGAAAGGATCTTAAACGTTTCTGAGAGCGTGCAGCAGCTGAAACAAATCGTAGGGAACGTCGACTACTGCCTTAATGGGTGTAATGGAAGCGACCGCCTATTGGCCGCGTATCTGAATGGAGCCGACTCCAGACGAAATGAGATGTTCTCGGTACACTTTATATCTGTGTGGTTTTTAAACATGCTCGTCTATCGGGATCATGAGCTGGGATGGAATATTGATCCCATCTTTTGTCTTGTCTTTTATCCTCTGTCTGTGATGTGATATTTGATTGCTACGATATACTTGGAATCTTTTTACGTAATCAGCGGAAAACTCAATACCTACAGAAATAGAAGGAAAAAATATTTGGATAAGAAAGAGTCATATTATTTTTACAGCACGCATCTGATCTGAATAGCAACGACGCGAACCACATTATTACCTAAGTACAGCACCCTTATAAAATTTAGCTTGTTGCTATTTGATAAGGGGCTTACTGGGATAAGATCTCTGCTTAGGTATTTTATATATATAAATGATACTAAAGTATATTACCTACTCTACCAGACAGTGTCATAATAGTCTATCCTTAGCTTAAAATGGCGTTTGTCACGCTTCTCAAGTTCCTCCGACTAATTCTTTATGAATCTCCGCTCGGATCCCAAGGCGTCATTTTATTTTCATCGCCGGGGGCTGCTATTTGCATGAAAAATGCTCCCGACACGACGCCGACGGCTCCGAGGTGTGAGAATAAATAATGAAGACTGCGGCAACAGTTTATTATTGCCATCGATCATAATCCAACCGGCCCAGCCCAGAACAGATTCTGATAAAGGTTTACTGAATAAACTTGGAACGACCTACCAAATATTTATTGTAAGTATTACGTTACGCGCTGCTGCCTGCAGCCTCGCTTGCGTAGTATCAGCATAAAAACGGCCTTTGTCCTTTTTAGGTCGTCATGTATCTGTTCTCAATCGTTTCTATATTTTGTTTAACAAAATCCTCACATTGTTTTACTTACTTTTTTTATATTTTTTTATTAGTGTCTGTTGCGATTAGTGTGATTTTTCATTGCAGCAGCTGATACTGGTCAAGTGGCTGCAATTTGATGCCTATTATTTAATTTATAAAATATATATATATTTTTAGTTTTAAGCTCCAAAATATCAAATATCTTTTATCACCGTGATTTACTTACTTGAAAACACCTTTTCTAAGAGAAAAAGTACGATCGAAAAATCAAGGAAATAATGCTTTTGTATATTTTGCCACACCTTGTCCACGCTATCTTATTAATAAAGTTGCGCTTGCTAGCATTTCGTTTATTTTTATCATTCTGCTAATTGTTGCCAGCGAAGTTCTTAAAACTATGCAGATACTTCAGATAGTTGAACAAATAGATAATTAACAATTTCTAAAACTCGGAGCCATTTCGTAGAGCAGCTACGAACTTCGTAGACATTCATAGGCGATGTTAATGAACTTTCCACGACTATTATTGGATAACCAACTAATCATTGGAATTATTCACAACAAAAGTCAAAACGCAAAATGCTATAATTACTTCTAAAACCTGTTTAAAGTTTGTGAGGTTGTATAGATAGATCGCTGTTAGTTTAATTACGCCAAAATTACTGAACCTATTGAGCTGATATTTTGTATGGGTTTGGTTTATGAGCTGGAAAAATACATACTTGATACTACTATGGCGAAATACCAATTTCAGCGTGCAGTATCTGTTTAAAAATTATTAAAATAGTTCGCGCCGATAGATTAGATTTGTAAATAACAATATGTAGAGCAAAACACCAAAATTTTGACCGCCGCCCGCAAAATAAGTTACCGCTAAAAATTAAAACTTAAAATTGTTTTTTGAGTCCAGAAGTTACTTTATCTTACAATTTGGTCCTCGCTCGACAATTTTGGCATGCTGTTGTCTCTCCGCATTTATTTTTCTTTGCGGTCTAATTTTCGTCTTTGTCTCAGTCGTTTTGTAACCAAATTTTACAAAATGAGGTCTACCATTGAAATGGAATTGGCGTTCACAATGAAATAATAAGTTTTCCGGACCCTTTTACTTACTAACAGTACAGCTTGATTTTTAATTCGATTCAAGCCTCGCCCGCACGTCTACTGAATATAGAGCGCTTTGATTGTGAAAACCCATTGTAATACAACGAAGAAGTTAAACATACTTCTTTGAGCGAAATCTCAGAAATTCTATGAAGTTTTACCAAAAGAATAAACATACTTTGCGGATAGTTTTCCGTTGGGAGATGTCCCCTGCAAGTTACGCATCGATGGATACCGGAACACCAGCGGATATTTTACCGCTAAGCAGTTATATTAAAAATTATGTGTACTGGTTTGAAAGATAGCGAGTGAAATTACCAGGCTTCCGAGGCTGGCTACTATAATATTTCAACGTGGAATGTTGCACTTACCTCTGTTATTTATATTAAAAGTGTAGCTCTGATATAGTTTTAGAAATGCCTCGACTTTTGATCCGAAAATCGTTGGTTCGAACCCGACCGTACAACAATGGATTATTCTATTAAAAAAATCTATGTGTACATTTAAACACGTGCTTAACGGTGAAGGAAAAGATCGTGAAGAAACCGGCATGTTATAGAACCTAAAAAAAAGTTCGAAAACATGTGTCAATTGCACGAAAGGAGCCTCTTCAAAGCACATTTGATATACTTTCACCACACTGGTTCGGAACAACTTGTGACACGATAAAAAGAAGTTATAAAAATGTCGTTAATACTATAGCATCAGGAACCCGTTGCTCGTCTCGTTACATAAACTTACTTACATAAGAAAAAACTACATTATTTACCAAGAGTCGGCCAAACATAGCGCGATTATTTGCACCAATTACCTAATCCACTTTACTTACGTTGTCAATATAATGTCGTAAGTTTCCCAATACAGACGATACTCCTATACCAAGATAAGAGTAACAGATGTAACACGTCCAAGTTCTGCCCGTTATTAATTTTATTAGGCGTGTTTGGCGACGCGCTAAGGAGGGTTTCCGGGGTTAGCAAAGTCGTAGCTATTCTGTGTCTTTGGGGCATTTTACCTGACTAAATTACACGTACTTACTTACCATTCAGATAAACACGGTGCTGTTTGAAGAGTTTTTTTTTACAGTTAATTTATTTTGCTATAAACAGTAAGAGTCCTCGGCAGTCCTCGAAACATTGAGTAAATGAAATTGATTTAGCACTAACATTTAGGTAACTTATTATTCAGTATTTATACAAGGTGTAAATTAATACCCCTAAAACTTTTTTTGTTTTTTTTTGCCAAGTCTATTTTTGACTCCGTGCCAAGACATTTTATTTTTACAAAAGCGAATTATTTTTACATATTTTATGAGGAACATAATACAGTGAGTGTTAGTTTACCATAATTGTGACCTCAGCTGCTACTAAAACACGCTAACACTTCCTGTCGCTTTGCACCTACGCGTAGGTACCTACTTGTGGTTTAACGGATGCGCCATACCACAAAGTTAAAAGGTATTACGTGGATGAGTTAAAGCTTTACCCATAAAGAAAGTTAACATAAAAAAATGGAATAAATTTGATGAAAAATCACATATTTCTACGTGAACTTTTTGCAATTTATGAATGAAAAACTTCCAAATTTCAAAAGTTGTAGAATAAAAGTTGTTCGCCAGAACGTAGGCAATACCCCCCTTCGGGCTTATAGGGACATTAATATACGGATAGTAGATTGCATGCAACGGTTATTTACCCAATCTGTAGCAACGGTCTGTAGCCCAAAAAAATTAATTTACCTAATTTTGTTTAAGTATCTTATACATTTTATTTAAAAGCGTGCTTGCAAACCTGAAAGGTGAATTTCAATAAAGTTTTCGTAGAAAATTAACAAAATAACATGATACTTAGGTGTTAATTAAATTAGATACAATACTATTTATTTGAATAAGAACCTTACCTACCTACTTAAAGGATCATGCCCATTTTTCAAACATCGCTTGCCACAAAGTTGCCGGGAGAAGACAAGCCCGCCACTATTTTTTGTCAAAACTGTAACGAAAGAGGTAAAACAGAATGGCGAGCAATACCATCTTATCATAGGTTATCTCTACCCCCTTATCCCTCAGCGCCGGCCCTGTCCAGACCCGTGTATCCTGTGAATGGACACTATTCGCCCACAGGGACGAATAAAAATAATTTAGATACACGGAGATTAACTAAATCCTATGATATATGAGGGTTCGCCCAAACATACGGGCTGAGCGTGGTCTCCAGTGCATTTGCAATAATTGGATTTATTCCACCTATTTTAGCTGTGATTTATTGGAATAGTACTACTTAGGTAAGTTCGTTAGGCATAATCAATGTTTTACTACTCATAATGAGGTGATATGCGGCTTTTGTGTCGAAGTTTTTTAGGCGTCCAAAGAATATGCTTAAGATCATAGTAGGTATATTATACTTTAGTACTGAAGGTACCTTATCTCTAATTTTTGCTAAACGTAATTATTATTCGATGGGGTATTCGATGCTAGCAATTTTCGTCCACGATTTCTTCTTCCTACCAATACGTCGTACCAACGCCTTAGGAAACTTAAAAAAGTCTATAATCTTTTCACAATAGATTCCATGCAACTTACCTACTGATCGCCGCGGCTTCTACCGTGGATATCGAGATAAAAAGTAGCATAGGTCCCTCTGCATCTCATGCAACAATACCTACAGCAAATATCAGCAAAAATTTTTGGTGTAATTGAGGGTCAACCTATTTAAATTTTTCGTCTTTCATTTCTACCTATTTCCACCAATCCTCCAAAAGTTTTGTGTCTGTAACATATTATATAAAATATTGAAGTACTAAAAATTAATAGGTTTATAATTTAATAACTAAAAAAGATTCTTAAAACTGTTACTAACAGTAATTCTAGTTTTAGAAAATACGTTTCCCTCAAAAATAAATGATTCCTTTATCCCAGTCGAAACGGTTTCCTCTGATAACAAGATTATTCTACACCTTACACAAAGATTTAGCAAAAAGAAGACAAATTGGTAGTCTTAACAAGTATTAAGTCTGGTTCTGGAAACCTTGGTAAGATGGAGACATCAAGTATAAAACTTCTTAAGCCATGATTAGGGTCACCAAGTTTAAGAACACGTACGAAGGTATATTCTTAGGTGCAAAATATTTTTTTCTCATTATAATTATTTACACTTGACTGATGTGTGTACCCCATTGACTATTTTTTGTCAGTTGCACCTTTACCTAAATAAATGTTTTTCCAGTCTATGTCTAGAGTAAAATGGGTATGGTTTCTATATTATTATTATTATTTGGTTCACCAACAGCTATCAGACAATTGTCTAATAGTTTTTTGTGTTGTAATAATAAATTATATCAGACTTTTTTACTTATATCTAGCTTATTTAAATTTATATACTCGTATTGTCTTAAGTATATAAAATACATTTAGTTTAATCTGGGAGCCCGGCAGGGCTCCCACCAAGTCGAGCAAAAAAGTGGCACGGCCGTACTATCCTTTTCTCGAAGCAGTTCAGGCCATTTTCGACCCCCTATAGCTTCGTTGTGGATAAAACTAGAAGCCTGAATTTTCAGTACCCAACTAAGCAATTTTATTACATATAATAATTGTATTACTTGTGAGATACATTGTGTTTTCATGCGATGGCCAAGTCAATCTATTTTAATTAAAACATAAAACATTTTTAATATTCATAATGGTCACTATAAGATGTTGTTAGGTTAGCTAATTACGTAATAACTAAAGACAGTAGATAGATAGATAGATAGATAGATAATTCTTTATTGCACACCACAAAACAAGAAAATAAACAGGAACACAAACAATATAAAAAAGTGAAGCACAATGGGCGGTCTTATCGCTAAAAGCAATCTCTTCCAGACAACCTTTGGACAGTAGGTCCCTTTAGTAGGGAAATAATAAAGTAACCGGCTTGGTGTTACATGGATCTCATCTCAGATTTTTTTACGGTAGAAAGCGAGACTTAGTACTTTTTAAAATTTTTACAAAATTGGTTTTGATGGCATATATTTGTGATAGCTCTGATAAAATAAGATAAAGTAATAAAAATCTTGCTAATATTGTAAATGCGAAAGTTGTTGGTGGATAGACAAATGGATGTTTGGGTAGATGATATATTTGTTGCCCAATTACAAAACCGGAAGTACTGAATTGATTGGGCTAGAATTTTGTAAATAGGCTTAGTTAAATGGACACAGGCTACTTTTCATCCTGACAGCAGATAGTAAATAAACAAACCAAGCCAAGTTATGCTATTTGTATATGTTTAGATTTATTTAAAATCACAGCTGCGTTGTTCATAGGGTGGAGTGTCGGATGTTTGTATATGTTTGTCTATAAATAGGTAGGTGTTTGTTTCTCAACCTCGCCAAAACTACCGAACCGATTTGCATATTTAGCATAGTTGTTCATAGTTAGAATAACTTTATACGTATACCACGCAAGCGATGCCGCGAGCAGGGCAATGTTATTCATTACAGTTAGCGACAAAAAAATATGAACATTTTTCATGATCATTCAATCAATACCAAAATATATAGATACCACAAATTGTTAATTACCAAAAAACTTAAATGGGCAATGCATACTACGTTGTATCTGTGCAGTCAGAATTTTGGGATTCTACAAAATGACAGAGTGACAACGGGGCGAGTGCTGCGCCCGAGCCGAGCTGTTGCGAGCTGGCTCGAGCTAGGTGCCCGGGTTTGCCAAACGATAAATGAAACTTAAATTATTATCAATGATACCTACCTATTGATGCAAGATCAAAGACCTATTGAGAGATGAAAGAAAAACGACTAACGGAAACAGTTGTCCAATTTTTATCATATTTATACTGAAAAAAATGACTTAATTTCTTAAAGTTTATTTTAATTACGTAACTGAACACAGATATGGCAACTGATAATCCATATTATACATTCAATCAATTCCAAAATATGGATTGTTTTAAGGCGCCCTTAGAATATAAACTTATTGTAAACTTCTCGATGAATAAATAAATACCTACTAAAATACAAAATCACTTGTTTACTTAAAAAAAACAAGATAGGATAGTACCTAAATACAAAATATAAAAGTGTTCAACCACTTATGTCGTTGTTTGTACCTTACCTACTCGTACAAGTAAACTTGCTTTCCAAATGTTTGCGTCTAAAACCGTGGCGGTTGTGGTCTCTGTTATCTTTTCTTTCCACGCCCGCCTTTTCTCCACCTAATGTCGATTATCTTAACAAGTTTCGTAAGAAAGACCATTACACAAATGCAATGTTTCCTCGACCCGCAGTCCCCAACAATATGGTCGTTTGGAAACTTCGATCGAACACAACAATTCAATTACCGCGACTAAGCAATGTTGTAGAACAAACAATATGCAACAACAAAGTGGCAAGAAGCGGAGATAGGAAGTTCGGGTTCAGGCGATGGACTCAAACAAACATGAGGCAAGTTGGTACCGTGTTTGCCTTGCCATACCCCGCATCTTGTTGCTCTTAAAATAAGGTGAGAGGTTTTCTACACAATGAAATTGTTTACGTAGTGTTTACCTTTTTAATTTGTAACGTAGTGTATAAAATATAAACAACCTCAACCCGACAAATACATTTTTTTTCGATCTTCTTATCGTGTCACTATTCATAGAACACGAAAGGAGCCTCTCCTTTCGTGCACTTGACACATGGTTTAGAACTTTATTTTAGGTTCTATGATATGCCGGTTACCTCAATGTTTTCCTTCACCGTTTTTTGGTGACATCACAAGCAAGGCATTTTCAACAGACTTCAAAAAGGAGGATGTTTTCAATTCGGTTTATTTTTCAAATGTTTGCTGCCTGAAAAAATTCTGTTTGAGAGGATATACTTTCAGATTGGTCCCATAGAAATTTTATCAAAATCTGTTCAGTAGTTTAGTTTTCAACATAACTGAAAATAATTATGTCGGTGAATATACTTCGAAATTGCGTATTTTGCTTTCGTTCCTTTACACTCCGCCCTGCTCCGTATCAGTGGGAACGCACCCTTATTCCAGTTGTCCTCCACCTGGTGCCCCCTCACTGGGGGCAGATAGTTCGTGTTTGTTGACCAATTAAGGAGCAAATGTCAGGAACAGAATCTTCATTAGTAGGCAATAAATATATGGTAGGAGAGTGATTTATCTTCTAAGATAGGTCAACACACTTATATTATAAATGCGGAAACTAATTAGGATGAACAAATAGGATGTCCGTTGATCAATGACGTTGTTATAGATACTACTGAAAAGATTAAGCTAACATTTGGTCTAAATAGAGCTTAGATATTATGCCGATAAAAAGGCCAAACCGCGGGCTGTAATTAGTAGACAAAAATATTCAGCATAGAGCAATATTCTATAGATAATTGAAATGTTGTACCTACTTATTCAAAACGATACGTATTTAAGAAAAATATTATTATATCCTGAGGCATCAAAAAATCCTATTGGCTTGGCTTGGTCCTGACTGACTTACTGACTGACAGTCAACGTACAGGCCAAAACAAATGAACGTAGAGACTTGACATTCCGAGAGTATATTCGTCAAGAAGTGTAGGCGCATACTAAGATGGGAATTTAATTAATTCGCAGCGCAAACGAAGTTGTGGGCATCGGCTAGTATAACTTTTTAACCTATTCACACATAGGTAATGGAATATGGAGGAATAGGTACATAGGTATAAAATAGGAACGACTTAATGGCACGTGTGGTGTAATTTTCGTTGTTCGGAATAATCCGCAGGTTGATTCGCATGAAATGAATTATCCGGTTGAGTGCAATTGAATTAACCGGCGCACACACGATTAATATAAAATTAAAGTGACAGCAATTTGCGAAACAAAGCGCTGTTTTATGCAAAGCGTGCAACTATTGTGGTTGTGATTTATAAACAAGTGCTTACTAGAAACCGTTGAGGGCGTCCCCTGCAGGATGCTGTCTAGGTGCGTTAAAACACAGTACCAGATATTCTGTTGCAAAACAGTAATGTGTTAGCATTACTGTGTTCCGGTTGGAATGGTACTGCACCTAGTAAAATGACTGAGCTTTCGAGACTGAACATTAAAAATGTCTTAAGGTGGACGAGCACTATAGCAGTATTGCGCGAGCCTATTGGAATCAAAGCCATGTGTAGCATTGTTATGGTTATGGGTAGGCGTGATCTTTTACCATCAGGAGAGCACCTAGTTAGACTCGCCACTTGTAAAAAAAAAACTATTTTCATAAGCTAAGCTGCCTTTTTGTCTCTGCAGTAAGCAACGAAAATATCTTATCAAAAACTAACACGCGTAAATGAACGCGTTATTACATCGAATTGCATTGCAAGGTCAGCGATTTTGAAAAAAAAATGTCAAGACATTCAACACAATGCTGATAACTGAAAGAATACTATACTGCTTTGTAATAAGACATACATAGAAGGGGGAAGACGGGAATCAAACCCACGTAGCAGTACAAAATACTTGCCATGCCACTCGACCATCAGTGACAATAGGTCGCGTAGCTACGCAATATCTCGCATAAATAGCAGCTCGTTTATTATAGCTAGCAGAGAGTATCCTTAAGCCCATAGTGTAGCGAAGGTGTGATCAAAAAAATAAAAATAGGAGAATATTGTTGTGTCATTTTTGCAGACGTCCTCAGAGCACAATCTTCACACAAATCTCTCACAGGGTTTCGAGCGTGTGACAGCCACTTTATTTTTTGCAGCAATAAAAGGCAGCTTATATTATTTTGATAGTATCTGAAGCCTCGATATTAAAGTTTTTCGGTTGGATTGTTTTGTGACGGCTCGCTTATATTTTCTAGTTTTGTTTTTCTGATACAATTTCCAAGCCTGATATTTCACGTACCGTTATTCAAACAATTATTCAACTTTTGAAATTTTTAGTTTTTCATCTTTTAAATCATGGCTGAAACCAATCACGTTCATTTTTAAAACCAAACATTGAGAAACCAAGAACAAATAATTACTAACTGATTAAAAATGTGATGTTTTTTTTTCTTATTTTGATATACTGGTGGAAAGTCCTGCTAAAATTAATATCAAATTATCCATTTACATGTCATTTGCGCAGGAATAGCGTAGGAAGCTCTGTAATCCCCAATGATTTTATGTTTGGCCATTTACTGGTTCCGCTTTCTTGAATTTATTAATTTAGTAGCGCCGCCCTATAATGGGCTCATCTACCATTGTTACACTGATCTTGTTAGCCGGGGCAGACCGGCTACGATCCTTTCATCTGAGGACAATGCCGGGGAATCACAAAATCGCGGATTTATGCTAAACCATAACAAGCTTAACGTGTTAATTAAATGGAGCTGTGACAGACGTGTAGCCCGGGCACAGAGGCACCCACGATACGGCTAACGGAGTCAGTGATACCACCAACACAGAGTTCCGTTTTTATTTGTTGATTTCCGATTTTACGAGTATTTTCCATCCAGATGTTTCCAATTTTATGATGTACTTTATCTTATTTTTTAAGTCGTCTTTTATCTCTACCTTCGAAGGACTAATCGGTTCAAATATACTCGTCCTTGTATTTTTTCTGAATAGATTTAATGCGTACAAGACATACTGTGCTGTGGACTAAAGTAGGCTAATGATGATGAATATGTTGTAACTAAGAATACAATATTTTATGATACTTTCCTTGGCTACGACCCTGAGCTGTGATATTTTTGTGAAACAAAGACTCACATCAGAAGTTGTGCTTTTAACATTAATTAAAAAATTTAGCAAAGCAGGAATTTTGCGCGCGTCTGTGTGTTGTGGTCTGTTCTTTTATTTTTATTTCTATCGTTCGTTCCCAAAATATTTGCATTACTGTGTTCCAGTTTGAGGTGGAAATTCCAGGGAAATTCAGACCGTCCTATGTACTTAGGTATGTAGATAGGAACTCGTACGCTTAAGTCTCAACTCAACATTAAGATAAAAGTAACTATTCATTATTTGAACATACCATTCATTATTTGAACATACCGTTAGTAATTTTATTTGTTCTAATAAAGTAGGTCAATAATTTACGAGCGTTTGTGTTTTTCAAACACGCTATGAACCGCAATTTAGTACAAAACGGTTGGAAAAAGCGTAATAAAACTTGTTACCAAAAATGTGAAGTTATGGTACGAACATATAATAATGAAGTCAACGGTTTTCTCTTGATACATAGCTTTTATTGAGACCTTTGATCGATTGTATGGGCGAACCTAACTCTAAAATAATAATGTAATAGAACAAAAATTATATTTTGATTCCTGCGTATTTATTTATTGCCTATTTGAGTAGGCAAGTAGGTAGGTATACTTTTTCACAATGATGTAATGAAAGAATACATTATTATCGGAAACCACTTAGGAACTCGCCATTAAACCTACGATAAAACGGAACTTTCGCAGGAGCGAGCTCATCTTTTCAATTTTTGATTACGAAAGTTTAACTATAGTTGTTTTAAAAGTATTGGATGAACGTAGATTCTCGATCTTTCGCGATATTCTCGAACAAAGTTAATTTAACTCCCGTAGCCTTTGCCTCTAGCGAAGATTAAAAATAAAATGACAAGCTCACCGCTGCTTTTCACCAAGTGGAAAGAAAATATTTTTACTGGCTTGTGTACTGTAAGTACTTACTTAAGTTAGATGTTAAAACTTAAAGTTACCTATCATATAGGTATGATATCATTGCTTTCTGAAGCCCGATCTGATATATTTAAAGCCAGAATATGTATCTACTTCCCGTCGGTCTTAAGAGGATATGTGAAACTGTCAGAAATGACAGCTGCCGAATTGTAAGACAATAATTAATAATTAATAGCGCAATTAGACACCTTATCCCGAGGGAAGAGGTTAGATATAGATTTTTGTCGCTCAAAAGTAACGGACGTAAGCGACAAATGATAAAACATCGTATTGATTGAAAATGATTGAATTTATAAAAAAATCCTTTTACATTTATCTCAGATCTGTGATTACTCACTCAATAGTAAAATAAACGTAAATATTCTCTAAATTCGGAGGATGGATGAAAATCAGATTTTAAGAGAGCCTATTTCTAAAAATAAATCTATCGAGAAAAGTTTCACCAATCGTGTTTCTGTCTTACGTTTATTTAGATTATATCCTCAAGTAATCACTGTATTAACATCAAGTTTGTAAACTGTACCGTTACCGAGTAAGAATGAAACGCAGCAACTCCAAATTTTCACAAAGCCTCTTAAAAAAGGATATTAATAATGATTGGTAACTCTCGGATTAGTAGAGCATCAAAGGTTGGCAAAGCACTAAACATCTGCGGCAGAGTTTATTGCTTTGTCAACAAAAGCTGAAGTTCTGTCATTCTTTGAATAACTGACTTGTTAGGTACAAAATGTTACAGTTAGTCCTACTAAACTGAAGATATCTGATTGTTTCCTTCTAGGCCTGATGTGTAAAACTTTCTGCGGACTGTACCTAGGTTAGATTTATGTGGGTTTAGGTTTTAGCGAATCTGATGACGTCGTAACTGTTCGTTTCTGGTAAATTTAATCTTGACTGCTGAAATATTGCTTGTAATAAAATGGATAAATCACTTACATCGGAATTCGTTCAACTGAACCCAAACCGAACCCGACCTTTAGTAGAACTTATAACTTGACTAAGTATGTTTTGTACTGTACATAGTTCCAGTTTATAAGTTGAAGTAAGTAGAATATCGCTCGCTACGCTACCTATGGAAGTTGAGTTTTATGATTAACTAGGCACTTGAAACTTTTCACGCTTTGCAAAATAGCTAGTGCAAGTTATTGTGCAAACCAAGATGATAAAAATAAGTTTTTATAAGTATACTTAATATTATTTAAATTGGAACTCGTTCTGCAGTTGCAACTTTTTGTTCTGACTTTATGAGTGGTTTAAAAAGTAGAGCAGCCTATTAATGAAACGAAAAATGATCAAGACCCACTAGATCATAACATAGAAGTAAACATATGTAGAAGATGGACATCTAGTATAAAAAAAAATTGGTCTCCAAGATGTATATACAGAAACAAATACATATAAAATAACCAAACTATACTAATTTGACAGCACTAAAAATGTTGCTGTCCCTTTTATAACGATCGAAATAAAAAGGATGGCATTATTTTTGGTGCTGTCAAATTAGTTTATTTTAGTATTGTCGACATCTGAATAAATATTCTACTTCCTAATAACCTACTTTAATATTAAATGGGAGCTTTTTTGCTAAGCTAATTACAAAAAAAAAAAATAAGTAGGTATTCAATCAATTATCCAGTTCCCATAGAGATTAGATTGGGGCTAGAAGGCGTTGTGTGAAATGACCAAACATTATTTATTTATATTAATTATTATGCCCCTATACTACACCATAATACTCGAGTGTTTAACTTCGCAAGCCGCACAATACGGGCAGTCAGTTTAAAACTTGTTAATAAGCCGACCTATGCCTGTCGTCAGTTTTATCTTAATGGCTTTGAGAAACTCGATATCGTTCAGCGACAAGATGCTTTTTATCCCCGCAAACGGCTCCTCGGCAAACAATGACTCAACTTTGAATTAGTTTTGGCTTGATAACACACCGCTGGGTTTCCTTAGTACCTGCTCATTTGGAATATTTTCCAGTTGTTGCGCATTTCCAACCTGGATCATCATAGAGACTACGATTGTGATTTTATCCTTTGACAAGATTTTGGACAGCGTCGTTTCCAACTCAATTTTTCTGTTTGATGACGACACCGTGGCTTAGTTGGTAGTGTCCCTGCCTACGAAGCTTGGTGTTCCGGGTTCGATCCCCAGCCGGGGCAAATATTTGTATGACGAACACAAATGTTTGTTCTCGGGTCTTGGATGTTGTCATGTCTTGTTTGTGTCCATGCCACACAGGGAATCCTAGTGCAGGGGTGTGAGTGTGTGAATGTTTATGTTTATGTTTTATGTTTATAATACGGAAGATAACCGAAGAAAAGGTAGGTACCTACCCGTCTTGTACGTAGACACACATGTATCGGGCAAGTAGGAAACCATTTGAAACACAATTCTTATCATTCTTTTGTAAAAGCCGACCCGGAGCTGATGATGATTTTCCTTGTACCGTGTCGTCCACGGAGTTAACTAACGTCCTATTGTAGGTAGTGGTCATTTATGAGAGGGATAATAGCGTTGGAGTACAATGAAGATAATGTGGAGATAAAACGCTTGTGCCTCTACAGATAACACTATTTCCTTATTTCGCTTCGGTAAAACAAGAAGATAAACGTTTGTGTGTATTGTAAGAAAGGATAAGGTAATGTAGCAAACTGTACATATGATGATATTAAACTTATTAAATGTGACTTCTCTTACCATTTTTCCTAAAGTTTAACTCTCTCATTATTAATATTACTTGGCGCAAAAAAATATTAAACAGTATAAAAATTGATTATTTTAAGTTTAGAACAAATCTAGTTTTAACAATTCCACAAGCGAAACATACGTGGCTTTTTAGCTAAGCCTATTTTGTACTGAGTTTTATTTGGCTCTAAACCAAGAAATCGAGGTTTGAAAATTAGGGCTCGGATCGCTTGAAAAAAATATTGGTCCCTATTTTCATGCCAAATTATTTATTGTATATTCTCTAAATTTTAAATCTTGAAACAAAAATAAGAATACAGCAACGAACGACTTCAAAGCCAACTTACACTTGAAGCACTTAAGTGGGTGGAAAAGGTCGGCCGACAGCCAAACGTTATTGAATATAAGGAATATGAAGGCGTCCCGTGGGGTTAAAGTACCGGGGGCAAGGATTCGCACACGATGCATATTCAGCGGTTGACACGTAATGGAATCCATATAGTGAAGTGACGAAAATGAAATTGGGATTTGTAGGAACGAAAAACGTTCTTGGCGTGGGCTCTACTTGATAGCACAGCTGTCCCCAAACCACAGAATAAATAAGAGTAGATAACATTAGGCCCAAACATCGTATTCAAAATGATTATCCTCACAACATACCTATTATACATATGTAGAAGCTTTTCGTAGATAAACGAGATGAGCTCGAAGTACTTCTGATGGAAAGAGATCATGCTAGCCCACGATCAAAACCGTGCTACGTATGGCTTAGAATTACAAATGCATCGAACTAACTATCACATTCAGGAATTAAATAAGTTTACTACAGCATAAACTTTCTAGGTCCTTCATAAAATAAGTTTTGTCTAAAATTGCCGACTGGTACGCTTTATTCCCGATATTTCCAACAGAAGCAAACGCAATAATAGTCGGAAGGAGGTATTTTGCGGAACTCTTTGCGTATTTTTTACGAACGCTCGCCAGTGGATATTGCGACGACATGTGGTCAGGAGGTTACCTATTATTTCAAGCACAGGCGGTGTCTTGTTTTATTTGGCTTCTCTTGTTCGGAATATAAACGAGAGTAGTTCGATAATTTCTTGGAGTTCTTGGAAGATAGTCAAAGTTTTGAAGTCATTTATAAATGTAGCTATCCTAATGCTAATTCCTGTCATATCCTTTAGGGTATGGAAGTTTAGTTACAAATATTTGTTCCTGGTTAACCTTAAGTTCATAGCACACAGGCGCCTCAGTCTCTCGGTGCGCTCGACTTAGGTGTGTGGAGCACGCGAGCACTCATTATGGAAAATTTTGAAAGTCGTCGTCTAATATCCCTTTACAAGGAACATAAAAGAATTTAATTATATTAAGAAGAAAGAAAATAAATAAATATTAATTGCCACAGCAATTCGACATTGTTGATAAAAATTTGATTTGCAATCAGTTCTAAAAATCATGTTGGCAAAACCAAGTTGGTTTATTTTGACTCTACTTTTAGCTCAGAAAAGATTTTTTCAAAGTAACTTTACTTTTATTTTTAAGTGTTATGAGAACACTTAAAAAAGTGTTTGTAGCACATTTTATACGTAGAGTTATTTGTTTCTTAATTTCAATAATTAGTCAATTGCTCTACATTTCATGAGTATAATTCTAACCAACTTTAATAACTCTCCCGGTGTTACTAATATACAGATAATATATATAATATAATAAATACTATAAATTTTATGCGTTTCTACGCACAGTTGCAACAGTTACACCAATTACCCTAGTCTGATAACACTGCAGTCGGCTCAAAATATACCCTCGAGCGTTACGTAGAACACACCTAATTAGTATAAGGTACGCTGAAGCTAGAACCTAATTTGTTATGTTGTTATCTCTAGACAAATAGTACGCTGGGGAATGCTGTTTCAGTCTATTAGATTAGCTATTTATGTGTAGCTTAGGACTAGGATTATTACTTAGTTCTTGCTAAATAGGACCGCGCGTGGCCCTTAGTTGTGTAAAAGATTAGATTAAATTAGCTTATATTATGCCTGCAGCTTCGCCCTAGTGGTATCGAGACAAAAAGCTACCTATATGTTTTTCCAGCGCATATATACTAGTATATATACCTACCCATACTAAATTTTAGCTCAATCGTTTCAATAGTTTTAGTGTGATTAAAGTACAAACATCTATCATCTATTCCTCCATCCTCACAAACCATCACCTTTTAAAATATACGTAGGATTAGTTGGTTAATACAGTTCCGGGTTCAATCTCAATTTGCAATGCTTCGATGGCTACAGACATTTGAGACATTGCGCAGGAAACAGCCTGCTGATAAAATATACTTAGAGCTTGAAAGGGTTGAGGACTATCAATGCACATAGTGATTTTTAATTGATGGATTCCAAAACGTGCATTCGTTCGATGCACTTGCTGGTGAAACGCAATTTAGCGCGATTTTTTTTCTTTATCTTTTGGCATCGGCAAAAACGCGCGTCTGTAGCGTGATCTTATTCGATCTAATTCTTATTTATGACTTGTAAAATGATTAAAATCGAAACGATCGCGCGATTTTTGTGTTCTTGCACATCAGTAGCTACCTACTTACCTATTCCTGTACTTACGTACAGACTAAATCATCGAAAATCCTTGTAAACATGAATAATGACAGTAGATTTAAGGGATTGGTAGGGAGGTATGTGAAATGAGCAAAATGGTACGGCATGAAGATTTTCTGAAATGTAAGCCATTTTCATGTTGCTGAAACCCCTATAAAAATGTTTGTTCGCCTTCATTACATCTTCGAACACATTTCCGTGATGTTATGGCGAATAAAATTGGGTTTCTGTTTTGTAGAGCCTGTAATTGAAAAGCAAGATAATGTAACACAACATTCGGAAAATATCAACGTCATTTGGTTATCGTTATCAACGTATTAACTATTTGGATCACCTACACTATACTTAGTTTAGGTTAAATGTTAGTTTCTCATAAATAATAATATAAATATACCCAAGGCTTTGCTTTAAAATTTTTGTTTTACCCGGCTGCTAAATAGTAGGGTAATAAAAAAGAATAGAATAGTTCATAGTACACCTATCATACTAACTTACAGTGTAATAATGAACATTTTATTAACTATTAAACAAAAAAAAAATACAAAATATGCAAATAATACGTAGTCAGACTAAATCATAATAACTATATTATATTATTAGCATAGTGCTTAATATTGTTAATTATTTGTCTAGTTGTCACAAATAAATGATCTTTTACTTTACTTTACTATAACCCAATGGATGAGAATAGGGCAATCGAACTTAAATAGCTGAAAAAAGCGTCGTAGTTTCGTCATATCGTTGAGATTTAAGACATCAATAATAAGCTAAGACGTGGTGGCCGAGTGGATAAGGCCCTAGCGCTTGCGATCCGATGGTCGCGGGTTCGAATCCCAGTGTCAGTCATGCGACACACAGTCAGTCTCACAACGATGAAGGAAAACATCGTGAGGAAACGTTGGCATGTCAGAGAACAGAGAAAAAAATATGGTCTGTGGCATGTGACATCAACCAATCCGCATTGCGTTGGAAAACGCCATCGCTCTCTTAGCGGATAGTAGACCTGAGTCCCAGCAGTGGGAACAACTATAGGCTTGATTATGCTTATGATATGTACAGTCGGCACTGTAACAACCAGCTTACGCCGGTGTTCTTCTTTGATTAAATCACTCTGATATGATGTGTATGTGTGAGTGGCTTAATCACAGCAGTACAAACCAGCGTAAGCTGGGTGTAAAGACCATTACTGAGCCGACCCTACATGAAATAACTTAAGAATATGTCCCTACCGAAACTATTCGTGAAAACGAAAAGTGCAGTAGTTAGATATTTCTATTTTAACTTTATACGTAACACTTAACTTTTATTCACTTCATAAAAGTTCACCATAACAAAACGGCCTCTATATACATATATACATAATGTACTGTAACTACCTGTATTACTGATAATATTCAAGTTAAAAGGCGTATAAATTACCCTGAAAGCTACACCCACGTACGCTATTATGCTTGGATTTTATGGTTCATACCTACATTACGTTGTAACATGTTAATTTTCCGACCCAAAAGTTACAGAAATTAAGTTTCTGAAATACACAAAGCACCTCCACCCTACTAGGTGTAAAAGTACCTAAACACTAGCTAAAACATATTATTGTATGTTAGGTACTTCATAGTGTAACTAATATACCTACCGAACTTTTTCACAATTCAAATTATGCATCAATATCTATAAGAAAGTGTATACTCACTGACTAACTGATAGACAACGTACAGACCAAACCGCTGACCGTAAAGACTCGGAATTTAAAGGGTATGAATATGTTTGGCAAGAAGTGTGGAGCGTCGTAAGAAAGGTATTTTGAGAATCCGCTACGCAAACGAAGTTAGTAGGTGTAAGATAAATAGATTCTTATACCTATAGATAAACTGTAGATGTCCTATACAGATGTTCTCAGATAAGTAGGTTTCTCTGTGATCCATGCCAGTGACGATGACCTAGTAAGGAAAATTAGACACAAGTTCCGAGATCAAAGACTAAAAACGCTACAGGCGTTCCTTCGTCTCTTCGTCTCTCTTTCATAGACGACAAAGTACCGACTGCGTGCATGTGCAACTGAAATCAACAATACTTTTCTATCAAATAATTTTGTTTTTTGTATACTCGTGGATAAATAATAATTTTAAAAATGTACGAGTTAGTACTAACTTATATATATATATAAGTTAGTACTAAACTTATATAGTAGGCTCTGCAACTTCAAAAGCTCATTGAACTCTTGAATTGAGCTATTCGTCATTTTAGTAAGACCTTCTAAAATGACACTCTAGACTCGCACTATATTTTAATAAGAGGTTGAATGAATTTGAATTAATTAAATTTTGCTAATACTAACGTTTTAATTTTATCAAATCAACGGTTTTGTCACAAGCGTTGGTAGGATAGGTACAGTCAGCAACGCGATCAGGTAAGTCTGATTTATGAAGCTCTACTTCCAGCTCCGGTTGAATTTCTCGAGAGCAAATGCCAAAACCATTTTCTTTGGAGAATTTGTATTGGCTGCTATGAATGTGTTAAATATCTGCCAAAACCTAACTAGAATGTGTTAATATAAAAGCTACCACATTTATGTGCTTTCCGTGCGTACCCAGGTGTTCTTGAGCGCCCACGTCAATAATATAAGCGTAGTGTTGGATGACAAGGGCTGATGGAATGACGGTCTGTGGTTGATAGAATTAAGCCAACTACATAAAGTCCTACCAACTTATCTGTGAGGTGGCAGAAAATGGAACTACAGCCACTCACATACAAAGATTGATTCAACTGCTATTGCGAACACAGCGACGCTCCTCAATTCAGATAAGTTGGTAGGACTGTACGTACATAATTGCCAAAGCGTCATCAAAGCATGCCATTATCGCGCAACACCAACATACCTAGACGGAGACTTTCACACCTTTTGACACCTTCCTGTATAGGACATAGTACTGTACTCTTTGACTGTTGTTCGTACTTGTTTTGTTCCGTTCAAGTTTACTTGAGCCGTCAAGTACACGCGTGGGCACTACGAAAATTTAATTTGTTTGCGCAAATCTAGACTTGTGCAAGTGTATCATACGTGTGTAGCCGGCATAAAGAGTTACATTACAAGAAGGCTGTGTCAACCAGTAGATGTAACTCCCTAGTTGATGATGAGTAGTACCTAATCCTACAAGTTTCTACAGCTTTTTTAACCTTTTGAAAATGCGGACCTGAAACTCCTTAATGCAAGACCTAAGATCCAGCTCTATCTTAGTGTTTTACTGTGGTTTTCTATAAATACAGCAGTCTAATGCAGATAGGACCTCGCATTTACCGTGTGACGCAGAAAAATGAGGATTCCATTATGTAAATCGGTTTGTTACCGTTCCGAGAGTCGTCAAACGTCGCTATAAAAATGTAGTCTCGTTTCATTTCAAGCGTATCTTTCCTTGGGCTATGATAGAAGATCGAGACTTTAGATATTGAAATGTTCTCGCAGAGTCAGATAACCCCGACTCTTCTTGGTAATTGATTCGAGCTCAATTTCCGGAAATCCATAGGAGTGATCAACTAGATTATGTACAGTTCAATCATTTATTACTTCATTGTGAAAATACAAAAACAAAACGATTGGGCTATCTTATCATTTCATAAATATACGATTGCAAACGAAGGCAGCTTAACTTATCTTTAGATTTCAGTATGTAAATGTAAATGGACTCCCTTTTCCGCACTTAGACTCCTGTTGGTCCTTTGTGCGTCGGATATTTGATTTCAGCATACTGAGGGTGCTTCTTTAAATTTATTGTCATTATTAATTAAGAGATACATTATATTATACTAGCTGGTGCCCGCGACGTCGTCTGCGCAGGTATCTTTATAAATTGTAGCCTATGTGTTATTCTGATGTATAAGCTATATTATTGTAAAGTTTCATTAAAATCCATTCAGTAGTTTTTACGTGAAAGAGTAACAAACATCCATCCATCCATCCATTCTTACAAACTTTCGCGTTTATAATATTAGTAGGATTATGATACGAGTATACAAGAGTAAGAACGTACAGGCAGTAACAAAAAGTGCTGAACAGGTTTTGAACCTCATTTTTATAGAAATTACCTACACCAATTTAGGTCTGTGAGTAGAAGTTCAAATAGTCCAACTGTCATGTTGACTGTACATACTACTTTAGATACACATTACGAATTTACGAATTCAGATTATTCGTACTAACCATTACCCCAAAAGTGCGTTGACACGTAAGTTCTTAGTAGAGGTATGTAAGCGTTGTAGAGCTCACCCAGCAATGGCCGCGAGATGTAATATAAAGGGTCTTACACCGCAAGGCAGTAATTTGCACCTGTACGCGCAGATATTATCTGAGAAATTCTCACTAACTCCCGCCTGGGTCGTGGAGCCACATTGAAAGTATTTTCGGTGACCTGCCTATTGTTATTATTAAAGTAGGTATCTGTTTGGATCCCCTACTCAACAATATTTTATCTTTAGGTAAAATATAATATAACTAGTAAGTTTATTAAATTATTTCTGAAAGTAGCGCGCTCTCCAATCAACTTGACTTGATTTTTCAGCAATTATTATATTTCACGTCAATTGAATTTATTTTATGGAATAATTTATTTAATATAGTAGGTACCTATCTGATGATGGATTATCTGTGATACATAATATGTGACACATAATATTTTTATCATCACAGTTTTTACGTGGACTATACAAAAAAAATATAAATATATAATATAAATAATTTTATTAATTTCTTGCTAGTCTAAAAGAAGCGTTCTCTTCAATCAACTTGGTGATTGAGCACTTCAGCGCGCATTATATCACGTCTATTGAAATATTTGAATAGATCTTTTCACTTGTTGAAGTAAATATCTGATGGATCTTCTACAGAAAATAATTGTATCTTCATAGGTAGAGTCGTAGTAGAGTTCGTGAGTAGAGTCTATAAGAATCTTAAATTTTTTATTTTATTTATTTCACCAACGTAGTTTACACCAAATCAATAAATAGGATACAATATATTTTAACTAGTCTAGTAACGTGCCACAACAAGACAGCACGCTTTCAAAATAGCGAGCGAGAAAACAGCATTATTACTAGCAAGTTTAATAATTTCTAGTCCAATAATACGTATATACAATAAATAAACGCCCTCCTTCAAACAACTTCGATCCGAAAAATACAAAATGGGAAGCGAAAGATATAAACGAGTTTATACCTAATACTTAGTTGCCGTATAAGCATAGTTTCTCAAAAAGTGGTTTTAACCATTACTTTATATCAATCCGGTATTGTCTTTATTGCAATATAAATTTAAATGGTAAAATAAAGGTTAGCCAAGGACTATTCGACCTTTATAATGACGTCAGAGATCAACTCTGGGTCTATGTTAAGCAGTTGTATATCTGTATCTGATTATTATATAGTGCTGTTGACATCGCTTTGACTTGAACTCGGAAGCAATTATGTTCATGATGGATTCATAAGATGATTGAACTTGCGTAGTATCATCTCTGATGCCCACGCGATGACTCAACGTGATCTCATCGCCAGTAAACAGTACAAATATGGAAACCTGACTGCTTATGATGGGTACAAAAAAAGTGTTTTGACCTAACGGAACAAAAGATTAAGCATAGGTTTATTTTAGCATTTATTTTCTTACTAAGACCAATTTTGTATTTATTCTGGTGTTAAATTTATTAATTAATTAATGAAACTTTATTTGCGTAATACTGGTACAATGTGGTTTTGCTTTAATTTAGAATCACTGCATCAACTTTTGTCGTGCAAATACTTAATATTGAAGCTAAATAATTGTTAATAAATTTCTACAGAATTGGTAATAAAAAAAATCATTAGTAGGTAATTAATAATATTCTTACATTATAATTCGTCAAAAAAAGTTTACAAGTCAATTTTTTTATAAAACTTACATTAGTTAATTAGAGCCTTATTTAAAATGTATGCCTTACTCAAAGAGCATTATAGATTTTTTTTTGTATTAATATTCGTTGTTGTTATTAAAATGTTACCTCCTTGTATTGGTAAGGTGCGACCAAGGGGTCCGGTAGAGACTGTAAAGGCATAAAAATAAAATATTGTAGAGTTTAGTCAAAATCCCCTTTGTAGGTACGATGACAATATGCAATTTTTCTTACTAGTAGGTCAAACCCCTGTGGGATCGTTGAGGGTTGGGTATTGATAACCCATAACAACTGTATGTCCTTTTTTTCTCTGTCAGTTTACTACGTTTTTTAACTTTAGCTTTTTGTTCGGCTGTATGTGTTACGTGGAGTGACCAAAGGTCTTCTAAACTACCTATCAGAAGATCCTTGGGAGTGACAAATATAATCACAATTATCGCGGTGTTTTCACGGTAAGGTAATTAATTATTAGCGTTACTTTAAAACCGGGGAAAACAAATATTTTACCATTTTCACCGTGCCAGTGATGCATAATCGATTTACGATGTTTTTTAATCGGAAATAAAAATAAGCTCTTATCCGAGCGTACTTTTACGAGTCAGTACCGACGACGACAGCTAAATAAAAGGCAATTCAAAATATTAGTACAGCCTCTTTGAACTCGTTCACTTCAACTAGGATATGCAACATTTCAACAAGAAATTCAAATATCTCGATTTTATAAGGTGCATGTCTCACACTGTTTACATTCGGTATTTCGTGATCTCGAGGAACGGTACCTGGCAGCAACTCCACCGTATTTACTAAAAGCGTATTCATATTAGATTTCCGAGTTCCCAATGCCAGGCCGTATCGAGAATGTCACCAATACGCTCGATACTTTATTCGAGTCTGCTCGGAGCGCCCGCGACACTCGACTGTGTCAAATAAATACAGGTTGAAATATATTTCCCGTGTCGAGGCTTGATCCCCTATTATACGTGCCTACAAAAGATGAATCTTTATTTGGTTTTTGTGTTATTTGGATATTTTTTCGCGTGGACGTCGGGGATGTTGTATCGACGAGACGATGACAATGTATTGAAACCTGGTAAGGTTCTATTTAGTATTTTTTGAACATATTAAGTGCGTAATTTTATATTTATATCCACACAATAGAGTATGAAGGTCTCTTACTGAAAACCTGTCATTGGAATGGTTGGCATAGAAAACGAATTATAGTAGGTATGATGAGTGGATTCTGGATCAAAGGACCCGTTTCTTTGCAACACCATTTGTAACCGACATCAAAATTTAATATATTTGAGAGGGAACTAGACCTAGTTTATATGATATTTTGTAGGTAGTCAATAACATGCGACGCGACAATACTAAGACGTGACATTACCAACCTCTATCGTATTATAAAATCATGTACTTATTACATTATTGATAATGTTAGTATCATTATATGTCTAGCACCTACAACACAAGTAGGAACTTACTTAGTGTAGGCACTGATATTTAAAAACTCCATGTTTCAATAAATACATTGAATACTGATGTATTTATATTTCGTGAAGCCATTCGTTATTAAGTAAATCGCACATCAAAAAAGATTACCCATCTCTACTCTACTCTATAATACAAACTGTTACCCATGATATCGCGCGCTATCACAATGAAAATACTTTAATACTTATAGGTATACGAAATACTAAATAAATATAAAAATATGAAAGGACCCTCTTCGAAGCGCACTAGAAATCCTTTCACCACACTGGTTCGAAAAACACCAGTTATTAGAAGAATAATGTTTATTTTTTTTGTTTATCCTTTTTCAGTAACCTACACACATATCTTATTTCAGGTCAATCGGTTCAGTATTTTTGGCGTGATTGAGCAACAAATATCCATTTATAATATTAGTGGGTTGTGACTTGATTGAGAACCATAAGCGGCCATTTATGAACTTTGCAAAGACCAAAGTTAATATCATAGGTAGGTAACTACGTATTATGGTAACTTGTACTATATATAAAGTGCGCACTTGTTTCAACGGCAAGTTGTTTAGCTTGGCCTTGATCGCGTTGTAAAAGTGCATAAGTATTGCATTATTAGGTGCGCTACCTTTCCACTCTACATTCCATTTTTATTTTATTATAAAGGATTTGAGATTGAATTGTTTGTTAATTGTTGCTGCTTCAAGTTATTCAAAGGTGTATTTGAATAACTTGAAGGATCAACTATTTTATGCGTTCAAAATATTACACATTTAACATCTTGGAAATCATGCCAAAATGGTAATGGATTGTGATTCTGATTACCAATAATTACCAAATTTGATAATAAAAGGGTAATAATCCAGTAGGTAGATCCTAATGATTTTATTTGATATCTCAATTTTATACTTGCTATAGAATAAAAGGTGTGGTTGCGGCCTTGCTGTCTCGTTCCACGGTCAAAAGTCAAGTTTTTTTGCAGACTACGAATGTCATAAAATATATATTTATACCTATTGTAGGTATAAATATATATTTTGCTTCTGTAGAATCTCAGCAGAAGAAACAATAATACTTAATCAAAGTTTTTAACACATACTTTATTTTATTTTATTTTATTTTATTTTATTTTATTTTTAATCGATTTAATTTAATTTTTATTCAATTCAATTTAATTTATTTTAATTAAATTTGTTTTATTTTTATTTTAATGTTTGTAATTTAATAATTTATTGTAATATGTCATGTGAAACTTTATATGGATCTTGTAGTCCGAAATAAAATATTTTTATTTATTTTTTATTTAACAAAAACTTACTACAACCGATTTCAATAGAGACTGATCTAGTGACTGTAAACACCACTGAAAAGTCACAGAAAAGCAAAATATGCCATTCCGTTTACTAAATTGACATATTTTTTTATAGTTTTGCTTTAATAACTAAACTACTGAAGCGATTTTAATAAAAATTTTATAAGTATCTAGTGGTCTACCTCTGAACTACCAAAGAAAAAAAAACAATCATCATATCAATTCATACTATACACGGTCAATTTTATTTTGTATGTTTTCTCATTACCAGAAAAAAAATACACATGATCAGATTGGTCAGTTGCCGTTACTGAACAGAGATATGGCAAAAAAACTTGAATTAGTCGAATTTTTGTCATTTTTTTCAAATGGATAACTGTTACCGTTAGTCGTTTTCCTATGGATTTGCGTCAGGCGGTACCTTTTATTGATAATAATTTAAGTTTTATTCATCGTTAGGATCAGTTATGTCAGTCAGGACTCCATCTGTCCGTCTGTGTGTCTGTGATCTTTTTTATCCTACACCACGCGGGCAAAGCCACTTGCAGGACCTAGTTTTTAGTAAAAAAAAAAAGAGTAATTACATTTTCCAGGCTACGGAAAAGCGAGTTTCATGAGTTAAATTCGCACGGTAATACTGAAACAAGCTTAAAGTTTCAAAAAACGCGGCTGCAAAGTTCTGCCGCCAGCAACACTTAACATCCTTCGTCAGAGTTGGAGTTAGAGTTAAAAATACTAACCCGCGTTATCTACTTACCTTTAGGCATGGAAAGTATATCAAGTAACATGTTATTAATCATGGTATAAAACTGATCACACATAACACTTGTTACTTTCTGAGACCGAGTCTGTTACAAAATCACCAGTGAAATCCGACCGGCGGCGGCGCGCCCCGGCAGGCGTTAACGCCGGCGTACGCTGTGATGTCATGATACTTGTCACCATTCACAATCTCATTTATATCCTACTAATATTATAAACGCGAAAGTTTGTAAGGATGGATGGATGGATGGATGGATGGATGGATGGATGGATGGATGTTTGTTCCTCTTTCACGTAAAAACTACTGAATGGATTTTAATGAAACCTAACAATAATATAGCTTATACATCAGAATAACACATAGGCTATAATTTATAAAGATACCTGCGCAGACGAAGTCGCGGGCACCAGCTAGTCGTTCATAATTATACAAGTCAGTCAGTAGTGTGCTGCCTGTGAGTAAGAGTGATTGCGTGACGTCGGTTTATGCATTATTTTGTGACTAATTAGTCCATAGGGCGACTGATAAAAAATAGCAGTGTGTTACAAAATCACCGGTGATTGAGCTGTAATAAAATGAATTGTATCACCATGTAACAATGAAATAGAAGTAGCAATAATTTCCATGCGTACGTTACCTTCCTTCATTCCCTTTGTTTCAGATCTATTGGCGATTTCGTCAACGGTCATCCCCCTGCCGGCCTACTCAGTGTACAGATACGAGAAGAAAATACTACAAGAAAAGAAAAACAAAAATCGAACCCCTGGGAAAATTGGGCTAGTCACTAAAGCACCTCAATAAAGATATTATCCAACAATATGATTCTATTATGAAAATATAAATACGTACGATTATATTAAAGTAAGGGTTTTTATGTTAAACTGCCTGTTTTCCTATGAGTTTTCTTTAGCATAGTTGACTTACAAATAAAATAATGTCCATTACAGATCCCTAAGCTGACAGATGCAATGCAAAATTAAAAGAAATATATAAATGTGAAAGCTTGGGAGTGTAAACATGACCGTGCAGCTGACTGTACATAATTATCTTTTAATAATGATCCTCACATTATGTCTTGATTCTGTACAATAAAAATGACGAAACGTTCTTAACAGTTTTTAGTAGGTAGGTGTACAAAATATAGAGTGGCTTCATAATCCGTTGTCCATTAGCGGACAGAGCGACTCAACTATAGGTAGGAATTCCAGCTTGGGAGCTTGCAGGGTTCCATAAAGCTTATGATTTTAGGCAAATAGTAGAAATAAAACTTAGAAGGCGTTTATCAAGGATACAATTTTTATTTTTTAATAACGTTTGCCGTTATTGCTGTTTTACAATTTTTTTCTGTTTATTTCAAACTTTATCCTGAAGATTAAATTATAATTACCATTATGATTAGCATCAATAATACAAAATCTTTAACCATTGTTAGATAAAGAGGTCATTTTTAGGGAAATAAAATACGTACTTATATTACCATGGTAAAATACTAGGTAAAATACTAATACTTATTTATTTACTAATTAAACTTGACTAAATTTTATTGTAGGTACATTATACCTAAATGTTAGAACAAATGCTTCACCAGTCCCTTCATTAATTTGGTAACAGCTGAATAAACATTTATTTTGTTATTTTCTTTGTAAACGTTGCACTCTACTTTTTCAACTCGTTTCGGCTCGAAATAAGGTACGGCTACGCAGCACTTACTTACAGAGGCAGTCGCTATCTCCCCCTACAGCTCTACCACACTCGATCAGTCACACTTCATTATCACATCACAATAATCATATTAATCATCATTTCCCGCCCTTACCCTACTTCGGTCATTTTCTTTCACACGTCTCTATATTCGTGTCATCTTACACAGTTCATCCATCTTTCCTTTAGCCTACTGCTTCTATCCTTCTACATTCATAATCGGTATTTTCCTAGTATAAAAATGTCTAGATACAGGCAACAAAAACTTTTATACTCCCTTAGTAAAAACTCTAAAACTGCGAAACTCAAACAAGAGTTTTTTTCCCGCTAATGAAGTGGCTCACAAGTTTATCGAAAGCGGGATTGCTTCAACACGGCAATCAATCAAATATTTGGCCAAGTCATGAATAAATTTGCTGAGGAAACTTCGCTAAGTTTGCATAATGTACAATGTAGGTACCTACTTAAGTACACAGAATCTGGAGGACAAAACAATGTTAGTACAAGGTACGGCAATGCTACAATAAACCAAGAGATATTTGATACTAAGTAGCAGAACAATGATTTTATATTGGACTTGGATTATTATGTAAAGTCAATTGTTTTACAGAAAAAAAAATCGCTTGGGAACCTGAGAATAGAAGTAACGACCTCCCTAGTTTACCTTTACGTCTAGGTGCCTAGTAGTAGCCCAGTGCCTAATACATTAATAAGTGCATATAACGTTACAAGTACCGAACAGACAGGCTTGAATCGAAGATTACATTTTGATAGAGACAAACACGAAAATTAAGTAGAAGTAATTAAGTTACTTAGTAACAAAGTTCGTCAGAAGTTAGGCTAGTATTGTCAGACGTGAGGCTTATCTTCTTACGAACCCCTTAGGCCACTCGATGGTTCTTCTCATTTAAACATTTGAATGTTAGGTACTAAATAAATACAAAGAAACTCCGTCTCCTTAGAACACTTTATTCGTCTTTCTATCGAACGTTACTTTCAATTTGTTTCCCTAGCTTTTGCCTTAGCATATCACTGAACAGTTGCATTTACATGCGGGTATGAACGGTAGCAGTTAAACTGAAACCAATCATATCTCGGTTGCATAAGGTGGAATTTGGCGAAGTCTTCTCTAAAAGCTTGTATGACTTTATGGAGATGGTTACGGCTACACTGGTCGTTTCTCCTCCACCCGTGTTTGCATTCCGGTGCTTTGCCAAAGCTCTTACTTCTTCGCCTGCTAGGTAAGGTAACTGTGCTATGGCATTGTCGCGCCTTTGAGAGCTCGCGTGCATTTCGCAGCAGATGTTCCAAATAGCTGAATTAATTTTCAGAGCTCCTGTAATATTATAACGATCTAACCCGAAAGTGTGTATAGAAACCACCGCATATCGCTCGATTAATTTCACTTACAGGACAGGTTTTACGTCTAACTATACCGGCAATGTCTTGATTTTAGAATAAACTAGCTACTGTTTGCAGCTTTGTCTGCGTGGTAATAATAAAGTAGCTTATGTGATATTCTTGGTCCTGACTAAACTATATCCATATGTAAGGACTTTTTTTTAAATAGCTAGAGCTAACTAAACTAAACTATTCCCATACTTCAAGGACTTTCTAACTCTTTATATCAATTTAACTTATATAATTTCCTTGTTATTTTTATTTTTTTGATCGTGATTGGTACCTAAGTATTAAATGTTGCATTCTTGCCTCTTAGTTGAAATAAGTTGATACTAAATTAATAATTTTTAGAACAACATTGTACCTAACACTTGTTTCTGCAAATAAATAATTTGGAATTGGAAAGAAAATTAGGATTCCTAACCACCTGCACCTACCTAACCTAAGTTTGGGTGGGATAAGGGCAGGAAGATGATGATGATTAAACCCAGAGGATTAAAAATTCACCTTCCCTTGACCAAAACAGTGCCGCAGAGCTTAAGTCAATAATCATTACTTATTAGGTATTGATTAACTCTAGACTCAAGTATCTGGTTAGTCTCTGGTGGTAAGCAACAACAGATACGACAATCACAAGGTCCTGAGTCTAATTTATCATTGGGACGTAATCGCATGTCTGCCGGCTTCTGAGATACCGAACTTTTACTTTGAGTTCGCTTCTTGTTTATTAAACTTTGCCTTTGACGAGTCTATTGCGATCTTTAGGTTTAATTTCACGCCTCAAAGTATTATATCGGTAATTTAGACGAGAACGAGAATGCTCTATGTTCTCGTCTAAATTGCCGATAGGTATTATATAACATACATATAATAATAGATATAAAATATTAAATAATGAACTTAGTAGAAGAACATAACTTCTATCCTTCTAATATTATAAAGAAGATGGTTCTCACGACTTTGCTCGCTTGTTAGATAAAAAGTAGCCTTCCGATGTTGGCGACCGCGACAAGCGATCGCGACACACGACCGCGCGACCCGGATACGTATGCGCGAGTCGCGCGAAGCGATCGCTTGTATCCAAAACAAAAGTGTTTCTTATTTTAATTTAATGCATAACTTACTAATCAGTGAGTCGCGCGACCCGGTTGCGGTCGTGTGTCTTAGTATGGAAAAACTTGAACTGAAAAAGACATGCTACCTTAAGTCAGTCTATTCCAGCTTATAAGATATATTTCAGCTATTTGGTTCAGTAGTTTTGATGTGATCGAGGTGCAATGCAAACATCCATCCATCTCATCGAAGCATCCATCCCCCAAACTTTTGCCCTTATAATTTGATTATAGTAACAAAGCTTAGATGTATAAAACCAGAAACATCTCTTGCCACTGCATTTTTCAAGCATTCACAATATTACCATACCTCTAGCTATATATATATTTTTATATTTAAGTAGGTACATTACCCGATAGTTTATGAATTTGCGAAGTGATACGATATGACTAGAGCGGAAGTGCGCCGGCAAACGGAAATGATTGCGGTAGTGACAAATGTTGATTTGCTTGCTATTGTGCACTGCGGAGTTCGCTCAAATAAACACCAGCACGACTACAATGGAATCGACGAATTGAAATTAATTTATTTGCATTCCATAAACAAGCTAGGAAATGCATCGTTTATTTCTGTAATGATCATTTTATATAAATTTAAATACACTATCAGGTTACAGAGTAAGAGTAGGTAGGTAGATCGATATATATTAACTGACTCTCTTTCTATTTATGTATGTTTCACCTATACTTAAATAGATTTATTTTCATACCACCTGCTCGACAATGTCCAATTACATATACAATACAGCCAAAAATAAGCAAAGCATTACTTCCCTGGGGAGGTAAAGTTGTATGAAATTCCCAAGGGAGTAAAGAGATTTGAATTTGGAACCTCAAATTCGTGTGGAAACTCTTGGAAATCTTTAAGTGAAAGAATGCCTTTATGGCATATTAAGGTAGGTTTATTAAGTAGGTAGTAAGTAGGTACCTACATAATAAATAAATGGGGTATGGAAATTTAATAAACGAAATTAATTTCATTAGCCAAATAATAGGCAAGATCCTTCTCACCCCTCGTTTGAGATATTATTAATTCCGTCAACGAACATTAGAGATTTTATGAGCGTTTCAATAGGGACTGTAAAATGTAGTAGGTAATACCCACCTACTACGTAGAGGTAGGTAAATAATTATATGGAGCTGTACAATGAAGTCCCATCTCTCGCTTCTTAATATCTTTATAATAATTTAAAGCTTTATGTAGGCTGTACATAAATAAAATAAAAGTAATCTCATAAATTAATTATGTTACGAGGTTATAAATAGAGCATCAAAATATTTTCTCATGAGTTGCCTCGTTCCCGCGAAATAGGATGAAATAGTAAAAAAAAATATAATATATTCTATCCTATTTTTACTTCGATAATCTAGAAATATTTTTAGAACCATTGATAACGTATTGTGGCAACATAGCGGAAATATGACGGCCATGACGCACGTCCGTTCGTCCGTTGTCAATACGTAACATCCGGTTTCTCGGTACCTTGTGTTGTACTTTTGTTTTAGTAGGTTTGGTAACTTATTACCGAGAGGCACCTGAACACACATGCAATAAAAAGTATTTTGCTGGCTATGTCAAACATAACGCATGAGAACAGTGGCCCAACCTTATCGACCGACCAATCTATCGGATGGTTTGTTTGGTCGATCTGTCCTTTGTCGGAAGTCGGGTAGCCGACCAATCCAATCTTTCTTACGTTCCGTTATTGCTTAGTCAAAATACGGGTGGTGCTTACGATGGTTTGGTTGTAGAGTTTACAGAAAATGTTGCTCCGGTATTAAAATGGCGGATGTCTCAAGCAATGACCGCAAAACAAAGCCCAACAAAGGCGGAAAAATTGTTAAAAGACGAACAAGAAACCCAGAAGGTAATTTTTAGATCTCAATAAGAAATGGACTGATACTTATCTTGGAGACTCTCTTTCGAAAGCATTGTATTGCTAAGGATGCGACAGTGAATTTGTCTCTATATTGCCTCTTACTACCTTATTACTTTCAAGATATCGTAGACTTACCGACTTGTTTTTGTTTATTTACTCAGTCTATCTTACTTTTGGGTTAATAAATAAGTAACATGATGTTACCTATGTACTTTGGTTCACTCATGGATATACATATATATATGTATGTAGAGTGGTAGAGTTCATAGTCAACCTCTATATTTACAGAATGGCACAAACAAAAGCAAAAACGCCTTCGGATCGCGGGGCTGGAGTACATCAATGCAAATGGAAAAGTGGTTCCTCCAAAACAACCTGGTCCTGATTGTAACTGCAGACGCCTGTGCTTCCAAAAGGTGCCAGAAGATATTAGACTTAAAACTTTCCAGGGTTTTTACTCCATGAAGACGCATGACGAACAAAATGCATACCTATTTGGCCTAATGAGACAGGTAGATGTTAAAAGGAAAAGAGTGAAATCAAGCAGCCGACGGACATGCACTTTTGAGTACTTCATAAGGGTCAAAGGAAGAGAGACCCAGGTGTGCCAAACGGCCTTTAAAAACATCCATGCTATAACAGAGAGAAAAGTCAGAGTTCTGTGCAAGAAAATGGACGATGGTGTCATGTTCCCCAGTGACAACCGAGGCAAAAACAGTCACCGTAGATCGGGTGAAGTACGTCTCCCTGCAGGAATTGTTGAGCAAATAAAAAATCACATTTATTCCATTGTACACACTCACCGTCTGAAAGACTTTATAAGGCTAGACAAAATAGCTGGATTAGAAATTAATATCTCTAAAATGTGGAAAGATTACATCAAGACATATGACCCTGAAAATATATCAGCAATTATGCCTAAATCTAAAAGAAGTACAGATTTGGTTCAGGGGAATGAACCTGAACAACACCAGCCCCCACCGCCCCCTCAGGAGACCTTTGCGCCAGTCACCTACCCTGGCAGTGGACAACTTGTTAATATAGCCGAAAACTATTTCCAAAACCAATACCAGACCACTATACCTGCTGGCACCACAAATTTTTATCAAACACCCAATGGTGGTCAAAGCATGGGCATTTTGCTTCAAACCACTCCTAGACCAACACAGGCCACCACTGCCTACATTGTATTACAAGCTAAGCCTGAACCTCAAAACACTATGATCACTATTGACAACACACGGTACAACTCCGATTTGATTGAAGCAGAGTCGGTAAAGATTGAAGCCAAGGTTAAAAAAGAACGCAAAAGAGGACCCACTGTGAAACAATGGCGCTACACAAATATATTTCATGATGAGATCAATGGTGCAGCTTTAGCTGCAATCAAAACCAGGCTCGGGATGTATTATGCTGAGAGTGATGCAGCCAGGAAAAAGGCCAAGCAAGGTCGCCCGTCAGACTCAGTTCAGACCCAGACTCAACAGGAACCATTCACTGACATACGGCCAGCACACGTTACAATATATGCTTCCCATGGGCGTACCTAACATTCTGAACACCTATTTGTTTAAGAAAAGTAGCTTCTCAAAGAAAAAGTATGAATTGTACTTAAACCTAAGTTTGACATCACTTATTACATCCAGAACTCTATTTTCTATAGAATTTTAGAGTTGTTTGGTCCTAATTATTTTATATTGAATCTATTATGATCTCGCATTGGATAATATAATCATTTACAATACCTATAGTTTATAAATGTTTAAGGATTTAAAACCTTCATAAGAATTGATTTTTTTTGTATTTATGATGTAATCTATCAACCCAATAGAAATAAGTAATACCTAGGTACATAGGTAAATAAATGTATGTGAAGCCCTTGTATTATCTAGCATTTCAAGATAATAAATACAAGGACTTAACATCATTTCTAGACTAGAAAGAAGCAAAAAATATACCGTAGTAGGTATTAACATATTCTTTTTTATGCATTGAAAAATAATAGCGGCGTTTTCCCTGAAAGAAAACGCATATTAAATACTTACCTTAATATTAAGCTTTTTGCTTATAGAGAGCAGCATTTGATTTTCCGTTCGAGTTAGTCAAGTGCTGATAGTCCATTTCCACCGTAAGTGGCGCCACCTAGCGGCTTTGTGTGGTATTTTTATGTCAACCGATAATGGCCGCTCAATTACTTCTCATTGGCTTTTTATTACGTATTTTCACCAGGCAGAAATCAAACTAAAGCTTAATATTAAGGTAAGTATTTAATATGCGTTTTCTTTCAGGGAAAACGCCGCTATTAAATACTGTACCGTTAATATTAAGCTTTTTGCTTATAGAGATTCTGTTTGCTATCGCCTGGTGACGCCACTTGCAACGTGAAATTTCAGGTTCTTATACGCCAATGTGATGATTTATTGTAAGTTCTTAATAAAACATAAGTTATTATCATTTTTCAATATGAACCTGTAATAAAGTATATGAATTATGATATTTTGTTTGTTTTAATAACAATCATTGTATTTGCTACGTTAAACATAACTCGCAACTTACTGTCTTATGTAATAAGTATAGGATATAGGATATTTAAATACTGATTATGACAGACCTTCAGCGAGGTCAAACAATATTTCAGAAACCACTGTCGGAGGTTGGTTACTCTCATAACACATTTTCAGGGTTACTGCGTTCACAGCTTCGATATAATTATCATTCGGTATCCTTGCTACACAGCCATGTGTGCCTAATCAGTTTTGTTCGATACCTTCGAAATATAAGTGAACATTATTATTTAAAAATGTATTGTAGTATTTACTAGCATAATACTTCATACTAATTTAATTAAACTGTATTTAAAATACAAATACTTTGTTTCGAATCGAATGAGAGTGATTAAGTTATTATGTTAAATCAATTTTATATATTTTCTCACAAAAAAAAAAAAAAAGTTTAAAAACAATTTCACATTGCCTTCCTCTCTATATTTTTTTTTATGTGGTTATAATAAACTAGAGGGAAAATAATAAAAATAATCAATGTAATATAATATAATGTTATAGTTTTTTAAAATTATTAGCGTGATGATAATTGGGTGTGTCGACACTATCCAATTATTCGTAATTCCAGTTAGGTAGTTTAATATTATTTAGAGACACTTCTATTATGCTTCCAATGCAGTGATTTTGATCACTGTATCAAGTTAAGTAGATACAATAACATTAATTACTAGACAATTACCGAATCACCTAGTTTAGGTAGCTATTTGGCAAATTAAATGTTAGTGATTCTAAACGAACCTCTTCGAGACGCACATGAAATCCTTTTACCACACTGGTTCGAAAGAACTGGTGACACGATAAGAAATTATTGTATTGCAATAGTCAACAATAACAACAAGCGTTAAGGAAAATAGGATAGAATTGTAGATATAGAATTGTAAGTATTGATTCATGTCAGTTATGCCAAATGACAATTTTTCATTGATGTATACCTTTAACATCAGTTTATTATCCTACTGCGTTTACTCATAAAACTAAGAGTAACGTTAAAAGTTATCATTATGGGAAGGATTCCAGAATCGAGAAATCATGTGAGCTGACAAGTCAGCGTCCCGTCATATCGTTATAATGAATGAGAGCCATTCTTGTTTGCAAATGTTCGCTAGATGATATTAGGATATTATGTCATTTCAGTTGTTTGTTGTTGTTCATTATAACCATAACATTTTATTTTTCATGAACAAAGTTTAATCAATTAAAGATCGAACGTAGTCGGTATGCAATCGCTTGCGAAGTTCGTTTGATAGCTAACGAATATAATATACAATAAAACTTTGGAATACAGCATTGGTCAACAGCCTGAGTGACAGGCATGTATGATAATTATATAAAATGCTTAAAGTGATAAGATATTGGGCAATCAGTATGTTGGGTTAAGTGATTTGATCTTGCCTATTAAGCAACTCAATAAAGACATGAAAAATTAAGTACCTGCCTAGGTGCAGTCGTTGCCATTCGAAATATTTGATATTTAGGTACTATAAATATAGTTCACTTTAAATACATAATATAGTATATTCCATATACCTACTAACTAGGTATAGGTATAGCAACTGTTTAAATAAACAAGTACTAGTTAAAGGCAATAATATGTTCATGTACAGAAAATTCTTATCATTCGAGCCAGATAAGTGTCTGCTTAGACTAATGCGACCATGTTAATTTAAAACTATTATAATAAGCTCAAACACTATTTAGTTCATTTGTAACTAAGGTTTGACGTACATTTATATTGTAAGTCTGAAGCCTTTGGGAGGCTTATTTAGAACTCTTGACAACAGAGCCAAACACTCAATTAGGAGAAAACGATTGTAGTTTACAGGCATGCTATTTTGTATCATGCTCTAGTCAGTGTTCATTGTTGAACAGGGTTAATTGATACGGTACCTACTTCCGTAGTTTACGTACCTATATTACGATTAAGAAGATACACAGGCATCTAGTGCATTTATGTTAATTTGGAGGCGACAGCTTAGATCTCATAAAGTACCTACTGACAATATTTGGAAATAATATTTTTGATAAGAGTGATATCGATAAGTAAGTAGGGTACTTACTTGCTTGTTTTTTTTTTTTTTTTTTTTGAAACGTTTAATATTACGATACTTTACTAAAATACAAGGTTCGAGCCAATAATGGCTAAGCAAGGGGCAAGACGAGCACTTGTTGTCATTTAAATAAACAATTTTATTAAAAATACCATGAGGGTATCTGATAAAAACATTACGTAAGTAGTTCATTTCTCGAAAGAGAGTTGAAAAAATATCTCACAATTTCTAGCCTAAGTTAAGATGAATTTATAGTATGCTGTAAACTATTTTATAATTATAAATTATTGATATTTTTTATCCTAAACGAGGACTTTCCTTCATTACGTGCTATCGAGCACACAAAGTTCCATTATTTTGGTGCTCTTACCGTGAGTTGAGTCACCCATAAGTTTAGTAAAAAGAGTGTACGAACTGGGAAGTAGCCAATACAACAGTCTTGCGTAACTTCTTTGGGAATCTCGTGATTCACTGGTAATGTTTTGCCGCTTCAATGCGTACCTACGCTACTATTAACATTCCCTGGTAAACCTGGTTATACAAGCATTACAGAACCTAAAATTAAGTTGTTTGCAAATCGTTGATGCCTTGCAGTGAGCAGGTATCCAATAGTTCTATTGTGCCTATTTGAGTCTGGTTTATGAAAGCAGTACGGGCTCGACATCAATATTTAAGATGGAGCAACCGTTTTAAAACTGCTGATGTCTTGTCGTAGACAGAAACATCTATAGATTTCAATGTAGGTACTGGAACTATGTCCTTAAAAGCTAAACTTTTATACTTAGATCTGTTTGCAGCTTAAGGTTTGCCAAAAACAAATGCATCCGGTTAGACTATACAGTAATGTAGGTAGTGGAACACTACAAGGTAAAATATTATAAAAGTCTTGTCATTAAATCAATACTTGCTCCTCACCCTCGAGATGGGAGCTCCAATCTGTCGGCAGACAATCTGTCGACAGATTGTTAATGCCTTGCCGTCAGCAGAGACATCATAAACACTTGACTCGTTGTAGGTACTTACTTTAATAGTGTACGAAAGAAAATAAACACTATCTACTAAGGCTTTCATCCCGGGAGTCTCGGTCTCGAAAATTTCGAGAGTCTCGACGATTTTTTGTTATTTTCGAGACTCGAGACTGGATGGTTTCGGTACCGGGAATAACGAGACTTTCGATACTTAGAAAAATCTTAACAATGTTCAGTGTAGACAGTGAAGAGTAGCCCTTAGAATAAACTAAAAAAAGAATAAGAAATGGTGGTATAGTGGTATAGTCTAGTGATGTAACGAATGTCATTTTTTGAACATTATATATAATATCTGCTATAGACATTCGCGGATGCGAATGCGAATGCGAATATTCAGTTTTTTTATCAAATTTGGCTGCAATTGTCTATGGCTAGGTGGCAGTCTCGAGGTGCGTTCAGTTTCTATTTTGTTCCGAGAATTGCCGAGTTGATACGAACTCATTCGACTGAAGTGTCATTCCGCTCAAGCCAGTCTTTTTGTGAACAAAACAAGCTAATTTTGAGGTTAGAGTATGAATAGTTCAAAGAAGTAGGTATTGAAGTATAGAATCACACTGTAGTACATTGAAAATGCGACCAATAAAAGGGAGCCACATTGGCTAACTTCTGGTACATTTTGGACCGATGTAAATTTTCGAAAAAAAGAAGTAACAGGGCTAGATAACTATTATAATGTTAAAACAACTAGACCTTTTTATTGTCAATAAAACTACATCGTAAAAGTAACAAACGTTATTTGGAAATTAGAGATATTTAATTTTTATTGACAGGGTGTCTGAAAAAAGGAAGAACTGCAACTGCTATATGATATAATTTGAAGGCAATGCATAAATAAAACTGAGTTTTCCGAACAAGAAACATGTGAAAATTGAAAACACGATCACGATCATAATCTTCTCATCAAAGTACTAAATCCGACTTAAAACCGATATCACTTCAAGAATGTGTCGATAAAGCAAAACAGTGGGATAATAAATCTTTGAAGTCATTGGCAGTTGATAATTTAATAAGTGAAATGGTTGCGTTGAAAGACTTGCCATTTAGTTTCGTGGAAAGTGTTGGATTTGTAGGACTTATGAAGCGTTTTATGCGTTTTCTCTTGCATAAAAAACTTAAGAAGGATTTTGTTGTTGTTAACCTACTATTATCTTTAAATTGTATTTTTTCTGATATTCATATTCGCAAAAATTTGCAGAAAATTTGCGAATGCGAATTTTCGTTACATCACTAGAATAGTCGTATGACTTTAGGCTACCAAAAAATAACAAATTAAAAAAAAAAGTTGTATGTGTGGAATGAGGAACCATTTCTAAGAAAAACGCAATTTTTTATAAATCTGGAACATCGAACATCATCAAATACTGGATTGTAAAGTTAAACTGTGATGTAAGATAATTGATTGATTCAGGCGTTACTTTGCGGAAATCCATAAATATCAACAAATTATATAAATGTATTTAGTAATAAATCCGCTTGATTTCTAAACAAAGGTTTTAATTAACTTAACTTTAGTTTAGAACGAAACGAGAGTTCTCTCGTTTCGAACTTCGGCGAGTCCACACCTCCTGATGATGCCTCGTGTAGAGGCGAAACACGTGTCGTATCTTTGAACTTTGGTTTTCTGTTCGTTGACTCTTTGGTTTATAATATAGTAATATGTACTAAAGTTCTAAACTAAAGTTAAGTTAATTAAAACCTTTGTTTAGAAATCAAGCGGATTTATTACTAAATACATTTATATAATTTGTTGATAAACTGTGATGTGTTCGCTAATAGGCCATAAAATGCCTGAATGCCGATCCTATGAGAGTGCCTATGAGTACTATTGAAATAGTCTCGAAAGTCTCGTTTTTCCCGGGAATTTCGAGACCGCATCGAGTCTCGTTTTTTTTTTCCCGGGACTCAGAAAGTCATCGAGACTGAAAGCCCTACTATCTACACCCCGGAGGTTAGTTTTAATCTGTTCGCAGATTGTTTATGCCTTGCGTGAGCAGAGACATCATAAAAACTTGAATCAAAGTCGGTACTTTAATAATGCACGAAAGAAAAATAAATACTTTAAATACTTATATACACCCCCCGGACGTTAGCTTTAACCTGTTGGCAGATTAATGATGCCTTGCGTGAGCAGAGACATAAGATTAATTTCCATGTACAGTAAATTAAAGCAGTTTAACATCTCTCAAATTTTGTAATTACTCAAAGTTCCCGAAATTGAAATCCGCGGAGAATTCATAATATATATGTTTTTTAAAATTATACATGTCTTGCTTCAGACACAGTACATCTTTTGTAAAACCATAGGTTACCCTAATGTTAAGCTTTTATTGTTACTATTACACCACTATTACAACCTAGAAAATTACTGCGTATTCAAATCAAAATTACTGTTCTAAGGAGGTGTGACTCTAAATTATTTGTGTGAGGGCTTGCTTGGTGGTAGAAATGATTTCTACAACAAATCCGAATAATTTTGCAACATTATTTAATTTCAATAAAAATCGGGTAGGTAGTCGAAAAACAATTAAATTAGGTATTATTATTGCTCAAATCTTACGGGTTTTCTGAAGAAAACCTATTTCTCTTGAATAGGTATGATACCTACTCCCACAACGTAAGGTGCATGTACTTATACGTATTTTTCCCCTTTTTGTTTGCTAGACAATGCCACCTGGAGTGGTCTAAATGAGAATTGTGTAGGAATATTTACATACTAACCAAAAAACATCTAAACGATTGAACCTACATTAGAACTAGTCATCGGATCTTTTGGAACAAACGGTTCCTATGTCAATGGCTTTTCGACAAAAAACTTCGTAGAACAGTTAAGTACTCAAGTTCATACTATCATTAAAACGTTCGTAACGTTGTTTAATATGAAAGTTTATTTCTTTAGTAATAGCACCAGTCGTGGACTTGCGTACTAGGAAAATAAACGTTGAACCACTGACCCGAAAAGACTATTAGAATCACTTCAACAAAATTTAAAAAAGTTTGCGTAGCTCACCGATTTTCATGAATATAGTGCACTCCCGCGCAGAATCCTGCTCGGATAGTTCGACGAGCTGCCGTTTGTAGGGCTGCATGACCTGCAGCTTGAGCTTGATAGCTATATAGGTAGCTTGTAGCGCAAATTCACGCTATCTAGATCAATAAATTTAAATTTAAACACTTTTTCTTATGTAACTGGGGAATCTCATCAAGTGTTTCTGCTACACAAACCTGGGCGGATGGACAATATCTTTATCTTTATTTTGTATACACATACATGTTATACCGAACGGAATAAACCGTTAAATAATTCAATTTAATAAAGCCATATCGGCTACATTAAGAAAAGAGGGTACTTACATTTCCCCTTTTGCACTTTTTAAACACTTTATTTCTTTTTCGAATGATAGTTTCGAATTCGATATTGAAAACTTATAATAAGTATGGAACAGTCCTAGATAGGAGCTGTTCGGACGTGTTAACTCGGCGGAATACAAAACGCCAAAGAGAAGTAATTGAGCGGCCATTATCGGTTGACATAAAAATACCACACAAAGCCGCTAGGTGGCGCCACTTACGGTGGAAATGGACTATCAGCACTTGACTAACTCGAACGGAAAATCAAATGCTGCTCTCTATAAGCAAAAAGCTTAATATTAACGGTACAGTATTTAATAAAGCTTCACTGCCATTGAAACTGGACTTTCTTAGAATGTTTAAATATTATGCATGACCATATCCTACAGCACCTGCACTGCACACATAGCACACGCACAGTGCAGGTGGGTATCTCGCTCATAACTCATGTCGGCCTTTTAATTCATGCAACATTAAAATTAGCCATTTTCCTCTGAAGATTCCAAAAAAATCCACCAGAGGCAGCACGATCGGGGGGTACATCATTTTTTATTTCCTTATTCACAGCAACATTAAACCACAGAGTACTAAGATATACTCAAGTGAAACGTACATTTCAATCCCTCTTTTACCCACTTAAACATTGAATTTAGTAGAAAACTGCAATACATGGCAGTGCTTTTCTTTGGAGATTTATCAAAATATGTCACTCTGCGATGGTGCTGCCTCTGGTGGATTACTTTGGAATCTTCAGAGGAAAATGGCTAATTGAGTCCTTAGTATGGTACATAATATTACTTATTCTTTGTCCTTAGTCCCTGTGACCAACCACAGATCAAGCCCATTCCTATGCTAGTTAGTGATTGAATCTTTTCTTGACTTGATTGACTAAGGGACGAGCAATGGTCTGACTGAAGGTCACTCGAAAGCCTAGTTACACTAGCTTAGCTACAGTGCCCTTCGAACCATAACACAGTACCTAATGATATGCGACAACACACTAGGTATTGATAGTCTAGCTAGATGGAATCTTGTACGGAAAAACTGAGAAGTGATTGAACACCAAAAATATCAAATCCTACTTAAATTATACGTGAGAATTTAATTACTAAACTACTAAAACCAATTTGGCTGATATAGTAGGTATTACCAAGCACTCTTGCACCTTACCTGCCTACACCTTCCGCTTCCACTTACTAAACATTTGTTCTTTTCAGATTAGATCTACTTACAGGCACCTCTACAATTTTGTCTCTGCTCCTCTAATTTCTGAGCTGTAGGTCTATAGTCTGTAGGAGCTATAAGCATAGAACTCTATTATAGGTAGTATTTGAAAACAAAACAACCAGGATAGGTTTTTATGTTTTATTTTACTCCTAAATTACGCAGACAAGACGCACACACCACCGGCAGCCTTGATCTTCTCCTCAGCTGTCTTTGAGAAGAATTTAGCTTTTACTATGACGGGTTGTTTGGGGAGTTTGCCTTTGCCTAGTAATTTGTAGTAACCCTGAAAAAGAGAAACATTTTTTATCATCGATATTTAAAAAGGCTAAGTCCTCACTGACTGATAGAAAACACACAAGACAAACCAATGAACGTAGGGACCTCTGACTTAGAAATTTTGAGGGTAAGTAATTATGTATGTTCATTAAGAGTAGGCGCGTATAGTATGGCCAGCGGATACAGGCAGACTTGTAGTTAGGCGACGATACTATAGAGTGAGATAAGCGACACTAACACCAACAAATGCTGAAGTGAGATGGAATGATTCAAACCCGAACTTCAAGACGGCCTAGATCCACCAGCCTATACTAAGAAAGGAATTTTGGTAAACCTAATGTGACGCAAACAAAGTTGCAGGGGTACAACTAGTTAGGAGATATAGCAAAAATATATATCAATTTCTTTGTGCAAATCCTATAACTAATCTAACAAAATGTGACACATTGGACAATCACTGGTATTGTAAATGCGAAAAATCGTGAGGCCATCCTGTTTGTAGCTCAATCACTCTCCAATCAAACATACCTGAACCAATTAGGCCAAAATTATGGGTAGGTACATAGGTATGGATATAGTTTAGAATCTGGAATATAGCATGGCTACTTGTTATACTAGAGCGAAGTCAAATAAAGCTCAAGACAGATCATGATGGCAGCTCACTAATGCCGCCCTTTGCCCCACTTGGGAGTCATAGGATATAAACTAACTTGTTATGCCAATATGACTCAAGCAACACCAGTGGCCGCAGGTAATATTAATAATAATAATCATTTAAAAATGTTTAAGCACTCATTTTCTAGCCTCAAACTAAACTTTACTTTAATTTATTTAAAAAAATACAAATTTATAAAACAATAGTGATGAAATTAAAACACGTGACACTGGCATGATACTTTCCACTTGACCGTTTGTGTTGATTTATGTAACAGAGACAGGATACTTACAGCCTTAACAATGTTGATGACGGGGACCTTTCCATCGGTAGCTTTGGCGTATTTCAGCCTAGACTGCTCGGAGACCAGGGTCCACAGCTTGTCCAAGTTCATTACAGGGCAGAACTCCTTGTTTTTCCTCTGGTGGTAGTTTCTCATACCGAGCTGAAATGAAAGAATTTCAAAGTTGAGATTTTGTTCCATAAATATGATATTACTATCTAAATAACCATTTAGCAGGCTTTAGCTTATGTTGTACATGTACCAAAACAGCTGTACCTACTAATAGAACTGAAATTAGGTATTGTTTATATTATAAACACCCTGAAAAGTAGATACTTGCTTTGATAACACATGGATAAGCAGCAGGCAGTTAGCTAAAAAAAACATATTCTTTCTATGATTACCTTGCCGAAGTATCCAGGATGGTACTTGTCCATGTTGATTCTGTGGTGATGCTCACCACCAGCGTTACCGCGACCTCCAGGGTGCTTGCGGTGCTTGCCTGCAAAGCAACAACCATTTAGGAACTACTACGAAAACAATGGGGATCTAGTTGAATATTTAAGAACTTATCAGTTAAATCAGAGATATTGATAGTTTGTTTCTAAGTTTACTTATACTTTCGCTAAGCGTGCAGAAGAAGGGAAGAGTAGGGTATATGAAATGTTTTGACTGAAATTGAAGGTTTAGCACACCGGCCTTCAGGTAATGATGTGTGATGCAACTTAGCAGATCCTCGAGTTGTACTAATAACTTGCAGAAGAAGGGAAGAGTAGGGTATGAGATGCTATGTTTTAAATGAAATTGAACATTGAGCACACCGGCCTTCAGGTAATGATGTGTGATGAAAATAAGCACATCCTCGAGTTGTACTAATAACGTTATCCAGCATAGCCGCATAATTACTTACAACCCTACAGGTTATGTTTGTTGTTCGAAGAGGTTATGATTGTTTTTGGGTGATTGTGTTTCTACGTTACAACGAATACATAAAGCTACTTACCAATACGACCGTGACCATGGCTTACGTGTCCTCTCAGCTTCCTGGTCTTCTTCTTGGATGTGGCCTGCAGGGAAACAACATCGTGAATTCATTTAGAGTGAAGTGTCGAACTTGCGAATACATCACTTGAACACAATATTATCACTTATAATGCAAAAAGCAGAACATTTTCTCTACGATTAAAACGGGATTGCTTTGATAAATACAGATTTATTTTACAAAAAATATCACGAACCATTTTACTTCTTGCAGGTAAATTTACTGAAAGAAAGAGAGAGAATGAATAAATGGAAAAATAATAACGAAAAGACTGTCACTGTCATTAATTACACTATTGTCAAAGTCAAGTATAAACAAATTGCAGGGACGGTTGCAGTCGCGTGCCATCCTTCCGACCTAGTGTAAATGAATACCGAATAATCAAATTGATCGAAGAAGCTTGGAGCATATGCACAGAGGCAGCGTACATCACAACAACATATAATAATATAAGTTATTGCAACAGCCATGAAATTATATTGGATTACCTTCATCATACTCGTACTCATAATATTTAGCTGATGTACCGGTGGCTTTGACCAACTGCGTAGTATGAAGTTACGTGAATAATGATTTTTAGCCTTCGTCAGTTTTTGAATAAATTAAACCTTTAGCCTACTGAATTTCAGCTCAATCGGTTAAGTAGTTTCAGTAATTTATACCTCCACACCACAACCATATACAGAGTTTTAGCGAGAATAAGACACTAAACATACATCCATTCATAAAAACTTTCATATTAATAATGGGATATACTTAGATATTTTTTATGTTGTAAATAAAATTAATTTACATCATGATTTATCTTCGAGAATCTAGTCATATGGAAGAACCCACATCTACGAACTTTCGGTTTGTCGGAGTGTCATACCTTATGTTTCAGAATCATGGTGCTCACTGCTCGTTCACTCACTCAGTATCTTTATTATTAATCTGTGCTCAGTATGTTTCCAGAAAATGGTGGGATTGTGTATCGAAGTGAATTCTGACACGTAATTTGAGATAAATCGTAATTAGTTTGTGAAAATCTTGCGATGTGGCTGCATAAATAATAAATTTGATTCACAATATCTTAGAAATACATCAGGATGGAGTTTCGCGAGACCCTGTTGGCTGCTCAACGAAATCAACAACACAAGTCATCTGTGAGTTCATTTTGTGGTTTTTGATAAAATTTGCATACAAAATGTGTATTTTCCAGCTATAGAGACATTTCTGTCTTAGTAATAAAGCAATTGTACCGTACTAACTACTCAATTTTTTATGATATCGAAATAGATATGCTTACATTTTGATAACTTTCGAATGTTCCAGGAAAATTCGTACTACAAAGCACGGTTTGACCCTCCTAAAAAAGAGCAGAAGCAACGAGACAGATTATCTGCGAATATACAAAAGTTTTTGGCTAAAAAAGATGAAGAAGAGAAGCAGAAGAAGTTGGAAGCTCAGCGGAAACGCGAGGAACTGAGCGCGATGCGCGACCCCAAAGCTCTTCGGAAGATTCAGAAAACTTTGAAAGTTATAAAGTCTGCAAACAAATCTGTGTTAGAGGATGCGGTGGATCGGGACAACACAGCGGTCACCCTCAACGGACCTGAACAGCCTGACCAGGACGACTATGGCTATGAGTCGCAAGAAGCTGCTGCTATCTATGCTAAAATGATGCTCAAATACAGCAAGATACCCGAACAACCCAAATTCCCTACAAGCAGTATGTTTATATTGTTTTTATCTCTCAATGCGGTCATGTCTTGTGTATTTATTTTCAATCACTGAATTTAAATTCCTTTCAAAACTAGAGTTAAATAGGTATAGCAAAATAGAATAATGAGAAGAGGATATAAGCATAAACTTTTATGCAGTAGCTTTAGCAAAATCTATATCACAAAATTTACAAAACAAAGCGACTGGGTCACCCATAGACCATTGCAAATAATCTATAGGTAGCTCAACTGCTCCAATTCTATACCCGATGGCAGTGTGCCGAGGATACTGGCTGCATTGCCTTGCTATACAAGGCCTATTCTTTGGCCGAGATGGCTGCCAGCGCTCGCGCGATCACAATTCGATTCGACCAGACACTGACAAAATTTTGAAAATGCGGATTTTTCCCATTCCCCATGGACTTAGGGTCTCGATTAGGATATACTAATCTGATGAATAAAAAAAATGAAATCATGGATATTAAAAACTCCAACCACTCAAGTGTGACATAGACACATCAGCAAAAGCTGCTGATAAATAATTAAAATGTCTATTGACAAATAAATAAAGAAATTTCCGATATCTACTACTGTTTTCAAATCATTCATAAATATTGATGCAGACAAAATATGGGCTTGACTCTAAAAAAAATCATAGAAAACTAAGTGAGTGTTACAGTGTGTTTATGTGACCATGTTATCAACTGTTTTATTGTTATTTTTATCAGTGTATTGTATAAGCACTTGTTAATTATATTTTAAATGTACTCACTTTTATTAATCCTACATCAAAAATATATTTATTTACTAATAAATATGGAAAATACATTATATGGTATTCCACTTATTAAATCATATTTAGTAATTTTTTCCACATAATATTTAAATGCTATATTTATTTTCATAAAATTATTTTACCATCTCCTTCAGCTAAGGACCAGATCAGATACTTTATTTTTAATTGTTGTTTTTTTTTGTAATTTTCCAGATGCTTCAGTCAAGAAAGACCTACATGGCACCCGTGAGCGAGTGAAGCAAGCTCTGCAGCATGAAGATGAGCCTGTACCACACAAGAGAAGGAGAAGAACTAACAATGCAGAAAATAATGGTACTTTTTATGCATTAAACCTTCACTCTTAGCTACCATCATTTGTTCATTGGCTAACACACCTATGATATCTGATTTCCTCAAATATTTACTTTATATTTATAATCCTTTATTAATATAGTATATTCTCTTAATTTTTATTAAATCGTTTAATGAATTCCATAGATGTTATTATACATTTTTTATTTGCTGTATGCTCAAATAGTTATTTTTATAATTGTATCTTAATTTAAAAAGCTATGCTTTTTGTTGCTATATGAGCCATATTATATGGTTTTGTTGGTATGGTAAAGTGGTCCATAAACCTATGCCTAAAACCCATTCCTAAAAAGATAATTGTGCTATTACTACTTAGACCAAGTGGCTTAGGCTAGCTACAAACTACACTTTAAATCTTAACCCAGGTTACGGCCGCGACGAAAGCCCCCCATCTAAAAATGAACCAGAGAAGAAAGATGAGAAGAAGCCTGATAAGCCCAAGATACGCAAGCCGATGCCGCCTCCGATAGACTTCAACCAGCTGTTGAAGCTGGCTGAACAGAAAAAAAGTGAACCGGTCGAGGCAGCCCAAAAAAAAACTGCGACAGATAATAAAGAAGCTGAGAGGCTGATGACGAAACGCCAGAAACGGGAGTATGAAGAAGAAATGGCGCGGAGGCAGCGGCGGCAGGAGAGATTGGATGCAGATAAAGCAGGGGGTAGGAAACGTAAGTTACAATCCATTATAAACAATTTTGCTCAAAGACCATTCCTGTTTTAGTTCAATAGTATTTTGTGGCATATTTTTCCTCATTAAATGCATTGATATTATACCAATTTAACTTATTTAGTTGGGTTAATGTTACGGTAATGTATGAGCTAATCAGTTGTCATTCAGGTGTTGTTTAGTTCCAGCTCAAAAAGACGATAAAGCGCCGGAGAAAGAACGAAAAACAGAACCTAGTGGATTCGGTCGCATCCCAAAACTAAATGACAAAACTGCGGACAGAAATAACAGTCCACGACCAACTGACAGAGAAAGGGCCGAGAAGCTTCAAAGAGAAAAGGAGAAAGCTAGACAAGATAAAGAAAAACTTGACAAAGAAAGAAATAGACTAGATAAAGATAAAACAGACAGAGACAAGTTAGATAGGTTGAAAGCAGAGAGAGAAAGAATCGAAAGAGATATTGAGAGGCTCAACAAAGATAGAGAAAGGTTAGAAAAGACTAAATCGAAACTTGAAAACGGAAGGTCGGATAAAAATGTAGATAAATCGAGACAAACCAGTGAGACTGCTAAGAAGAACATAGATTTAAAGAGTCAGAACACGTATAGGATAGATAAAAACTCTAATGATAAAAAATTAGGCAGTAAAAATAATGAAAGATACACGAATGGTCATGGTTCACAAGAAAAAGCAGTGCCAAAATTAAGTAAGGAAATGGGCATGAAGGGACCGCCAATTAGAGCGAAAGATCCTAATGACAGAAAGCCAGAGAATGGTAAGCGGTTGCCTGAAAGTAAAGTGCCTTCAAAGAGAACGGATGTTAGAATGTCTGGGAAGCCAGGTCCCAGTAAACCTCCAATTTCCAATTCGTTTGATTTCGATAAACATGTCAATTCTCTAAAGAAAGGTGGACCAGATACGGCCAATAAGAACGGAGGGCGGCAATTCCCGCCTTCAGGTGTGAAGAGAAAACCACAACCAGATGATAAGAAGAAACCAAATCGTGAGTATTTTTTTATCTAATGTACAATATGTTAGAGGCTTTCGGCTTCCTTTTTAGAAAGAATATCTCCTAGAGTCCTAGAGTATACAGGGTAGAATTTGCCACCTGCGTGTAGTACTTTCCCTTCAGGTGGCATTACAAAATTCCACCATGAATACCTAGCTCAGCTTTAATGTAATGACGTACTGACAGCACACTGCAGCGCTGGTATTCTACTAGGCCAAAACTAAACTAAAATGCACCGAAAATATATATAAATTATTATTATTTTGTTGGAATTATATCCTCATTTTAAAATAGGTAATAATTTTTCACCCTGCTACCAACATTTGCTAGCAATCCTAACTATACTAACTATTACTTTTCTAGTGTGAATCTACTTATGGCCAACAAAACACACCCTCCGAATTTCCAGTCTCTACATTCAATGGTTTTTAGCTAGACTATAATGAAAGGGGTTCACAATAAAAATAAACTCATTGAAATTGTGCTTGAATCGATGTCATAATTGCAGGTCGGGTGCTGGATTCGGAATCAGAGTACGATTCTGAGATGGACGACTTCATCGACGATGGCGACGTAGACTTGGACTATTCCAAACACATTAAAGAGATATTTGGCTATGATAGATCCAGGTTCGTATGAATGAATTATCTTATGTTGGACAGAAAAAGAACTACCAAAACAAGATAGACGTTTTAAGAGATTACACCTGCCCATGACCGAAAAGTGCTTCACAGTTGACTTTGAACCACACAGGCCAATGTAATAGTGATGTAACACTCGTCCACTTCAACTGTTTGTTTCAAAGCCCGGTAATTTCAAAATGTTAATTAGCTTTCAAACCAAAACAGCAATGCTTAGGCTAGCGCCATATTGAACGGATTTTCGGATAGATCTTCTTTTGACGGAAGATCGGCAAAGTGTGACTGATTTAGGTGATATCATACGGTTCACTTGAGTGAATATTTACTCCAGGGAATAGTTCATTTTTCTTTCATTCCATGTTCACACGGCTGAGCTAGAATGACTTAAAAAAAACGTTCATCTGTTATTTTCTTTGAACATGTTGTCGAATGAAGTCGTGCATAGGAATAAGTTTAGTGGCCGAATCCGAATGAACGTTCACCTTTGTGTTCAGACCGTTCATTTCTCGATCATTCGGAGTGGGAGTGAGAGATGCGAATGCCAACATCCAACACTGTTGGATCGGTTCACTAATGAATGAATTCGGCACTAATGCTTCATTTTGTGTTTAGATGCATCACTTGGAGTGAAAGATGCAAAATGAAAGACGAAAATGAACCAAAATGACCCGTCTGATATCACCTTTATAGAAAAATGGAATGAAACGCGACGGATTCGTTCAATGTGGCGCTAGCCTTACACAGGACTGACAGTTGAATAGATGTTGATAAAGTCTAATTTCGACGTCAAGTTTGCCTGAAAAGAGAAAGACATTTTCACCAAGTTTCGTCTTGTTAATAGTGTGTTTAATTGTAGGTATCGAGACATGGATGATGACGATGATCCGAGCATGGTGTCGACGTTCGCGCAGCAACAGCGCGAGGAATTCATAAGCAAAAAAATTGGTAAGCTGATCGCATCGTATTTGCATTGTATTTATTTATTAACTGTAATTTAAACTGATTAAACCTAAATCCTACTAATATTATAAACGCGAAAGTTTGCTTGCTCGTAAAAACTACTGAATGGATTTTAATGAAAATTTACAGTAATATAGGTATACATCAGAATAACACATAGGCTACAATTTAGAAAGATACTTGCACCAGCTAGTGATATATATGTATAACATTACCAGCTGGTGCCCACGACGTCGTCTGCGTATGATTAGTATTTCGAGTAGCGGACAATTCACACAATATCTTTATAAATTGTAGCCTATGTGTTATTCCGATGTATAGCTAGCTTTTTGTCACTTTCTTCACGGAATTTCAAGTTTGACAATATTTTACACGTACTTTCTTCAGGTATAATGGAAGACTTAGAAGACATGCGTATGGAAGCGATGGAAAAGAAAAAGTCAAAGAAACGGCGCATCAGTGACGACTGACCGACACACTCCTCGGACAAAATGTTGTAATTATTATACGATTTGTACATTTTTATCTAATTTGTGAGCATATTCAGGAAAGCGATTTTTGAATCTCCTTAGGTACCTAATAAGTAGGTACAGTCAGCTGCACAGACATGTATACACACCCAAGCTTTCACATTGATTCTAGTCTCTTAATTTTGCAAAGACATTCTTCTTCTGACCAGAATTCTGAAAAGTAAGATGACTACATTAATTTTAAATGCTTGCATGAAAAATTCCTCCTCCTCGCGTCGATATCCTCACTGCTGAGGGTCGTGACCTTTACGAAGGACTTTAGTTCGGACGATGTGTCGCCATCGGGATCTGTCTCCTGCGAATCGATGCTTCCACTTTGCCAGTCACTACAAGTTTTTCCAGATTGTTGCCGCCTTTCCTGGCTATGTGACCGAAAAATTCAAAGATTCTGCGGAGACAGATGGTGGAGAGTCTGTTTTTATGTCAAACTCCTTCAGAATAGATATATTGGTGCGGTGCGCTGTCCATGGTATACGGAGCATTTTTCGCCAGCACCACATTTCAAAAGCCTCGATTCACGATCTGTCTGCCTTCTTCAAAGTCCACGTCTCCGCACCGTACTGGAAGATGGAGAATACTAGTGGTCTTAATGGTTATATTCCTATCTGCCCAGATCTTGTGTAGCTGTGACATTGCATTCTTTGCCTTTATGAAAAATTAAGAGTAATATAAATATGAAAGCTTGGGAGTGTATACATGTCTATGCAGCTGACTGTACCTACCTAATAATCTTTGACTTGATAAGTGGTAAATCATTCATGAAATGAGCAAAAAATATGCCTCCCGATTGTGCCACACGTTGATTAATAGTCATTCAACTTGAGTCTGATCAAGACTTTTTAGTTTTATTCAACGTTTAGAATTTTTAGTTTTATGTATCGCGTATATTTAGTTTTGTAAAGCGTAAATATGCGCGCATACTTTCAAAGCTCACGACTTGAGTAAAGTACTATTTGTTACGTGGTATGATGTTAAAAAATGGTTAAGTATAAATTATAGTTTATTAATGTGATGTGTTAAGGCCCAGAATCCCGCGCGCCGCTATTTCGCTCGCACATTTGTACATTTTGACTGAGTATAAATTTCTAAAATGTGGAGAGGCTAATTTGTTCATTTCGTGAGGTTGTAGTAACAAATTCACAGCTCCGCTTTTTTTTTAAATTTCTACTCTGTCAATTTATTTATCTTAAAACTGTACAGATGTGCGAGCGACATAGCGGCGCGCGAAATTCTAGGCCTTAGGCTGATTTTAGTCTCACGCTCACCGTCAGCGCTCATAGCTCAGCGCGTAGTTTGTCAGCGCTGAGGCTCAACGTGGCTCGTTTTAGTATCGTACTGACCGCCTTACTGTACAGACGACGACCAAAATGCGGAGTGTATTAATTATTGCTGCTTTGCTGCTAATCTATCCCAAAAAAATAAAAACCGGCGACGACGAAGACTCCATGTTCATCCATTATTTGAGCAGAGAGCCGTTGCAGGAGACTTTGTCTTGTTATATGGCACTTTGAGGGCTGACGAAAGTAAATTCTTTAATTACTTTCGAATGTCAACTAGAACTTTTGACGAATTACTGGCAAAGATACAGGATAAACTGGTCGATTCGCCATGACTGTACGCGCTGACGACGTCCGCTCCGCTCGACACTAGAACGCTCACTGAAAGCAGAGGCGCTCGTGCGATCGTCAGCGCCGACAGCTACGCGGGGCCGACGCGCGACGCGTACGGCCGCGTAGCTATCAGCGCTGACCACCGTGCGCGCTGAAAGCTACGCGTCATTCAAAAACGCTTCCTAGAAGTTCATATATCTCGGCCATCAGCGCTGACGGTGCGCGTGCTGTCAGCGTAAGACTAAAACCAGCCTTAAGCTTGTTATTTATAGCTGCTTAGCTTTTCACGTAATGTTAAAAGTACTGCAGTAAAAAAAAATTGCAATGTCCCAGAAAATATTTAAATGTGTATAACTTATCTGTTCTTCAAATTATAAACTTAATGTTTTGTGTTGTGGATGTGTGATGCCAGACGTGCCTCTATACAAACAAATGTAACTCCTTGTAATGTAATTTATAAAAAAATATATAATGTAAGTAGTAAGAAAAAAATCTATAATCTTCAGGTGAATGTAATTATTTCAGATATTTTATTTTCAATAGTATATTGATTTATTTGCACAGTAGAATATAATCGAAAAGGAAATAAATACTAAGTACATATTTTAATCTATTGAACAACTTGGACAAATATTTTTAGTACTTATCTCTATTTTTCAATGACATTGGTTAATATGATTTTATTGTAATAATTACCTACACTCTCAATGGTGATGCTAAGTTTACCTTATTTAATAATATTATAGTGTGTTGTGCAAATCAGAAATTGTACTTACTTACACTAGCTGACGCCCGCATTTTTGTTTGCGTGACGAATTAACAAAATTCACTTCTTGGCGAACATACCCTCCAAATTTCAAGTCTCTACATTCAGTTGTTTGGCCTGTACGTTGTCTGTCAGTCAGTGAGGTCTAAGCCTTTTTTAAATTATATTGATAAGAGGAAATGTATCAGTATAGGAAGGGTCCTAGTAACATTAAACCGACCAGAAGAAGACCGACAAGAAGCAGATCTCTGAATCTAGAAACTAAACGAATCTGTATTTTTATTTGTATGTGTTTTTTCCAACAATGCTAGCTAATTTTGACTTTGCCTTTCAATTGAAGCGATCTCTTATCTAAATCTTACTCTATAGTTTGAAAAAACTGTTCACAAAAATCAAACTAATATTTTTCTATAAAAAAATAATTATAGTAATATCTTCAACTCGTCATAATATGTGCGATGCTATCCCACGAGACATTGCTAATTAGCTCATCTATACTTACCTAGAATTGTGTTAATTTGGATTTGCATAATATTTGTTATTTATGTTAGCTAAAATAAATAAATAGGTTACCTACCTAATTAAAGGTTTTTATACAATAAGTATAACAGTGTTGGACAGTGACCTAAATTCTGTGTTTTATTTGTAATTTTAGATAGGCTAATTCTTTATTATTTTTATAATTATTTAAGTAATTTTAGTTTTATTGTGTTTTAGCATTAAGTTAGTAATTAGTTGATAATAATTCATAGTCAAATGAAGTATAACATGAAATGAAATATACCATTGAGTATTTTCGGTACTTCGTGTTTTTCCTACCTATATCCCGTACATACATTATCATACACACAGGCAAAGACAAGTCAGGCGAGCAGTTAGCCTTGACTTCAGTGTAGGTCCCTACTTCTAGCACTGGAAACGTGAAAACTGGAAATTAGGCAAAGCAAGAAATGGGCATGGACCACAGAACGAACACCATACTCCTAGGCATGGACTCAATCAAGTAGCTAGTTTATCCAGAGTTTAGCAGTAGGGTCCTCTTGGGGTCGATTCTTGGGTCGTGTCGTGGATTCTTCTATAATCAGGAAGTGTAGGTAAGGTTATATTAGAGCTTACACTCTTCATCCGGGCTCCAATGTCAGGGGCGACATGTGACCTTCTCCAAGTTACTGCTCGAGATCTATGTATTTGAATCTCGAAGATTTGCATGCTTTTTGGTGATAAAGACTTAAACTATGGCTAGTTTTAGTATTGACTTGAATTTTATTATCTAGATCCGCTGCTGTTTGCTAGGGGGGAGGAATGAAACAGTTTCTTTGGAGTCAGGGCCATAAGCATTGTTTGGATGTTGCCTGTGCTTCCATTCAACTGTTAAAACTTAATTGACAGCTGGCAGTGACAAATTATCTGAGGTATGTCATGTCATATAACAATCTGCGCTCCATAAGCTTCAATGAAATATCAAAAGGTTTTTGGCGGGAACGTGAAAAATGGCACATTGGCGGCATTAAATTAATTGACAAAACTTGTATAACTTTGAGTGTTTATGTGTAAAAACGGTGGTATTTTATCCATTAAGTGCTCGTGAACGTGTATGAGTGTTGGTGAATAGTGTAATGCTGTAAAACGTGACTTTTCGTGTTGCCTCCAAAACTCCATAGAAGCCTCTAGTAAAGTCGCAACCACCGCTACTTTACAGGGGCATGACTTGACTTATCGACTCTGACTTATGACTAAATAATCTCTCCAATTACTTGACACTGGCTATATACCTTTGATGTGAAGCCAAAACTAAAGAACTTAGGTTCTTTGAAAAAAAAAAAAAAAAAAAAAATATCAAAAACAAATCGAAAATTGAATTTGTGAATTTTGACAAATTCTCGGTTGCATCTCCAAATTCAAGGATTCATTTGCTGAGATATTTGTTCTACGGTTCCATACAAGTTAACAGAGCCAGTCCAGCCCGTTCAAAGACAAACATCTGGAATATATCAGAAGGTATTATTTAATTTTACCAGTTTTAGTTCTCAGGTTCTCTCATCGATACTAATTACATCGAGGAGTTCTCTACTTTATATTCTTGTATGGCTGGTACAATCAGTAAGATTCTGTCATTTTCTCATAAATAAAGGAGGAACCTAAAGTTACAGTACCATTTCTTGTTTAGCTTCAATCTATTTCACAAATAAAGAAGAATATCTAACAACTACTATCATCATTTCAGCAATGAAATCACTTACCAGCCGCCAGGATATTCCTGAGTTGAAAAAGAGTACTGTCCATCTCAGAAATGAGCAGGAGCTCTTGGAAAAACTGAACAAAATCATCAAAGAGGGGCCTAATAACTTGCAGATAGTAACAGACTTTGACCATACTCTTACAAGACATTCTCTGACTAATGGAAGTACTGTGTTGACTAGTTTTGGTGAGTTGAACTGATTTTATAATAAATTCCTACAACACAGGAAGTCTTTGAGTAGAATTATGGTTATGTGTATCACCATATTTGAATCAATGTGGTATGTTCTTATATTATGTATTTTTTGGTCAATGCATATGCCCTGACTATTTTTGAAAAAGTTAATTCTATGGTTCTTTATTATGGTCTAACTAATGTAGGCATTGACTACTTGGTTCGGCAAGATACTTGTAAATATGTACCTGTCTAAAGGTTTGTATAACATCTAGTTGAGTTGCCTAAATGTATGATCAAACAATGCCACTATTATTAGGTACTCAATAAAAATCATAATTTTTCAGGAATGTTTAGAGAATGTCCATCAGTCCCGCAGCATTACAAAGATGAGGATAACAGGCTGGCTGATATCTACAAGCCAATTGAATGTGACCCAGTCATGCCTACGGAGGAGAAGATCAAACACATGGTCGACTGGTATGTCGCAGCACATGACCAGCTCAAGTAAGAATATAATTCTGGGAATATTTGTTTTATTGCATGGGATTCTGCTTGCTTAACGGTGAAGGAAAACATTATGAGCAAACCGGCATCAAAGAACCTAAAAAGTTGAAAACAGAACAGAAAACATGGTGTCAAGTGCATGAAAGGAGCCTCTTCGACGCGTACTTGGTTTGAAAGAACTATGATAAGAAGAAGAAGTATGACAGAAGATGTATTTGACTCTATTTCGTATGGCATGTAAAGTTGATTTATGTGTTATCTCCATTAGTATAACACATTATTTATAATTATGGTCATGTATGAGAATTAAACATGTGATGTTTCAGGTACAAGATTGTTGCGGGCTATTAAGTATTGAGTGGTTCTGTGGTTCTTAATCAATATAAGTAAAAGAAAGACGTGTTAGTTACACTATTTATAACTCAAGAACGGCTGAACCGGTTTGGCTGAAAATTGGTGGGGAGGTATCTTAGAACCAGGAGACTGACATAGGATATTTTATCCCGATATTGACTATTCCCAATGCACACAAAGTTGCGGGCGAAAGCTAGTATTCAATAATATAGCTCACAATAAATACCTTTCTTATCAGCTATTATAATTAATTAATAGACACATGCAATCAATATCACTTAAGATAAATAGATAGGTTAATGAAGATTAAACATGTTTGCAATATCAGGCAGTAATCAGCAATTATCTAATGGTGCAATTATCTCATTTGTTCATTTAGTATTTACATTTAAATAATTTTATTATTAACCAAAATATAACAAATTCAAATCAGTTGTTTTGGCGTGATTATATCAAACCATCCATATGATACATTCAACTTTCTTGTGAGTATTATTAGACTTAAGTTAGACCACAATCTTATCTTATTTAAATTTAACTCACAGTCAAATGTACCTAAAACATACTTGTTTTGTTTTTCAGAGGCATAACATTTCCAAGACATGAGTTACAGGAAGTTGCACACAAAATGATGGAAAGCTACAGGTACGCATCCAAAATAACGCGAAGTAAGCAAACATTTTTTTTTTAAATTAAAGCATTGTTTTTTATAGAGAGCAGGAAACTTTGAAACACTCACACACCCAGAATCAACTAACACTGATACAAATGTTTGTCCAGATATCATAATTATAGCTTTTTCTATCAATAAAAAATTACACAGGGAAGGAGTACAAGATTTGATATCATGGAGTGAAAAGGCGAAGGTTCCAGTTCTGGTGTTCTCTGCTGGCCTGGGAGAGTCTGTGGTTGCTGCTCTGGAAGCTGCCAACTTCTTGCTGCCAAATGTTAAGGTAACTTATTACTCTCATGTCAATGTAGGCACAGACAATTAAAATACTATAAAAGGATAATAAATAAAAATGTTAAGTATTTTTGAAGTGACTACGTCTAATATATCGATGAACGCCGGCTGCATGCACGAATACGTTGACGTTGTCACGTTTAACTATCGTCCATAAACCAAATTTACAGACAAAATGATTTTTTTTATTTCATGATTAGTGACTAGACATTATTATTAACTCGCTGCTTCCCACGGCTTCGCTTGCATGTGCGTGGTATCGCGATAAGAAGTAGCCAACGAAAGAAGTTCTTTTCCGGTCTACTTACGTTGAATTTTATATTGGTTTAGTAGACTTGACGTGATTGAGGAACATGGCCCATCCATACTCTATAATTTCCTTTATTTTCGATAATTAGCAATGAAGTTCCTTACGCTTCTATTAGTGATAATCATATGGAAATATTTCTTCCAAAGGTGGTCTCCAACTTCTTAGCGATGGATGAAAATGACAAAATAGTAGGAATAAAGGGTGAAGTCATACATACTTACAACAAAAACGAGGCGGCTATTAAGAACACGGAATATTACGAAATGGTGAAGGAACGAAGCAACGTCATCTTGATGGGAGACAACATCGGTGACGCAGGCATGGCTGAGGGAATGGAGCACTGTGACGTCATCGTCAAAATAGGGTACCTCGGAAAGAACACGGAAGGAAACTTAGACAAGTATCTCAACAAATTCGACATAGTATTAGTCCATGATCCAACAATGGATATTGTTAATGCCATATTGAAACGGCTGTGATTTATGTATTTAGTTACAGACAGTTTTTATTTTGACGTTTTAATTTGTTGTTATAAGTTAGTGCAATACAGAAGTACATACAAAGTGTACGGATTTTATTATGTTGTTTTGTACGAGTATTTAAAATACTGTGCCTTTATATTTGATTATGTATGGCCTAGCAATGCGAAGTTATCAATAATTAAACAAAATATTTTTTATTTGTGTGAAAGTTGGTCGTAATTTAAAGATTGACACATAGGCTATTTCAAATGCTCATTTATATGCGCCTAATAATTTTATAGTTGTGTAAATATGAACTAGGCGTTGTAATTTATGAAGATCTCGCTTTGTTATGTACCCAATTCTAATACTATCCCGTATGATAATAATTGTAAAAGTATACTTAGGACATACATAAATGTATGTGTATAATGCTTGTCCTGTGTGTGGGCTTTTATAGATCACCTTGTAATATTATATCTTTCCCTGTTCACTAGTTTCTCCATTTATTCTATTAGTATCACGAATTATAAGGCGGCTAGGCTAATTTGATTATAAAATATGATATGAATTGTTAATTTTTATACTCAAAAGAAATAGGTAAACATTCATTTCTAAAATCAAAAGTGCAAAAAAATAAAAATTAAAACAGAAATCTAATGATTTTCAGGCTCAATGGTGTTATGGACGTAACTCATGCCTCGCACTAAATAAAACACTGATTGTGAAATTAAATATTGTTATTATTTTTAAACAACACATAAAAACTAATGTATTTTCTAGTCATTGCTGTGTTTGCTTCTCTGCATTTTCAAGAGTAACAAAATTAGATTATATCACAAAATATAAATGCATAATTCGATTTGACAGAAATCCATCCTCCTAAATACATTTTTGAAAATAAAGCTTACAAAAAATTTGAAAGTGTTCAAAGCCAATCTTGATTTCAATGTAATCGGCAACGTAAATAGGCTACCCCTCGTAATTTTCATCAAAACATAGATAAAGGTACTTATGAGAAATTCTCTATAGCAAACATCATATCTGTGAGGATGTGTAAAAACATTCCGTTAAAATGTCTTATCTATGATAGACAGCTCAAAAATCAAGGGGTAACTCATTTGCATTACTTCCCGTGCACGATTTATTTATGTAGAGTCGGCTCTGTAATGGTCTTTACAACCAGCTTACGCCGATGTTCTCCTTTGAAAGTAAACAACTGATGTGATTAAACCACTAAAACATACACATGTGTTTGTGTGATTGGTTTAATCCCAGGAGAACACCGGTGTAAGCTGGGTGTAAAGACCATTACAGAGCCTACTGTACACACATACTTCTCTTTACACCTGAGTACGAGAAGTGAGGACAATTTAACCCCTGAGAAGCAACACCGCGTCATCAATCTACTTACATGCAACTAATACTTACATCTCAAGAGAAACGGCGACATTAATCGAAAGTTATCAACGACTAGTAGTACATATTTTAATTTTCCACAAAACGCATCTAGTAGACAATAAGACATAAAAGATGGCCCCAATAACATTTGGCTGACATACACTTTAAACTTACAGAACAGAAAATTTGACTTCACAAGATTCGTCAAAGCACAAGTTTAATCCATTTATAACTCAGATGAAAAGATAAAGTTTCCTACGTTTATAACTACCGAATTTCAACAAAATACAAGCAGCTAATCTGTACTAAATTGTTAATAATACAGCCACTGATTCGTTATGGCAAGACATTAGTAGGTACATTTAAACATATTTCAGTATCAAAGAATCGAGTGTTACAGATGACTGGAAAATACACAATTCATCAGTTATCACATAATAACACAACTACATACCTTGAAACGAATTAAAAGCTCTAAAATAAACAACAGTCTTAGAATATACAGTTATTTACACAAAGATATTTTCATTAGAAAAATAGCCTACTGTACATGTAACAATTATTTTTATTTCATATAGAAATATATTTGTCCTTTTACAAACTAGAAACAGTAATAGTAAAAATAGTGTTTTTTTTTAGGAATTATTAGACATCCTTACAGGAAATGCACGTCACAGCAATACCAAAATATTTACTTACCTACATCAAGCTGTGTGAGAACAAAAGTAAGTATAGGATTTATTTATATTCATCATTTTTTTACCAAAAAGTGCAAAGTAGTCAGAAACGTGCATAAAGCCAGTCGCAAACAAGCCGCCGACCACAGCGACCGGTGGCCGGTGACAATCAGTTTACAGTATACATTTTGTTGCTGTAGCGTGTAGCCGCTACACGTGTCGTCGGTGGCTCGTTTGCGACAGGCCTAAACGTGTATTTCTCTGTAAGTCATAAGCCCTAGTCATTGGGCAGTAAAGGGCAAGGCAACTTACGGTTCTCGCTACAACATCACGTTTCGCGACACAGTTACATCACGGAAGCCAAATAACATTATACATATCTAGACCTATTTCCTGGCGCCAAACCTAATGGTCAATTCATACTAGCGTAGAGTCGAAGCGTCAATCTGAAACTTAACATAAAAAAATCACCCTTATCTCTACAATTTAATGCACTTATTCCTTCAGAGATAAAAAGAAAACATGCGAATAGCATTCGTGCATCTTCGCGTTAATTGTCAAGAATTTGGCGCTTCCACGCGCTGCGACTCTGCGCTAGTATGAATTGACCCTAACGATAAATTAAATTTCATCAACCACTTTTAATTGCAGTTTAGGTATGGTGCTAGCAGTATAGGCACCGTGTCTACAAAAATACTCGATAAAATTACCAATAACTATTTATTTGTCTAAATTAGTCGTTACATAATATTGGCAGTCCAAACCAGACCCAATAATTTCTAGCAAATTTTGAATATTATGAATGACTATGGGAAAATAAATTCGAATTCTTATTCCGGGTTTAACGTCTCAACTATTTTAGAATATTTTTTTTATCTTTTCAGTCCAAGTTCATACATAAACTTTAATTGAATCACCAATCACTTGGCGAAAGAGTTGAACTATAGAAGTTATAATTAATTAAACAAAATCGTAGAAGGCACTTAAAACATTAAATTGAGGTACTTATTATTCTATTTGTCAATGCTCAGAGTGCATAGTAGTAAAATACAATACTGATACAAATAAATTAGGAATAGTAATAGTTGGCAGATCTTTTAGAACTCACCCTGTGGTTGGGGCGTTTGCAGCTATCGACTAGACATCTTTATGATTCAACCAAAGCATTACACATTTATGCAACCGTTTCCGAAACTGATCAAATGTAGGTTTTAACCGACTTAAAAAAAGGAGGACGTTATCAACAGTTATCACATTTTTTAATGTTTGTTACCTTTGTTGTTTTTAAACGATTTGAAAAAATAAAATTTAGTTTGAGAAGATTTACTTCTAGATTGGTCTCTCAATTTCATGAAAAGCGGGTCAGCACTTAGGTTTTTAATTCAAAATAACTGAAAAAGGTACATGACAAGTAAACGAAATTGCGTATTTTGCTTCCCTGTGACTTATTCAGTGGTGTTTGCGGTCTTTTGTATAACCTTGTGAATGTAAGCGACACAATTGTTCTAAAAATAATTTGTTGGTCATCGTCGAGTGAGCTGAATTTAAGTACATATACCTACCGTTTGATGAATTTGAATTAAACTACGCAGTTTGTCGATGTAAGTATATAAATGTTAACTCATAAATCCATCATGTGGCTGCGCAAAAGGGAACTTACATTCTTCCAAATTCATTGACTTCAGAGTTCACCGACAGACTAAAAATTATTAATAGTGCATCTGCTAAATGACGTGTCATTTCAACAGTAAATGCTTTTGATTCGATGATTGAATAAGGAAAAGAAATTAAGCCCTATCACAAACATTTTTGACAATCCCCATCGTATCGTATCCGCCATTAAAGTCAACAGATGTATGATTAAAAAAAAAATATATACGACTTGATAAGGGTGCGTTTCCACTAAAGGCGGAGCGGAGAGGGCGGACCGTGAATTGGCCAATCACAGTGCTCGTAATAACACTTCCAATCCACTTTGAGTACTGTGGTTGGTCAATATACGGTCCGCTCTTCTCCACTCCGCCCAGCTCCGCGTCAGTAGAAACGCACCCTAACCCTTCTGAGGCAGACTCGACACGATTGCGATTGTCAGAAATGTTCGTGATCGGTACTCTGATCGTATGCACACACTTTCTCAATAAAATGATCTATAATCCTAAACTAATAATCTGCTATAATATTTTTCACAAGACTTTGTTATAAATACACTTTGAAGATATTTTCATGAAAGAGGCACCGTTATCACAAGTAAATTACATCTGTTGAATGGGTAACAGTAAGTGGAAGCGTGCGGAATGATAAGATACAAGACAACCCTTCTTGGGTCCCTCGATTGTTCCCAAGCTGATCGTTATGTGGAATAGGGAACATGGTGGCAAGTTCTCACTAGTGGCGCCATATATCTCGGCGGTAAACAAACACTATGGCTTTGATTTTCAACCGACGTTAAAAAAGATGGAGTAACTCAATTCGGCAAATATTTTTAAGTACCTACCTTGTTGTTACCTTAGAATTTTGAAGTATATAAACCGATTCAAAAAAATCTAGAGGATGCACTTTAAAATTGGTCCCATAGAAATTAAATCATAATCGGTTCAGTGTTTAACATCAAATAACTAAAAAAAATATATCGTCTGTGTAAACGAAATTGCGTATTTTTTTTCCCTGTGACTTTTAAGTGGTGCCTTCGGTCACTATAGCAGTCCAATGAGGGCTTTTCAATAAAAAAAAACAATTACGCTTTTTTTTTGGTTACTAGATGGCGCTGCACACAAGTCAAGTGTCATAATAAACAACGAAATTTTGTGTTTTTTTTCACCGTCAAGCCACAAGCGGCACAAAAACCGCAGACTGGCCGACGAAATGTCCAACGAAGCCAAGATGGCACGAAGGACTAAGCCCAATGACCCGAGGACTGTTGTCCCCGAGAGTTGAAGTCAGGGCGAAGGGTTAACACTTGAGGCGCTTACCTGCAGTCAAAAACCGGACTGTGGAGGAACCGATGTTTTTTTTTGTTAGATTTTTGACACTTGCGTTTCATACAGCGCTATCTATCTTAGTTTATGGCAACCACTTTTTTTATATGTCTCTTTGAAATCGGTTGTAGTAAGTTTTTGTTTAGGAATCCTTTCCATCCTGTATGAAATTATCCAGTCAATTGCTCTACACTTACATATCCATATTTTCACAGATTCCAAATACACTGTCATTGCATAATATTGGCACTTGATTTATTTACCGCCAATATAAATGCGCCACCAATGTACCTTTACGCCGCGCCATCTCAATCTCGGCGCGTTTGGTCCCGGACCCCGAAGAGCCTACTCTACATAATATTAAAGTCGTAACGGATCACAGCCTAGGTAAATGTAAACGGGTCGAAGCGATCGCCCGGGAGCACCATGTAGAAGCGAGGACGCGGCAGCGTCTCCGTCAAGTGATCGCCGTCACGTCTGATTGCGTTTTTTGTAGTCCGTCCTCGTCGGTCGGCCTGAGAACATAAAAAGAAGCCACTATTAAATCGGAAACGGATCGTCACCGCATCAACTCGAGCCTTTCAGTATTCTTTATATGAAACTCTCTACTGCAACGCACTTATAGGAAACGTAACGTAATCGCCTCATCTCGGGACAAGCTCTGGTGCGGTGCGCTTACGGCTCGTCGTCCTCGCGCTTACGTCACAACACTTCACTAAAGCTAAAGCCGTGTTGGCCGTGGTGACTCGACCTCCGATTCGAAGGTCGTGGGTTCGATGCACCAATGGACTTTTCTGTTCAAAAATTCTATGTGTGCATTAAAAAACGTCTTTAACGCTGAAGGAAAACATCGTGAGGAAACCGGCATGTCATAGAACCAAGAAGTTCGAAAAACACGTGTCAAGTGCTCGAAAGAAACCTCTTCGAGGTGCACTTGAAATCCTTTCACCACACTGGTACGAAAGAACTAGTGATACGATAAGATAAGAACAAAGTTACTTAACTAGGGCCACCATGATGAACTTAAATAATGAGTATGCATTCACCTAATGTAAAAAAAGGCTAAAAACGTGATTTTAAGTGAAATAGCATAGCATAGAAAATTGAAAATGAATTTTTGGTAGTAAATAAAAAGTTAAAATATTTTTTTTTTAATAATAATGTCTATGGTCTCATTGGACATTATTAATAAAAATGGCACGTTGGTACGAAAAAGGTTCGCCACCCCTGCACTAGTACGTACTTGGCATAATAATGTCCTCGTCACGTGACACGTGTATAGTATAAGTAGCGGCACATATGTCTAGCGCTTTACGACACGCGGGGTACGTTACTGCGCATGTTTATTGTATGTGTACTGTGTAGTCCCCCTCAGGTCGGTGCTAAAGTTACGTGCCGCTATTTGTACTATCGGTAATATTGTGTAGCTGCTCTTACCTCTAGACAACTCATTAAGGGTGCTTTTCCACCATTGCTATGCTACGTTGCTATGGATGCGTTTGATATCCACCAATCATATTCATTGGTGCACATAGCTTAGCACTGGTGGAAACGGATTCAACTAAGCTATGTTTTTTATATGGAAGGATGCGTGCTATGATGCGTGCTATGGATGCGTGCTATGGATGCGTGCTATGGATGCGTGCTATGGATGCGTGCTATGGATGCCTGCGCCGCCCTCGCTGCTTCCCAACTATCGATACATCGCATAGCTCGAGCTGCGCATCTTTCTCGCGCAGCTACTTTGCGGCGGCGCATCTTCCATGCACAGCTACATGGCTTAGTAATGGTGGAAACTGTCACATATTTTCGTAGCGTAGAATTAAAATCTTCGCAGCATAGCTGCATAGCACATCTCTGGTGGACAGGTACCCTAAGACCTGAGATGAAACCTACCTACCCAATATGGCAATAAATGACTGAATACTGAATAGTGAGTTACCTGTAGACGTGCGCGGCGGCGGCGTCGGTGCGGTAGTGCGCGGCGTAGGGCATGCGCGTGCGGCGCCGCGCGACCACGGCGCGCCGCAGCGTGCCCGGCCGCGTCGAGTTGCGGATCGCGTGGTACGCCAGTCTGCGTGGTACACACAACATACGTGCTATAGATAGAATATTCTTTATTGTATCACCTTAAATAAATCAATACAAAGAACGCCAGTCTGCGTGGTACACACAACATAGATAGAATATTCTTTATTGTATCACCTTAAATAAATCAATACAAAGTACGCCAGTCTGCGTGGTACACACAACATAGATAGAATATTCTTTATTGTATCACCTTAAATAAATCAATACAAAGTACGCCAGTCTGCGTGGTACACACAACATAGATAGAATATTCTTTATTGTATCACCTTAAATAAATCAATACAAAGAACGCCAGTCTGCGTGGTACACACAACATATATAGAATATCCTTATTTGTATCAACTTAAATAAATCAATAAAAACTAAAATTACAAGGGCGGTCTTATTGCTAGATAGCAATCTCTTCCAGATTCCAGACAACCAGACAAGACATTTATTATTAAGGGATAAAACAGTTAAATTAAATTTTATATAGGGTGTACCAAAAAGCATAAGATTAAAATTTAACATTTGAATTAACTATTATAAATTATTATATACTAATTATTTAAAGAATATTACACAATATAAACAACATACGTGCTATAAACATTAGAATTTACTTGACAACACAGATGGTCGAGTGGCAAGTGCGTTGAACTGCTACGCTGTTCGAGTTCGAGTTCGAGTGACGCGGGTTCGATTCCCGCTTCAGGACAAACATTTGTGTGATGAGCATCGGTGTTTGTCCTGAGTCTAAGTGGTTTCTATGTATTAAAAAAAAGGATATAAGTATTGTATTAGCTATCTGGTTCCCATAGTACAAGCTTTGCTTAGTTTGGGACTAGATGACGTTGTGTGAAATGTCTTAAAATATTTTATATTAATTTTATAATCGCGAAAAACCAATGACCGTAACCTTTGAGGCCCTTACCTTGCGATCCAATGGTCGTGGGTTCGAATCCCGGTGGCAGTCATGCGTAAATGGGTTTTTCGGTCGAAAAATCTATGTATGCATCCCACGTTCTCGCCGTAGAACCTAAAGTTCGAAAACATGTGTCGAGTGCACGAAAGGAGCCTCTTCGAGGCGCACTTGAAATTCTTTCACCACACTGGTTCGAAGGAACTAGTGACACGATAAGAAGAAGCAGTGTACCTGGGGGTGAGCGCGAGTACAGTGGTCAACACGAGCACCAGCCAGTAGATGGGGTCGGTCATGGCGTTGTGCATCACGTGGTACGTGGACGGCAGGTTGAAGCACGACACGCACACGGACTGGTACACCAGCGTCACGATGAAGAACGATAGCAGCGAACCCGTCAGCGCTAACAGCTGGATCACCGTCTGGAAAAGGATTGAATTTAGTTTTTACCCGATTGCGAAGAAGGTTATGTTTTTCGAGTGTATGTAATGTGTATGTTTGTTTGTCCGTGAGCCGTTATGGCCGAGTGGGAGGTGCCTCGACCTTCGATACGTAAGTCTTGAGTTCGCCGGTCGTACATCAATGGATTTTACTGTTCGTGGCATGTCATAGAACCTAAAGTTGGAAAAAATGTGTCAAGCGCACAAAAGGAGCCTCTTCGAGATGCACTTGAAATCCTTCACTGGTTCGAAAGAACTAGTGACACGATAAGAAGTGGTCACATTGCACGGATTTTCCGTTCCCGATCTTCCGTCACGGAACGCCAGTACCTTTAATTTCATATAAATTTATATAATCGGGCACACATGTGCTATTATATAAACAGAACTTTAACTATAACATTTTAGACTAAATTGGTCACGAGACCCGACGTTAATTCTTCGGGTCAAGTTTGATTTATACCGTCTGACCTCTCTGTACACAATTTGGTGCTGTGACTTCACCGTGTCGTCTAACGCTTTTATATTTACCCATATAATACTAAGTTATGTAGATTAAAATCTAAAAACGACATTTTTGTGCCTTTGCTTTCTACCTCGCTTCCTTTACGAGATATAGCGGTTTTAGAATGCATTGTCATCGAGTTAGCAGCTACTCTGAAAGTTTCAGCCGGATAGCTAATCGGATAGTGTTCGATATTTGAGTTGCAAGATTTCACCCGGAACGTCAGACAGACAGACAGGAAAGACATACCTGGGATCCTATAAAGAAAAAAGGGGCTTGGAATGAGTTCTAAATTAAAAACCATCCGTGCGATGTGCATCACACTTGTATCAAACAAAACTGGAATGAAGTATCAAACAGTGCTACTTGATAAAAACACAGGTGGCACAATCACATCCCTATCCACACGATATTCTATTTCATCTATTTTGACACACCCACTTACGAATTTCTTAAAAAATAGCTGCGTGTAAAACAATGGTCAATTATTGGGATGCCGCAAATGCATAATTCGCACATGTAGAACTAATCAATAAATAAATCAGAACTCAGGGATGTAACAATGTCTGATCATTTTCAGTAATTCAGTAAAAACAAAAAGTACTACAGCTACTACTGTTTTTTTGTGAACAGTAGTGTCCCAGTAGACCAGTTTGTTGCAGTAGAAGACGAATAACTAGATCGTACAGTAATATGAACTCACCCAACTTCGCGTCTCAATGGCAACGTATAGCAACATGACAGTAAGACAACACGTCATGGTCGTAAATCCGAACTCCCAGATGTCGACGGTAGTGTCCCAGTAGACCAGTTTGTTGCAGTATAAGACGACAACGCTGTTGGAAAGCGACTCGGCCATTACGAGCCAGTATTAGAAACTAGATCAGTAATATGAACTCACCCAACTTCGCGTCTCAATGGCAACGTATAGCAACATGACAGTAAGACAACACGTCATGGTCGTAAATCCGAACTCCCAGATGTCGACGGTGGTGTCCCAGTAGGCTAGTTTGTTGCAGTAGAAGACCACAACGCTGATGTAAAGCGACTCAGCCAGTACAAGCCAGTAGGAGTGCGCGCGGTAGGCGAGTCCGCGGCGACTGGCGCTGTAGAGGCCGGCCCGCTCCACGAGCAATGAAGCGGGCGCCACACGGTCGTATGCGCCTGAAATGTACATTAGTATATTTTATGTGTTCAAAATATAGCGAGAACTAGTCGAGCCGAGCGAGGAACAGTATGGGGGAGACTTTTGCCCAGCAGTAGGACATTATAGGTTAGGAAAAGTAAAACACTTATATCACTTTTTAAATGCAAAGGAGATTGGCCAAGCTGTTTCTGCTTATCATGTTGGCAACATCAATTTTGTACGCCATTATTGATACTACGATGCTTATATCTTACTAAAATCTTATATTTTTGTCGTTTTCTAAACCTTCGAATACTTTAAAATGTAAAAGATGATTTGGCATATATTCGGGACCTGACATATGGTTACCAAACGCCCATAAACTATTTACATGCCGCAGACAGGCCAGTAATAATGAACTCACCCATAACGATAGGAGGTAGCGCAGTGAACATGAGGTTGTATAGCATGAGATGCATCTGATCTACCATCACCATGGCGGAGAACCCGCAGTATAACTGGTACCAGAAGATTACGAACACAAATGTCTGGAAAACAAAAATAAATGTCAGGCCCATACAAATTCGGTAAAAATGTTTAGCTCGTGTAAATTTTGTTCGGCTCGGCTCACGCGCAGTGTGGACGGGTTGTATTGAGACGCGAGCGAACACGAACTGTTCTCAATAGACTGACGTTACGTTCGTGCGAACGCCGGAAATACATTCGAGCAGGGTTGGCATGCTTAAGTTGTTTTAAAACACGTGTTTAAAACAGTTTGAATTTATTATAATAGTGTTTTTTTATCACGTGTTTTCACACTTATTAATAATATATTAGAAAGAAAGGCACTCGTATTACTAGAATAGAATTCATAGTTCATAGCTGATTCCTGGCCAGTAAAAGCAAAACAATATGAACTGTTTGTTTTATAATAATAAAATTATAACTGTTTTTTTTTCAATCTTGGATGCGAGTAGGTACAAGTTCGGTTCGTGCGCGCGATGCGTCCGCACTGATGTAATGCTCCTTTCAGTAGCATGTACTTCGAGCCAACTGGCATCGTCGCATAAAGAGAGAAACTAAAGGTGCGATGCACATTGCACACCTTCTGTATTTGGGCTGAGTTTGAATAGAAAATCACTCACGGCATTTTTGAGGAAGAAGTAGAGTATCATTCTGGCGAGGCGGTCGTAGCACCAGTGGCCGTGCACCAGCAACAACCGCTCCAGGAACTTGAACCGCGAGAGCGCGAAGTCAGACGCCATCACCGCTTGCATGCCTTCTTGACCCGATAGACCTGGATAATGAGGAATGCTCATAAATAATAATAGTAGGGTTTGGAAAGTGTACTTAAGGGGCATCCTCAAATCCGAATTCCATACAAAAATGTTTCGGACAGATACCCAAAAAGTACGCCGTATTATAGTAATTTCTACACACAAATTACTATAATTCGGCGCACTTTTTGTAAACATTTTTGTATGGAACTCGGATTTGAGGATTACCCTTAAGGCTACAAAGATTAATTTTTAAAATGTTCAGCACATTTTTGACCGAACGATGGTAAAGTCTCAAGCGCTGTCCTAATTGGCTATTGATCGTACGAGCAAATTATGCGAATTGTTCGTACGATGTAATTAAATACAGTAATCTCTTCAGAGTGTCCTAATTGGCATTGTATGATCATTGCGCGACCAAAACGCATCGTTTGATCGTACGATCAATGCCAATTAGGACAGCGCCTCAGAGCCTAGCCAGATACTAGGACGAGTCGTCGTGTGGTGTGTAAATGTGTATGTATTTACGTTTGTCCGCTCTTCCAATCTTTGTGAAATTGGGCAGGTTCAATAAAGTTCTTGAGTTCGCAGACAAAACAAATTTTTTGATGGCTTTTAGAAGACATGGGTCGAGAAGGTGCGTACGGTCATAGTTCTGGGCGAAGTACTAACAAGTAGATTAGTACCTACTAAAAAGGTATGAATAGTATACTTAAATTTATTTTATTTTATTTTCTTTTGTATTTAGATTAAGTTTTTAGAAGTATTTTTGTTTTACCTGTTGTCTGTATGTTTTTGAGTGTTGTGCAAGCCTGTAACTGGTCCACATTTTAGATATTTATGTTTTTGAGTGTTGTAACTAATGTGAATTGTGTGTGCTGTTGGCATTTGCCTTAATAAATAAATAAAAAATAAAAAAATAGTACGAACCAACACCGACATCCGCAGTTTGAATCATGGATACGTCGTTGGCACCGTCGCCGATCGCCAATGTCGTGACACCCAGTTCTTCTTTCACTGCCTGCAAGAAAAGCATACGATTAACGGATTAGCCCCGAGCGCCGGTCCAGGATGTACGTGAGAGTGCGTCCTATGCGTCTGAGAGAGGATCGTGCAGTGTTCACTGTGAATGTGGCACTCGCCTTGACGATGTACGCCTTCTGCAGCGGGGTGTCACGCGCGCAGAGCAGAGCAGCAGAGACAGAACGGGGTGACCAGCCCCGAGTGCCGGTCCAGAAAGTACGTGAGAGTGCGTCCTATGCGACTAAAAGAGGATCGTGCAGTGTTCACTGTGAATGTGGCACTCGCCTTTACGATGAATGCCTTCTGCAGCGGAGTGACGCGCGCATAGAGCAGAGCACCAGAGACAGAACGGGGTGTCCAGCCCCGAGCGCCGGTTCAGGACGTACGTGAGCGTTTGTCCTATGCGTCTGAGAGGGGATCGTGCAGTGTTCACTGTGAATTTGTCACTTGCCTTGACGATGTACGCCTTCTGCAGCGGAGTGGCACGCGCGCAGAGCACGGCAGAGCAGCGTCTCGCCAGAGACAAGAACGGGGTGACTAGCCCCGATCGCCGGTCCAGGATGTACGTGAGAGTGCGTCCGTCTACGACTAAAGCTCGACTGCCGGCCGGACTCGCGCCGTCTGCCAGACCGCCTTCCAGGTAGCTCTTGATTGTGGACTCTGCGTGCTCCTGTTGGAAGATACGTTAATGTGGACTGGGTGTCACCATTTCGATAAAGAGAAAACAATATTGACTATTATTATTGTAGTCAATATGTCATTTACAGTACGCGCACCGAACGGGTGTATTTTCGAAGCTATCTGAAGTAGTAACAAAGCACGAATTTTCTTATTTAACTTGCTACTACGCAACACATGCTGCGTACTTCGGAAATAGTAAAGTGAGAATAAAGTAAGACGTTATCGTAAAATAACAGTTCCCGCTCCTTTCTCGAAACAGATAAGACATGCCTACAACTGAGGTATTAAAGCGGCTTGTGAAGATTTGTGTCGTAGGATTTTTTCAGCAAATCAATAAATACAAAAGGCTTGGACCTTACTGACTGACTGACAGACAACGCACAAGCCAAACCACTGAACCTTGAAATTTGGAGGGTGTGTTCGTCGAGAGCTGAAATTGCGTACATGAATTTTAATAAATTGCAAACAAAGTTGCGTGCGTTAGTCATTACAATTTCATAAAACTTACCTTATCGCGTGACATGAGGTGTAGCAATCGGTCGGTCTGTGAGAACAGCGCGGCTGAGTAGGCGATGTTGACGGCGGTTTCTGGTTTGTCGCCGGTGAGTACCCACACCACAATGCCGGCGTCTAACAAGGCCCGCACCGTCTGGGGTACGCCTTCCTGTAAGCGATCCTCCACGCCCGTAGCGCCCACTAGAGTGAGTGCACTCTCGAGCCGCGCTAGGGACTCGCGGATGCGCTTCTCACGACCTAGGATAAAAAATCATCATTATAGCCTCTATACGCGCTGGACAAAGGCCTCTCAAAACTTTATTTTACGCCCTAGGGCAAAAAAGTGATGGCTTATAAAATCTGCTCAAAGAGGTTCAGTTATCCTTAATAATAGTAATACCCAAGGTCAGGGTATTATGAGGAAACTTAACATAACTATTTTAGAATTTCGAATATCATGTTAATGTAATCTGTTTTTGGATGGCTGTTTTTGAATAACTACTAGTTTTTGAAATGGGAGCTCATTTCAGTTAAAGTTTATTTGAATTCCTCGCAATTCAAGTGAATTATCTTGTGTATACTTCGTTTCTTAAGCCCATCTTATGCTCAACTTAAATCTCGGTACAAAATGGCTTGCTTAAGGTCTGTGGTGTACAAATAACTATGTATTTCAAAGCGGTATCGTACCCAACCCACGCTTGTGAGAAAATAAATTCTGTCCACAGAAGGAACGACAGGCGTAGATCTGTACCTAATAACACCTACATTGAACTTCAATGTACCAATAAAATGTTCGAGACTATCGGCTAAAACGGTTACCGTCTGCATCGCTCAATTGACAAGAGTACGACACGGTTAAATTCGGAGTTACGATTTTATTCCCGCTGTGGACAAAGTTGGAGCACAAAAATAATCTAGAAAAATATAATATTCTATTGATTCTGACGACACCGTGGCTTAGTTGGTAGTGAACCTGCCTACGAAGCTTGGTGTTCCGGGTTCGATCCCCGGCCGGGGCAAATATTTGTGACGAACACAAATGTTTGTTCTCGGGTCTTGGATATTGTGATGTCTTGTATGTGTCCATGCCACCTGCGACACAGGGAATCCTAGTGCAGGGGTGTGAGTGTGTGAATGTTTGTTTGTTTGTAGGACTCCCGCGATACAGGCTTGCCCTAGTGCGGGGTCCATTGTGAACCATTGTGCAATATCTGTGTTAAAATAAAAAAAAAAAATTGTATTGACGCAATATCATCTTGAAGAAACACTAGGATTCCCTGTGTCGCAGGTGGCATGGACACATATAACATCACAACATCCAAGACCCGAGAACAAACATTTGTGTTCGTCACACAAATATTTTCCCCGGCTGAATAATTATAATAATAATATAATCTTCGCTGGAGTGTACAGGATGAGTCATAGAATGGATGTGGTAATCCCAAAATGAGCCATTCTGCATATGAATTTATGATTTGGATTGGAAGCACAAATAAATTACATAGAAATGAGGAAACATAGAAACAAATGTTTGTTGGCTGTGGTTAGAATTTTCTGAAAACTCACAAATATATAGGTCGCGCAACAAAAGCCGGCATGAACAACATATTCACTCGTTCGCTTGTGTAGTGTCTGTGAATAAGAGCGAAGCAAAGAACTTGTATACCTACTAGTATCTAGAAGGCCGACTCACACGAAAACCGAGAGCCGAAAGAGACTACCCATTAAGGAGTGTGTCTCTTTCTAAAAGGGCGTCCATAATTTTTGAACTAAACAAGACAATTTTTGAATTAAACGATTTGCATTAAAAAAAATCGTTTCATTTGAATTAGAATCGATATATATCTAGGTTAGGTACCTACCTGCCGAGAAAAATAATTACTGTTCGAATGAAACAGTAATATATACCATTGAATTAGACATAACATTGATCAGAATGAATTGAGCCGTTATACGGCTCATTACTAAAGTGGAAATAAAATAATATAATTTTGTTCAAACACAATATATTGCCAAATTTATTTATTATTAAAAATAAATTATTTTATACAGTTTGACAGTGACTACAATTACACGACATTAGAAAGGGTACAATTAAAAAAATACTTATTGTTAACGGTCATAATATAGCATCAACAATACAGGCACTTCATTTGTAACGCGACCATTTTTGTCAAATTTAATGTTTAATGTTTTAATTGTTAGTTGTTAAATGTTAATTGTTTATGTAACGCTACCTTTATTCTATTGTCTGAGAATAGTTTTGCTCAGTGCGTCTAAGGCGTTGTCCTATTTCACTTATAAGATATCATCAAGCGTTGAAGTATCCAGTGGCTGGATTATGAAGACCGGGAGTGCACTACCTTGCCTTTTGAGCGGGCTCCCAGCAGAACCTAAGATATATTTCTTATTATCTTTCAATTAAAGACTAGCTTTCGCCCGCGGCTTTTCCCGCGAGGTATCCATTTAAATTGTAGTCGTCATTTGTCATGTGTTCATGTCGACTAATACTGATGAAATATTTTTTGCTACCTTTTGCGTTATTGCATGAAAGAGTAACATAGGTATATTTCACATACACACAAACTTTGACATTAATAATAGTAGTAAGATAATCTAGTGTTATTGGTACGAATAAGTGTGCGGTTATAAAATTATTTAAAATAAAAAAAACTTTCTTTTACCTTTGGTAAAATAGAAAGAATTGCATCTGATTTAAGCTTCTTTTTAGCTTCAGTTAAATAGTCTTCCTTTTTAAAATGTAAACTACATACCACAGAGTACTCGGACAATTTTACAGAATGTTGCAATTGCAAAACTTCCTTCCATATATTTTTCAAATCTTTCTTAGCAGGCAATCTGCAACAGGGTGGAATTATTGAACAGGGTGGAAACGAGTTGAAACTTATGAACGTTACAAAATTAAATTATATAGTGAATATCCTGAAATTAAAAATGAAATGGACACACTACTGATCCATATCGAAATTTTCTTACCTGTGAAAGGATATCCCACAATCTGGATACGACTCTTTCTCACACCCACATACGACACAAATTTGGACCATTTTAGTAAAACAGTTAAGTAAAATAATAATACAACCAATTTCTTGTAATAATTTAAAATACGCCGCCAATCCAAAGACAAATATCCGCCATGTTGTTTCATTGGTTTGCAAAGAGTTACCAGCATATTGACATCACATTCCTCCTATTTTCCAATAACTCTTATCCAATAAATTGATAAACTACGTTTATAAATTCCTTGCTTTTATCAAAACGAAGACACATTCTTGTACTTAGTGAGAAATTAAGTTATTTAATTAGTTGCCTATATAAAATGATCCTTGCGAATATTAAGTGAAATTATGTAGTGCCCAATGTTTCTGTTTTTTCTACCATGTCGATTTTAATTTTGTATGCTGGCGACACTGTGTGAACGAGACACACCACAGAAACGTAGGCTCTCTGTCGATCGATCGTCAGATCGTTTATCGTTATATTTTGATTTAATTAAAAAATAACTTCATTCGGTCGTGATAAGGTTCAGAATTCTTAATCCTTAAAAAAAACAAAATGGCGGGTGAGCTATCCTGATCCTGTAGAAAATCCTTGGAGCGAAGCGTGTCCCTATTGTGACCTGTCAAAATTATCATCCTAAAGTCAAAGTGTAGTGACAGGAGTTTTGGCGGGAACATGAAAAATGGCGCATTGGCGGCATTAAATTAATTGACAAAACTTGTATAACTTTGAGTGTTTAAGTGTAAAAACGGTGGTTTTTTATCCTTTAAGTGCTCGTCAACGTGTATGAGTGTTTGTGAATAGTGTAATGCTGTAAAACGTGACTTTTCGTGTTGCCTCCAAAACTCCATAGAAGCCTCTAGTATAGTCGTAACCACCACTACTTTACAGGGGCATGACTTGACTTATCGACTCTGACTTATGACAAAATAATCTCTCCAATTACTTGACGCTGGCTATATACCTTTGATGTGAAGCCAAAACCGAAGAACTTAGGTTCTTCAAAAGAAAAAAAAAAAGGTATAGTGACAATGCATTAGTGTGCGTTTGATAGCTTTGACAGCGTCATTGCGCCACCTATATTCAAGTATTTAATACTTGACTAGTGAATTATTATGACGGGTCTTTATAGTGTTATTTTTTTAGTCTTGTCCTTTTTACCCGACTGCCAAGGAAGGGTTATGTTTTTCGCGCGTATCTTGTCTGCATGTATGTAAATTTCTGTGTTACCCTCTATCTTCCAAACGGCAAAAGTAGAAACGCACCTTAATCCATCACGCGGACCCAATGCCGATTGGTGGATGACACATATCATAGAACATTTATTTTCTCTGTTTTATGACATGATGGTTTCTTCACGATGTTTTCCTTTACCGTCAATCTTATGGCAAATAAACTTTTGTTTCATTTTTTTTCTTTCTTCAACGTTTGTTTGGACATCTGCCTCATTTATTTTTTGTTTTTTGCTCATTTACACAAAAACCACTGAATCAATAAGGCTTAAATTTGGTATGGGTTCATGAGCTGGAATAGAGTATAGGGTACATGTATCTCGATACGACGCGGGCTAAACCGCGGACAATAGCTAGTTTCGGTATACAATCTACCGGGAAAGGCCATTTTATTGCTTAGTCATATTTATACCAATAAGTTCCTTATGACTTTTCCCGTTGTGGATTGTCAATATAGATAATTAAATTGTTTTTCATTTCTCATGCTCGTAAAGTTCAATTTATGCTAGGTACTGGGGGAGTAAAACTGCATTTTAAGTACTAGGGCAAAAATATAAGTGCTTTTAAATCTGTTTATAGAGATTCAGTTTGTTAGAAGCAAACGTCGGTCCTTCATAATACCCATAGATCAGGGTATTATGAGGGACCTTAACATAATTATTTTCCACCACGTGTATACCTCGTTCCTGAAGCCCATTTTACCTTGACTTAAATATCCACCCTTACCTTTGGATCGGGCTAATCTTCTACTTCTTACCGTGTCAATGGAGCACAATAGGCCGATATAGGTCGCAGTGTCACTAAAGCCGCAAATCAATGAAATATCGTGTCACTAGATCTTTTCCTGTGTGAACCAGTGTGGTGAAAGGATTTTACGTGCCCTCGAAGAGGCTCCTTTCGTGCACTTGACACATGCTTTCGAACTTTTTAGGTTCTATGACATGCCGGTTTCCTCACGAGGTTTTCCTTCACCGTTAAGCACGTGTTTTCGGGATAATGCCCGAAAACACGTGCTTAACGGACGGTTCAAAAGTCTCTTAAAAAATGGTTTGCTTCAGGCTCTTGGTGTACAAATAACTATGATATACAAAGACATGATCGATAAATACTTAAACAGATAATTAAAATTGACGACACATATGGTCGAGTGGCAAGTATGTACATTGGACTGCTACGCCGAGTGTCGCGGGTTCGATTCCCGCTTCAGGACAAACATTTGTGTCATGAACATCAGTGTTTGTCCTGAGTCTGGGTATTTCTATGTATACTATGTATGTATTTACAAAAAAAAAGTATATAAGTATTCTATCAGTTAGCTGGTTCCCATAGTACAAGCTTGCTTAGTTTGGGGCTAGATGGCGTTGTGTGAAATGTCCAAACATTATTATTATTAATTAATGTGTAGTGTCATTTTAGCGCATAGGTTATATATAACACAGCTTCCTTAACTGCCGCATACGAGGAAGGAAAAATTGGACACGAATACCGAAAAATACGCACAATACTGATAAACTCGTTAAATACAAAAAAACACAAGCCTTAATTGGATAACTAATTCTTTCCTTCCTTCCTTGTTAGCCAGTGGCAGTACGAGTACCCGTTACCGGAGTTTTTAACATCCACGGACTCAAGTGTGTTTTTTTTAAGTGGATACTTCTTTGTTTGCAAAATTTTAAATTATATAGTACGTCATATCCGTTTTTTTTTCATTACAGAAATACAATAGACCCATAGAATAACATTTCATTTCATTTATTCAATCACGATTTCACAATCGTATATGAATGTACCTTACAGACTAACATACATACATGCATAATCAGCCTATAATTTTCCCACTGCTGGGACTCAGGCCTACTCTCGGCTAGGAGAGCGAATGGGTCTCCACCACGAAGACCCAATGCAGATTGGTGGATGTCACATGCTATAGAATAAAACATTCAATTTTTCTGTCCTTTTACATGCCGGTTTCCTCAAGATGTTTTCCTTCACCGCAGCGAGAACGTGGAATGCATACATAGATTTTTTCGACAGAAAAAACCTATTTACGCATGACTGCCACCGGGATTCGAACCCGCTAGCATCACATCGCAAGGCAAGGGCCTCATCCACTCGGCCACCACGTCCTCCATACATACAATAAACATACTACTCGGGCGAATTAACATGACACCTGGCTGACACGTGGCTCGGAACTTGATGCTTCCACCGCTGCTCCGCGCGGCATCCTCCGTGTTTCTTCTTCCTCTAATTGCGATGCCTTATCATTACCAAGTATTAAAGGACCTCTTCTTTATCAAGATTATCCAATTCCACGCTGTACTTTGCACAAACGTCATTCGAGCCAGGTGTCGTGTTAATTCGACCGAGTTATACAATAGGTCCAAAGAAATACCTTCGCCGATTTCCGAGGCGCGCGCGTGCGACGCAACCCATTCCTCCCATAGTGCGGGCTGCATCGTCCGCTTCGCCATGACCAGCGTACGAAGACCCGCGCGAGAGTACTCGTTCAGTAGCGATCGGGTTCTATCGAAAGCGGCCAGCTCCGCGGACCCGGCACGCATTGGGGTGAGCGCGCCAAGGACCGTACTATCCGCGCCCTTTACGTATAACACCACCTGTAATGAACATTTTTCATTAATTTAGGACCTTATGGTAGACCTTGTTGTACACGTATCTAATTCTAATTTGGATAAGGGATAACAAATGGTCTGCGCTAACGTCCCGCTATGGGGTGTATGAATGAATGAATGAATGATAACTCTTTATTGTACCAGGAACTTAAAGACAAATATACAGATTATTAATGAGCATGTACAATGGGCGGCCTTATCGCTAAGCAGCGATATTTTCCAGGCAACCTTGGGATGGAGAGCTAGACTAAAATACGAAACGTTGGCTAAAGGTGCACTAAAGAGTCTGTTTTTAACTTAAATTGTGAAATGAATTGAATGAAACAAAGAACTAATTATATTAAACTTTTGAATAACAATACTATAAATATAATAAGAATAAATTAAATAACATATTATTTATACTTAATACAAATCTATAATATAAATATACAATTATACATATATGTCAAGTCCTTTAAGATCTAAGCTAAGCTAGGACGTCTAGCTTAAACGTTTAGCATGGGTCTCGTACGGAAATTTGGAGATGAGTTTGACGTAACCTGAAATGTCAGTGTCAAAGTCATCATCGTACGTCAGTTGATAATTCGCGGGACTGGGGGAAGTTGTTGAATGGCCGGGTGATAACAAGTGTAAATTGGGAGTTTTGGCGGGAACGTGAAAAATGGCACATTGGCGGCATTAAATTAATTGACAAAACTTGTATAACTTTGAGTGTTTATGTGTAAAAACGGTGGTATTTTATCCATTTAGTGCTCGTGAACGTGTATGAGTGTTGGTGAATAGTGTAATGCTGTAAAACGTGACTTTTCGTGTTGCCTCCAAAACTCCATAGAAGCCTCTAGTAAAGTCGCAACCACCACTACTTTACAGGGGCATGACTTGACTTTTATCGACTCTGACTTATGACAAAATAATCTCTCCAATTACTTGACACTGGCTATATACCTTTGATGTGAAGCCAAAACTAAAGAACTTAGGTTCTTTGAAAAAAAAAAAAAAAAAAAAAAAAGTGTAAATTGAAGTGGAGAATTTATCTTGTTTCCCAACGATGGAGAACATCCATGATTACCAGGAGGGAAGAGTACTGGATATGTAGTGTTGGCGAATATATCAACTGGATATGATACCGAATCCTGTACCAGAATTACTATGCTGAAACGTATGATGTTCGTGCGTGATTGAAATAGTGTTTCAAAATGTTTTCAGCTAGTGATCTTATGAAAATGTTTCATCAATTTAGTTTTATTTGACATATATAATACGACGATTGATCAACGATTTAGGATTGCATGGGCAAGTATCGGTTATTAACTCGGGTTTTAAAAACGGAAAGGGTTGGGGCTTGTTTAATGTTTAATGTTTAACGTACAGCTTGAATAGTGAAGGATATGGTGAAAAGGCTAGTTCGATGCATTGGTATCTTGAGAAGGAAGGAAGGTGTATTGTGTCGCTATGGGGTTATTACGCTGCTAACTAAATACACCCCATTGTATATAATGGTTTGCACTCTGGACTCTGTACACATATGTTCTAGCAAATAAACAATGGTGCCAATTCAGATGTCGCCAAAACTAAACTAAACAAATTTGACAGCACTAAAAATGTTGCTGTCCTTTTTATATCCATCGAAATAATATGAACGGCATTATTTTTAGTGCTTTCGAATTAGTTTCGTTTTGGCGACATATGAATTGGCACCATTATATTTCATTTTATTCAATTTTAAACTGCCAGTGTTTCTGAAACATTTTCTTTTAATTAATCTGACTTAAAAATACGAGAAAGGTCTATTTGTAATAATTTTCTTTCATAGGTATTTTTTTTATTTAAATTTAAGACCTTTTCAACTACAATCGTATCGGAAATGACGCTCGAATGACACCAAGGTCGTTTGAGTGATAAATCTCGACTCCACTGTACAAAATTGTACTAAGTGTTGACATTATCTGTATCTCATGTAATAATGCTGAAAATTAACTTTTAACTTTCATGCTCGTAAAGTTCAACTTTAAGCTAGGTACAGGGAGAGTAAAGTTGCATTTTAGGGCCCAGGGCAAAAATAAATTGCTTACAAAATTTGTTCAAAGAAGTTCAGTTTGGAATAGCTTTCATATTTTTTACCGAATATCGTTATAACATTGGAGGAATTTGAATGGCTGTCTCGGTTTTTGAAATATGAAATGGGCGCTCATTTCAGTTTAAATTTGTTTAATTTACTCGAGATTAAAATGAAAAATCCTGTCTATAGATTGATAGATAGATAGAAAATACTTTATTGCACTTAACAAATAGTACAAAGGCGAATTTAATGCTATGTAACATTATCTTCCAGCTAAACCTTTGTGTATTGTATACCTCGTTCCTGAAGTCCATTTTGAAACCCTCGCGATTTTTGGCGCCACATCTCCAATCTTCGGGCGAAAGGCGGTTTTGAACCAAACATCACTTATAGTGGTGAACCATATTCGGGAGCTGCCGCGGCTGAAGCCTTTGCAAAGTTTTTTTCAAGTGTTTTTCTGCCCGATGTGCCACTGCTTGACGCCGAATATATATCTAGCCAAGACATAAGTTGTAATAGCAACTACGTTAATATCTTACAGTTTACTTCTCATGATGTTATTTATGGTATAAATAAACTTAAATTAAGTAGCTCCATAGGGCCAGACGGCATACCATCTAGCCTACTTAAATCTGTTCATAAAACAATTGTTCATCCATTACGTCATATTTTCAACCTGGCCCTGAAATCGGGCGTGTATCCCCCTCACTGGAAGATCTCAAGAGTGACGCCTATACCTAAGTCATCGAACAAGCTAGTAGTTGAGGAATACCGTCCCATTGCTATATTATCTTCGCCTGCCAAAATATTTGAAAACGTGTTGCATAAGTTAATTTTCAAACAAGTAGAAATATTTTTGTGCAATGCCCAGCACGGCTTTCGAGGTAAGCGGTCGGTTAACACGAATCTTCTAACACTGGTAGAGTACATCTCTACCAACCTTGATCGTGGCCGTCAGGTAGAAGTGCTCTACTTCGATTTCCGAAAGGCGTTCGATAGGGTAAATAATGACATACTGCTGGCAAAGCTAAGTGCCATTGGATTTGCACCTAACCTCCTCCGTCTCCTCGCAGACTATCTTCGCGACCGCCAGCAGTATGTCAGGCTTGGAATCTTCGAATCTGCACCGTATCACACTCGCTCGGGTGTGAGCCAAGGCTCTATCTTAGGGCCTCTACTTTTTATATTAATGGTTAACGATCTTCCAGAGGTACTTGAGCGTGCGGAATGCCTTTTGTACGCCGATGACCTTAAACTGTACACAGCCATCGACTCTATGGAAGACTGTAAAGCCCTTCAACGTGACGTAGATGCGGTTTGCCGATGGAGCATGGAAAATAAAATGGAATTCAATCCATCCAAATGTTCCGCGATGACTTTCGGTCGAATGCGGCAACCGATATCCTTCGATTACTCTATAAACAGTAGTGTGATCAGTAGGTCAATTGTGACGAAGGATCTCGGGGTTACATTTGACCGGAAACTTACGTTTCATGACCATATCGTTGCCGTCGCTAAGGGGTCCTTTCAAAGACTGGGTTTTGTTCTTCGTAACGCTCGTGGGTTTCAAGATGATAGAGTCATACGACTTTTATTTGGAGCTCTAGTACGAAGCAAGCTTGAGGCTAGTAGCTGTGTCTGGAACCCTTACGAATCCACTTACGCACTGTTACTCGAAAAAGTTCAGAAGGCATTACTCAGGTTTATGTACAAACGTGTCTTCGGATACTATCCGTACATGTATCCAACCAAATTCCTCCTGGGATGTCTCGGATATAACTCCCTTAAAACCAGAAGAAGTTGCGATCAGATGGCGTCGTTTTGTAAGGTCTTTCGAGGAGCTATCGACGCTCCCGATTTACTTAACGACTCGTTTCGGCTGTTCACTCCTAATAACTATACACGTGCTAGGAGACACAGACTTTTTGCCGTACCAGCAAGCCGCACCGTGGCTCGCGCCAACTCTCCACTGCCTCGCACCCTTACCGCCCTCAACAAGCTTTTGATGACGAACCCTAATTGTGACGTTTTTATTGATGAATGGAAGAAACTGATGGTAGAGTGTCTGATTTTCTGTGAGAGCGATGAATGAAAGTAATTTTATATCTTGATACTTATCTTTTTTATTCTATTTCTGTAATTAATTTTTTTCACTGACATTTTCTTTTTGACTTATCAATTATAATTACTGCCATGAATTTTTATTTTTTAAATGATTTTAATTTTTATGTGTGACTATATGTAATGAATTGTTCTGTAATGTATATATTATATTAGTTAGTGTAAGTGGTGTAAAACCGTTCTAATTAATTAAATAAATAATAATAATAATAATAATAATAATTTTATAATCGACTTAGATATCAACCCTCGCATATAAAATGGCTTGCTTCAGGCCCTTGATGTACAAATAACTATTACATATAACGTTCCTTTTGAGTAATTAACATTTATTGCGGTGAAAGGCACACTTATAAAGTAAAACACGAATCAACACAAATATGTACAAACAGTAACATAATAACAAAAAGTATGTACCTACTCTCTGTAAAAGTGGTCAACCTTTATGCCAGACACCATGGTACAAATAAACTGGTATGCTACTCCGGGAAACCGGATGTTGCGTGTAACTTGCGTCATCGTCATCGCCGCCATATTGCCGCTTTAAACGACTCTCAAATAAGGTTAAAATGCAATTAACACACAGAAACCAGAATAAAATCTGAAACATCTTTATATTTATGACTTGTGCTAAACAAATGGTTGAACAAAAAATTGGTTGTCTGTAATGTTCACGTTTTCGTGCATGCAGCCGGCGTTCATCGATTTATTAGACGTAGTCACGTCAAAAATGCAAGCCACGCTCACAAAATAGATACCTAGGTTAGATGTTGCTATCCGAAGTATCATACCGTTGTGTTCGTACCACGCAAGGTACAGTCGGCCTGCAAGGTGTTTACGTCACAAATTCCTGAATTATGTATTTTCAAGGAAGTATTGAAGTAGGTATAGAATCATAAAGATTGTGGTTCTATGAGTGTTGTGCAAGCCTATAATTGGTTCACATTTTAGTGTATGCTATTATGTAAGTGTTCTGTGTATTTTGTATTATGTGTGCTGTTGGCATTGCCTTATTGAATAAATAACAAAAAAAATAGTACATTGAAAACGCGCCAAAAAAGTTGACTAATTTTAGCCTACACCAAGTACATTTTTGTCCTAGTATATTTTGAAAAAGAGAATAATAGTTTCGAAAAATAATATTATAGATTTGGACGTAGAAATCCCAGTGCAGGCGATTGTACTATTCTTCTTCTTCTTATCGTGTCACTTTTTATTTCCAACCAGTGTGGTGAAAGGATTTCATGTGCGCCTCGAAGAGTCTCTTTTCGTGACTGAACTATTCAATGTACGGACTGTACTTACCAATAGTCCGAGGTAATTAATGATTCATTTGCAAACATTTCGGCAAGATTATCACTCGGCAAATTAAATGAGCCTTGAGGCAGAACACAGGAAATAATGCGTGAAATGGCTCGAGGAAATGGCCGAAGGTTAATTACTATGTCGATTCTATGCGGGCCGCGAGATCGCCCAATAAATAATAGCTCGTAAACAGATATAACTAAAATCATGCAGTTAAGCATCGATGTCACACGGCTTTTACACGCTACGAGCCAGCGAGTTCTGCTTGTAGCTTGTTAACTCGCCCCGTGTCATTAGATTTTTTTACAATCTGCTAGTTGACTTTCCTTCCGGATTGCTAACTCGCTCACTCGCTAGCTTTTGAACTCGCCAACAATAAGCTTGTGTTTCATAGACGCTTTAGGCGCAATTCCTACTGATGGCAGCCGACAGCGGCCGATAGTGACGCGACGATCTTGTGTGGATCTGACAAACCGCGAGATTACTAGTGGCACCGCGGGCGGCCGCGCAGCCTTTTCAACCAACTCTAAAAATGAAGGAGGTTATCAATTTAATTTCATGTGTTTTTACCGATTTTGAAATTTTTTTTTTTTGAGAAGATACTCTTTCAGATTGGTCCTATAGAAATTTCATCAAAATCGGTTCGGTAGTATAGTTTTTATTTCAAAATAATAAAAAAAATATGTCATCGAAATAAACAATATTGCGTATTTTGCTTCCCTTTAACTTTTCAGTGGTGTTTACGGTCACTAATACAGTCCAATTGAAGTCGGTTGTCTTTGTTTTGTTAAACCTTGATTATTTGAAGTCGTTTGAAAATGACGATAAACAGTATTCTGACAGAGATCACACTAATATATTATGAACGCTAAAGATTGTGTGGCATACTCTATCTATCCATATATATCTATCCATAGATAGTTCCCGGATATTTGTTACTTAATCACACCGTAACTACTGAAGTAGTACAGATTATATTACAAACCTAGAAAGGGTTTTTTGAGAGCCTTAAATTTTAACCTGGTACCACACAGGCGAAGCCGCGAGTACCAACTAGTGATAAACATTACATCAAAAATGAATTAACTTGAAACTAAGCGAGTAGGCGTATCAAAAGCTGATTAACTCTTCATTGGAAATGCAGACTAACCAAGCATATCAAATCCATGAATTTGTACTTCCTGTTACTATCTGTAGATGGAACTGATAACCCTATAAGGTTTCTATAGCACCGAATAAGTAATGTTTTCGAAAACACACGGTTTCTTGTAGCTTATCGTACCACAGCTAAATAAAACCGGGATATATGTTCCAAAAGGATAGGTGTGCCCCTTTTTCTAAAAAACTTAATTTCGCAAATCAAATGAAAGTAATAATAGGTAGTATGAAGCATATAAATTATGCAGTAAGGTTTTTAGGAAAAGTGGCACCCCTTCTGGGGCATCTAATCCGGTTTAACCCTAAACCAACAATTGATATTTTCAAGCCAAACCGGCAAGGATAAAACGCTTGGCTCGACACTTTAGTACTCGACATAATTATTTTCAATTTACACACATTAAATACAAATACAAAATAAACTGTGTACAAAATTCAGATTTATTCACCTGTCCGTTGGGCGGGCGCATAGCCACCGAAATGCATTTACGATTACTGTCGAACTGCTGCAACACATCTTGATCTGCTGCAGCAGTTCGACAGCAATCAAGAGCTTGGAGAGCTCGCCGCGGACGCCCAGCTCCACCTCAATCTTTGGTCTCTTGATCATACGCATAACGCTGCGGTATGCGGCGTCGGACCCATAATCGTATGAAAAACGTCTAGAATGGTGTCTTGTACCGTCGCAGTATGCGGCAGCGGTGAAGGACAAGCGCGGTGGAGTGGGGAGCACACGATTACGATACGATTTTTATACGATCATGGTTCTGCCACCGTTTATCGCAGCGTTGTGCGTTATTATGATCAAGAGACCAAAGATTCATCGGGCGCGCGCCTGTAGAGCTCGTAGCCGTACGCTAGTGCTGTAGTTAGTGTGTCTCACCTGTCTGTTGGGCGTGCGCATAGCCACCGACATGCATTTCCGGTTGCTGTCGAACTGCTGCACCCTCAGCACCTTGAGCTCAGAGAGCTCGCTGCGGACGCCCAGCTCTACCTCGGCGGCGCGCGCCTGTAGAGCTCGTAGCCGTACACTAGTGCTGTAGTTAATGTGTCTCACCTGTCCGTTGGGCGTGCGCATAGCCACCGACATGCATTTCCGGTTGCTGTCAAACTGCTGCACCCTCAGGACCTTGAGCTTGGACATTTCGCCTCGGACGCCCAACTCCACCTCGTCGGGTGCGCGGCTGCGCAACTCGTAGCCGTACGCCAGTGCTGCCTCAGCTAGTGCCAGCTCGTCAGGACTCTCGGCCTCGAAACGGGCGAGCTGCAACCACACACATCGATATATATCAATCAGTTGGTTTTACAGTGCTGTGTGAAATGTCCAAACATTTCTATTAGTATTTAAAGTTTTTAAATAAAGTCTCTCGAATTGATACGAGGGATTTACGGATTTTCGTGGGCTTTTGTTCAAACGAAAAATCGTTAAGATGTAATCACCTATTATCAATTCATTTACGACCAGCATATTGTACTTGTGTTTTGGCAAATAAAATTAAATTCAGTGTAAATTCTATCATTATCAGTGTGTGTTTTATCTTTTTACAGTTTAAAATGCGAAGTTTACCAACCACTTTATTATAGTCCATAACTTTAAGAATGTCAATAAACATTTTAAGTAGTTTTATACGACCACAATTTTTAGCGCCGTAATATTAAAATGAGAGTGAAAATACTAAATTTCATTGGCCACATATCAAACAGGAGACAGCGACAGGAAAACTTCAGGTCAACAACTTTTCTTGTTTGATATACACAGCACAGCACAAGTATTTTTCAACTGACTTCAAGAACGAAGTTTCTCAATTTTTTTTTAAATTGTAGTTTATGAAACGTTTTTTTTTCAGTACTTCGTCGATTGGGACTGTCGTCCCAAACCTAGTGGTACCAATCGACGGAAGTATTGGATATCGACGCCTTTTCCCGGTAACATGGCTCGCTATCTCTGACGCACCGCACTCACCATTCTAATCTATTTTCAAACATAATTTTATTTAATTCAGCGCGTGACGGTGCACTCACGGAACTAGGTCTTGATTTTTACAAAACACTTGAGTCCTCGATAATGATATTGAAGCCAGCGTATAGGTGATGCAATTTAATAGTTATAAATATGAGTAAATGCCATTTAACTTATTAGTTACTAGCAAGTTGGGCGCATATAATAATGCATATGGCTTGCAGTTATAGTATTGAACCAAATTTTCTAATTGATTTGCTTGACGATGCCAAATTTCTTTCCTACCCTAATACCCTAGGTAATTACAACCTAGATAACCCTTCTATGACGGATACGATACGAATTAGATTGTCAGATTTTTTCGTGATCGAATTATGATTATGATTCAGTTTCGTAGTTGAAATACGCTCGCGGCTTAATATAAATGGCATCGAGATAAAGGGTAGTCTACGTACGACATATCTATCTATGTCCTTAACTATCTTCTTCTTCTTCGTTGCGCTCTTGACACAGCGGTCGTGGTCTTCAGGAAGTTTTCTAGTCGGGGGCCTCACGATATCTCGCTACTTTTCCCTGCTGGCGGACGTTCTGGTGCATTCATGCAAAGGGCCGCCCACGACAGTTTTAATTTGGTCGGTCCATCGCATGGGTCCTTCCACGGGGCCTGGTCTCTTCCGCTCTAAACAACCAAACACTCTATGGAGTCTCGCCTCGACACGTGCCCGAGGAAATTGAGGATGCGAGTTTAAACTAAGACCGATATACTCTGTTTGATCTCTATCAATTTTTATTCCTGGAGTATAGAGTTATTGGCGCTCCATCGTGGACAGGGTGTGTTACCTGTGGCTCAGAGGAAGTGCTCAGTTCGCTGCTGGTGTTGTCATCCTTACTGCCAAACGGCAGCTTCGGTAGGCGTATCCTCAACGGAGACATCGTAGATGGGGGCGGTGACGGGGTAGTCGATCGAGATTCAGTAAGTCGAGAATACCTGCACAGAACATTTCAGTGTTTCATTTATTTTGTTTGTATAAATGCCATTACAAGGTGATTAAAGTACCTTAAAAATGCCATAAAATGAGACTATTGGTTGATGATTAATAATAAGTATGTTACCCGTTATAATTATGCTTTATCATTGAAAGGTGGTGCGACGGACAGCGAAAGCGTTATGCGATCAATTCAAACGCGAATTTAAGGGACCGTACACAGACTCATGCATGCATGACATTGGTTTATTTATGGCACTTCGAGCCATAAATATCTCCATAAACAAAGTGGAACTCTACGTCTGGACGTAGACTAAAACACTAACGTACCTCTCGCATGACCTAAATACCTAGTCTTTGGCTTTTTTCATTCGCTTCCTGACAACCGACTAGCATAAGTTGTCGCTCTACCTGCCTGGCCTGGCTTTTCATAATAATAGATCTTACCAAAAATTATCCGGTAAATATCGAAACAGATAAATAGTTTTACAATGAAAAGTTTTAACGTGTTGCAAAAAAACACACTATCCAAATATTCGCAATTTCAACACATGTGACAGTCTTGTGTGACAAGCCGTAGATATATTTGGCCGAAGTATGTGGAATCGGAAAGTGGCAATTTTCAAGGTGATCCAATCCCAGTGGGGCATTGAGATATACACAGTTAATGGATAGAGCAAGTCTGACGCAAATAACACCTTCATCCAGGAATAACTCATTCTCAATACTTTTGCAGCCAGGACCAACATTATAAATACATAATAAAGCGACCAATAGACAAAGCAATTACTCGTAAGTATAGGCTTTTTAAATCAGGGTTAGAATGTTATTTTACTAAATAGGCTGTGAGAATATAAGTTTTCACACGTAAGAATGATGAATCAGTTTTTTCGCACGCTGTTTGTATCTCGAACAAAGCTGGCCGTTATCGCATTAGTAAGTCCTTGCGCAGTAACGGCCTTCAAATCCCTGCTTTCATTTTCATTACAGACACCTCAACATCAGTAAATCCAACATTGTAGATAAATAGTCGCTTACTTGTCGTTGGATCGTAGAGTGCCGTTGGAGCGTGAAGGTTTCTCGCTGGGGAATTGTTCGCCAGAATTGGAAACGCTGAGCTGCATATTGTCCACGTGCGGCTGACTCACCACCACCGTGTTGCAAACCGCCAATATCAGAAGGAATTCCCGGACCTGACAATGTAAAAACAATAATCAGCAACTTATAATATGACGATAACAATGAAGTTTCATCTCTCGCTTATAAATCATTGGGCGTTAACAATGAATGAGAAAGCGTATTGTTTTATTTACCTTCTGCGTGTGTTGTGCGTCATTGTTGTCGGTCAGATGTTGGAGGAGTCTTCTGTTGGGGCACACGTTGGTGATAGGCGTCACGATCGGCGGCAAGTCGGCGTTCGGCTCGGCGGCAGGTCCAGGAGGGTGGTCGTAATCCACCCCGTTGACCGTACATCGCCTAAACACCATCTTATTCTCAGTGAGGGTACCGGTCTTATCGCTGAACACGTAACTGATCTGCCCCAACTCTTCGGTTATGTTCAAAGCGCGACACTCCGTCCGAATATTCGTCTGCGGGTCGTACATCTCTACGTCCTGATGTATGTGGTACACTTGTAACAGCTTCGTCATTTCTATCGTGACGTACAGCGATACCGGTATCATAACTTGTAGCGCGATTATGTAAGTCCAGAATATGAGTAATCCTTCGATTGCCGGTTTATCCGCGGTGGGGAGGAATAGCGGTTTGCTAATGATGGGGCCGACCAAGTAATTGTCGAACCAAACTTTGCAGCAGACGGCGCCGGCGCAGCAAAGGAATAGGAGAACTAACACACACCATATCACATCGGTGTTCATTTTTTTTTCTAGAGTAGAACACTTGTATCTCGGGCCGCCGTTGTTTAGCATGGCCTTAGTCTCGTGTCCGGCGTACACGACGATGCCCTCCACATAGTCTGTGTTCTTAATGGTGCATTCCCGCAGGAGCAGATTTTCGGAGCTGAGCGGGACGCGCGATCCGTTGGGATGCGATATCGTACCCGTGAAACGATATATTTTCGTCGAGGGCCGCTCAACTTCGACCTGGCTTTTGAATTTGACTGGGTTGAATTCTAGTTGCTGCGAAAGAGAAATGTTTGTGTAGTTTAAGTGGATTAGAGAAAGTTTCCCACGCTTTGTACAATATAATATAAGCTTAATAATAAACCAGCATACGCATTGAGTTAAGAAATGGTCTTAGTCATTAGTTTTTATTGCCACTTTACAAAAACTTGTGACTTGATTTTTTAACGAGAACACATCCAAAGTTGTTCGAAGCAATCTACGAGTAGTTTAGTTACCTACTTGAACTTAAACAATAATGTTAGCGTATCCACAAATGAAAAGTCTAAGTCTGCGTAACAACAACTGTTTAAATAATTATGTTTGAAGAACGCAGATATATTGCAGGTTATAAACAATACATGCGTCAGTAATATAGAGAAAACTTCCACTTCTTTGAAATAATTGTGACATGTTTTCATGATGAGATAGCGCAGGATAGAGTGGTGTCGCGTGTACTGCAAGCGGACCTTGGGGTTGGCGTAAGCCTTTCCCGGGACGGGCCTCAAGGGCAACGTGCGTGAGGGACACCGGTACGTGTTCTTTAAGATATCCCGGGGTCTCTTTAGGATATCCCTCTAATGCGCAGAGGTCGGCCACCATGGGGTTTTAGTCTGTAATGATGAAAATGAGTCCGACATAACCCGTCCGCCCTCCCCCTAAGACCCCTCTAAGGACGGTGGGTATCCCTGAGGATTACCCCATGTAAAAAAAAAGTGTAGAGTGGTACCTTATCTTTAAAACCCGGGGCAACTAGCCTCTGTTTTAAATTCGTTTCTCCGTCCAAGTTGCAGGTGTCCAAATAGCAGATACCAAGTGGATTTGAGGAGTGTAGCAGCACCATATCTGCAGGTACTGCTTCGTTATTTGACAGGTGGACCAGATCTCCGACTCGCACGTCTCGCCATTTCACTCGCACGTACCGCTCCGCTGATCTGTGGGACGGAGACAGTGTTCAGTCAGAGATTGCTTTCGATTTATAGAGCTATAAATTATTAGTTCGAAAACAATTCAGAGCTATTTTAAAACGCAATATTTTTAAGCTATTTTAATGAATGGAACAATATTATGGTGATTTATAGATCGTGATTGTGATGTGACGGACGACTGAGCGCCTCTATAACTCTCCTCACTGATAAAATAAAAGGAAGAGAGATAAAATTATAGTATTCTTTAGTATCGTATCGTTATCTATGAGTAAATTAAGTGGTTTCACTCTGAGTACATTTGCCTACAAATAGTCTGCCAGCTGACACTGTAACCCCGTTTATTCGGAAATGATGCTTCTGTAAATTGCAGTGCCCTATTGATGATCGAGACATAGTATATGATCAGAGTACCTTACTAGGTTAAGTACCCTTATAACAATATAATGCTACTTCCTAAGCATTATATTGCATTGAATCACTGTATGTATATCTTGTTATTGTTTATCTGTTCATTTTATTGTTTGCATAAAAGTGGAGGTTACCTGACTGTTATGTTCAAGTAAGAACACATACAACATTTATTCAAAATTCACAGTAGACGTAAACTGTGCAACTTCTTCTTCTTATCGTGTCACGAGAGTTCTTTCGAACCAGAGTGGTGAAAGGATTTCAAGTGCGCCTCGAAGAAGCTCCTTTGGTGCACTTGGCACATGTTTTCAAACTTTTAAGGTTCTATGACATGCCGCTTTCCACACGATGTTTTCCTTCACCGTTAAGCACGTGTTTTTCACGCACACACATTTTTTTTTAATAGAAAAAACCATTGGTGTACGACCAAATTCGAACCCACGACCTTGAGGTCGTAAGTTGAGGCACCTCCCACTCGGCCAACACGGCTTTTTAGTAGTAACGTATTATCGAAAAAGTGATTTGAATGGTTAAACGCGAACTAAACTGGATTTATAATTGTTCTTATCAAAAAGTTAAATAAGTGACATTAAATTTATTGTTATTTAAACAATGGGTACCAATTAGTCGATTATAAATCTACTGTATTATTAAACTGTATACATTATGTTTATTTGATATATTTCCAGTCGTTTTCAGTAGAGTAACTGAAAACATATCTTTTGAAAATATAGTGGAGGCTGAGTGACGACTATGATTGTTTAAATAAAATCAAAGGGTGACGAAATGTCGCTACAGTACAGTGTTCCACTCTACTGAATACGATTACCTCACACACTCGAGACCTGAGACTCCCAACTATCGAACTCAAACAAAACATCGGTGACGCAACACTTTTGTACACAACCTTAAGCAACAGTAACATTTCAGTCTCAATTAAGGGGCATCCTCAAATCCGAATTCCATACAAAAATGTTTCGGACAAATACTCAAAAAGTACGCCGTATTATAGTAATTTCTACACACTATTCGTTTCCTCTATGTTTTTTGATTTCGTGAACAAAAAAAGTGAAAGGTTTCATACTAAATTTAGATTTTATACGTGTTTTAAGTTAGTAGGGTTAATTTTAAAACACGTATAAAATCTAAATTAAAGTATGAAACCTTTCACTTTTTTTGTTCACATTTTTGTATGGAACTCGGATTTGAGGATTACCCTTAAGAGCAACCAATCAATAAATTATAAAATAATGTTTTTAAAAGCTGTTTGCAGGTGGGAGTATGGGCGTATGTTGTATTGTACCTATCTCAACACAAAGACCAGTTATTGTCCGAAAGGCATGAAGCCAGTTAATCTATAAAAAATATGCGCACACATACATTATATAATCCATATTATACATATATATCCATATTATTATAATTTTTTGACTATTTTGAATTTATAAAGTAAGTAATTTTTAAATAATTTAATTTTTAATGTAATAATTTTATCTTTAAATATTGTAATTGGTTTCTAACCGTTTTATTTAAAGTAAATAAATAAATAAATACTAAATACATATAAACATTTGCAGCGCCCTTGCAGGGCCATGTTTTGTACCTAGATTATAAGACCTACGCCTATTGTATCATATGTTTAATAAACTTTATTAGCAAGGCCCATCTGGCCGTCCTAGTTGTAATTTATGTATTTAAGAATCCTATTTGTTAATCTGCTAATAACGTAGTGGGTTACACTATTGCTATTTCTATACTAAGCCATACTTATAAGATCTAGATTTTATAAAATAGCTGTACGTTGTTACAAATAAATTATAAAAATATATATATGTTTGCACATTAAATGAAAAACGAAATGAAATTTATCGACGACATTGTGTTTGCGTAAACTTACCTCTTTTGATCTTTCTTAATATTTATTTTGCGCTAGTAAGATTAACTGTTAGTACCTCATCTTTTCATCTAGGTAGGCTAGCTTATCGGGTAATTTAGTGACTAAAAATTGTAGTCCCACTTAAACTCATTCAACTCAATATAGTGCGCATAACAATCCTTGATTTGTCTAGCATAAACATACCAGAATCGATATGCTGATTTCAGTTTGTTTTTGTGAAGAATGCGAATCATCGTAAACAGACAGTATTAACAGGTTTAATACCTACCATATTATACAAGTAATAACGGTGTAAACGTAGGTTTAGGTACAATACTTAAATAAGGAACAAGAACATAACTTTGACATAACCAAGGAAGCGTGTTTATTAAAAATAGGTAGGTAATTCGACTGTGCTAGAAATTAATAAAATTAATAACACGCGAAATAATCTGGTAAGTACAAGAAGCATACCTACTGATAAGACATGACGTGTTGATAATTTACACAAAATTATTTTTACGTTACTGTTCGGTAAATTCGTAAAATAATACATGAAAGTAGTGGGAATAAAGTTCGTTCGTTCAATCGTTAAAATAACCTATCAATGGAGAAAATAAATGAAACTGAATACCCAGCCCAACACCGTATTCTAGAACAAACTTGAGTCTACGTAGAGAATATTCAGATTTGAACACAACTTAAGTCCTGTAAAGTCAATTCAACGTATCAGTATTTAAAGAATTCTGACTCGACGTATAATAATCTCTGCTTTTCGACTTCTAACCTGGAATTCCCTACTATCAGTTTACGCATGGAATGATATAATAAATATAAGAAAAAAAACATTTATAAGAGTCCGTGTACATAATAAATATTATTGTAAATAAATAACCAATAACAAATAAAAACCCATCTGTTATATATATCTATCTGGGATTAACTGTTTTTCGCCGGTATTCGATTTGGGGATGTATGTAGATGTAGTAGGATGCAGAGGTAGCTTACATTGTACCTGTGTGTGTGCTGTGTGATCATTTATACAAAAACGCGGGCATTAGCTATGTGCTGGGCCGAGAGGTCACTTTCTCCTCTCGATGTAGCCGAAAAAGTGAAGCGAACGCGGCTAATTCCGTCACGATGGATAAGTGTGTCAACTTACATCAGAAAGGTCATTATTGTGGTGCTTTATGAAGACCGGCTCAATATCTAAAATCTTCAATGAAAAAGGTACTTCAGCTACAAAGTAATTTTACCTTACTGTAGTAGACTGACGTAGAGTTGTACAAGATTTCGCGTTACATGGTTTAAATAGCTCACGGAACTAAAAGTAAGGCGCACGCACGCAACTCACTGCGTTGAACTACCAAAAGTGTGTCACTTACTGTTAGGGCAATGTTTTCATTGTGGTGAGAGGGCAAGAAATATAAAGACACAGAAAGAAAAACGAAAGTTTAGGTAGACCTCGTTCTAGAGTTAAGTAAAAAAGTTAGGTGAGTTAAGGGAAGGCAAGTAACACAGTCCCAATAGAAAACCGGAATATCAGCACATGCTCATACGTAGGGATATTTTAGAAATCGTTATTTGAGAGTGATCAATCACTTTTGGTTTCATACTAAATAATCGCATGCGATTCTATCAGAAAATCGAATCTAATAAAAAAAAATATTGGGCCTTTAAATACTAACCTGAGGATAAAAACTGTCAAGATACCGGTGTCCGGTACTATACAGAGCAATTAAGAGCTAGTTACTCAGAATTTTCCAAATCAACATATTTTCCTCAAAAAAAACATTGTAGTTAACTATTGATCTATTCTTAATACTGTTTTATTGTAAGAACATAATTATAAGTTAAATATTATTCTATCTATTCTTAACTGGGGGCGGGCACTCTAACAATAATCAACATGTATTTGAATTTTAATGGAGTTATTATGTTCTTTTTAACGGCTATTGAAACACCTAGTCAATTACTTATTCAGATTTACAACGATATAATCAGGCTAGGTTTAGTTTTGACGTAAAATATCTCATAGCGAACTACAAGGGAAGAAATTGAATAAGTGAAGTTACACAGTGCCTGAAAGTAAACTATACGAGTAGGTTAGGTACACACACTGTACACTTTACGTACGTACAATGAACCGATGAAATTGAAATTCTCGTAAATATTTAGTAGGTGTTGATTTCACCATGCAAAGCATTCAAGTGTATGTGGATGTAGGTATGTATTACAACAGGCAATTATGCTGATTACATTACCGTTATCTATCGCTTTCTTTTATTCGCGCGAGTGTCGTGTCGGGCGCGTGCGAAGCCTCTGGTCTGAGAGAAATTTGAACTCGATCCTTCGTGGAAATATGTAGATTAGGTACAAAATATGGGTCATTCAGGTCAGGTAGTGTGAAAGATCTAATCCAAAACTACACACTCAGTGACATATCAAAATCGTAAGCGTGTTTCATTCAAACTTTGTCAATGAAAACTATTGAAGAAGTTACCAACCAAGGTTCAAATAAATCAATAACTATCAGACAACGTACCAAACGGACAGAGGTATCATTAGAATATTGGAATCGGATCAGCGGTAGCAAGGATACCAGTTCGATTACCGTTTGAGCATGGTAAATTCATCGTAAACTGGGAGGGCAGGAAACACATAATTTAACAATACCGTTTTTCTAGACTTAAAAGAAGTTTTCCGGATGTTGATGAGAACTGTAAGTAAAAAAATGTAATCCAACTGTAAAGAAAACAATGTATATATATAGCCTTCTGAATAGCCCACCTATTAGACTTAGGGATGATTAATAAGATTCCAGTCTAGTCTGCAAATCCTAGACGCCAAGCTAGACCAATGTTTAGTTATAATTTTTTTTTGTTGAATGCACGTTCTCATCTAGCTCAGCTAGTATAGTAAGCAGACGAGAGTATTGAAACCTTATAAAATAATTAAGGTAAAACCAAAGAGCTTTTATACTATGTATCTAGAGAGCTAACACGCCATTTTGTTTTATTTAAGGATTAAGAATTCTGAACCTTATGACTTGGAAATAAAGTTCTTTTTTAATTAAATCTAAATATAAGGATTTTAATACTTGATAGAGACCCCCTCGTTAAGGAGTGTGTCTCGTTCACACAGTTGCCAGCATACAATTAAAATTAACATGGCCATAATTTTTTAAATAAGTGGGACAATTTTCGAAATTAGACGATTTGCTCTAAATGTTATTCAGATTCATTTGAAAGGTTTAGTACAGTCGCTGTCATGTAGGTTAGGTACCTAACTGCCGAGAAAAATAATTACTGTTCGAAAGAAACAGTATTAAAACCATTGAATCAGATATACCTCACTAGAATGCGGCGCACCGCCCTCTTTTTTGTTGATATTTTAATGCACCTATGTATAATATAATTTTAAAACAATAATGCAAAGTAACGTATGTATATAACATTGATAGCTTATTGAGCAGATTGAATTTTCCCTTGGTTGCTTGTTTATGTCTCAATGAAATATTCAAAGTTCAAAAATTATGGTCGCCCTACAGAACGAGACACACTCCTTACTGGTTCTAGCTCTTTCGGCTCGCAGTTTTCGTGTGAGTCGGCATTCTAGATACATAGTATACAAGTTCTTTGGGTAAAACATTACAAAGCGAACAAAAGCAAAAAAGTTTACGTTTTGTTTAAATATTTTTCAATGGAGCACAAGCATCAGGATGTGTTTATTCACTCACGTTTCGGACTTCGGCGAGTCCACACCTCCTGATGATGCGTCGTGTAGAGGCGAAACACGTGTCGTATCTTTAAACTTTGAAATTAAGCGGATTTATTACTAAATATATTTATATAATTTGTTGAAAAGTATTAATCGCGTCAACAACATATGAGATATATAGACTAGAACAACTAAGATTCATTACCTACATTACACGTTCATTCATACCGTTCAAGTTCTATGGTCTCATCGACTGGACCCAAGTAAGTATTATACAGACTCGTTGACCCAATAACACCCACTTAAAGGCTCAATGCTACGCTTAATATCAGCACAAAATAGTCATAGTCCAAGTTCAGTTTAAGTAGAGGACATCAACTATGGTATTAATCGAGTTGAGTAGGAAGTGATAGGTCAGGCAAGAGCGTGAGTGGCCTCGGAATAGCCGCTCGTACCAGTATCAGAGTCGTTAGCAAAAACTGCAACACCCTGTCTCTAGAGTCTTATTGTACTGATCTCCAAACCGGATGCAGTGCAAGTTGCGACCTTCAGGTGCCTCAGGGACATGGACCACTATTACAATAGAATAGACGCAAGGTCAACGATGAGAGAAGTCTAGATCTTACAATAACACACTAATAAAAACAATATTTACTGAAAAGACCAGAGAGCTTATCAAGAATAGATAACTAAAAGGGTACGTACGGTCAACGTGAGTCACTGTCATTAACGTAGAAAATCAATAGCAATGTGGAATTTATCACTTTCTTTTTCAAATCCGTGAGTCAGAGATCAAGGTTTGATGGAACAAGAACAACATATCAGTCAATTACAAACATGCGACACGAATTTTGCAATTAGCTAGAAACTAGCACAGTTGCAGCAGCCATGATGTGAATTAATTACCTATAGAAATTAATAATGGACGATATTAAGGATAATCCTCAAATCCGAATTCCATACAAAATATTGTATAAAGTATTGTAGTAATTTCTTCACACTATTCGTTTTGTCCATGTTTTTTGATTTCGTGAACAAAAAAAGTGAAAGGTTTCATACTTTAATTTAGATTTTATACGTGTTTTAAAATTAACCATACTAACTTAAAAACACGTATAAAATCTAAATTAAAGTATGAAACTTTCACTTTTTTTTTCACGAAATCAAAAAACATGGACGAAACGAATAGTGTGAAGAAATTACTGTAATACGGCATACTTTTTGAGTATTTGTCCGAAAAAAATTGTATGGAATTCAGATTTGAGGATGCCCCTTAATAATGTTTTTCTAGACCTTATTCTATCTTAAACATTTATTACTTTATATCAGTTTCAGTTTAAATTGTAGCAGGTAGAGCAAGATTGTGTGAATGATGCCTACTAATATATGTTTGCAAGACAACTAAACTAAACTCATGAAAATTATTATCTATCTACAATTGCTACAATTCTAGAAACATTATTTATTAACACAATGAAAATTTATTCCTAAATTTAAATGGAGCCAATGGTGTTCGTCACCACGTTGACAATTACAGCATTGAAAGCTAAGAACAATTCGAAGGTCAAGTAACTTTGAAGTAAAATCACGGTGTTGAGTTAATGGCAACGTAAACAAAGCTTCGGGAGGGTGATTTCATTAGTTTGCAACATGTTACGTACCTACTATTAAACAAAGAGTGGAAGGTCTACAAAAACATACAATGAAGCTGGTTTATGAGGTCTTTAACGAATTTATAGGTGTTGTATTACTGATGAATGCAACAGATAATGTTCTGTCCAACTTTTATGTATGTTTCTCTAAAATAAAAAATACTTTATCAATTCACAACTATACCCCGATTCAGAATTCAAGATTTTTTTTGTAAACAAAGAAAAATCACGAGCCGTCATGCATGATTGTGCAAGACATGCTTCTGCTTGGTACTTTATAGATAAGCGAATAAATAGAATAATCCTCGTTCTAGCTGGCGCCAGTCCTCTTGCCTTGAAAAAAAAATTGGGGAAACCGTTATACGAGGAAGGTTATCGCTGAGGAAGAGTTGAGGATAATTCTTGGAAATCTGTCCTCAAATTTTTGTAATTTTTTTTGTGCTTTTATTGTTTCGCGTCTAGATTTATTTTAAAAATCGATGTTAAAAAACGAGCGTTACAATAAAAAAATCCTCTTACATCGCCATCTTTCTATGCAGTTGGGTTGGATAATTTTCGTAGGGAAACCTATGTGGGTTTCCCTTTCCCCCAAAATAAGCCAACTGCATAGAAAGAGGTAACTAGATTCAAGATTCAAGATTTTTATTCGCTAGAACATAGTATACATAGTATGTTATTAAATAATATTATTATTGCCTTATGTTCTACCATTTATGGTGTGCGAGTTACAGTGAATGAATATAATACTATTAAATGGTATTTAAATGTCAAAGTGAATTTAAATTACTAGAACTTGAATACGTTTTTTTCAATTTCTTCCCAATGTCAGAATGATCAATAGTTGAATAATAAATACGGTAGTTTTGCGATGCAGGAGTAGGCCATTGATCAAACACGCCACTTCATCGACGTCGGTCGACATTGACCGTGCATCGTGATTGCCTCACCGTTCACTTGGTCGGCCGTTTTGCATGAATATTTAACTCTGTTGTCGCCCCAATGCAATTCAATCAAGTATTTTTCAACCTCAGAATAAAATGTAGAGTCTAAGCTCTAAGCAAATATAATTAAAAAACTCTTTGACAAGCAGATGAATAAGATCGAAAAATTTATAGGACCTAGAATTTTGGAAGTTACAAAAAATATTGTAATTGAAGCGGCTTATAATAATAAATAAAGTATAAATAAATAAGTCTGAATTCAGCAATTCAGCGGTATATTCTACGATTCTCAAACATTGATTTTAAACAGCAACAAATAAAGAAATAAAATATTCTCAAAAAACAAATGTCAAAGCGCATGAAGCGTAGGGGAAAGAAGGTAACCCTGAAGTAAAACGGATAGGTTATATTACCCCGGTTTTTGGGACGAGAGATTGACATACATATAAGGCGAAGTGGACGAGACCAGATGGTTAAATATCAAGAGAGTCTTTTTCATAGGTAAGATCGCACAAGCATGAAATGAAATGGCATATTTACTATATCCGCACTCTCAAAGCTGTAGGTTGCCTCCTTGTCGTCCTTTCTCGATTTGGCTTGTAAATAAGCGTGTCATTATTGTAGTTGTTTCACGAACGCTAATATTTCCTCAATCGACATATGGTTGTAATGTAAAGATGCTAATTATTGCAGCGACTGAAGCGTTAATTGTTTCTGCCCACCGCTCTCCACTAATTACTTCGCATTACACTATTAGACAAATGGAAACGTATATTGTATTATGTGATGAGCTTGAGAAATCAAATCAATAACAATATTTCTAGTTCCTACTTTGTGATTTACATGAAGATTTATTATTTTATCATAAAATATTTTTTTGTTCCTTTATAATGGGTCGTTATTTCGTATTTTACATATATTTATAAATTAAATTTCAAAGAAATAAATATAAGGATTGAGGTAAAATCCTCATCGGGTAAAATCGTCATAATAAAAACAATTGTAAATTGGTCATTGCTGAATTTATGTGATACTTTTAAGGTAAATTCGGCATTGCTAGATTTTAAGTCGATAAAGTACAGTCAGCAAAGAAGTCATGAACAGTGTTTTAAGTTTCATTTAATGTATTGACATAACATAATCCCGAGTGACAGAAATATGTACATCTCTATACTATAGTATTTATGTACATACGTTTTCTACATAACGATGACCGTAGTAAAACATGAAAAATACGTACGTATAGTAAAAAATAGGTTTTACTTATTGAATGTTAATACCATGCTTCTTTCTGTTTAAATATTAGTTTCTGACTTCATTTTAAAACCATAATTAGCATGGAATTTTATACGTTTTCAATAATATCGATGAAATACGGCAGTGATTTTTATAGGTTATTTCTTGATCAGACAAGTAGACAACCCTTTTACAAGATGTACAATGAGGTTACTTTGTTTTTTGTATATCTTCTTTCTTGCTGATTTTCATAGTATACTCGTAATCGTTTAGCTTTTAGGTTTCTAAGACCCAGGAATTAAAGAAATTTATTTAGGAATCAAGAGTCGATTTCTGAAAGAGAGAGATTTACTGTCTGACGTTTGATATCAATGTTTAAAATTGGCAATATTCTACATTTTGTTGCCTAATTCATTCTTACATTGATTTCAATTGGTGCCAATTGAAGTTAATATTACATTTGATTGTCTTCAATAAACTTACACAATTGAAATCGCATAGATTTTAGAAATAAATCTTTTAAATAATAAAACGGCTTAGCAAATACATCTCTTTCTGCACCGTGGTAAGGGTTCAGACTTTTGAGTCATTACGACTTAAATTATGATGTAAATTTTGAATTCTATTCAAAATTATTACTAAGTAATAATCTTTTATTACGTAGTAAGTTATACTAGAAGTATAGTATTTAAAATACTTTAAAAAAAATTAGCCATAACACCTTGTTGTGTGAAATGTCCGCATATTCATTATTTATTTATTATTAAATATTAAACTACTTTAGGTGCCTCTGGCCATGCTTAAAATATATCAGAGCTTTAAGACCTTAGTATTAGTACTTTTTAACACGAATACAAAACCCACTTCGTTAAAAATTACCACGTAAATACTTGAGGTAATAATTATAGTAAGCATGCCTTCCCCAATTTACATGGTTTAGGTAGGATCAAAACCAGAACGTGTATTGTATTTACATACATACATGTGCTGTCTGACTGTTCTGTCAATGACTTTTAAAATTATTATATTTTATATTAAATTTAATATAAAATATAATGTCTACCCAAATAACTTTCTGAACTAAACTATTATTGCCGCATTCCACGTACTGCGTTGCATCTAAAACAGTTTTCCGCTTTCTTCATTCTGTAGAAATCACGTAAGAAAGAAGTGCATCCTAGGTTTTAAAGTTAGTTTAATTTCAAGTTTTTCAGTAAACAAAACCAAGAACCTCAAAACCGATCAGAATTATAAGCACTTGATTTATATTGGGTACAGTAGGGACACCAACAAAAACGACCACACCTAGAATAGACGAAATCAATCCATCAGTCCCCCGTTCATCAAACACAGAACTTAACGTTTCCAAAGTGCTATTAAATCACAAAGGTATTTAATCAATTCTATCCATCAATTATGAAGTTGCTGGAAAACCAGGGTATTACTAATTTTGTAAATCACCCCTGTATTTGTTAATGGCAATGTCCTTAGTTTACTGCTCCATAAGGTCACATTACCAAGGCTAACGAAGCACGCAATTAATAGGTAGTGCTAGTGGCTTCTTTTTTACTAAGGGGTTGACTCCAAAAAAGAAGGAGGATCTCAATTCAGTTATTTTTTTCTAATGTTTGTTACCGTTTTAAAGCTAAAGTTAGTATAAGTTCTTAACTTTGTCATTTATCATTATCAACCGATTTGTATTTTTTTTCTTATTTGAATGGATATACCTAGTTATTTATGTTATAATATTTTATGTACCTGCTTACATTTGTAGCTATACCTACTTAGAGAAGCCAATAAACAAATTTCTTTCTTTCTTTATATACTTTCATATTGGCCTCATATAATTTCATGAACATTAGATCAGTATTTAGTAAGTTTTTAAATCAAAAGAACTGAAAAAAATATGTCGAAGAAAACGAAATTGCGTATTTTGATTCCCTGTGACTTTTCAGGGGTGTTAACGGTCACTAAAACAGTCCCATTGAAGTCGGTATGTTTTGTACAACCTTGCTTGTTTATTATTATGTTTGCTGCTCCTGTTTTGCTAACGTGAAACTATTACCACCGGGGAAGTAAACCAATAAGCTACAAGACAATTCTAGGTTCATTATCAATGCCTCTGGTAACCGGATGTAACGTTGAGATCGCTGATTTTAAAATACTTATGTTATTAGCTCTTTAAAAGTAAATACTATTAATTTTACTGTATCAATCGTGTTTAATAAAATTAGGCATGAATTTGACTTGAAGTCAACAAAGGCTATTCGAGAATCAGGTAGAAATAACGTGACTGCAATAACTACACGACCTTTAGCAAACGGCTTCGTAAAATTAAGTTTATCGTAAAATCCAGCAATACGGAGTTAACTGACTGACGCATGCTCTACGCTACACTACGTGACGCTACACTACGTAGACTGCGGATTTTAACCAACTGTGAACTGTAAGCAGATTACGGGATTTTCCACACACTGCACTAAGAAGGAACTTAATTTTTAGCCTCTGCAATGTCAAGTTTACGAGTTTCAGTTGCGTACCATGCTGCTTACAGTAAAACTAAACTTGATCTCTAGCAAACGTGAGATGGAGCTTTATTTATTTTAAACATAAAAAAATACCTTTGAAATTAGCGTTTCGGCCAATTACTGTGCAAAAGGTTCCGTTGTTTTTTTTAAGTATTTTAATGTCGGAATTATACTAGATACACCAGTGAGCAATGCAGCCAGTATCCTCGGCACACTGACATCGGGCATCGAGTTGGAGGAGTTGAGCTACCTATAGATCGTTTGCAAAGATCTATGGGTGACCCAATTGTTTCCTTTTGTTCATTTTATAATCTAGATTGTAGTAGTTAGCTTATGCTGTACTAATAGATAAACCAACTCTCTCCATACACGCGAAAATGTGTATTCTAACAGCTATGAGGTCCTATTTTTTCAGATTTTCACTCATCAAAGAGCTCCTTTTTATGCATTTATTTAAGCCTTAGCTACAGAGAATTTTTGAAATCATTAGCACTTCTATGTTTGATTTACTCATAGTAAGGACCTCCTTTGTGTCTAAAATATAGAAAAATATTCTGATAATTTAACAATCCTCTTTTTATGATAGTTGACCGACACCTACACAAAGGAGGTCCTTACTATGAGTAAATCAAACATAGAAGTGCTAATGATTTCAAAAATTGGTCGATAGGTTTGAACAAAGATGATACTTAAAAAGTTAACACATGGTGCAAGGTACAAGGTGATCAGTAGCCCCGTCGTGCGTCGATTATCGACGAAAATGATAAATCTGTTTTCATAAATTTTAGCTCAGGCAAACTCCTTCTCAAAAACTACATATATTTTTGACTATGAATATTGTAAAGACAACGGGATCGAACAAATACAAAATAGACTTGTCTTATGATTATGACACGCTTATGCGTCTCTTATTTTGAAATAATTAACAGGTGTCTTTTTAGACTATATGTATTGATAGACACGTGTGTGAATGTTATCATATAATAACAGCGTTTCTTTTTCAATTAGTCTGCTGTTTATTTGTGCTGAGTGGTGTGCTGATTATCGGCAGAGGATGTGTATCAGCCTACCTTTTGTAAAAATAGATAGCTTGCTATATCAGTGACGACCGGAAGTAATAAGTTGATACAGTCAAATAAGTCAAGATATATTCAAATCTAAATTCTAAAGCTAAACTCAAAACAAGATTAAATGCTCGCTATAAGGCACACTGCTATCTTTACGAAGGGATAACGAAATAATTGTTATCACGATCACGATAATGGCATTTCATGTGCACCGAGATACAGAGTTGATAACACGATTCAATTTGCGTTATACCTACCTACTTTAAAAAGTAGACGCTAAGTATAATTATAAATCACTACTAACCGTTTGACTTAAGAATATTTTCATTGTATTGCCTGTTGAAAGGCTAATGGTCTTTTAGGGGTTTATTAAACAGTTTTATCAGATGTACGCAGCTTTTTCTTTTGTGATTACCTTGACCTACTTCTCGGAGCTCCCTCCGATTGACACCTCACTCAATATTCATGCGGCTAGTGGTTCATTAGGAATACATATGTATGTATACCTACTTTACCAACAGATAGTATTATAATCGCTTCTAATAGTAATGATTTGGGTGGGTTGAACCATGAAGTTAAAATGCTGTAGTGCTTATTCTTTCCAACGGTGGGGCCATGCCATCATGCATTTGCTCACATTTTATATTTCATTATCAGCATCTGGTAGTTGGGAACAATGTTGTCAATTAGCCATTTCCCTCCGAAGATTCCAAAAAATCCACCAGTAGCAGCACCAGGTGAATAGGGAAATCCAAACTGATGTTCCCCCACATCAGTTTTGAATTCCCTATTCACAGTAACGTTAAACGTACATTTTCAATCCCTCTTTTAACCCGTTTAAACATTGATTTTAGTAGAAAACTTAAATAAATGGCAATTCTTTTCTTCGGCGATTATCAAATTGTGACTTTAATTTAGATCTTGTCTTAATTTGAGGAGACAGGTGCATTCAACTTTCAGTCTAATACCTAGCACCTACGGGAAAAAGAGCATTTGAAAATGTATGCTTAACATTGCTGTGAATAGGGAAATCGAAAGTTATGTACCGTCCACTGGTGCTGCCCTCTGGTGGATAATTTTTGTATCTTCAGAGGAAAATGGCTAATGATATCGTGAACTGGCATGGGTAAGTAATTGGACTTCCTATCCGCACTATGACTCCTGTTGGTATTTTGTGCGAACGAACCGGGATGGGTGCAACATAGTCATTTCATCAATTGATATGGTTTTTGCTTGCACTGGTTGTTCAATTTAAGATTTGTTGGATGGTGGGCGAAGTTGATGTTTCTGTGCATTGTGCAAAGTCTTCCAGCTCAACCCTCAATTTAACAGTTTCCGAGAAATTACATATTATTTATGCTGTTTCATAAGGTTTGTAGTCTAATTCTAAAACGGATTGATTAGCAATGCTGTACAAAAACACCAATACTTCTTCGATGCACCAGTAGTCATATTGCACCACTGTAGTGACCTTAGCACTACCAGATCTCGACTGAATCAAATACTTTCTTGTAGTTCACTAACGTTAAACAAACCGGCTCTTTGTATATGGGTCATTCTCAGTTAAGAGGTAATATGTTGTATGAAGTGACGGCATGGCATTTTTTTAAATATTTTACACCCAGCGAGCGGCATGACTGAAATGGCCGTTAAAATGGCTACGCAGTCGGCATATGCGCTGCTTGCTGCTAGATTCTCGTTACATCCTATGCACTCGAGGTCAGAATTTCCACAAACTAGCAAAACAAAACTGATTTTTAACCGAAAACAAAAAGCCAGGGGACGAGACACAAAACACGGAGGACAAATTTCGGCGTTGATATTATTTATGAAAAATTGGAATATACGTAATTTTACATATAAGAAACTTTGACTAAGTTATTGTTCTGTATAAAATTAACGATGGAAAAGTAATTATTGAATTTTAATACATTCATAATAATTTGTTTACAAATAAAGTCGGTTTGGGGACAGACCAGGGGAGACTTTTTTCTTGTATTAGAACTTATTGTGACTAAACTACTTACATTTATGTAATAAATTTAAGTGAGCATGAAGAAAACATTTAGTTTTAAGTAATAAATAGGTTAATTAGAAAGTAAGTATGAAAAAAAAGTGGTTTTTTGTCCTTGCCATGGAAAGTACCTCTTAACTGAGAATGACCCATATTCTACCAGTGTATGAATGTGGTCTACGGTCTATGGTTCTACAGGTACCTACTGAAGTCCTTGGAACCCGATTTGTGCAAAAAGCTAGAAGGAGTGTAGGTATAAGCCAAACAATTGGTAACAAATTCTTGATTGGTGATTGGTCTCGAAAGAAGCAATAGAGCATCTGTAGTTCTAGAAGAGCTTCTTCTTGAAGAAAAGAATCAATCACCATGCTCCTGTTTTAAGTTTCTGACGTGATGCCCTCAAAGATGACAAAATTAAATAGATACTGAAAGACTAGCCAGTTCATCAGCAACTAATATAAACTTAGCAGTTAATCCCTTCTCATGTTATTCTTTAGCTGTTTGAGAACTGTTTATATTTTAAACTTAAAACTATTATTTCTACCAAAATTTGTCTATTCAAGGATGGCTCAGCAACAACTTATTACTATCTGCCACAGAGCTCTCTTTAGGTCAAAAAAGAACATGATGGGACCATGCTAATAATGACTATGCTCTCTTTATTTTCCTGAATAAATTTGATCTTGTTCAATAGACCAAATTTATTACAAACACTTTGTAATCTTTATATCACTTGCGTTTTCATTAGTTTCCATTCAAGTAATAAGTTTCATGAAAAATTACTAATCTAGCCAAGTATGGCACATGTTGTAGGTGGAGCCAGTAAACATCATAAGAAATTCATTCACCACTCCATAAATAATAAATGTAGAGAGAAGATTATAAGTCAACAGTTCTATTGAAAATTAAATACTTATTAGTACCTGTGAACTATCAGGTAACTTGTGAAACAGGTAGCCAAGTTATGAAACATTGATGGAATATTAAATGATAGTCCATTAATTTGGTAACCGTGTTTACGATGAAATAGTGGATAATTTTTGTAATTTTTCCACAACATATAGCGATTTTTGAATGTGAAAATTTTATAATTATTAGAGAACCACTGATAAATTCAACTACTAGTTCTTATTTAGTTCCTCACAATGAGGAAATCTTTGTTTTTTTTTTTTCAGAATATAATTTTGCCAGAAGGTCTATGAAGTAAAGGGAAGTTTTCATACAATTTAATAATAAAATGTTGGCCTTTGGCAGGCTGTGGTTGAAGTCAGCAGAGCCCCACTCATTATTCCCACTCAATTGTACCGTAAAAAGTATATTAAAACAATATACTCACTTTTTGTATACTCGACAGAATGAGTTATTTATCCTTTTGTCAGACATATGTCTTCTCCGATCTTCAAACAGATCCTTTATAGCAGTCACTCCGAGCACAAACAACACTGGAAGCATAGCCACTTCTTTACCAAACGCTCTGATCATAGGTAACCAGTTCAACAACACTATGAAAATGAAATATACATTTGCAATTCTATGAAACTGTTCAAATAAGTTTTTGGGCAGAAATGAGAGCAATGTATACTTGGTAGTCCTGATTTTATTATCACATCGATGTCCATTGGGATGTTCTTTAGGAGGAGTTTTGTCGGGCACTAAATGGTTGGGTATAACTACAATGTGACGATTATCGACAGCTGGCTGCTGGCGTCGCATGAGCCAGAAGGCGGCGCGTCGCCAGGGGCCCACGACAGACGCGCGCCGGATGGTGTATATGGAGTCGGAGCGCGAGGCCTGCCGCGAGTGGTTCGCGCGCACAGAGCTCAAGCGCGGCAGCGCGCTGGCGGGCGGCACCGGCTCGCGGTGCCCCGGGGGCAGAATGAAGTCTGTCCGGCTGCCGGTGCGGCTGTGCCCCGAGCCCGCAGAGCCCGCGCGAGGGCCGCCTTCGCCGATCTGCCCGTGCGACAAAGCCCGCTGGTGCCCGCGCAGAGCGGACTTGAGCGGTGGTCGGGCCGCGGCTGCATTTCCAGCAAGCATAGGCGTTCCTCCATGACTCACGGATCTCGAGTGCCCTTTCCCTTTCGGAAATAGATACGTCTGCTCGGGTGCCCCCGGTAAACAAGGGACTGTCGGTGGAGTCTCTCCGCTTCCTTCTGTTGACATTTTTATACATCTGAACAGTGAGCGACTCGCTTTTCCCTTTCATTTAGGACTACGATAGACGTATTATTAGCCTCCTTCATTTGTGTTTGAAGATGATGCTGAAGGTATTTGCCGTAACAATCGGGACATATGGCTAAAAATCATTTGCACAGGTTTCACTTCACTTTTTGTAGGAAATAAATTGTTATCTTTGAGCACACACACAATTATCTCCAGAAACGATAGTTTTATTTGTAAGAAAGAGTCCTAAACGACACAAACAGACACGACGTTGGGTGGCGCAACAGTTGAGACAATAACTCGAAAAGCAAGGGTAAAACGAAATAAATAACTGAACAACCGCGCATTGCTTCGTTTTGCTGACTGACTGACGAAAGTTTCCTATTTTATTTATTTTTGATTTTGACAGCAAAAATTGACCTGCTGGCGTATATTTGACATTGACAATGACATATGCTTCTATGACAGTTGTTTCTTACTTACACGATCATCCTTACTTACACGATCAAACTAGGGTCATTAAAAATACGGGTAGGTTATGTACTTATTAAGGTGACTACACACGGCCCGTGTTAGCACGGGTCACGCCCCACTATGGTCCATATGAAAAAAAAAATGGTCATCACTACTGATGAAGACTCGGAATTCGCAACTACTACCGGAGGCATCTCGATTACTTGAGGATGCCCAGACGTTACAGGACTTGATTTCGGAGAACCTTTTGTAACAGAAGATGACTTTATGACATCGGATCCTTTATTTTAACGAAGATTATAGTTGCTGGAACAAAACTTGTTCGGTGAGTCATGATCTGACAAAACTAAGGAAATTAGATCTTAATTCTATGAAAGACTTTTTTCTTTCATTTTTCTCATGTAGCGGCAAGTGGATGCACGTAATTTACATTAAATTGCTTAAAAGATACCCTAAACTACTACCTAATACAAGCCAAAGGTGGGCCAAATGGACTCAAATGTCATAAAAAATAAAGTGTTTTTTCCTATGAAAAAAAACATTTTTTTTACATTACCCGTCCCATACATAACTTAACTCCATTCTAGCCACCAAGTGGTGAACTAAAATGAATAATAAAAAAAAGTTTTTTAAAAGTCAAAAATACTTCTTTACGCAAAAACTGCTGATCCAATTTGTTTTTGCTAGAACAAAAGTTGTCCAGTGAGTCATAATCTTACATGACACAAAAAATTATACCGAAATTCTAAGTTAAACGTTTTTTTTTTCATTTTTCTCGTGCGGTGGCAAGTGGCGGCACGTAATATAAACTTTGTTGCTTAAAAGAGACCCTAGACCTACTATAAGTCAAAAATGGGGCAAACTGACTCAATCATCATAAAAACATAAAGTGTGTTTTCTTCCATATAAAAAAACACCAAGTATTATTTTACGCCAAACCTAATCACTCCACGAGTTTTAGTTATAGAATAACAGTTGATGGGGGAGTCATTATCTATCACATATATCATTTTCAGATCGAAATTCCAATTTTAGTGGTGATGACCATTTTTTTTTTTCATATGGACCATAGTGCCATTGACCCCAGGCCCGGCTGGGTTGCGCCAAAGGGCGTGGGAAGCGAGTGGCCGGCCCGAGGCTGCCCAGGTGGGCGCATATTTTGAATAATAAATTGAACCCAAGACGAATGTCGTAGGGCTGAAGAAGAACATATTCTTTTATATATGTACTTAAGGTCATACCTATACCTATACCTACTCTGTAAAATAATATAAACACTGCACAACAAACACACATACTCATAACTTAGGCACAGTACTAATACCTGCTACAGTACACACACTGAAGTGCACAAATCTGTAAAACAGCACACCTTGCGAGGCGGCTAGTTATACGCTCCGAGATACAGTTGTCCAAACTAGTTCAGAGTGTATAACAAAACCGACCCCGCTTGGTTAAATATATATAGATATCAGCTACCAAAATTGTAAAAAAATTTTTAGACCTAAGATGTGTGTCTATTGAAATAAATATATTTTGATTTTGATATTGTTGGTTAAAACTGGCCCGTGTTAACGCAGGCTGTGAAAAGGGGTGATGCCTTCGAGAATCTAGCATGGTGATCCTGACTCGTCTGCCACGCCCCAGCGGCGCCGCCGCCCTGCCCGTACCGATGACCTTGGTGCAGGCACGGCGCGTGTTAGCATAGGCCGTGTGAAACCTTCATTACATGTTGACCACATAACATTACGACACAAAGGCCTGTATATAGAGAAAAAATATAGACCAATTGGCCCTCCTTATAGAACCTTTACAGAACTATGACAGAACTGAAGTGGAACTAAACGTAGTGGTTATATTCTCTTTGGTGGAACTGAATAAAACCATTCTTCTGCTTGCAATACAACACTTTCAAAATCTTGAAAAGAATAAGAGAAGGGATAAAACGATTTGGGTCCATAGTTGATTTGGTTTTAAGAGAAAAACAAGAAATGTAAGAAGAACAAGTTGAAGTCGTGTAAGCAATTGTAGGCAAACACTTGATATCACGGCTTTTGAGAAAAATCCTAGGTTTGTGGGAAATTTATAGACTTTCCCTTGTCTGAATTAAACGGAGATTTGTTTGCACAGAACAGTTTATTTAATGCGGCACAGACACGATAATAAATCAGATAAGTATATATTTGTGATGATAAAATATTCGCATGAAAAATAACCGTCCTGGGGAAAACCCCTATGACATTGACATAAGCTGAGTGGCGGTATGTACAGTAGTGAACCAACAACTGGATGTGTTATGCCTAATCGCCACGTGTTGTCTATGCACGCCCCCTTCCCTTCCACCCTACTCTGAGAATGCGAAAATCAAACTTTTTGATTTTCTACCATCCTTATTTCTATAATAGCAATTACGTACACACATGTATAGCATTGCTAATTTATTATTGTCTAAAATTATTGGCATGCTTTCGTACTACAATTATTTTTTTTTGCCCTTGACTGACGCTAGCATGAGCGTCTAGTGGTCGCTTTACTTGTAATGCTGCCATTCAACACACACACCGCGTTTATTGCTAGATATAGCGGTTTTCAACATGTTGATCTAACTTATTTATTATTATTATAAAAATTCTATATTGCACAACAAAAATTACATTTTACCCTTGGGTACAGCTTGCTGTAAGATATTATTTAATCAACATTACTTTTGTGTTGTTTTTTAAATGTTTGACCTTGAAGGGGAGCTGGTTATTGCCATAACTATTTTATGTCCATGGCAATGCAATGCAACATGTTGCACTCGCACAATCCAACGGACCTTGAACCTGGAGACCGACGACGCCGAGACGCCCTTGATAGCAGTACGTATGAACGAACATAAATAATAAATTAATTAGCGCTCCCCGCTGCGCCTCGTCTAGCGCAGATTATTTTTCTAACTGGCAAGTAAAAATAGCGGATAGATGGAACGTCGTCACGTCATATTTTCTTTCCGACATTTTGATAGATAATTCCCGGTGATTCTTATTTTCGTAGTGCATTCTAGTTGTTTTGTCCAATAAGGTTTTCACCATGGATGAAGAATACGATGCAATCGTTTTGGGAACCGGATTGAAAGAATGCATTCTCAGTGGAATGCTTTCCGTGTCCGGAAAGAAGGTGCTGCACATTGATCGTAATAAGTACTATGGTGGTGAATCGGCGTCAATTACCCCGTTAGAAGAGTTGTTTGCCAAGTTCAACGCTCCGGCTCCTGACGAGACCTACGGCCGTGGCCGTGATTGGAATGTAGACTTGATTCCTAAGTTCCTGATGGCAAACGGGTTGCTTGTGAAGCTTCTCATCCACACGGGCGTTACCCGTTATTTGGAATTCAAGTCGATCGAAGGGAGTTATGTGTACAAAGGTGGAAAGATCTCAAAGGTTCCCGTCGATCAAAAGGAGGCGCTGGCGTCAGACCTCATGGGAATGTTTGAAAAGAGGCGTTTTCGGAATTTCTTGATCTACGTTCAAGATTTCCAAGAGGAAGATACAAAAACCTGGAAGGATTTGGATGCTAATACAGCCAACATGCAGTCTCTCTATGTAAAATTTGATCTTGACAAAAACACTCAAGACTTTATCGGCCATGCATTGGCTCTTTACCTGGATGACAATTACCTTCAACAACCAGCTATTCAAACTATTCGGCGTATCAAGCTGTACTCTGATTCACTTGCCAGGTATGGCAAGTCTCCATACTTGTATCCCATGTATGGCTTAGGTGAGCTGCCCCAGGGCTTTGCTCGTCTCTCTGCTATTTATGGAGGCACTTACATGTTGGACAAGCCAATTGATGAAATAGTATTGGGAGAAGGTGGTAAAGTTGTTGGAGTACGTTCTGGAAATGAAGTTGCCAAATGCAAGCAGGTTTACTGCGACCCCAGCTATGTACCCGACCGCGTCCGCAAGAAGGCCCGAGTGATCCGTTGCATATGTCTTCTTGATCATCCCATTGCCAACACCAAGGATGCCCTATCTACGCAGATCATCATCCCTCAGAAGCAAGTTGGCAGAAATTCTGACATCTATGTCTCCTTGGTGTCTTACACCCACCAGGTGGCCGCTAAGGGCTGGTTCATTGCAATGGTTTCCACCACCATTGAAACCAATGACCCCGAGTCTGAGATTAAGCCTGGCTTGGACCTGTTGGGGCCAGTGAAGCAGAAGTTCATCCATGTGTCGGACTATTATGAACCTATAGATGATGGCAGCCAGACTCAGATATTCATTTCTGAATCTTACGATGCTACTTCCCACTTCGAGACGACTTGCCTGGATGTCCTCAAGATTTACAAGAGGGGCACAGGTGAGGACTTTGACTTCTCCAAGATGAAGACAGAGTTGGGAGAAGAGGAGCAGTAGAGTACCCATCTCTATCATATACCTACTATTTGCTTGTTGATTTTGATGTTTGTAAGGAATTCCATCAGGAATTAAATAGAAATCATTAGGGTTATGGTCAAGATTTAAAAGCCTAGTAGAAAAATATTATATGCAAATACCCTTAAATTATTTAAGCTAAAAATATTGCTTTATACATATTTTATTTAAAAGATTGTTATGTAAAAGATTTCATTCATTATAAGGTTGCTTTTATTATTTTATAAGAATACAAAGTTATATAATGATCTGCACAAGTGGTAGGTTTACAATTTTGTATGAGAAAATGATTTGTAATGCATTCCATTCTGGTTGATTCTTCGATCTTAAAACCATATCATAAATACATGTTTGTCCAAATTAAAAATGCTCATTATACCTAATATTCTGTGTAAGATCATGAAATAAAGTTACAGTGTATTAAAACTTAGTGTTTAATTAATTAAACTCCTGTCTAGGCTGCGCCTTGAAAGTGTCCCATTGTAAACCATACTTTGTTAGGCAATGATTTAATTTCATCTACTTGTCTGTTTACCAGACAAAAAATAAAGTTTTAGGTGTCTGATAGGTTGATCTTATCAAAATTAGAGCTTATCAAATTAGTGCCAATAACATGCAATAGATGTTTGCGTTTTTAAACAGTTTATTGTCTCATTTTAAACTTAATTTAAATAACAATGCATTGCCAATATTTAAGAAACCAAACTTGATTGTGTTCTACACATTCAAAATATACTTTAGTGAATAGACATGATCATTTCTGCAGCCTATGAAAATATAATCGCCATAGACAGCGGGAGATGAGAACGTCTCATTTGGCAAAGAGTGTTCTCCTATGATGACACCACTGTCGGATTCGATGACGCACAGCTTCCCGTCGTTGGATGCAGCTAAGAGGAACTTATTGTTCAAGCCACACGGGGTGGAATAAACTGGAGAAGTCAACGCGGCCTTCCAGTGCAAGCTAGGTTGGAAATTCTTGATGTTTATGCTGTACACTTTACTATCGTGACACCCGAATACCATTTGCCATTTAAATTTTTCGATTTCTTTTACGTAAATGGATGAAAATATATTCCCTTTTGCGCCTTGGTACTTCCATATCTGAAATAGATAAAATATGTAAGTAGATTAGGATCATTTAATTATGGTAACATTTGTACAAATCGACGATGGGGATTATCTTTAAAGTTGTAGATGTAGGTTAGTTAATAAAATACTATACATATAATATAGTATATACATAGGTAAGTACCTATATAAGTAAATAAAGTACATAATTTCTATGCTTGAGTGGCTTGAGGAACGTAGCATGATACAGGAACTGCACTAGTTGAAAGGTAGAAGTAGCTACAATAATTAACGACATATACAGAATAGGTACCTAACTACAGATAGAAAATGAATACAAAATTAAAAGACGAAAAGACAATCTACACGTGTTGGTATCTCAATCAAGCCAAAACGACTGAACCAATACTACTGACGAATGGACTAATTTTTTTACATAGATTTAGATTAAGACCTGGAAAGTACATAAGCCTTTTATGTCGATACCAACAAGGTAAATTATGAAGGAATAGTACCATGACTGACCCAAGTGGCCTCTAAATCCACCAGTAAACGTTATTTGACTGGCGTAGTTAAAACTTGTTACAAAAAATCATCGACCTTGATGCATTCAATTAGTTTCTCAACATCTAGATTTATTAGGTATCTATCTACAATGCATAAAGTTAGGTCTCAGTTAAATGACCTAGGTATTTGACTAGGGAAACTAAGTAGGAGTTAGTACCTAGTGCTCAATTTTACCCAAAAATGAATCCTTCATTTTAGTTTGGTATACCTAGTGCCTACAATTATTTTCAAAAAGCGTAGATATCATAGATCTTCATTGATTTGTCATTCTTGGTTTCTAACTTATTAACTACTTTTGTACATTTTTGGGTTCATATTGTATACCTAACCTACTGTAAAAATAGGCACAAAAACAAGAAACAATGTTTCATGAGAGGTGCATTTGATACCTCTGTAGGATACCTAACACAGAACCTACCTTGGTTATTTACCTATCAACCAGTAGTGAATGTAATTTAATGCAAAAAATAACAACTCACCTTGATGCCTTTTTCAACAGTCCTGCAGTGTATTTCTCCGTTCACTTCTGCGAATACGACATACTTATCGCCGTCGTATAGGACAGGACTGGCAAATACCGGACTGCTCAAAGTGGCGCGCCAGGCCACACTTCTGGTAGCTGCGTGAATACTGGCGCATACACCGGACAGCGAACCCAGGAGGACGAACTCGTTCTTGGCTACCACTAAATTGGCGGATATAGGCTGATCCACCACTTGTAATGTCTCTTTGATTGCACCCGTCTGAAACGAGAAACACCCAAGATGGTTGGCATGTCTGTAAAGCGTCGATGACACAGGGCTAGTTTACAAGCTACAAGCCAGCGAGTTCGCATGTAGCTTGTAAGCTCACCCCGTGTCATCGGCTTTTTTTCCACTCTATAAGTTGACAATCCTTCCCGAAAGTACTTTTTTCCTCCGTGCCGAAAGCTAAATCGATCACTCGCTAGCTTTTAAACTCGCCGGCTTGTAGCTTGTAAAAAATCATGTGAATACCTAACACATAGCACACATACCATGCGTGGGTCACTAAATATTTTGTTCATGATACATAGGTATGTCGGGAATAGACGTTTTCTTGATTGTAAGAGATCACGTCTACTCAAGACCAAACATGGCTTTGAATTACGATAAATGCAGAACTGCTAATAGCGCTCGTCCACTTGAGTAATTTTGTCAGGCAGTTAGGTAGCCCAATTAACGCCCAGTAATTTTACTAGCTAGCTGTATGGCGGCAGGCTACCTTACATTCCGGCTATGCCGTATTAGGTACTAGCGGAAATAAGTAATTCAGAACAGATACAATTATTATTCTCGAAGATTATGATTATGATTAAGTATCTCATAACGATTAACGTTATCAGAGATGAAACTATTCTATTTTTTTGTGAATGATTGAATTGAAACGCATTACGGTTCCTACTTTCCATTGCTCTCTCCAACATCTGAACACAAGGTAACAACGATAATTACCTCTATATCGATGCACCGAATGTTCCCATCATATGACGCGACATACACGACTCGATCGCAGATAGCTGCTTTACTTTTGATCATGGCTCCTATATTGATTTTCCAACATTCTTTGCAGTCTTCTAAGGTGAAGCATACAATAGTGCCGTTATATGAGCCGACCACGCCGCGCGGTGACGTCATCGAATCCTGGTAGCATACGACCGAAGCCTCGACGCGAGATTTGACTGAGATCAGGCCTGTTTGTACGCCGCCTATGGCGTCCATTACCACGATTTTGCCTGAATGGCTGCCCACCGTCACAAAGAGATTGCTGAAAATAAAATCACTATTAAGCTTTCTGCCCACTATCCCTATCATACCATGACCGTGCTAAGACCGTGTCAGGCAAAAATATGTATATTCTTTGTATTGAAATGTATGACACTACACCTTTTTTTTTTTTTTTTTTTACATGGGGAAATCCTCATGGATGCCCACCGCCCTTGGGGGAGGGCGGAGGGGTATGTCGGACTCATACCGACTAAAAGCCCATGATGGCCGACCTCTGCGCATTAGAGGGACCCCGGGATATCCGAAGAACACGTACCGGTGTCCCTCACGCACGTTGCTGTGAGGCCCATCCCAGGGAAGGCTTGCACCGACCCCGAGCTCCGCTTGCAGTGCATGCCTACCCGTGCACTGCAGCCGTCCCGGATTCGAGTATAATGCAGCCAGAGCCCCCACTCCGACCGCTCTCGAACCCAGCAAGATCTCCCTCATTGGCAGGAGACACCGCCGCCCCTCATGGGGCGGACGGCCCGGGATGTCCCACCTGGACACCCCGGCCCCGCCGTCTCCGAGCGGGATCGGATCTCTCGCGATCCCGCTCAGCAGCCTCTTTCTGAACCATGACGGTCTCACAGAAAGAGGCTACTGCCCTCCACGCTGTCGCCTCTGCCAGCATTGCCGCAACAACGCTAGGCAGGGCGAGGTCTTGCCCGATTTGGTCCATCAGGACCCGCCGTTCGGAGCTCCACGCCGAGCACTCCTCGAGCGTGTGCTGGGCAGAGTCCTGGTCATGACACTTACACCGTTCTGTCACCGACAGTCGTGTTGCAATTTTTACGCTTCGTGCATGGCACGCGACGAGTAGTGGGCAGAAACCTTTATCAGTACACTAACACTAATGGGCTGGACCACGGCTGGACATAGATATGAAGGTATCTCGAGAGGCACGACACAACTTAAAGATTTATTGAATACATTCCATAAATCTTTTAAATAGGCAGTAACTAACTAACTAGATGAGAAGTGTTGTAGTTTGGGCTCAGTGGTGCGCCTTTGGAACTACGAAAAGTATGTAGGTAGGTATTGTAATTTTTTCAAATTAGTTGAAAATTCATTTGTTTGAGAATGCCTAAATGAATAGGTGTCCTTAGAAAATAATGTGAGTATTTACAACTAGGTACTTTAAGTAAGTTTTGATTTTACTTACAATCCTGTTTGGAACAGGGTTGGCGATGCATCTACACATTTTCCAGTGTCAAATGTCCACACGACCATAAAATCCACAGGGTATTTTAAGATACCGCTCATGTTCTCATTAAATGTCCTTTTAGATGCACATTCATTGAAACTCTCAGAATGAGACTTACTCTTTTTCATTCGCTTTTTGGACTTTGTTTCTTCTATGCAAATTTCTTTCTGAGCCATCAGCATTATTTGCTCAATAGTGTGCCTGTGCGACATTAGGTAAGGCAAAATAAACTTACCAAATTGAGGACATGTCAAGGAAAGCTTATTGCTCATCGTCACAGCCAGGAAAGAAGTGCCACCAATTGAAAAGAAGTTTTTATCCTTTATTTGGTCATAGCTGAAGTTTCTGCACATCAATACTTTTAATTCGTTCAAGAAATTCACTCTAAGTGTGTCAAAATTTTGAGGTATTCCAAGTTCTTTATCATACATTCTAGATATCAATTGTTTTGATATTTTTCCATGGGAGTTTGTTGGAAGATTGTCCACTCTTACAACTTTATCAGGCCAATGTTTGTCATCCAGTTTGCATTTAAGGAAGTCTGATAGTTCCTGGCTATTGAGGGTTTCAGATGAGAAATACACAACAAGCAGCAGGGGCTTTGGTAACCAAACACAGGAACATGTTTTGACTCTTGGACACTGCATTATTGTAGACTCAATTAACTGCAAACTAACTTTATGGCCAAATCTTTTTACTATATCATCTTTGCGACCTCTGTAATAAACCGTTCCATTTCTAAGTTCACCAAAGTCTCCAGTGTCTACAAACTTTAGAGAATTCTCGTCTTCCAAGCCATTTGATTTGTTCAGTATAAAACATTGTCTTGTTTTGCTAACTGAAATTGAAAAAAAGCATTGTGTTAGCATGGAATGGAATCAAATACTTTTAATTCAAAATTTTGTTGCTTTAGGTACCTAAAATAATCTTTCCGGAATTAATATTTTGTTTGACTGGTTCTATGACCAGCTCAGTTTCAGAGAGACAGTTCCCCAGAGGCACTTCTTGGTCAGTGCTTGACGTCAACAAGTCCAGCTCTGCGGCACATGCCCAACAAGACATCTCAGTCACTCCATACAATGTGAATATTTTAGTTCTATTGTCCCAGTCTTTTAACTCTCTCAATCTCTTCATCCCATTAAATGGCTCTCCTCCTAAGGCTAATACTTTCAATGGGGAGCCAGCACATAAAATTTTATCTTTGATATCAGCATTTGAAAATTGGAAAAACTTAGAAGGTGTAGTTTGCCAGACTGTTATAGAATTATCTTGGTTTGCAGGGAACAGCACATCAGCTTTTTCAGGAGCTATAAGAAGTGATGCCCCGTTTAGACAAGCCAGAAGTATTTCAACCATGGAAGGATCAAATGTGAGAGGTGTTGAGAAATATATGACATCTTGGCGAGTAATGTTGAATAGTTTAGTGAGATCATCAATGTTTGGTTGGATGCATTGGATGGGGACCTGTATGTGCTTTGGTTCTCCTGTGCTGCCGGAGGTGGTGGCTATGAAGGAGTGCTGAGGCATACAACGGCCGTCAGGCTGTGGCGTTGGCTCACAGCAGTAGAAGGAGATCAACAGATTGAAAACAGTTAATGATTTTTCAGGTTTTTTACCATACAGTTCAGAAGCAATATTGCCTTCTTTGGTTTTGATGATCACAATGATTGTAAATTTTATAGAACTTAATGCAGCCTCTATATCTTGAGATGGGTCAATGAACATGAAAGTTGTGCTGCATTTGTGTGCCCTGAAAATAGAAAAAAAAAACTATTGCTAATGCTAATGTGACATGATAGATATTGTTTATTCTCAAAAGATTAGTACTTACGCAGCAATAACGCAAGGAATTATGATGTTCCTTTCAGACACAAGCCCAATAATACCCTTGTTGCATTTCAGTTGCTGTAAGTTCTGAGATATGTATTCACAGACACCATACAACTCCGAATATGTATATTTCCTGTATATACCATTGTCATAATGCCGGACAGCAGTACTGGATGGGTACTTTGCGCAAGTACGAATGAAGACATCATAGTAGCCACGAGATAATCGCATTTTTTACAAGATAAATCAAACCAAATGTGTGGGTATGTTATCTTGAAAGGTGTTTTTTTATAACTCTTGTAAGTATCACATGATTTGCCGCAATGTTTCTGTTTTAATTCCTGAAAAGTGACCCATTTGTCTTTTCAATGTTATCTAGAATTTGAAAAACTACGCTATTGTTGAACTGTTTTGTTTTCAATATTTTAGCTCATCTGTTGGACTAGGAAAATTCCTCAAAACAAAACACATTAGCAATTACATTGACATAACATCGAAATTTGACGTTGACATTGACAATCTATACATTTATTATAAAAAGTTTATTCGAAAATCGAAGCAAAGCACACTGGCGAAACTAAGGCGAAGGATACAATGAATGACCGCGCTTTTATCTGCAGAGTACTAAGAAGCATCGCAGGAACCTCAGATCAGAGTAATATCACCGAGGAAAGAAGTGTAATAGGCTAAGAACATAGCTGGGCACCGTTAATCAAATAGTTAACTTCGTTAATCGTTAATCCGTTACAAAAAAAGCTAGTTTCGTTAAACGTTAAAGCGATAAATTTGGAAGAATTAACGCAAGTTAACGTTAATCGTTAATCCATTAATATGTGTAAAATTGCATATTTATATCGTTGTGTTAGTGAACTTATAAAACCTGTTGGTTTAGGTTCTGGAAGATAACAGGTTAGGAACAAAACAAAATACTTGTATAATTCTAATAATAAGTAATTTATATATTATTGAAGGTATTTCGTCTATTATTGAAGGTGTCGTTCCCAAAATCTGGAAATCTGCCTTTATAACCCCTATCCACAAAAAAGGTCCAAAGGATAAGGTTGATAACTACCGACTGATCTCTAAATTGTGTATCTTTGCAAAAGTACTAGAACGAATAATATACAATCAACTTTATCCTGCTCTAAAGCATACTCTTTCCGACCATCAACATGGGTTTCTTAAGGGTAGATCTACTACTTCCAATTTGTTGCTGTGTAGTGAATATCTTTCGCACATCATGTCTGAACCAGCCCAAGTAGTAAGTAGATATTATTTACACTGATTACAGTAAAGCATTCGATAGAATAGACCACATCGTGTTATTGAACAAATTATTATCAGCTGGTATAAGAGGAAACCTTTTCAGATGGTTCTGCTCACATGTTCTAAATAGGTCTCAGACTGTAGTCTTAAATGGGTTCACTTCCGCTCCATTACCTATACCATCAAGCGTTCCTCAAGGATCCTTGCTCGGGCCTCTTCTCTTTTTAATTCTCATCAACGATATTTCATCTTGCTTCCAACACTCCAAAATATTACTCTATGCCGATGACATGAAAATTTTATGCCCAATAAAGTATCCTGAAGACGTTCTCAAGTTGCAGCAAGACCTTGATAGATTTGAAGGTTATTGCTACGCTAATATACTGGACTTAAACGTATCTAAATGTTACATATGCTCATTTACGCGCAAGCCACAGCCTCTTATCTTTAACTATACACTTAAGAATTCAATTGTCTCTAGAGTCTCATCCATTCGGGATCTTGGCGTTACCTTCGACTCTAAGTTACTATTTGACCAACATATTAATAACATCATCACTAAGGCTTCCTAAGCGCTGGGCTTTGTCATCAGAATGTCATCGGAATTCAAGGAAGTCAAGACGTTTAAAATTTTATACTATGCTTATGTCAGAAGTCATCTCGAATATGCATCTCAGGTTTGGAATCCTGTTTACAACATTTATATAACTCGAATAGAAGGTATCCAAAAACGTTTCCTGAGATACTTGCAGTTCCGGACTAAGTCTTACATTCAAAATTATGTAACTCGCTGTAAGAAGTTTCACATTATGCCATTGTCAGAAAGGAGGCGTATAGCAGATCTCTCTTCTCTTATCAGTATTGCTAGTGCCAGGGTAGACTGTTCTGAACTACTCGGTCATTTGAGTCTTAAAGTTCCATCAACATCTCTTAGAAATCACAATCTCTTATAGGTATGTTCCACAAGTCAAATCTAAGTACAGGCGTAATTCTTACTTCCCACGTATGTGCAGTTGTTTCAATACATTGTCGCGAGAAATTGATATTGACCTTTTCAACACATCCCCTGTTAGTGTCAAGCGTGTCTTAAACAATAGTTTTTTTTTAACCTTAAATTCTAAATTATAAGTGTTTGTCCGACTACTTCTTTAAAATTATAAATACCTACTTGCTTTTACCTATTTGTGAAAATTTTTAATTGGCCATCTATATTTATCTTTGTAATCAATCGTGTACTTAGCTGTAAGTTTTCCGAAAAAATAAAAATAAAATAAAATAAAATTTAATCGTCGGGCATAAGGTGCATATTCCCCTTCATGAACATTGACATATTGAAGTTCTCGTCTGAAAGCGAGGCTCGTTTTGGTGTTAAAATTTAAAAACCCGTGGAAAAAAGACGTCAACTACACCGCTTGAGAGTATAGCAGTATTGTATTTAATTAATAGATTTATGAATATCTGTTCCCCGAGGAATGCAGCATCCTTGAACGATGTCCTGGCTGGACATGAAATCAAAAGACATTTTAACGAGACTTTGCTTTACTCTTTAAAGAGTTGGAGCTCTTTAGTTTTTCTATAGACTATTCTATACCGTGCGGTAACTATTATTAGGCATTGGATTAACGATTAACGGACTTCTGCATTATTAACGGAAGTTAACGTGTCCGTTAACATTTATAAAAGTTAACTTAAAAGTTAATCCGTTAATCACAATGTTAATCTTCGTTTATTAATGATTAACGGATTAACGAGTTAATGCCCAGCTATGGCTAAAGGTAAGTATACACGAAGACACTGTCACTCGACACAAATGTGGACACTAGTGTCGCTTGCGTCTACACGGTAAGCAATTTTTTGTGTCGACATTGGTATATACATGTAGTGTACCGGTTCAAGTGTATTTGCCGTCTAACACGATGCAATGTGGTACATTTATGTAACAAGATTTCACCTGCGATTAAGAAGCAAGATACGAATATGAGACTAGCTATAGTAGCTATTAGTGTAGAAGAACGTTTGGCGGTAACATTAAGATTTTTGGCGTCAGGTAAATCATATTTTTACACCATAAAAATATCTATTACCGAGTACATTTTTAATGATAACATTTACTTTACTTTATTCGTTTCAGGAGATTCGTTTCGATCGCTCTCATACCTATTTCGGGTACCACTATCTCCAAAATAATTGATAATATAAAATCAAAGATTTTATTTCCTCAGTTACCACGCGCGTGACGTCATTGGTCTAGCTAAAAAATTCGCGCAGGTTTGAAATTAACGACACTCGTGTCTCCACGGCAGCGACACAGACATTGAGCGACACCGCCATTACATCTGCAACTAAGTGTCGCGGCGATATACACACACAGACATTCGATGTATACACTTAGTGTCTGGTGTCTGGTGTCGTCGTGTATTTTCACCATAAGTGGCACAAACCAATCTTAATCTTAATCTTAGCAGCCCGCTGGATCCCATTGTTGGGCAAAGGCCCCCCTCCCCTTTTTCCATTCTTCGATTATTATTCAATTAATATATTATATTATTCTTTTTCTTTCATTTTACCAACTATTAAATTGGCTAAATGACTAATGCTCTAAAATACCAAAAGGTGCAGAGCGGATCCTAGAGACCCGGACCCGGAGATGTAAGCGTGTAAGCCCAAGCAAAGAGCTTATTGCTTGAGGCCCTTACCTTCAACTTGCAAAAATAAAGCCAAATGTTGGATGAAGATGAGTGCACATCGGCATTACCCTTCGAGAATCGCATGAATTACCAGTGACTCGGAGAAAATGGAGGTAGAAGTTGCCTCTGAACATGAAGGTTACAAAGAGCAAGGTCGACTCTTATGCCTTAATCACACGTACCGAGTATTCGTTACGTATAAACGCCGAGTGCTCGGCTGAGCGAGTGATGTAAGCTTTCACTGTCTCGGTCGAGTAATATTTTATTGTCTCGCCCGTTTGCTCGGTACGTGTGATCTAGGCATTAAGGTACATTTTGGGAAGTGCAGTAAGAGTGCGTTTCCACTGAGCTGAGCAGAGTGGAAAGGAGCGGGCCGTGAATTGGCCAATCACAGTGCTTAAAATTCCAATTCCACTCCACTTTGAGCACTGTGATTGACCAATTCACGGTTCGCTCTTCTCCACTCCGTCTAGATCCGCAACAGTGGAAACGCACCTATACTGTACTTCCCAAAACCACATAGGTAGTTGTGATGAGATGATTCACTCAACTGCTGCTTAGCATCCGAGCATAAACTATGCTTTACCAAGTTAAGCGAGTAGCGGACTTCTCCATGTACCTACAGAAAATACAACTAGCGTCTCGCCGAAGTTCCAGTAATACAAGATTACCTAGTTAGTAGACCGTAGGTAGGTAACCTACTCTTTGCGCTTAATAAAATGGTCCGATTTCTGATAATATTTTTCTCATGGAAAATAAAGTCGATAAAAACCGTAGATCTCGGCTTCACTCCCAACTTTATGTACAGATCCTGGCCTTCCTATTAGCAACTTATTTGTGAATATAATAGGATTAAGAGAACTTGTGGATAACGTAGTGTAACGTCGCTCCTAATTTTTTTTATGCAAGATGATTTTAAAACGTTGCCTTGCAAAATCAAATTGATCTCAAAAATTTGCTGTACAAAATCAAAATAAAAATCAAGAAAGATTCATTGCCTAATCATTATCCTTTTATCACATTCTGTAGGTACAGTGAAAGACGCTGGTATTTGTAACTAGTTGTACAAGTTGAGACTGCGGCGCAACTGACCTAAAACTTGTTCGCGAAACGATTGGGCCCAATCAATTAGGGGCGGTCAAAGATTGTAGGACAAGAGGGCAGCGCGCGCGCTCGCCAAGGAAACTCGGAAAATGTGGCGGGGCGAGGTAGGGCGGGCGGCGTGGCGGGGGGGCGGGCGCCGGGACTCGCTTCGAGGGTGCGTGTCCGAGAGGCGCGAACCGGCATCGATCGAGCGGGCGGCAGTCCGCCGGGGCGGCCGGCGAGAGCGCGCGTGTCATGCGCTGCCTCTAGATATGGCCGGCGCTCGGGCGCTCGTGGCCGCATGTTGCAGCTGGTGGTGGCTGACCATTGCAGCCGGTAAGTACTAATTTACGAACTCAGACTGCTTTTTTTTTCACCCTCCATCCTGCCGAACAGCTGATTGTGCCGTCAATTTACACGCCTGGAACCTAACTTTTAACGTTTTCGTAGCAATCATAAGAATAAGGCGGTTCGTGTGTTCTTTAACCTCGACCCCTCGCATGGGTGCTGGAGCGTAATGACGTCGAGGGTTGTTGTTTGTTTTAATTGTATTATTGTAATCGATCTTTCCCTCGTGGTCGTTTTACTACCATCGGATTGTCGTTCTGGAGTTTCTTGATCGGTTGTAATTCGCATTTATCTTTATGAGTTGTATAATTAATTTCAGCAAAGTGTTAGTTATTTGTAAATGATAATACCTAGGCAGTGAGAGGCTTTAGCGTTGAGTAGTGAGCACGAGTAATGGTGCGGATTGTAGCCGGCCGGGCTTGTCTCCAGCTGGCACCTGGTCGAAGGAGGCTCGTCCTTGGCTGGGGCTAGACGGGCCACTAAATAAACCGTCGGATTACGTAATACGACGACCGGAGTGACACATTTGCGTAAATATTGATTACAATCACGCCACTGTGGATTAGGTAGTGAGCACGACAGTGCAGGCATGCATATCGTAACACCTGTCCTGAGGACCTAGGTTTTGGTATTCCTAGAATTGGCTAATTTGTTCTGTATAACTACGTATCTTGAACTATATTAGATCGTCGGCGTAGTGCTGTTCTCTACTATTTTCCTGTGTCGTGTACGTATTTTTTTTATTTGCATTGTATCAGTGACCTGAATGTAGTGATCATCCAGTACTAGGGTAACTACTTGTTAGAAAACATCTTTAAATAAAGAAAAATAAAAACTGTCCAGAGGTCAAATAATATAATTAAATTGTCCTACAAAAGACATCAACGCGCACTTTTTGTATTGCAAGTGGTCGTGAAAGACCAGATTTTTATTGGTAATATACCAACCAAGGGTACTCATTTATTTTTGTAGAACGTGCATGACTTAATTTTTGATAGATTTCTCCCATATTTAAGAAACCCCTTAGCTGGGGTGCCTGCCTACCACTACCTCTACCTTAGAGTCAGCGACCGAATTTATCAAAGTGGAGCATCGGACGGGGCGCCGGAAAATTCTGCCATTCCATTTGCAACCACCATTTATCATTGTACCTATACAGATTCTAGTATATCGATCAAACCAACCCTTATAATGTTTGATAGTCTAACTTCTAAAATTCATATGTGCATACAGGTAGATACTACTGGTTTGTAGTTAAGTTAAAAAAAATACGTAGTAAAAAAAAATACCTTGCTATTTTATAGGAAGGCGTTTCAACAAGAGTTCCCCGCCCGCTTTACGTAAGCTCGTAGCCTTATTGAAATTTTATCGCCTTGTCTCTCGCTTCGATATAATAGGCACGCACCAACCTCCAACCACTAACCATATTATAACATTCGTGCCTTATCTGAAAAAAAAGCGATGCTGTCTAAGAGAAAATGGTATAGCGATCAATACCATGTAGCTTAGTATATACTTTATAGGTTCTGTTCATGATTTTACTAACCACATAATTATACAGCGTGATTTTTTAACTAGGCAATATGGAATATTGAAAGACGCAAACTATATAATTTTACTAAATTAATCTTTATTTCTAATTTCTAGTATGCGTTCTAGTTGATGATAAACCTCTGTTGTTTTTATTAAATTAATAATATGTGGGACCATCTTATATTCAGTAACCTATCAAAGGAAGCTAATTATACTTCCTATCATCATGACAACCAAGCATGGTGGTATTTGCACGGATATCTTATCTTTTAAATCTGTGTAAAGAGAATAATCCATAACCTGATAACGGCTTTGTACTTGACTGGAAACATTGAATAGGTACCATACTAACAAATATTAAACATCGTTTTATCAACATAACCACTCGTTATTACATTATTCTTCGTGTATAAAACTATTCGTGGTACGGTGTTGCAGAATGCATTTTTATCTTTCAAAACTTTGCTCAGATCAGTGAAACCTTTTCTGTTCAGTCAACTATTTTCCTAGAATAAGCCGCCTCGTGGGAACACCCAAAATAAATACAATAACTGTGACTATTGATCTATTGACACGACTCTACCTCGCCTCTACGTCTATGAGCAACAAGATTACATAACTATGAAATGATAGACGTTATACTTTTCCTATTGTAGAAGTTAGTAGCAACTAGTCTAGTTAGTAACCTCTAGGAACGTATTGTAGAAGTTAGTAGGTATAGGTATAAATAACCCTGTATCTGTTAAACTTTTTTTTTTAGAACGTACCTTCCTACATTCCCATGACACCTAATCCTTTATTAACTCTTATTTATTCTGAGGTGCATTGTAAATGTCTACTGATAAATAAATATAGGTATCTCAAAAGTTCATCGTTCGGTGGTGAAAATAAATATAAATAAAGTGATCGCGTGCCTTAAACCCTCGTAGCTGCCTTAACAAATTCTATCTAGAAAGGGACGGTTTAGGTATTTCCATAGCTTATCTAGGCACTTACCTAAATACTTTCTTCTAAAACTTACCCTTTTATAATTCATATTCTACCGCGCATTTCTTTGCCACTACATTATGCAACTGCGACTTTACTTTCTTTAGCTAAATTGTTTTTTAAATAATGAGACAAAAAATAAACGTTCGGTTTTTTTTTCATTTGGTTTTTTTAAAACGGTTGTCAAATTGCAAACTGAATCCTGACACGCTAAATAAAGTTAAAAGAAAGGTTTATCCTATAAACATAGATTTAACATTCCAACGTACCTATTCTAACTTGGTTGTTCGATAACTTTATCCCATTCGGGGAATGTAGTAAAATATTCAAATCCTACCTACGGAGAAGGGACAACGAAGCCGTGTTTATAAAATACGAGGGAATAAAACTTAGGCAGATTCTAGAAATGGCTTTGTAAAATAGTCTCTTACATAATATTAGTTTAATGGTGTCTTACATGTTGCCTACATAGTTTATTTGGCATTTATGATGTGGCTCTTTCGTTACCGTAGTTCTACGTTGAAACGTATGATTGACATGCTTATTAAATTTATCGCTAGGATCACGCAACTACCTTAAGGTATTTAAGCTATTCTTGATTATGGCAATTAGATATTTTTAATGAGCCTTTAATTTCTCGATTAGATTAGAGATTATAGAGAACACGTGTCTGAACGGTATCGTTTCGGGTCAGTCATTGTCAATTTATTAATTAAAAACATGAAAAAAACCTAGATCTATTTATAGCTGGATGTTTCGATGGTCTCTACAAAAACCAAATGATTAATGAAAATTAATTTTGTTTTTTTTTATAATTATAAAATTTGTACATATTAGGTAAAATAATTTCAGGTAAGTACATAGGTAATTTCAATAATTCATAAGTCGATTAGGTGCCACTTTTCGATGTAGACTCAACACGACAGGTGCCTCAACGTAGACGATACGATACCTACTCCCAGGAACGCTACCATTTGCGTAAATATTGAAAGTTAGTCTAGTCTGGACTATAAAGTGGCATCTTCAAGCTGAATCTCTAAACTGACTTTTCTAGAGTACAGTATATGATGTGAATAAACAATTTGAAACAGAAGTACCTATACAATAATCTATGAAGTGAATTGGCGGTAGTTAGAGTATCAGTGGGAAAAATAATACACGGTTTAATTTCAATATTTTGGTTTTATTTACAAAACATTATTTTGTAAGTTGATAACAAAATCATATTATTTTTTTCGGGAAATATTATGTCTGTATTTTATTTCTGTCGCTGATGTACAGTCAGCTGCACAGACATGTATACACTCCCAAGCTTTCACATTTATAATATACTCTTAATTTTGCAAAGACATTCTTCTTGTGACAATAATTGGGACAAATAAGATAACTACATTTGAAAATGCTTGCGTGCACTTTTCTTTGCAAAATTAAGAGTAATATATATGTGAAAGCTTGGAAGTGTATACATGTATTTACAGCTGAATGTACGAATACGTTTGGGATAAAGCGCAGATATATTGCAGGTGTCGCATTGGTCGCACTGCGGCTCTTCCACCAAATCTGTGCAATGACCTCGATACACGATCATGCTGAAAAACTTTCAACACATAAAACTCTTGCCTGAGAACAAAACTAGTAAGTCAAGTTTTTGACTCAACAAAATTTCGCGTTCCCGTTTCGTTGCGTTTTTTTATGGTCTCTGTTAGATGTTCAAATTTCAAGAAGTAATTTCAGAATTTCAAGTATAGACCATTAGAGCATATTAGGCTTTTGTAGGTACACCTATTTGTAAGTAAATGGTTTGTGTTTTTAATTCTACACGTGGTTACTTTTCGTTGCCATGCGACTAAAATGCACGTGCTACCAAAAGTACTGTATCGATCTCAGGCTGTTTTCCTGGCCCCTTACTCATAAAGAAGTGCTTATTAATTCAACCTTATTCATATGAAATAAGGGCGAGAAAGAAGTGGAAAGTTATAATACGCTACGTGAGCAGGCTAAGATATAAAATATTTACGTTTGCGCCGAGCCGGCCTTAATGATGTTACCCTGTAATTTTCCTGAAAATTATAACCAACGAATTTTGTCTAAGGCAGTGTTGAAATTTTGCTCTTGCTTTGTTCACGTTTGTGTACCCACTACAGAATAAACGTACGTAAACAAGTACCCAAAGGAAAGAAGAAATATAAAATGTTTCGCTTTTTCCCTGTTTTAACAAAAACCCCAATTGGTAATGTATAATTTTACCTGCCTATCGCTTTTTTCGAAATCGAATTATGTGTTTTAGCTTAAAAGGATCGTTTATTGATAACTACTAAATTGGAGTAATTTATTCCCTGAAGGGTTCAAGGATAGGCTATTTTGCACGAAATATATTATATCAATCGACGTTATTTAATAATTCTAGTGCTCTTATAATTTAAACCCAATTAAATTCAGTAATAAAATAGGATTAAATGTAGGATTGCCACAGAGACAAGAACTTACCTGTGTTTTACGGATGTTCTCATAATAATCATAAGATGCATTTCAGTGAAAAACCTGATAGCTTGTTTGTATTAATAAATCAACTTAAAATAGGTATTTTGAATAAAATAAATAGTTGGTCCTATTTGGTACATTTTCAAAATGGGAAATATTTTGAAAAAAAAAAGGTTTTCCTATTACAGTTATATTACTATTTACAGTTAAGATCATGAGCAATGTTGTTAATTTTGTATAGGTAAATATACTCGTATATTCGAGTATTCCTTCTACCTGCCTAGAGTTTAATTTTCTATTTATGTTAGGTTTAATCTCATGAATATTTTTGGCGCTGACTTGGCGTAGATATGAGAGGGTCGGAGCTGTGAGTGTTGGTTGGGGTTGGTTACGTTACGGTACAAAGCGAAGCAGGTTGTGGCACCCTCTGACAGCGATTACCGACCGGTGTATCGCATGTTTGTTCAATACTCATTTTATTTGACGGCCAATAAATTGCACAGGCTAATAATGCTGTCTCATGATTTAATGTACGCTTGGGGTTCTGTGAATTTATTTAAATGTAGTCGTTTAGTCGCGGAGAGATACGACTAGCAGGCGCCTGTAACCACATTATCCTTTTTCATATTTCCCAGACATGTTTCGCATTTTATTTTCAGAGACAAACATGCATCTTTTATGAATTTCGTTGTTTATTTTCAGGAGAACTGACCTCTTTAATTTCTTAAAAGCGAGTTTGGTTATTTCACTCCGTTTTTATTTTCCCGCTTTTTCAAGTTTTATATATTCTTTACGTTTGGCTCCACACATATTAATGTATATTAAGACAGTGTAAAGTAAATTATCCCAACGTGGTCAAGTTATTGAATATACATATCTTTTTGAATTATTGTAAAAATATTATTCAGTCAAATGTCAAACATCCTAGTCAAGTCCTTTTTCAAGTTTATTTCGATTGAGAGGAAACACTATAAAGTACATGAGTGGCCGGCACACACGTGCGCGATGTCGTACCACACTGTTATCTCTCGTGCTGTTTGCTCAGATTAGGCTTGTCTCTACAACCATGGCCCACTGTCAAGTTCAAAATGTCAAAGACATGCACAGACAAGATTTTTGAAGGTCAAACTGAAAAGGTCAATGATCCGAGTCCTTGTATATTTTTTTTTCAACACTTATTTCCTACTTTGCAACTCTACTTGATAGTCTCTTCATAAATTCTTCATTTTAAAAAGTTGAACCATTGTAACTAGGCGGTAAAATATAGTTTATTTAACATGGGCTTATCCGCCGGATATTGTTTGCAAATCTTAGGTAAAGGGTATCCCAAGGACAAGGCGATATCGTTAATCCAAATAGGATGTTAGAATTACCTACGGATTCCAGTATAATATACCAATAAGAATATATTATACATTTTTGATGGGAAATAAGCATCTATTCCCTGTTTTTCTAATTTTATTATAGAGTACCTAGGTGAATTTTATTGTTTTTTTAAGTCCAGCGTGTTACTAGGGTTTTTTTTATCAAACAAACTATGGTGCATTTACCGACTACGCGTACCTATAAATTCAGGCCCTGTAGGTACATTCAAAGATTTTAGTTTTTTATACATAAGAAACGTTATGGCGATTGAACTCTCCTAATTGTAAAAGATCACGCCTGCCAAAAAACATAACATGGTTTTGAACAGTTCAGCACTAAAAGATCGATCGATTAGTTTGAGACTAAAAATGGTTTTATCGGAATGTAATGATTAGTATAAGGCCCAGTAATTTCGATAGTATTTTTGAAACTGTGTGTGTATGCAAATAAATAAATGTTGTTAAAACCATAACTTCACAATTGAATGGTGTTCAAACACGTTCAATTATAGACTGTCGATAGAGGATAGAGTAACGTAGTCCTACCACAATTTTATTTATACATTAAAAATACATTTTACTTAATATGTATAATTTTTCCAATTCAAGTAGTATTAGGTATCTCACACTCGTATTCTAAGTCAGTCCACTAACTTAACTCACCTTACGTAAGTAGTAAAATGGCCGCCGCTTTACTAAAGGTTTCGGCTGTCACCAGACAAATTTCAAACGTAAGTAGATATTTCATTGAGTGAAAAAATCGACTGGTTCCCAATAAACCCAATTCCCAAACGAATTTCCATACTTGGATTCCCACAAAACCCAAAAACAAAAGACCTCGATATCACACTTGACCTTTTTCGGTACAAGTTAATATACGGGTGACAGTCTTAGTTACTTACTACTTGAATTGGAAAAAGCCCTCACACCAAAGAGTTTCAATCGCGGGACTCCGTTTTTAAGCTTGGATTGAAGCTAATAGTGTTGGTAGAGCACGGCTGACAGGGGCGGCGCGCGGCGGTGGTCAGTGGCGCGCGTCCGCCACCTGTCACAACCGTAGTGCACACCGGTCGCCACCCGACAGCCGGCGGCAACCACCGAACCTCATATTCCTAAATCTTGCATGTAGATTGCACTTTTTGATTTAAGGGTAATCCTCAAGGAAAATTTCCATACAAAGTGTTTCGAATAAACACCTTGTGTGTACTATAGTACACCGTATTATTGTAATTTCTTCCCACTATTCGTCTCGCCAAATTTTTTCCGATTGTGTGAAAAAAATTAGTAAGGTTTCATACTTTAATTTAGATTTTATACGTGTTTTAAAATTAACACTACTAATAAAATAATAAAAACACACAATCGCAAAACATAGACGAAACGAATAGTGTGAAGAAATTACTATAATACGGCGTACTTTTTGAGTATTTGTGCGAAACATTTTGTATGGAAATTTGCCTTGAGGATTACCCTTAAATCCTCCTTTGCTATTTCGAGTTTACATTCGAGGTGTTGATTCATTTTTTGGGTTTGAAGACAATTAGAAGCTAGTGAAAATTAATCAAATTAAAAATTTATTTATTTGGTCATAAACATAGTATGAACATAATACTAAGTGCACACTGGAAAGTGTTATAGTATGATACTGTGTAACATTTTCCATTTTATCATACTAAAATACTGGGCTTTCTAGACTGACCATCAAAATGTGTCAATGTGGACTAGTGCTTTATTAGCAGACTCAGGACAAACACTGATATTCGGCACACAAATGTTTGTCTCGAAGCGGGAATCGACCCAGCGACACCGGCCTGGAAATTTGTTTCAGAAACTATACCTAAGAAGACACCATTACTGACTCAAAATGCAGCTATATTTTTAACCGACTTCAAAAAAGGAAGAGGTAATAAAAAAAAACATGTTTATGTTTTTTACCTCAGAACTTTGTTGATATAATAATAGCGCAGAATGCTGGGTAGCTCTAATATAATACTCGGGGTCCTGGCTGGTAGGTTTGATAGTCCTTTGCAGAGGCACTGGGTGTCAGCCCTAATAAACCCCCACGCTGAACAAATCTATAAAAGAAACTAAACAATGTCTTGACTCGTTAGGTAGGTAAATATAGTAGGTAAATATGGTATTTAAAATTTTAATTTTAATTTAAGTTTAGTATGATTTATGACATGAATGGATTGTGAGTAATCTGAACAAATACATTTTTTATTTTATAAACCGATTTGAAACATTATTTTTTTATATGAGAGGATAAACTTTTAGATTGGTCCCATATAATTTTATCAAAAGTCGGTTCAATCAATACCTACTGATTAAAAAAATCGTTGAAGTGAGCAAATTTTCGTATTTTGCTTCCCTGTAACTTTTTAATGGTGCCTACGGTCACTAGAACAGTCAGACAGAAACTTGTAAAACCTTGATTTTTGTTTACAGTGTCGAAATATTGGTTTCTTGTAAGAGATCGACACCATCGAACGATCCAAAACAATAGTGAGTCATCCATCGTACGATGTGTATTTTGCTGACGGGAAACTTAAACACGCGATTGTTTTGTAACATCGATTGTAAAGTTACTAAACAGTTTAGATATGTGCATAAGAAGTTACAAAACCTCGTAAATCTTCTTTGATATATTCGTAATTCAAAGTAGGTAATATCGTAAGGTTTTATTATTCGTACGTAACGCGATGCCACCCCTAGAACCTTATAGGTCAAATTGAAATATAGTTCAAAGAAATTACATCTAGTCTTTGTAGACCTACCATTACAACACCGTCTCTATACACAGGTTTGCTGGAAGACAAGGGTTAAGCTCGCCTATGTACATGCCTTTTATTAATTATTTGTGTAAATATATTTTTTATTTGTGCAATAAAAAAATTAAGAATTTAAGTACCTGCCAAACTGATATGAAGTCAATCATATGATATAATCATATGTTTATTAACATCTAGTTTGATGTATTACAATCTTTTCTTACAAAACTTTGCTACTCAGATGCTACTATCATATTATAGTTAAACAACTCTACTTTGTGTAGATTTAAATTTATTTTGAAGGTCACTTTGAACTTTAAAGTTCAAAGTATCGCGGTATCTTTATTTAGTTTGGACACGATTGTTGTTGACAATTTGTAGTTATGAACCCCAGACGTATACCTACAACCTCGCGTTTTTAAGCTACGTAAAACGTGATTTATAAATGCTAAAAATGTAGAGCAAGATCATATTATCAAAATAAATAACTACTATTAAAATTAAACCTTAAATTCACCTCAAAATACGGCCAAGTCTTTGATTTGAAAACTATTTGATGCCATCATCAATTTGTGTCATAAAAATTTATACAATCTTGTGAACATCATCGATGAGAAAATGTATCAAAGTGCGCAGGAGCGCACAGGCAAGGTTAAGTACTTAAAAATTTATGGCAAAAGCTGATGGTAACATAATTTTTGAGTATTCACCGTGTACAAGTTTACATCGTATTGAAATTTGGCACGGTGATATCATATTGGAAATTTTGGACGTGGACATCTTAGTGCAGGCACAGAGTACACAAGTGCAGGGGACTGCACGTATGTACGCCGTTGCCTGGCACTACAGTATTTAGTTGGTCTGTACGTACGCCGTTGCCTGGCACGACAGTGTATAGTCGGACTGTACGTACGCCGTTGCCTGGAACGACAGTAGTTGTTGGCTTGGCACGCACATAACGTAACATGTGGCGATTGTGACAATCGAGGGTGTCCTAATAAGTCGACGCCCTTTCTTATTTCACACCGATATAGGTATTACCGGACATTTTGTGTAATTTAAATGTGCCTATATCATCGCGTAAGGTTCTTTTGCAATTTTACGACTTAACAGCAATAAAATTGATGACCTATACGTTAATAACTACGAAATTTAAGAATAATTTATTTAAACATGTAGTCGTGCTCTACAGTTTTAGTAGTAAAAAGAGCTACAGTCGCTTCAAAAAGCTGCAGAATTTTAGATACATAAATAAGTAGATATTTGAGTCTAAGAATGCACGCAATAATATTGCTGCTATACAAATGCCCTTACTTAGATTGATTGCGCGTTGCATTTTAAACTGAAAGACCTCTACCTACCTTATTTCCATAATATAACTTTATTCAAATTTTTCCACTTGTTCTACCAATTTGAATCTTCGTAATTATAATATAGAACCTTATTACGCTACCCTTGTTGAGGTCAACACAAATTGCCGTCATTAGGTACCAGATGGTCAATTTGACCAGTCGGCTGAGCAGGCACGCGCCGTCTCAGGTTGCGCTTTGGGACTTCAATTAATTGTTACACCCTGTAACTATGCATTCCGATCGAGTAGGCAATACGATCAATTTCATAAGGAATCATGTTTCGAAGTAACCCTTTGCTGTAGGGTGAAAAGCACTTGAAAATTTCTGTATAGAGACAAAAAGAAAGAGCATTGAACGGTTAGCGACATAACATAGCTCAAGTTGATAGCTCTATTTCTCAGTGAATTGAGTTTCACTTATCGGGGGACTTGAACTTTCCATTTGAAGGGTAAATACGGGAATAGAAAACAAACGTGAAATAACTTAGGTATCTAAACTATAAGCGTGTTTCTTTTCAATATTAGAAAATAGCACAAATACTTTGAGTTTCGATTACAAATAACAAAGCCTGAGTTTTTCATTACTGGTGGCCTTCAAAGCTCTATTATGCGACAGAATAACTAAAATAGAAAATTCCTGAATATCGATTTACTTTTAAACATTAGGTATATTGGTTCTCCATTTTCAAGAATCTTTGATTCGATTGTTATGCAATTTAGGAATCGGGAATTTGCGACGTCATCACCCATTTTCTCGATACAGACCAAGTTTCGTGTTTCACTTCAGTAAACGCCCAACACAACAAATGAATTATAAGGCTGAATTCCCACTGGGATAGCAGCGGCCGGCAGAACACTTTCAGTGTCAAACTATTATATTAACATTATCTACATACCTACATCATACTTATAAGACCTCATTCATCAAGCTGTCATTGATTCGCGTTATCAAATGGTATTTTAATTTAGGTACAAAATGGTCGACCAAAATGCCAAAATTGTCATACCATTCGATACCGAGAGTCGATGAGTGCTTAACGAATAGAGCCCCTGGGGCTTAATTCACTAAGCTATCATAGGCTTTCGTTATCAAATAATACGTCAATTTTCGCATTTTGGTCCCCCGTTTTGTGCCAAAATTGACGTACCTAACTACCTACCATTAGATAACGAGAATCAATGATAGCGTAATGAATTAGTCCCCAGTATTGCAGAGCCGCTAACAGGCCGCACGCGATCGGACCCGGCCACAAGCACCTATCCCAAGAACTCTCCTATCTGCCGTGCACAACGCCATCTGAACACTCTCATAAAATCGCAATCACAATTCGACGTTTTTGCTGACAAATTTAACAAAATCAGGAAAAACTGTCTCAGATATTCTGAGAATGTAAATTTGTAAATTAGCTTAATATGAGTTAACTGTAAATGTAAAATATGTTTAGATATATTTGTAATAAACAATTAATATTAATTATATGTAAACAAATTATTTATAGGTATATAACGCTTTGGAAAATCTGTAATGTTATATATTTTAAATAAACAATGTGAATTTGAATTTGAATTTTAATGAGGAAGATAATGTTTGACACTGAAAGTGTTCAGCCGGCCGCTGCCATCCCAGTGGGAATAGAGCCTTATTGACGTCGCGTCGTCTGCATATCAGCCGTTTCCACGAAAGGCTAAGGGGACTACGTAGCTATTATTCAGTCGGTGGTCTAACTTAATTAATTATCCAGTAGTTTGGCACTGACGTCGGTAACCGTAATGGTTCCGCCTAGTTAACCTTTGAAGACACTCCGCGATAATTTAGCGGAAATTATCACTTTTAGAGCGTTTTGATTAATTGTTTATGTTTTACTGCTAAGACAGCTACATTATTCTTTCAGTTAAAAATATCAACAAATTTTAACTGACAGTGCGTACAAAAATGGCGTGATCCTGACTGACTGACTGACTGACAGACAACTTTCAGGCCAAAGCATTGAATCTAGAGACTTGAAATTTTAAGTGTATGCGTAATATTTTAAGCGTCAAGAAGTCTAGTGTAGGTCAGGGGTCACCAATTAGTTTCGCTCGGGGTCCGTTTTAAAAAATGAAGTGAACTACGCGGTCCTCCCAACATTTTATGAAAAAAAAAAATATTTAACAAATGTAATTACGGAAATAACAAAGGTATTTTTTTACATATCTATGAGATAAATTACATTTTTTGGAGTAAAATTGGTGCGAGCTATTGAAATTAAACTGCTCCATTCACCATCAGGATGCAGAGAGTAAATGCTTTCGCAATCCGCGAACTCTTTCTCGCTTGTTAGCTCATTACTTCGCCCGGCTGTTTTCGATCGGGGGATACATTTTTATTAAATTACATAGGTACTCTGTAGTGCAAGCTGCTTTGTTCTCGCGGTCCGCACAAAATGGTTCGCGGCGGTCCGGATGTGGACCGCGGTCCGCCATTTGGTGACCCCTGGTGTAGGTTCTAAGAAACTCGCAACGCATATGTAGGTAGTTATGGTTGGCATATAGTTGGTTATGTAACGGTAGAGTTAGTCTACAGCCTAGCTGAAACTTATAGACGTGCCATCCAGCAAGGAAATGCTATTAAAGCCGAATAGTGTGGCAGCTTTTACGATTGCGTGGCAAATACGGTTAACGACTTTCAGGCTGTAAATACAAAGCGTTAAAACTCACATTTCGAAAAACAATGTAAGACTTTTACAAAATTGTTGGTAACGTAGATAAAGAGCAACTTGTTTTTTATCGTCTTTTTTTGCCTAGTCGCAAAATGGCACATTCGTGCAACGTCACACGACAAAAAAGGAAAAATTCGCTAAATTACTTATCAAAAATTAGGTACTACCTCCTCAGTTTCAGCAATAAAATAACTCACAGGCTCAAATAAATATATATAAATAAATCGGTTTCATAAAATATGAATCGGCTACATTGTAATGGATATTTATACCATGGCAGTCTTATCTTAGATTTAAGATGTACTTACCTACTGGAGCTCTTAACCCTACACTAGTTCTCCTCAAGAGCCTGTATTGTAAGGGTTACAGTGACTCGGTTCAGACTCTACATTTAAATAAGGACTTGATCTCCTACATACTATTTCACTTATTCGAGTGTAAACTACAAAATAAGTACCACTTTCAAAGTAACTAAGACTTAATTTCCCGTAAAGAAGCTGTGCTGTACGCAGAGAGTTGACGAGGCAATCTGGAGCATTTTATTAAGGGTAGTTATAGTTCTAGTTGCCTGACGGGAAACAGGAGACGCTTTGGCGACTGACGCCGCGCCTCTCTGGCGGCGCCGGCCTTTATATCTAGAGGGTTGTCACTACACTAGTCACTTGACATGAGAGCTTCTAGCAACATGAGAGTGGTCACTTTCTTGCATGTGACTTCAAGAACCTCTGCACTTATCTTACTCTTACTCATATTACAGAGAAATAAGATTGTAAATGCAAAGAGATCGATGACACATCGATGTTTGTTTTTCAATCATGCAAAAACTACTGAACCAATTGTGCTGAGCTGGAAGAGGACATAGCGGACAAAACAACAGGCTGCAGCTACTAACTAACAAAATGTAGTACTCCTGCCGTGACCAATGCAACGGTCTCTACCGAACTACTAAATGTTAAAACTGACGAAAACTAGGAGCTAAAAACGCAAGAACTAGGAAAGCTAATAAACGATATGAATTATTCGTTAACACTTAGTTTCGTTATAAATCCAAACTTATTTAGAGGTTTTGATGGTTAACAAACTAAGTTACTAATATAGTGGAGAGAATATTTTTCTTGAAAGAGACAACCCTGAAGTTCTGTGTCACACAGGCTTGTAAGGCATAGGCGTCGTAAATTAGAACTTGTGCCCCACTTGTAATGTCACCATAGTCAGAGCGTTTTTGACACAATCTGGCGGTTTTTAATTGAAGTGGAGGCTTTTAGCACAGTATTTAGCATGAATTTAATTCTTCTTCTTAGCCAGTCGATGGTATAAATTATATAGTCCCGGAAAGATAACTATTTGATTCTCTAAATTGGTAGTTTACATACTTATAATTTTAACTCACATAAGTAATGTTAAATTTAAATCTTATTAATAAATTTATTCCAAAGACTATATCGATAGTCAAAACAAAACTCGCTAAGCTCAAATACGCGCTTTTGTGTAAAACTAACCTTATTTTTGTTAAGAAAAACCAAAGAGATTCTACACTGACAAAACCTCTTTTGAGAAAAAGTATGAGCCGACACCTTTATTCTTAAAACTAAATTAAAAAGAAAACAAAAAAAAGATACGATGCAAATTAAATTACTACGAGGTTGTTAAAGTTAAAATTATTAGGTACTTTAGTGATCTTGTAAATACTTAGTACTTCACTCACGTAAAAGCGTATCCTTACTCACACAGCCGAATTTGCACTGGTACTGTGAAAATCATACCAGAAACCGGATTTTTCTTTAAAAGTTTTCAAATGTATGAAAAAAAAAACGCACTACAGAGAGCCACCACTTGGAGACATCTCGTGTAAAAGCTCTGTATTCGTACCTACTTAACTTTTGTTTCACAATCCACTATTTGTGTACGTAGCCCAGTTGTCTACGGAGTCAGTATCGAGCTCGCCAAGTGTAGCAGTGGGTATACTACAAGTATAGAAGTATAGAGTATGTACATTCAGCGCCAAAAGTTGGTATCGTTCAGGGTTACCAGTCCGTTTTAATGTTTGCGTCAGGATAGATAAATATTGCATTTAGATTGATCGAAGTATCATAACCAGTCTCCAATAAATATTTTGTGTCTTTCTAAGCGTTTAAAGTGGTCATAACATATATTTTTTACTATTATTATGGATTGACAAGCGTTTAACCACTACCTCACATCGCATGATACATATTTATTTTATTCCTTTTGTGACCGTGAGCATACTTATACAGTATGTGTACTAAACGAGTATTTTTCCGAAGTTAGTCGCAAGTAGTCTGCAATATCAAAACTAGATATTGGTTTATTAAAGCGTTGGCACAGCAACCAACGTAGAACTTCTATTTGAGATCGTAACATCCACCCACATGGCTAAGAAAAAATGCTACGATTGTTTTTTTTTTTAATTTGATAGATAATGCAATAAACTCAGTAATTAAAGAATATTTGAAAACTTAATAGCTTTTTTTGAATGTATGAAAAAGAATAAGTGTACGACAGCAACTTTGGCTACCCTGAAAGGCCCAAACTTTTGGCACCGACTGTACAAGTCTGTACAAGACTCGGGTACGTGACCGGGTTACAGCTGATGGATGTTGCTGTCGGATGTAGCTGGAAATCCTCTGGAAGCTATTATTTGAATTAACTCCCATGCGGCTGGGGTTTGTTGCTGAACTACCTACTTTTTATGTGCCTTCATGTTCAATTAACTGTTTGAATTAGCTAGGTACTAATTATACGGAGAAAACCCAGTAGTTTTAAGTTATCTGCATTAATTTCATTCTCTTACTGCTAAAGTTTTTGTTCATGTAGTACGTAATATGTATAGTTTATAATATATACCAGGACTAAAAATAACATTTTCAGTTTCATAAAATTTAAATAAATTCCATTCTTTCGAGTTAATAGTAAGTAGGTATCATTAATAACTTTTTCCTCCACGGCCTTCTGTCTTGTTTATTGGATGAACATTTTATTACTACCAATACACGACAATTTTTCAAGGCAATTTTCGGAGGCCCTTACATTATTGATTGCTGAAATGTAGGCCACTATGAGTTTATTATCCTATAAATATTCATTGCATACAGAAACAATAATTTGCTGGTTATAGCGTAATCTATGGGACGATTCGGACTTGCAAAATGAGTTTTAGAGGTTCATATAGAGTTTGGGATGAAAATCACTACTATTAGGTTCATAAATACAAATAAGGTTTGTTGTATTATATTAACAGGGTGACCGTGAGCATATACATGCAGTATAATGCACTAAAAGAGTATTTTTCCGAAGCTTTATTAAGGTTCATTAAAGTTGGCGTAGCACACCTACGTAGATCTTCTATTTGAGATTGTAGCATTCACAAGTCTAAAAAAATTGCAAGGTACAATTTTTTAATTTATGTAATAGTTAAAATTTCTATATGCTCAGTATTATGTGGTAGGTACTGGGATAAATTCCTAGTATTGTTATATACATATAGCCAGGAAATTCATATAATATGTGCCTAAAATGAAAAGTAGCCTATTTACTTTCCAGCTCATAAACTAAATTCATACTGAATTACAGTCAAATTGTTTAATGTAGTTTTGGCGTGATTGAGGAGCATACATTAATCTTGGATTAGAAAAGACAGATTGGCCATTGTACATTATTGAATCAATGTTTTTCCCATGTAACTATTTAGTATTATTTTAAGATGATGAGCTGTAAATAATATTTTACATACCTATCTATTGCTTGATGGATTCATGTTGATTGTTTCAGCCACCGAGCTAGACTTGCTGGGCGCATTGTCCCTGCACAACACGTCTCGGACAGGCGTTTCTCTCGCGCCGGGCATGCAACCGCAGCGGATAGCGTATACGCTGACAGGTAAGGAACTTACTTACAACATTCAAATCTGTACTTCCCGAATTATCTGGAAAAAAGCAAGAGCAGTGTTGGATTTACCAGCACGCTAAGTAAGCTTCAGTCTAGGATGGCTGATTTTAGGGGCGGGATGGTTTTCTGATTTAATACAGAAGGAAATCTACAAGACAACTCTTCTATTACTTTCCAAGATGATTCCGAAGTAAAACACCCAGTACGCGACTTCCATTAGGGGAAATGGCCAAGCTCAATCCAACCATAAAAAATATATCTGTAAACAAATTCTGATCTCTGGGACTAGCAAAGTATCGGTACCTATTTAATTTGTCTGTACTATAAGTTTATAGGACGCCAAAAGTCTCATGTTCCTAGATCCTGATTCTACGTTTACGATATTTATCAGTAAAACCCATAAAGGGTTTAATATTTACATAGTATACCCATATTGCCCATCAACATCATAAATATAGATCTAATGAAACAAACAAAACTTCCGTACAAATGTCTGCCACAACCACAAACAAATTATTCAAAGTGCACACAAAGTTACGTGAAATCGATCAACTTTCTTAATGCGCATGGGTATCAATTCACGCTAATGGATATGAGTTGTGGAAGTGCATTTCAGGTTCAGTTCGATTCCACAGTCGGCTCGTCCATTAGCGAAAGCTCTACATCTTGGTTCAGTTCGAGAAAAGCGTAAAGAGGCACGTGAAGCGGAAAACATGGTCGTTCGTGGCGTGAAAAGCGCGGAAATTCACGGAAAATTGGACTCTACACTCTACATACTCTCTTCAAACCACTTCTAAACGATTTGACTTCTTGTTTAAAACACTTTAAAATGATATGACTTCCAATTGTTTAGCATGGACATTATTGGACTTATAGAGGTAATCTGAATTATTTTTTATTTACAAAAGTTGGTCGTACAGGTTGGCATATAGGAACTTATAAATGGATCGGGCTCTATATTAGCCTTCAGTCCACTGCAGTGTTATCAAGAGTTCTATGAGCTTTATTTTTTTATAAAATTATATCTACGACTGAGCCTAAGAAATCGCTTAGTGACCCGTATGAACATAGCCTTATAGAGGCGTGCCTCTTTAGATTTCAATGCACTTCGTATAAAGTCACTCGCTGTTAGTTCGCGTCACTTATATTATCATAGGGTGGCTTTTAAACGTGATTACAGTTTTCCAAGGCAATAATACCACATCGAGGGCTCGTCTGTTTATGGGCCATATTATTGATGTAATGAAACTTGCATCGTTTCCTTTTATCTCTACTCCACTGAATAAAATAAGATTGTTGATGGTTTTTTTTATGTCTTTGTGATAGTTACTAGTTTAAACCAATAAACATTACTTCCGTGAATCTATACGTCCTTGTAAGCGACAGTATTGGATGGCGCTTTAAAACATCGTATTTTTTTATTATTTGAGTAAGTGAGTATTCAAAGTTCACACACAGTATTCGTTGTACTTTTAAAATTGACCATCAAGCCCCACTTGCTACTTCAATACCAAGTTGTTACCATATTCATATCGTATAAAACATATTTTTCAATTTAGGATTTGAAAAACATTCATCGTTCTTCCGGGCGGTTCGGGGTGCGTCAATAGCACGTGTCCATTGTATTCTTCCCTTTGCTGACATTTGCAATTTGGCAAAAAATACGGCGAAGATGAACTCGCGGTGAATTACAGGAAACCCGAGGATAAAATAGACAAGGGTGAAAAATAAATGATGGGGGATGATATTTCTTTTGTTGTTTAACCGTCTCTAAAGTTGGTATAAGCCAAGAAAAACTGAATGGAAAGTTAGGATATCAGGTCAGAGGACGTTAAAGTGTTCAGATGACAAAATGTCGAATCGACTGTAAGTACTTATAATGATTAAGAAATAAATTATAATCATTTAAAGCTCAAATAATTTACATTCTACATTCTTCTCTCAATCCTACAAGTGGAAGTGTAAATTAAAACGATATCAGTTTTAAAACTGCTTCTTAGTTTTAGATACTTACCTAATTTTTAAGGCATCCGCCTTTTACATAATAAATTGAGGCTAATTAGATTCACAAACACTGTAATCCTATCGGAGTGTGTTCGGAATCGGCTTGATCCGTGCAAATTGATTGTAATCCCCAAGTGTAACTTCAACCAGAATTTAGTACGAGCCCATTAACAGCGCTGGGCTCAATTCGATCTAATCAGGAGATAGGTCAACAGCCCTTTGATTCATTCAGATAAGGTATTTGATTGAGACCATTAAAAAACTTACGTATTTTAAAATAACTACCAAGACCAACAAAATTAATTGATGAAGTATGAAGTTCACTTAACAAGCGTGAGATATACAGGTTATTTGGAATATGGGCGATCAGTGAATCACCCTAATATGTGAACATTTGTCACGTTTCACTTATTCGTAACGTAATCCTGGTCATTAGTCAAATTGCGTTCGCATCGTGTTCGTTCGCTTTGTGTTATTGTGTTAGGGAGTTACCCCTAATTTGTGCGGACCTCAGGGGACATATCGTCTCGTTCACTTCCCTGCATGGTGTCAAAAGTTAAAAGAATCGCAATGTGATAAAAATCATGTAAAACATTCATTACACAGTTGTTTTATTATTAAACATTTTTTTTTAATATATCGTTCCATTTGTACATACTTGTAGTATCAAACAGTTTGACAGTACATAATACCAATCGTAAATTAAAAATGAAGATAAATATAGATGGAGCAAAAAAGATTACCTATAACTAATTACTATTATTTTTTTCTGTGAAGTTTATTACTTCGGTCCCACTATTTTGAAGTAGAACCCTTTCCTACATTCCACAATCCACAAGGAACATTATTCATGCGTGGTATCTAATTGCGGTCGTCGCTTGCCTGCCACAAACACTGAACTGCAGAATTATTAACACGCCTGTCGTGTTTGTAAGGCCCTGTCAGACTTGTCACTGCCAAGGACATGAGTGGCGCATCAATAACGCTACTGTAAATGACATGGTGGGCATGCATGTTTGATAGGTAAATAAACGACACTGAATCCACTCAACCTAGAGCTATTTGTAACTTTTTGATAGAGTCAACAATAACTGTAGTGGGACTTCATATCTGATTTCCGTTTCGCATCCAATCTCATGGGCGGACAGCTTATCAACTGCATCAACCTAGAATCACAGTGAATTTTCATAAAACATGTACCTTTTATAAAACACATTCTGTATACTGTATCATTGACATGAGCGGGATTAACTGATTAGGTACCTAATTGAGCCGCGACGTGTGCAAAACGAAGTCAGCTGAAAATTACGCCTCGTTGAAAGTTGGATTACTCTAGCCAAGCCCCTATTTGCTAGAGACTAGAGGAGCTGTCGTATTTAAAAAAAAATGATGTTATAATAAAATGTATGCATTATTAGTAAGAAAATAATATATTTTGCACGCCGTCACACGTCGGAGTATGTGAAACCATTTTTAAAATTTAGAACTTGTACACCATATTATATGAAGTAATGGCTAAGCTTTTAATATTTCGCTTTTATTGAACCGTACCAATAGAACAATTAAAAGAAAACAGGTCATGTGTGCACAAGTGATAAACGATTGCCAATAAAATAAATCCATGCCGGGGAGACACAATAAAATGTTTGCACAATGCCTCGCAAATATTTGCACGTCACTGAATTGATATTCGGATCGCGAGGGTGATTTAATTAAACCAAAATACATAATATTGGAGTTCGACCGGATCATAAATTCAAATGCCGAAAAACACCTGGAACAATGAAATATCTGCGTACGGCGTACGCATATATGCGTAATTAATTCATATTAATTCGTTTTTATATAAGCATGAGATAATAATATTGTGGCATTCTCCTGATGTTCCTGGAAGTTATAAATACCTACTATAAAAAAAATTGCTGTAAGATTTTTTTTACAGTTATAGTGTGATAGTTGTTTTTTTAATATCAACAGTCCGTAATATTTACTGATAAAAAATAAATGTGTTGTTTTGATACTTTACATAACTCGATCAAATTATTCTATATGTATACTTATAACAGTACGCAGTTGATACGGCGTAGTGTAACCTACCTTATGAGTGGGCGGGTAGCTAAGCTTACGTAATAACATATTCAGTTTGCTGAGAAACACCACTCTCCCTTATTGTTTTTCTTCAATCTCGTGCAATAATAAGAACGAGATGAAATTGTAGATTTGAGTTGGTCGAGTATCCAAATCGTACGCAGTGAAAGAAAACCACCCCTTTGCTGTGCTCTTAATTTAGTAATAAAAAAAAACTGGACTACTATGGGATCAGAGGTCCAGCCGCTAAACTAATGACAGACTTTGTAACGGACAGGCGGCAGTTTGTAGTATGTGGTTCAAGCAAGGTTCAGTCGAGCGAAGGAATATCTGACCTTGGTGTCCCACAAGGGTCATGCTTATCGAATACTACTTTTGCGCTTCTTCTAAACGACCTGTCGAAATGTATACACGAAGCTGAAGTATACATGTTTGCTGATGATGTGGCCGCAATCGTCACGGCTCCAACAGAATCGCTGCTTATAGAGAAATTGGGCCATGTCGCTGAAAAACTACATGACTGGTTTCGAGCAAATGGCCTGGCCTTAAACCTAGAAAAAACATGCTTCATACGTTTCAGTCTATCGAGGAAACCACTGAATCCCATTCAGGTTATTGTAGGCAATACTACGTTACAACAAGTACCGGTAGTAAAGATGCTAGGATTCCATGTGGACTCAGGGCTAAAATGGGACACACATATTGAAAAGCTCTGCGCCAGACTGGGCCAAGCGTGTTTTGCCTTGAGCCGCCTGGCAGCATCAGCGCCCATACACGCTGTCCTCGGCTGCTATTTCGCAACAGTACATTCCATACTCGCGTACGGAACTGAGTTGTGGGGATCAGCCGCCGAGTGTGAGAGGGCCCTAATACTACAAAAAAGAGAGAGAGAAAACCTTACTTTACTGACCTTAACATCTTAACCGTGCCATCCATCTACATCTACCAGATAAACTGGTTTGTACACACAAACTCGGATAAATTCGCGAAGCAAGGGGCGTCCCATCAGTATGCAACCAGACACAGAGATAGACTACTAATGTCTACTCATAGACTAACTAAGACTAAGAAATCTGTTTATTTGGCGGGAACTACTATTTTCAATCAACTTCCGAATGAGATTGTAAATGCTGCTACCGATACCATCTTCAAAAAAAGATTAAAAACTTTTTTAATAAAAAAAGCCTACTACTCTGTTAGTGATTTTTTAAATGATAAAGGTGACGCAACCAACGTTTAATTATACTTAAGGTATCTAATAATGTTAAGCCATTAATTTATTATTATTAATTACTTGATTATACAAAATGTATTCCAACTATAAAATGAAAACTGACCTGTAATGTATGTTACGAATAAAGTATCTGTATCTGTAATCGTTAAGTTTATTTTAGTGAGACTTCAAAGTTAAAAGCTGGCAAAGTGCGTAAATCACGCTTAGACTTTTATCCTTCAAATTATCGCTAGTAATGCGAAATTCTCTACTAAAAGTCCGTCGACCTTTACGACCCTTCCAGGGCAGGCTTTTTTCATTTTCTTGACAATTCAGTCACGTAAAGCCATCACGAAATATTTCCTTTGTAGCCAGAAATCATACTGATATTCTTTCAATTCTGATAATTCAGCCGATCCATCATATTGTTTAATCAACGTTGTTTATTGAACAACAGTAATTTATCATGCCGGATTTTTTCCGACAATTTAAACTTCTGATTTCATGTCGACGACAAATCACTTTTGACTTTTCCTTCGCTTGAAACAATTACACTCAAATATTCTGTTCCGTGTGGAACAGACCTATCCCCTTGGCTCAGCCCCTTCCACGCAATTTACCCTCGCCGCAGGAGACATGTGAGATATTATTTCGTCATCCCGTTCCACCCTCAGTGATTTAAATCAGACCATTGCGCACTTTATTACTCACACATTTAATTTGAATTGGGTTGTCATATTGAATTTTTACGAGCAATTACTATGATTGAATTGAGGCAACACGCAGTATCAATATTATTTCTTATTTTCTTCAGAAAGTTATTGTAACTTTAGCAATTTAACTGTTTGACTGTACAGTTCGTATTAATAATGGCTATGTTGATGTAAACTTGTTAGTTTTCAAGGTATCTCAAGGGAGCTGTTTGAGTGGAGGCTAAATAAGCCTACGTAAGCAATGTACCTACCTACATAGGTAGTTTAGTGGGGTATCTGACACGAGTTTCCCGCATTGCAGTTAAATATTCCGAAAGGCACACGATCGAATTGAAAGCGAGATGAGCTACAAATCTTCGAAATGTGTGCCAACTTTCGTTCGAAATTCAATAAACGTAACTGCATGAAAACTGTTTTGTATAATTTGAATTTTATAAGTTTTGCTTTCGGGAAAGTAGATAGTAGTAGGTACTTAATTGTATTTTTTTTACCTATGTAATAGTTATTGCCTTATGTCTTGGTCTTTTTTTTGTAACAAAATGGTAATTGGTGCACAAAATAAAGGCATTCAAGATAACAAGTTTAGCTGGCAGCTTGCCATTCGGTGGTACTACCGAGTCGGGCCAAGGTCCCTGATCCTCGGGTATGTAGGCATGCTTTAGAAATATCTGATTATGATCAAAATTTACGATTCCTACCGCAAACAATTTCAGTTGATAAAACTTTATTTTCAACGCTAATGAGGCTTTTTACATAAACTTTGACTAATATTTTTATTACATAATAAATAATTGAGGTCAGGATGATATCGTCCAATTTTAAAATGGTAGAGCATACTTTAGAAAAACAGTTTATATTAATCTCGCAATGATGAAATTCGCCTGTGTACGTAGCGAACACATAGGGCTCACATATGAATTATGAATTATATCTGCCCGTTACCACGGCGCGGGCGGTTGCAATCACGATAATGACCCGCAATAATTTATCAATATCAAGCAATGTAGGATTAAAATGTAAAAACCATATTTTTATCCTCTTGCTCTACCACGCTTTCTTAAAACGTGGTAAAAAACTCGGACTCGGAAACACAAAAACTTTTGTTTGTTTCAGGAGACTCCCGTGCTCTCCAAGTGGAGGGCCTGGCGTTCGAGCGCGCGGCCGAACTACTGCGGCGCTCGCCCGAGTTCACGGTGCTGGCCGCGCTACGCCAGGAGCCCGCTAACTCCGGGACTATACTTTCTTTTTCACATGGCTTTAATAGGTACGCGCGTAATTATTGTTTATATATATATATTTATTTTATTTGTATTAGTGATTTCCGCTACTTCATCGTAGCAGTATAAGATGCAGGTACGACTAAAATTAAATTATAATGAAACCAACCACGGTATATCGCAGCTGAAAATTCTCAGAAAAAAATCCGTATGATGAATGTCATAAAATTAAATGATTTTGGAGAATATTATACAAACGTACCTACCACTTTTCCTGCTTGGCGTAGCGGGTGCTACGCTCGTAGCACTCACTGACTACGATACTGTAGCACTTGCAAGAGTAGTAAACTCCATTCGATTTATTCCATAGAGAGTATGTATGTAGTATGTACATTAATATATTTTTATATTTGATATTTAATTTTGGAAAATGTACTTTGAGTAGACGTGAAATGAATCGGTGTCACTGAGCTCCGGATGCTGTCAGAGTAGCAGGGATGGCGCGCCGAGCGACGGCCGAGCGGCGCCTCAGCAGGCCCACCGGTGAGTTCTAGATCTCAACATCGCCGCGCGCGTCCGCATCGCGCTTCGAGCCGATGCGAGCGCGCGCATTGGGGAGTATCATGTATCTTGGAATGTCCTGTGCCTCGGAATGTCCTCCTCGATCCGTTCGTTTACCTTTCGCGCTCACTGTTATCTATGCATGGATGTATGTGTGCGCGGGCGGGACGGCTTGCATGCGTCCGCGCCTCCTCCGCAGTGCGTCTTGTGTTCTGTGTCTTGACATGTTGTGTTCTGTGTCGTATCGAGCCCCCACACGAGCCGTCTTTCAATGTTTCACTCGATGTTGTAATGAATGTCGTTCCGCAATCGGCCGCGAGCCCGCGCTCGAGGGGACACCGCGCCGCGCCGCGGTCCACATTTGCATTCCAAGCGACATGGGATATATATACTGTCTCCGTATACTGTCTCGCACCGTGCCCGGTGAACTCTTCCCGCTCCGAACGGCTCCGGATACCGTATACGGAGACGCTTGGCGCTGGATGACGCATCTCCCTATAGTCAGACTCCGGGCACGGTGCGCGCTCTCCGCCGGGCATCTGGCGCGCCCACACCAAACGCGGTCCGTTCCGAGGTACATGGTCCCCCAAGATGGCCGAGCGATATTGAGATGTAGAGCTCGCGAGGCGGACTCGCGGCCGGTCCCGCTGTGCCGTTCGAGTGTTGTTTGTTGGTTGGTTGGTTGCTTTGTGTGTGTACCTCGGAACAGTGGTGGTAGTGTCGACGTGTGTGATCAGTGCGAGCGCGGTGCGCAGGTACCTGGAGGTGCAGTCGAGCGGGCGGCGCGACGAGGTGCGGCTGCACTACGTGGCGGCGGGCGGCGCGGCGCCGCGCGTCGAGACCTTCCCCTTCCGGCTGGCGGACGGCGCGTGGCACCGGCTGGCGCTGGCGGTGTCGGGCGCGCAGGCCACGCTGCTCGTCGACTGCCACCCGCTCTACCGCCGCCTCATCCCGCCGCCCGACCGCAACTTCACGCAGCCCCAGCTCTCGCTCTGGCTCGGACAGCGGAACAGCAAACACTCATTATTTAAAGTGGGTACATTTCTGACTCCCTTAGCGCAGCTTGTTCTCAGTTCGTATTTGGGTTGAAACTTGTCAACAAGATTATACTGTTACCTTTACCATTTCTACATTAATGAGGCGGCTTAGATTGGAGCTTTTCGCAGTAAAAACTTTATTTCTTCTTTCCAGGGCACAATACAAGACGTGAGACTGGTGAGTGGCCCGCACGGCTACCTAGCGCAATGTCCCGGATTAGATTCGGAGTGCCCGACTTGCGGGCAGTTCGAGCTGCTACAAGCCACCGTTCAAGAGCTTACCACACATATCCATGACCTATCACTCAAGGTAATTTCCTCTAACTGATTAAGGGTCAGGTAATTCTTCCTAAGACATGTTTATAATGAGTGTTTGTCTTTTGTTTATTAGCTAGTGGGTGCTGAGGCGAGGCTGGCGCGGTTAGAACAGTGCGACTGCCAGAAGTCATGCTTTTCTAACGGCACCGTGCACGCCGATGGTGCCTCGTGGCAACGAGACTGCAATCGCTGCTCCTGCGTGGTTAGTTCTTCTATCGAGAAACTTTGATATTAATACTGTAACCTTCTTCAAAAGACCATATACCAGCTTATATTTTTTTTTTACAGCACGGCGAGATCACGTGCAGGCCAGTCGAGTGCGACAGAGCAGAGTGCAAGAATCCCGTATTACATCCAGGCGATTGCTGTCCAACCTGTTTACGTAAGTTTTTACATTTTCCTGTAATCAGCTGTGACAAGCGCGAGAGGGTCCTGAGTGTCTTATCGCTTGTTCTTTACTCGAACTTCTAGGTTGATGTTTCTTTCTACCTATAAGGTCGATTTAGTTGGTCCACTAGGATCTGGGAAGTACTCTTTAATACATTACAGGTCGGTCAACGAAAGCTGGCGCTATAAAAGTAGGTAGTCACACTTTCACTATACTTTGTCAAAAGGATGATCATTTTGATAGGTTACAATAGGGATGAGTCACGTCATGCCGCGTTCTTATTCACAGACACTTCACAAGCGCACATGTGAATTTATAGTGCATGCCAGCTTTTAAAGATATGCCCGTATTACTGATTTTTGGTATCATAGGCATCATTTTTATATAATTCCATAATTTTTTGTCCGTATATTTCATGTCCTACCATCAATTTTGGTTTTTTGATTTTGGTTTTGTGGTGTAGGTCACTAAACGGATTCCAACTTCAGCTATAAGTGAGCTGAACCATCTTATTGTATTTTTTTTTAATTATGTCAAATAAAGAACTATTAAAAACAAAAACCTACCATAAAGTGGTTTATTGGTAGGAAATGCTCTAGCATTAAGTTCTCCATTTGTACTTCATTTTGTTAAGTGTGTGTGCAATAAAGTATTCAATAAAATAAATTATGAAGTCGTAGACTCAAAAATTTGGGTGATATGTGGAGTGAACAGGTATTCCATGGGTGTTTTTGCAGGGCAATGTCTTCTAAAAGGCAATCTTTACGAGCACGGGGAGCGGTACGCACCTAAAGAGTGCGCGGAATGCGTGTGCCACGACGGCAACATGCAGTGCTCGCGCGTCGACCCCGAGGTGGCGTGCCCGCCGCTGCCGTGCGACCCGCCGCTGCAGTTCACCGTGCCCGGGGAATGCTGCAAGTTCTGTCCAGGTATACTTGTCACAACAAACAGACCATTAACCCTTAATATTATTGTTTTGTCTTCTTCTTATCGTGTCAGTAGTTCTTCCGAAACAAAAAACCATTTTCACTAGATTTTTCACTTCGATTGCGAGGAAATTAATAATTTTAAACTGAAATGTGCTCCTATTTCGTTATTAAAAAACAGAGACAGCCATCCAATGTTACCACGATATTCTAAATTCGAAAAAAGTTATGTTAAGGTCCCTCATAATACCCTGATCTATGGGTAGGTATTATGAAGGACCGAAGTTCGAAATTTTAAATATGTTTTCAACTTCCGGCATGAAACTATTACAAACTGAACCCTTTAGACTATTTTATAAGCAATTACTTTTTTCCCTAGGGCCCAAAATGCATTTTTATTCCCTCTAAAGCGTGCACGAAGTTGAACTTTACGAGCATAAGAAGTGAAAAGTGTTTTTGTAGGTCACGCGTTCTGGCCCTTGCAGCCAAATACGATTTTTGACCATTGAGTTAGTGATCATGGCCTGCAATGGCTTGATCCGTTCCGTATGTGTATGTTTAAAAAATCATAAATATTTTTGTATCGTCCAAAAAAGGCCACGATTCTTCTCTCTCGGAATTCCGAACAGACTCTACTTAAAGTCACTCGCGGTGCCATTCCTGAACACATTTTCATTCTTGGATATTTTTAATCATTTGACAGGCGTGGACTACTGCAGCATGGGTCACTCGTGCGATGAAAATGCGACCTGCATGAACCTCAACACCAAATACACCTGCAAGTGCAACCAGGGCTTCCAAGGAGACGGTCTCACGTGTCGAGGTATGAATATTGTTGGCTAATCATAAATTATAGGGTAAGGAGTACAGGCGTTCAACGATCTCGGGTGAAGGTAAGTATGGTGCCTACATTGCCTATATACCTACATTATAATAGTTGTTAAACATTACACAAGGGCCAGACCCTTGTCTAATGTTTCACAACCTTATTGTAGACGAAGAACTTAGGCTTAGGCCCTAGACAATAAACATTTCTATAGAATGTTTACTGATTGTCAGTCCTGGAGGCACCATGAGAAGAATTAGTACGAATGCCTCCCCTTTCTGATTTCACCAACTTTGTTCATTTTCAACAGACTTAAAAAGGAGGAGGTGCTCAATTCGGTTAATTTTTTTTTATGTTTGTTACTAGGAACTGTTTTTTTATAAATCGATTTCGAAAAATATTTTTTGTTTGAGAAGATATATGTACTTTCAGATTGGTCTCATAGAATGTTTATCAAATCGGTTCAGTGCTACGGTCTCTAAAACAGCCCAATTGAAATCGGTTGTACTGTGTTTTTGTAAAACCTTGATTATTATTAAGCCCGGGATACACTAGGGGACATTTCGTCTCGCAACACGACGCGCAACACTCAATTTACGTGACGCTGCAACGTTGCATAGTGTCCCGCAACATACTCCACAACATTGTACGTGACGTAGGGCATGTTTCTTGCTCCCGCCTCAAGAGCGAGAGCACACGTGTCCCGCGTCAGTGTCGCGGCATTTGTCACTAAGTATAGTCGCGTACGCAACGTGCCTCTCAATATATCTGTCCTCGGGTGACATTTCTATAAACATTGACTAGTGTGGCCTGCAAAATATGCCGCGACATTTGTCTCGGGACTTTCACGTAGTTGTCGAGCAACATGTTCCGCAACATGTCGCTCTGTTTGTCCCCTAGTGTATTCTAGGCTATAAGCCTTAGCCTTAGCCTTAGTTTTATTCAAGTATTTAAATCATTACAGACGTAGATGAGTGCCAAGAAGCCGGCGGCTTGAACGGCCATCACTGCCACTCCAACACGCGCTGTGTCAACGTGGTGGGTGGCTACGTGTGCCAGTGCCTGCCGGGCTACACCCGCCGCGACAAGTTCAACTGCGTTGAGGTGAGCTCACTCACTGACCTAAACGACCTTCATGTTTGCCCATGACTCCCACCATGCATTCTTTTCAAGACAAAACCTTAGTCCTACGTGGTCCTACCAAAGTATTGAGAAAGAGCCAGATACGTTATAAATTTACAAAATACATAGGTACTATAATTCCCATGCGTCTTTTCTGGTAAAGTAAGAATCGTTTGGAATTGCCAAGTGTTTCTCCTGGCTCGTCGTGACACTCGCTTCCTGCTTTCTGGTTGCAAAAAAAGGCCCTCCTAAAGTAAATTGAGTACTTTCGAATCCGAAGCTGCCGCAGTTATTACTACCAAAAATACGTTGGATTTTTATCCAGCTAGATTCCTCTATCTGGATTACTGGTTCTGGGATCCAGCTAGATTTATCTAGCTGGGTTGGGTTGCTGGATGTTGGATCCAACAGGATTGCTGAATGTTTGATTCAGCTGGATTGCTAAACGTTGGATCCAACAGGATTGCAGAATGTTTGATCCAGCTAGATTGCTGAATGCTGGATGATTAGGATTATATTAAAAAGACCGAGTATATTGTTGATGTAGGTGGACGAATGCGTGGGCGAGTCGCACGGCTGCCACGCGTACGCGCAGTGCAGTAACACGCCTGGCTCCTACACTTGCCGCTGTCGTGAGGGGTTCCACGGCGACGGGTACACCTGCACACGTAAGAACCATCCCATTCATCACCACTAATAGATCACACTTGCCTATAACCAAAACAATGCGGCCCAGGACTTTGATTCATTTAAGACTGGCCAACGCGTTCAGCTCGCATAGATGTGAACACGTCGCTATCGATTGGCCAACAACTGATCGCCACCGCGCACGCCACCGCGGACGCGAGCTGAACGCGTTGGTTTGGTCAAGGCTTTTTTTAGTTATCGTCAGGATGATGAGTCACTTATCGTATTTAACGTTGAAATGCTATCCAAAAATTGCTTCCCAATTGCTTCTATTTGCTTCCTACAATGAGAGACCTGCTTCCATTATATTTAAGAAGAAATTTAATATTTGCTATCAAGGAAATAAAGATATTATATCGATTTTATATGAATGGGTAAACCCAGCGCCTGCCAAAAAATGAATACCAAAAAGTGCATTCATAGACAATTGCATTTTCTTCTGAAAAAGTGTGTGCATGCGGATTGAGGGCCACTTTGTCCAATCCGCAATATTTTTTATGCTATACTAACTAGGTATCTAAACTTAATAGATATTGACAAATAAGGTACCTATCATAGGATTTATTTTAACCTGGAGGCTTATCACCCAAAGCAGATTCAGTTCCATTTCCGATTCAGATTTTCTTGTTAACGACAAATCGCGCCTGAAGTTTCGAAACATCGCGTAAGCCTGGTCAGCCTATAAAGCGAAAAGCGGCTACTGGCTGATCTAAACTTGAGGAGGCTAACCACCCAAAAACAGTTTCAATTCCGAATCAGTTCCATTTCAATAGCGTCTAAAGTTTCGAAAACTTCCTGTAAGCCTGGTCAGCCTATTAAGGGAGGTGGCTACTGGCTGAAGATTATCATTAAGATTGTTTCCACGCAGCAATCTGCACCGGTGGATGTTTGAACGGCGGCGTGTGCGCGGGTCCGGAGCGTTGCGAGTGCGCGGCGGGGTTCGCGGGCCAACGCTGCGAGCGCGATGTGGACGAGTGCGCACTCGCCGCCGCCAGCCCCGCCGTGCGCCCCGCCTGCGCGCCGCCCGCGCTCTGCGTCAACACGCCCGGCTCCTACTACTGCGTGTGCGCTATGGGGTACCGCCCGCAGCCGCACACCGACGACTGCCAAGGTAACCTACCTACCTTTGGTTGGCACAAAAGTCGAAGGCTGGAGGAACGCTAGATAGTAGACCAGACAGACAGCTACACGACTTAAGCTCCGTACTCACATACGGTTTTGCTCGATCGAGCTATTATGTCGAGTAAAAACCATGGCATAAACTTTAGTCCACACATTCAGTATTATCTATCCAGCGACGCGCACTGTACAGTATTCACCGAACCGTTCGAGCCTTAATTCCATCGAGCCGGGTCGATGCGAGCCTTCGAGCTTTAAGTTTTGCGGTCCACACGTTAATATTTAGGTACTCGTTTTGGAGTAAAACTATCGAGTAAAACCGTATGTGAGTACGGAGCCTTACACGACAGATCGTGACCGGACCGGTAGGACATTGACTGATGACCTGGGGACCGGGGGACAGCCCAGCGACGAAGACTATAACTGTGACCGAACACCCCAAAGGGGGAGGAGCGACATTGACTTGGGGACGCTCACATGAACTTGTAGGGATGGACTAGCTTCATAGAAGCCCCCATCCCTAGGCTTTGGCCCGCATCACCGCAAGATAGGTAGGGTTCATGAGTGGCGGAGGGCGAGTGTAACCTACCTACCTACTACTGCGTGTGTGCTCAGGGATACCGTCGGCAACCGCACACCGACGACTGCCAAGGTAACCAACCTACACTACCTACTTGTAGTTCCCAACTACTACCCTTTATTTGGAAAAATGCTTTCACGCATCCCCTCTTCAGTAGGGAAAGGCCGAAGGTGTATGTTGAACTCACCACCTAACCAACTACTACTACTGACTGGTAGAGTGCCAATGGCTGGCGCATACGAACTAAAAACCATTGATACCCATTCTTTTCATAACCTCAGAGCTAATGCATCATTATCTGACGAGAAGTCGGTTATTAGCTCGGCCCTGTTACTGATTGTCTGCTTATAGGGAATCTCTTCCTACCTAGTAGGAAGGTACTACTCAGGCGAGTAAACATGACACCTGGCTGCCACGTGGCTCGGAACTTGATGCTTCCCCCGCTGCCCCGCGCGGCTTCCTCCGTGTTTTTTTTTTTTTTATTGGAGATAGACATTCGATTGACCACAGTCTCACCTGATGTTAAATGAAGATGTGGCCGACGATGAATCTCGAAGGTCTAGAAGACACCTATTTATCTAATTCGCTTCTTGAAAAGACCAAGATCGTAGTTATTTCTTCATCCTCTATCATTACCAAGAATAACAGGACCTCTTCTCTAAAGCTTCTCTATCAAGATTATCCAATTCCACGCTGTTTTTTGCACAAACGTCATTCGAGCCAGGTGTCATGTTTATTCGCCCGAGTAGTACCCACATAGTACAACGACGGATAGTTTGGTCCTTCGAGCCGGATTACATCTCGACGTAATTTCAGTCTCATCTCTTGTGAAGCAATGGTTAGTTCTAAAATTAAAAGTCTATTTCAGATGTGGACGAGTGCTCGGAAGGCTTCCACACCTGCCACCCGAGCGCGCGCTGCGTCAACACGGATGGCGGCTTCAGATGCGAATGTGATACGGAAAACTGTGAATTGAGTCAGTATTATTTTAATCTGGGTACTACGCAAGCGAAGCCACGGGGAGCAGGAAGTTAACGGATGTTTTTGGTTGTAGGTTGTTCATGGCAAGGTCGGATAATGTCGGATGGCGCGCGGTGGACGGAGGCGGGAGGATGCCGTGCCTGCGCGTGCGGCGCCGGCGTCGCGGCGTGCGAGCGCGCGCTCTGCGCCTGCGACCATCACGACAATCACACATCCGCGGTAATACATCACTGCCTTTAATTACCAGCTTAGTCACACATTAACACTCTTTCTGCCTGTTCTTGGCAAGGTTATTTATTATACCTGGCACTGAGTGTGCTGCTATCTGTACCGGGTATTTATCGCGCTCACCTATAGTAGCTCCAATACGCCAGTCAACCCGTGACCACGGCTGTTGCAATACAGTCGAAACGTCGGGACACAAAAACATACGAGGTGAGCGCGATAAATACCCGTTATAATCAAATAACTATGTGCGTAAATCACGAAAGTGATTATATTATGTATTATGTATTAGTATGTGTGATAATAGTGTTGTATTCCAGGTCCAGAGTACCGTGAGCACGGCGTCGGCGGCGCCCGCGTCGTGCTGCCCGCACTGCGAGGCGCGCTACCACTGTCGCCACCAGGAGATGCACCACGTCACCTTCCGCAGCGGCGAGCGCTGGCTCTACCAATGCCAGATCTGCGAGTGCCTCGTGAGTACCCAACACTATGTGAACTGCGCCCTTATATCGGCAGGGAACTTTCAACCATACATCGGAACGGATAGGGTTCTTATCAGCCTTAACTTACTCATGTTGAGAAGTACCTATTTACTGACTCATATGCTGATACATATGATCGTAATGTACAATCAGCAAAAATGACACTGGCTTATAAGGAAATCAGCAGAAATAATTAAGTATGTACTTTTAAAAATTGGTGCAAACATTCCATGAACCTTTTGAAAGCTATTTTATCATCTGTATAAGTATCATACAGATAACACATCTGTTTCAAATGAGTTATGTGATTTAAATGATATTTCAATCTAAAAATACTCGCCCCTCCATTGGCACGATCAGTCTATTTATGTGTATATGTATAGCGGCGACAGTGAAGGTGCGTGTATTCTAAGATTGAAAGATCTCTAACTTCTAATATGTACTGATTAAGTTTATCGCTTCCAGCTCGGTGAGGTGGACTGCTGGGAGCCGGAGTGCGAGGAGGCAGGGGGGTGCTGCGCGGGGGGCGCGGGGGGTGCGGGGGGCGTGGGGGGCGCGGGCAGGGGGGGCGCGCCGCACCGGCTCGAGCTGGCCGGCTGCGCGCCGCCGCACTGCCCCGCCTGCATGGTATGTACGCGGCCTGGACACGCTTAGCTTGCTATCTGCTTACGACACACCTGACCATTTTGAACAAACACATCTTTACAACACGGTTAAACCATATTTTAATAACGGTGTTCCTATAGAACACCAAGATAGATAGGATCAAACCAAAATAGAGTCGTAAGACATAACCAAAAAAATTCAGACACCTCGTCAATAAAAATGAAAAATGTCCATTTTCAAATAATGTTTGTTACTTTTTGCGATGTAGTTTTATCAACGATGAAAAAGACTAGTAGTTTGAACATATAATATTTATATGGCCCTGTTACTTCTCTTTTTCGAAAATTTGCATAGGACCAAAATGTACTAGAAGTTAGCCAATGTGGCTCCCTCTTATTGGGCACATTTTAAATGTACTACATTGTGTTTCTATACTTTAATACTTCTGTGGGTTAAACAAACCCCATTAATAGTTCTGTGAAATCAATTATTGATTTCTAACATCGAAACCAAAACATCAATTTCAAAATTACATGGATGATATAATTCGGAAGTCGAAGACACATTGATTTATACTATGGCAAAGTGAACCTCATTGGTTCATCGTACACGATAACTAACTCACTTTAACAATCTTCATTCCTAACAATTCGTTGGATGTAGTCAAGGATTTTACATGCCTACAATATTTGCCCCACGTTGGGCGCCAGTCATTGTCTTCAAACATATGCTTCCCTGTGACACCCCGTGAATCCTGTGATTTCTGTGAAGCTTGCGAGTGAGTGACTAACGCTTGTCGGTCCATGTGTGAAAGCGCCTTCTCCGCTTGTTGCAGGGCGGGCAGTGTGCTACTTTGGTGAGCAATCTCGCGTGTTGTGTGCATCGGTAACCATCCCCACTCTTTTATTCATTCATACATTGCTGTATTAACACGTGTTTATTTTGACGCTCACACCTTCAATTCAATCATTTCGAATTACAAATAATTTTAATAATAATGCATTATTTTAAACTTCGATTGAATTGGAGATTGATCATTTCAGGTATCATTATTTATGTTGCATGTTTTATCATTTGTTCATTCATTATCATTATAAGCTGAGCATGATGGTACTGCCTCGAGCGTTCAGTGAAAATTCCATGAAGCTTGACCAATGCACGTCGAATGCTTCATTGTCATTTCGTTCATTTTGGGTTTATTTTTCCACATAATCTTTACGAATTTAGTATTTTACATAGTCTACCAAAACATTCTAGTCCAGTCAATAAGATTTCAAGTAATTTAGAAATTAGTTGTTCTAAACAGTACTTTTGTATTATAAATTGTAGTCACCTCAAATCAGCTTCGTAGAAGTATAATGAATGAAGTGGCGGGCAAATGTTGGCGCCCACCGCGGTAATGTCGGTGGGCGCCGGCTTGCGCGTCGCGCGGCTCGGTGTCGCGGGGTAACAGTGCGGGGTGTGGTGTGCAGAGCGCGGCGCGACGTGACGGCGGGCCTGGCGCTGCTGGCGCTGTGGTGGGGCCGGGGGCGCGCGGCGCACCGCAAGCACCGCGGCGCGCGGCGCTAGAGCCGCCCTGAGCACACTCCACGCGCACACATTATTTATTCTAGATAGTTCTAATGTTAACCAATTGAGGCGGACGCGCGACGCACTCGACGGCCTTAACTTAGCGAGCGGCGACGCGTCCGCCCGCACGCCGCCCGACGCCGCCCCGCGCTACTCGTACGCGCGAACCGACGACGTATCGATACAAATAGCTCCGTTTTAAGTAGCCACGTCGTCTTAGCATTATTCCGTAGCTAGGTGGCCTTATCGCGTTTTTGTAATCCGCACGCGAGGCGGAGAGCGAATCGGGCGTCGTGCGCTTTTATCTCCTAGTGCTCTGAATTCATGCGACATTTTGTAGATATTGCGTTAGGCGTTTTTTAAATTTGTTCCTCATCCACCGACAGTAGGCGCACACTAGTGTCCCATGAAATTGGAGCACCCCGCTTCCGGCTCGATGCGAGGTCGCAGCCGTAGACTGATGTCGACCTAATCTGTATTACTAAGGATAAGTGGAGGCGCGCCAAGATCCGCCGACCTCGCAGGCGTATCGGAAGCCAACGCCGCGGAGCGCGATCCGCCGGCACCTCATGCCCGCGCCCCGCGCCCCGCACCCTGCGCCGCTACTCATATTGATACTCTTCAAATTCTAAATTATAAACATACGCCGAATGCTTCAATTATTAGTGTTTAAATTGGTAACGGTACTATGTAGTTAGCTATTGTTGTGAATATAAGTTAGGTTAGCGTGGCGGCGGCGGCGGGGCGCGGCGCTCGAGGGGGCGCGTGTATATTGTTGAGGGGCGCGCGGGGCCGCGGCATCGGCCGCTTACATTACAATTATTACGTAATATTTTAATTCTAGTGATAGTGCTGTACATGAGTAGAGTAGAGTCGGCGCCGCGGCCGGTCCGCGCGATGTCGCCCTGTTGTACGAAATTTTTCATAATATTTATAGTTTATGTTTGTCTAAAACAATAGAGATCGTTTTTGTATAATTTGAAATCAACCAAATATAGGTACCAAATATAGAACGTATTATGATTGTTTTCTAATTTCATAAAGCATTTTAATGCTTGCATGTTGTATGTATTGTGTTCAAAAAATTACAATTAAAAAGAATTAACTTCAAGCCCTTGTTTTAATTTCGTTCCTACGTAATGCAAAAAGTTAAGCTGAACCAGTTCTTAAATAACCATAACCCTCTTATGACTTACCTAGTAGAATTAAAAGCCAAGGTTTGAATAAATATATATAATAACAAAATTACTTACAATTTCATAACATGTACCTAACCACACCATAAAGAAAAATTGTAATGAGGCCATGTAAAAAAAACATATTCAAATAGTCTGTCAATGGGTTCTACAACAACAATCAGACAAATAAAGTAAATATTTATCAGTTGAATTAGTCAGACTTTTACATTTTTGTATCGACTTTCAATAAAGAAACATTTAATTATCTGTCGAAACATGAGTCTATAACATCATCTATATCGTCGTGTCAAGCAAAAATAATTCATTAAGTTCAGCATTATTTTTGGTAGGTAACCCAAAAAAAGTACAAGCCATAAACTACCAGCGTAAATTCAGTAAAAAAATAATTTGTAGCTTGTATCATTAGTGTGGTTCAATGAGGGTGGTAGAGTTACACCTCGGCCGGCGCAGCCTGCGCGGCGAGCGACACGAGACTACAAATATACAAGCTATAAATAACCAGCGCAAATGCAGTAAAACAGCGACACCATGGCTACACAAATGTTTGTAGCTTGTATATTTAGCGCGTATAAATTACGCAAATGCACTGAGCAGCGAGCGATACTATGACTACATAGATTATTTGTAGCTTGTATCATTAGTGTGGTTCAATGAGGGTGGTAGAGTTACACCTGGGCCGGTGCAGCCTGCGCGGGGAGCGACACGAGACTACAAATATACAAGCTATAAATAACCAGCGCAAATGCACTAAGCAGCGATATTATGGTTAAACTGATAATTTGTAGCTTGTATATTTAGTATGTGAGAAAGTAGTAGATTTACACCTGGGCCGGCGCAGCCTGCGCGGAGAGCGACACGAGACTAAAAAATGTACAGACAGCGTCATAGATAAGTATTTATGCATTATAATACGCAGCTTCAAATCCTTTTAAAATCACCGTCGGTCGTCGCGGCGAATGGAGAAGTTTTTTGCTTTTAAAAAATAGATTATATTTGAATAACCGTATGTAAGCCTAACAATAATTTAAGTATTACAATTTTTTGAAAGGATTATAGCTGGGTGTCTTGTGCAAGGGGGATACTTATCTCTGACGCTGTCTGTACAAGCTATAAATTACCATCGCAAATGCACTGAGCAGCGAGCGATATTATGGCACAGATAATTTGTAGCTTGGATTATTAGTGTGCGAATAAGCATGAATGTGGTAAAGTTATACGTGGGCGGGTGCCGGCGTGGAGAGCGCGACGAGCGGCGGCAGTGCGGTGTGCGGCAGGCACGCGATGCGCATCGGCTGCGGCTTGCCGCGCGGCTCGCCCTGCTCCAGCACGGTGCTCACCAGCGTGTACGCGCCCGCGAATAGCGTCACGGCCTGACGTCACACAAATCACATCAATAAAAATAAATATTACACAATATAAACATTTTTCTTCTTCTAATAATTTAGCCATTATTATTTAAATTACCGTACACGCCCCCGTACATTACCAGTACATTTACCAGTACATTTACAGTAGCTTAGCTTAATTTTCTATAGCCTCTAAGGTTTGCTAGAAGAAACTCTTGTAAGGGTAAAGCTCGCCTTTGTACATGTATTTTCTTTGATGTTTTATACCATATCGTGTTTTTGTGTACAATAAAGAATTGCAGAATTACGGTACAGAACCAATTTTGTTTTCAGCCTGTCCGCATTTTTGTTTGTATTGAGAATTAATAAAATCTTATTTAGTACGCCCCTGCACTTTTTGACGAATACACCCTCCTCAACTTGTTTCAAGTCTCTACGTTCAGTGTTTGGGCCTATGCGTGGTCTGTCAGTCAGTCAGTCAGTCAGGTCCAAGTGTTTTAAAAATATAATTATTTATTGTTAGACAAGCATTTGACCACAAACCTAACCTCACGTGGACGCTTGCTTAGTAAGAATTTTTTCACTCTTGATTTGGAGACTCCGTGATTATAGCATAGTGTCGTAGCCATTATCGTAGCCATTCGCATTACAAGCCGCCAGCGAATCGTAAACATTCTACAAGTCATAGATCCTCTACACATCGTAGTCATTCTACGACATGTAGCTCTTCTACGCGTCGTAGTAAACTTACGCATTGTAGCTCCACTACTCGTCATAGTCAGCCTACGAATTGTAGCCGCGCTACGCATCGTAGTCATTCTACGCATTGTAGCTTTTCTACGCGTCGTAGCAATTCTACGCAAAATAATCCCCTATGAATCATAGTCAAACTATGCATAACTCGCTCGATACACTATCTAACTATTTTATCAGAATACCTTGTTTTATAAATCCTAGAAAAAGCTTAGGATAGGCCTTCCTATCAAAAGCTATAGGTGTTACATCGGACGCAAAGTATTTTGTTGCACTACTGTTCTGTTCTACTCATGTGCCCCTTATATCATCTACAGTCCTTAACTCGTAACTACCAAGAGAGCAGAAGTAGTTGTAAATTTATAGAACAACACTCACCAAAACAAGGATAATAGCGGAAGCTAGAACAGATATCGCGTTGGAGTAGTTGCGTAGTTCAAGTAGAGCCGGACGGAGGCAGCCAGTGGTGTACAGAGGAATAGTGCATTGGTCGCTCCGCTAAAACATTAATTAAAAGGTAAAGAGTTTATTATCGCAACACAACTATGGATATTTTAATAAAGTTTAACAATAAAACTTGATCCAAAATTAAAATATATATTTTTAACTATGAAATTCAACAAAGGTGTAATATGCAAATAAATATTAAATACTGTACCGTTAATATTAAGCTTTTTGCTTATAGAGAGCAGCATTTGATTTTCCGTTCGAGTTAGTCAAGTGCTGATAGTCCATTTCCACCGTAAGTGGCGCCACCTAGCGGCTTTGTGTGGTATTTTTATGTCTACCGATAATGGCCGCTCAATTACTTCTCATTGGCGTTTTGTATTCCGCCGAGTTAACACGTCCGAACAGCTCCTACCTAGGACTGTTCCATACTTATTATAAGTTTTCAATATCGAATTCGAAACTATCATTCGAAAAAGAAATAAAGTGTTTAAAAAGTGCAAAAGGGGAAAATGTAAGTACCCTCTTTTCTTAATGTAGCCGATATGGCTTTATTAAATTGAATTATTTAACGGTTTATTCCTTTCGGTATAACATGTATGTGTATACAAAATAAAGATAAAGATATTGTCCATCCGCCCAGGTTTGTGTAGCAGAAACACTTGATGAGATTCCTCAGCTACATAAGAAAAAGTGTTTAAATTTAAATTTATTGATCTAGATAGCGTGAATTTGCGCTACAAGCTACCTATATAGCTATCAAGCTCAAGCTGCAGGTCATGCAGCCCTATAAACGGCAGCTCGTCGAACTATCCGAGCAGGATTCTGCGCGTGAGTGCACTATATTCATGAAAATCGGTGAGCTACGCAAACTTTTTTAAATTTTGTTGAAGTGATTCTAATAGTCTTTTCGGGTCAGTGGTTCAACGTTTATTTTCCTAGTACGCAAGTCCACGACTGGTGCTATTACTAAAGAAATAAACTTTCATATTAAACAACGTTACGAACGTTTTAATGATAGTATGAACTTGAGTACTTAACTGTTCTACGAAGTTTTTTGTCGAAAAGCCATTGACATAGGAACCGTCTGTTCCAAAAGATCCGATGACTAGTTCTAATGTAGGTTCAATCGTTTAGATGTTTTTTGGTTAGTATGTAAATATTCCTACACAATTCTCATTTAGACCACTCCAGGTGGCATTGTCTAGCAAACAAAACGGGGAAAAATACGTATAAGTACATGCACCTTACGTTGTGGGAGTAGGTATCATACCTATTCAAGAGAAATAGGTTTTCTTCAGAAAACCCGTAAGATTTGAGCAATAATAATACCTAATTTAATTGTTTTTCGACTACTTACCCGATTTTTATTGAAATTAAATAATGTTGCAAAATTATTCGGATTTGTTGTAGAAATCATTTCTACCACCAAGCAAGCCCTCACACAAATAATTTTGAGTCACACCTCCTTAGAACAGTAATTTTGATTTGAATACGCAGTAATTTTCTAGGTTGTAATAGTGGTGTAATAGTAACAATAAAAGCTTAACATTAGGGTAACCTATGATTTTACAAAAGATGTACTGTGTCTGAAGCAAGACATGTATAATTTTAAAAAACATATATATTATGAATTCTCCGCGGATTTCAATTTCGGGAACTTTGAGTAATTACAAAATTTGAGAGATGTTAAACTGCTTTAATTTACTGTACATGGAAATTAATCTTATGTCTCTGCTCACGCAAGGCATCATTAATCTGCCAACAGGTTAAAGCTAACGTCCGGGGGGTGTATATAAGTATTTAAAGTATTTATTTTTCTTTCGTGCATTATTAAAGTACCGACTTTGATTCAAGTTTTTATGATGTCTCTGCTCACGCAAGGCATAAACAATCTGCGAACAGATTAAAACTAACCTCCGGGGTGTAGATAGTGTTTATTTTCTTTCGTACACTATTAAAGTAAGTACCTACAACGAGTCAAGTGTTTATGATGTCTCTGCTGACGGCAAGGCATTAACAATCTGTCGACAGATTGTCTGCCGACAGATTGGAGCTCCCATCTCGAGGGTGAGGAGCAAGTATTGATTTAATGACAAGACTTTTATAATATTTTACCTTGTAGTGTTCCACTACCTACATTACTGTATAGTCTAACCGGATGCATTTGTTTTTGGCAAACCTTAAGCTGCAAACAGATCTAAGTATAAAAGTTTAGCTTTTAAGGACATAGTTCCAGTACCTACATTGAAATCTATAGATGTTTCTGTCTACGACAAGACATCAGCAGTTTTAAAACGGTTGCTCCATCTTAAATATTGATGTCGAGCCCGTACTGCTTTCATAAACCAGACTCAAATAGGCACAATAGAACTATTGGATACCTGCTCACTGCAAGGCATCAACGATTTGCAAACAACTTAATTTTAGGTTCTGTAATGCTTGTATAACCAGGTTTACCAGGGAATGTTAATAGTAGCGTAGGTACGCATTGAAGCGGCAAAACATTACCAGTGAATCACGAGATTCCCAAAGAAGTTACGCAAGACTGTTGTATTGGCTACTTCCCAGTTCGTACACTCTTTTTACTAAACTTATGGGTGACTCAACTCACGGTAAGAGCACCAAAATAATGGAACTTTGTGTGCTCGATAGCACGTAATGAAGGAAAGTCCTTGTTTAGGATAAAAAATATCAATAATTTATAATTATAAAATAGTTTACAGCATACTATAAATTCATCTTAACTTAGGCTAGAAATTGTGAGATATTTTTTCAACTCTCTTTCGAGAAATGAACTACTTACGTAATGTTTTTATCAGATACCCTCATGGTATTTTCAATAAAATTGTTTATTTAAATGACAACAAGTGCTCGTCTTGCCCCTTGCTTAGCCATTATTGGCTCGAACCTTGTATTTAAGTAAAGTATCGTAATATTAAACGTTTCAAAAAAAAAAAAAAAAAAAAAACAAGCAAGTAAGTACCCTACTTACTTATCGATATCACTCTTATCAAAAATATTATTTCCAAATATTGTCAGTAGGTACTTTATGAGATCTAAGCTGTCGCCTCCAAATTAACATAAATGCACTAGATGCCTGTGTATCTTCTTAATCGTAATATAGGTACGTAAACTACGGAAGTAGGTACCGTATCAATTAACCCTGTTCAACAATGAACACTGACTAAAGCATGATACAAAATAGCATGCCTGTAAACTACAATCGTTTTCTCCTAATTGAGTGTTTGGCTCTGTTGTCAAGAGTTCTAAATAAGCCTCCCAAAGGCTTCAGACTTACAATATAAATGTACGTCAAACCTTAGTTACAAATGAACTAAATAGTGTTTGAGCTTATTATAAAAGTTTTAAATTAACATGGTCGCATTAGTCTAAGCAGACACTTATCTGGCTCGAATGATAAGAATTTTCTGTACATGAACATATTATTGCCTTTAACTAGTACTTGTTTATTTAAACAGTTGCTATACCTATACCTAGTTAGTAGGTATATGGAATATACTATATTATGTATTTAAAGTGAACTATATTTATAGTACCTAAATATCAAATATTTCGAATGGCAACGACTGCACCTAAGCAGGTACTTAATTTTTCATGTCTTTATTGAGTTGCTTAATAGGCAAGATCAAATCACTTAACCCAACATACTGATTGCCCAATATCTTATTGCCCAATATCTTATCACTTTAAGTATGTTCATGCATTTTATATAATTATCATACATGCCTGTCACTCAGGCTGTTGACCAATGCTGTATTCCAAAGTTTTATTGTATATTATATTCGTTAGCTATCAAACGAACTTCGCAAGCGATTGCATACCGACTACGTTCGATCTTTAATTGATTAAACTTTGTTCATGAAAAATAAAATGTTATGGTTATAATGAACAACAACAAACAACTGAAATGACATAATATCCTAATATCATCTAGCGAACATTTGCAAACAAGAATGGCTCTCATTCATTATAACGATATGACGGGACGCTGACTTGTCAGCTCACATGATTTCTCGATTCTGGAATCCTTCCCATAATGATAACTTTTAACGTTACTCTTAGTTTTATGAGTAAACGCAGTAGGATAATAAACTGATGTTAAAGGTATACATCAATGAAAAATTGACATTTGGCATAACTGACATGAATCAATACTTACAATTCTATATCTACAATTCTATCCTATTTTCCTTAACGCTTGTTGTTATTGTTGACTATTGCAATATAATAATTTCTTATCGTGTCACCAGTTCTTTCGAACCAGTGTGGTAAAAGGATTTCATGTGCGTCTCGAAGAGGTTCGTTTAGAATCACTAACATTTAATTTGCCAAATAGCTACCTAAACTAGGTGATTCGGTAATTGTCTAGTAATTAATGTTATTGTATCTACTTAACTTGATACAGTGATCAAAATCACTGCATTGGAAGCATAATAGAAGTGTCTCTAAATAATATTAAACTACCTAACTGGAATTACGAATAATTGGATAGTGTCGACACACCCAATTATCATCACGCTAATAATTTTAAAAAACTATAACATTATATTATATTACATTGATTATTTTTATTATTTTCCCTCTAGTTTATTATAACCACATAAAAAAATATAGAGAGGAAGGCAATGTGAAATTGTTTTTAAACTTTTTTTTTGAGATAATATATAAAATTGATTTAACATAATAACTTAATCACTCTCATTCGATTCGAAACAAAGTATTTGTATTTTAAATACAGTTTAATTAAATTAGTATGAAGTATTATGCTAGTAAATACTACAATACATTTGTAAATAATAATGTTCACTTATATTTCGAAGGTATCGAACAAAACTGATTAGGCACACATGGCTGTGTAGCAAGTATACCGAATGATAATTATATCGAAGCTGTGAACGCAGTAACCCTGAAAATGTGTTATGAGAGTAACCAACCTCCGACAGTGGTTTCTGAAATATTGTTTGACCTCGCTGAAGGTCTGTCATAATCAGTATTTAAATATCCTATATCCTATACTTATTACATAAGACAGTAAGTTGCGAGTTATGTTTAACGTAGCAAATACAATGATTGTTATTAAAACAAACAAAATATCATAATTCATATACTTTATTACAGGTTCATATTGAAAAATGATAATAACTTATGTTTTATTAAGAACTTACAATAAATCATCACATTGGCGTATAAGAACCTGAAATTTCACGTTGCAAGTGGCGTCACCAGGCGATAGCAAACAGAATCTCTATAAGCAAAAAGCTTAATATTAACGGTACAGTATTTAATAGCGGCGTTTTCCCTGAAAGAAAACGCATATTAAATACTTACCTTAATATTAAGCTTTAGTTTGATTTCTGCCTGGTGAAAATACGTAATAAAAAGCCAATGAGAAGTAATTGAGCGGCCATTATCGGTAGACATAAAAATACCACACAAAGCCGCTAGGTGGCGCCACTTACGGTGGAAATGGACTATCAGCACTTGACTAACTCGAACGGAAAATCAAATGCTGCTCTCTATAAGCAAAAAGCTTAATATTAAGGTAAGTATTTAATATGCGTTTTCTTTCAGGGAAAACGCCGCTATTATGCCAGAAAAAAATATCATTAATGTAAAAAGTATTAAATTAAGAAAAGGTGGTACGGCCGTGCTGGTTTACTTGGTTTCGGAGGCATTGTCGTGGATCCAAAAACTTTGTAAAAAGGATGTTTATTGCTCAATCACGATAAAACTTCTAAATCAATGGAGGAATTCGGTATGGTAAGAGCTGAAAAGGCATAGGCTACGTTTTATCTCAGTACCGGTGAAGCCGCGGACACCGCTAGTTCATCATCATCATATCAACCCTTGGTCGTCCACTGCTGGACATAGGCCTCACCCATGATTCGCCTCTTATCGTTATCAGTTCGTCGAGCTATATGGCCTGCCCACTGCCACTTCAACTTGCTGATTCTGAAAGCTATGTCAGTGACCTTCGTTCTTGTACAGATTTCGTCGTTGCGAATCTTATCTCGTAGAGAAACTCCGAGCGTAGCTCTCTCCATAGCTCGCTGAGCGACTTTGAGCTTGTGTATGAGGCCAATAGCCGCTAGTTAGCAGGTGATAAAATACAATTTGAAGGAAAGATAGTATGGGTAGAAAAGGGGCAGGTAACCTTTCCATTCCACGCCCGCCCGCAGCAAGCTGGAGGTAGACTACGGCGGTACTGATACCAGTCGGAGTAAGACTGAACGCCGCAACATTTTAGCTGGAAAAGAGTCGAAAGACATCTCCTTCGTGAGCTAATCTTTAGAGTTCAGTAATATGTATGGTGACCTGAATTTTAGTAATGTTCTTTAATTATTTTTTAATAATTTATTTTGACTTATAGAAAGTTGACATTTAAGTTTTAAATCATTTAATTATATTAATATTATTTTTTCAGTTTTGTATTGCATGCTAATCATAAGCTGACTAAGGACAACTTCATTTATTTACGTAATTTTAAGATCTTTTTGTAACCACCCCTTATTCGCAATATATATTTTTGTTATATATATATATATATATATATATATATATATATATATGTATATATTAAGTCCATATTCTGAAAAGAGACTTGCCTTAGAATAGAGCGTCAAACACAGATCCCAATGAAAAGCTGACGAAAAAACTTTGCTCGAAGCTAGATTAAAACAGATGTCTTGTTTCAGAATTCGGCCTTATGCCTAGATCACACGTACCGAGCAAACGGGCAAGACAGTAAAATGTTACTCGGCCGAGACAGTGATGTAAATGACTAGCTTATATCACTCGCTCAGCCGAGCACTCAACGCTATGTTTATACGTACCGAATACTCGGCCGAGAGCACGGTCTCGGCCGAGTACCCGGTACGTGTGATCAAGGCTTCTAAGGCAGCAACCAAAATAATTAAAGTAGAATCTAAAATTTGCAATTTGCTTTTAATTTTAGGATTGAGAAATTATAAGGCTAATCCTCAAATCCAATTCCATACAAAATGTTTCGGACTCAAAAAGTACGCCGTATTATAGTAATTTCTTCACACTATTCGTTTCGTCCATGTTTTTTGATTTCGTCAACAAAAAAAGTGAAAGGTTATACTTTAATTTAGATTTTATTCGTGTTTTTAAGTTAGTAGGGTTAATTTTAAAACACGTATAAAATCTATTGAGGATTCCCCTTAGGGTAATCCTCAAGGCAAATTTCCATACAAAGTGTCTCGAACAAATACTCAAAAAGTACGCCGTATTATAGTAATTTCTTCACACTATTCGTTTCGTTTATGTTTTCCGATTGTATGAACAAAAATTAGTAAGGTTTCATACTTTAATTTAGATTTTATACGACTTTGTACGAAACACTTTGTATGGAAATTTGCCTTGAGGATTACCCTTATAGTAAAGTAGACGATATCTCCAAAGACCATCGATATCTGTGTTAATACCAGAATTTGACACATAAGAAGAAGAATAACTAAAACCTCACTAACCTCTATCTGCATGGCAGAGAAAGAGCTGCGTACGGCGGGGTCAAACCCAACATGCGCCATAGCATGCAGCATGCTCGCGTTGAGCGCGGCCGGTTCGCGCACCGTGCGGGACAGCCCGGAAAGGGACGTCACGCCCAGCGATAGAATCAGCATTGAAGCCGTCACCAAAGCTATCAGCTGAGGATTTGAAAATGATTCAGTATCATTCCGTATTAGTACATGACTATCGGCAGCTTTACGGAGAAAAAAAATGGGATAGCGAGACAAAATAGTAACCGATAATATATTTTCTTGTACCCTATAAGTACTAACTTTTGTTAGCTGTATTGTTATCGTTACTAAATTTCGTTAGCAGTAACTATTATTATTGTAATCGTTACTAAATTACTCTCGCTGTCACAAATTCAACTAGAATTTTAGTAACCATAACGAGATTTTTTTCTCCGTGCAGGAAGGGCTCCGTGAAGGGCACTGAAGTTAGTGAAATTACTGGGATTTCGAGATTGATGCCTCAAAAGGGACGAGAGCTATTATAGCAGCTCAGGACTGTTTGATCATGGGCACTGGGCAGGCGTGATCTCTTACCATCAAAACAGTGCCTAGCTCGTTGTACACATACATACACTTATTGGCGTAGAAACAAGAATTAATTTAGATTAAATGAATAAAATATAAAAGAATGAAAAAGCACGACTGGCGAATCTAGGCCGGCCTGAAGTTCGCGCTTGAATCATTCCGTATTCCGTATTCGTTCATGTTCGTGTCGCTTATCTTACAAGGTCATTTCCTGGTCCTTTTCCCACTTACGTAGTGTTAGCACGACATGTTTTCTTCTTCTATTCGTCTCTATCAGCCGCTTATCATACAAGGTATCGTTGCCTAAAACACTAACAGCTCCTAGAAGGGAGATCGACTTAGTATGGTAGGGCACGATGGACGCCAGCCAGCACGACGGCAGGCATAGCAGAGCCCCCGCCATGAAGAGCACGCTAGCGCCGAGCTCCACGCCCAGGTCTGACGTCCAGAAATAGTACGACATGCGCAAGAGACTCCATGCGGCCGACCCACCGAGGATGGCACCACCGCTCTGTGTAAAAAATGTTATATCATAGCATAATCAGCCTATAATGTTCCCACTGCTGGGACTCAGGCCTACTCTCGGCTGGAGAGCGAATGGGTCTTAATCCACCACGCGGACCCAGTGCGGATTGGTGGATGTCACATGCCACAGAACCTTTTTTTTCTGTCCTTTGTCACGCCGGTTTACTAACGATATTTTCCTTCACCGTTGCAAGAACGTGGGATGCATGCATAGATTTTTTCGACCGAAAAAATCCATTTACGCATGACTGCCACCGGGATTCGAACTCGCGACCATCAGATCGCAAGGCAAGGGCCTCATCCACTCGACCACCACGTCCTCTATCTATCTTAGATAAATACATTTTTTTTATTTTGATTTTATTAATTGGGGACAATAAAAAGCTGTTCTACATTAAACTTAATAAATTGTAGTACTTAGCTTAACAAAACGACAGCCCACTGCATTATCCATAGATTTATTAATAATTTTAAAACAGGAAGACCACTAGACGATCGGTCTCTAGGTCTCTACTCTGCTAGGTATAATTAGCAGAGTGAGCAGCAACACTTCAAATTATGCACATTATTCATAAATGGGTAGAAAAAAATATGGATGGTAGGTACTTACTATGTTAGATAGATATAATATTCTTTGTTAAATCAACTTAACATAAATCAAAATAAAATAACAAATTACAAGGATGGTTTTATTCTTAGACAGTATTCTCTTCAAGACAACTGTGGACTATAGAAGAAATATTGATAGAAAAATAAGTAAACTTATTTAAAAAAAATGATAAATAGCATGATCATGACGGTAGAACGGAGTGGCCGAGTGAATAAGGCTCTTGCCTTGCGATCTGATTGTCGCAGGATTCCGGAACCAGTCATGTGAATATTGTTTTTTTGAGTTATGTGCACATACAACGTTCTCATAACGGTGAAGGAAAACATCGAGCCAACCGGCGGCATGTCATAGAAAAAAGAAAAATGTTTCGCAATGGGTTCGCGTGGAGGATTAAGAACAATTTGCTCTCTTAGCCGAGAGTAGGCCTGAGTCCCAGCAGTGGGAAATTATTAGGCTGAATTTACTATGATGTTGCACGTGACGTATCTATAGATAGGTACAACAAAATAAGTAAAATAACATACAAGCATAAGTCCAGCGCATACAAACAATATCAATCCGCTACTTCTCATAATGAATGCTAAATTTTACTTGTATTTTCAATTTTTATTTTTATGACAAAAACATGGGACGAAACGTCGAATAATTTGGCATAAAAATCAATGCACCGCAATCTGTCAAAGCAGTTATTTTATAGAAGGAAAAAGTTTTAACTGAAAAATATAAATAGTTTTTTTTTATAAATGAGGTAAGTATTTACAAAAAGATTGGAGTCGAAGTCACAACATCACTTATTCACTTCTAATTCATTAAATTAATGTGAAGCGTCGATGACACAGGGATTTTTTACACGCTACAAGCCAGCGAGGTCGCTTGTAGCTTGTAAACTCGCCCAGTGTCCTCGTCCTTCCCGAAAGCTTACTCACTCAATCGCTAGCTTTCAAACTGCCCGGCTTGTATTGTGTAAACTAGCCGTGTGTCATCGACGCTTAACGAGTAAAATTTACTTACCTACCTGTTAGATGTTTTCTAGGCTAATAAATAGGATAATGATAATTATGATTCCGATATTATCTACGTGGGCGAAGCCGCGGGCAGCTAGTAGTTTATAATAATTATTACTGTATACTTAATGCTATAATATAGGTAAAATTAGTATAGGTACAGCTGTAACTAATAGAACATAGCCGTTTACTAGTCGGTAGGTAACTGTGGTAATTGCTAATTATTTACGCACTTGGTAGCTTAGCTACTAATTTTAATCATATTAAACCTTATAATTTTGACGACACCGTGGCTTAGTTGGTAGTGACCCTGCCTACGAAGCTTGGTGTTCCGAGTTCGATCCCCGGCCGGCGCAAATATTTGTGACGAACACAAATGTTTGTTCTCGGGTCTTGGATGTTGTGATGTCTTGTATGTGTCCATGCCACCTGCGACACAGGGAATCCTAGGGCAGGGGTGTGAGTGTGTGAATGTGTTTAATGTTTAATGTTTAATAATTGTATTAATCTATTTAATTGTTCAATGTCTTAATGCACATATCATATATTCGTAGGAAGATGCTTCACACATGCTTACTTTACTAGTGGTCAAAATGGCCAACTTTTTCGGCATGTTTTCCATGCGAACTAATATTTCCTTTCGACTTACGTATCCTAGTGTTCGCATAGCATCTAGGCACATTTTTAATCACACTAGGTACCTTGATATTTTGTTACAAGCCGAAGCCAATGGAATATTTCGCTACTTACTAACTAACTGATCTGGTGATCGAGATGAACGTGGATGCCGTTCAGAGGATTCATTAAATTTTAAAACTTTCAAGTAAATATATTATGCCTGCGATATTCGAATAATAGCCCATTGTCGTCGGTCTGTAACTTGTACCTAATGTAATTAAATCTTGATTTAAGTTATTTGAAATAATGGTACCTACTTGTTAGTAGAATATTGAACATAGTATTTATTTTATAACCCGCCTAATAAAGAAATGATGATTACGCGGCTATAAAAAGTACTGTTTGAAAAGTATTTAACTATATGAACTTACTTAAAAGTTACACATAGGTACATACACCACTAGTGATATCGAAAATGTTGAGGTATTAATTGCGTTGCATGTTAAATTATTTTATATTCAAATTAGTTATAGAGTAATTCAAATTATTAATAATGAGTAATTAGTCTGACTAGCCTGCTATATATTAACGCCTTCGGAAATTTCTATATTCATAATAAGAAGAGGTATTCGCAAGACAGGTGGTATCAACATCGTAATAACTTCGAAATGACTAAATTTATATTTCCACTGATGCTGCTGGCAATCTTGCAAATTAATACCTGTGCTGGAGCCATCTGGGACTTCGGAAAAGATGTTCCCGGAAGTGTAGTGATATTTAACGAACTCGGCACTATCCACCTTTGGGAGAGGACGAAACAAGTCCCAGTCATTGTAAGTTTCAAAAATAATGTTGCTATAGGTATCTACTTAATTATTCAGCCATTAAAACCAAATAAAATATTTTATTAAATGTTTCTAGTAGGTACTTAGACCTTACTATCATGCATGAGCAAATAATGCGTTTTACCTTAGAATCTCTCATCTGATAATAATAAATATTTATATACCTATGCCTATCGGAAAGCCGAAAGTATTTGATGTCTGTGGGTATCCCTTGATTTTTGTATAAGGTGTAGACATGCCGACGTTAAAAGAAAAAACTTGTTTATTTTATGTTGGTTCCAAGTCGTATATCCTCTGTTTCTTCTATAATAGGGTTCTCTAATCTTTATGTTTGTGTTTCTGAACTTCAAATAAATGAACCACTTACTCACGAAGGACTTCCGCCGTTATTATTTTTTGGCTCTAAACTACATGTAATAAATTTTCCAGGTTCCACCGTGCATGATCCATGTTTACACGCAAGTTGAAGTCACCAACGTAGCGTCGCTTCCGAATGTAAGCCAGAACCAGCAACTGATGGTGACCATTAAGTACAACTTAATTCAAGTCAGCTTTTCTTCATACAGAGTCACCTCTAAAGCTATTCGAGACCCGCAATGTATGGGGTAATAAATAAGTGGACGACTCTACTTATCTTTCGCCAATTTGTTTTCCCAGGCGTTAATAAAGTGTGGTAAAAAATTAAGCAGACGTTATTATTTATTTCCACAAATAAGTTTATTTATTATTATAAATAAAGGTACTTAAACCTAGATTCTCGAAGAACACTGAAGACTAAAACATACCACGAGATTGTAGTTACAAATTCACCGCTCCACTTTTTTGAAATTTATATTCAGTCAATTAATATCTTCAAAAATGTGTGCAAACGAGTAGTTAACGACGCGCGAGATTCCTGAAACGCAGTAAAAATTCCATAGGGCCTAATATCATCGCAAAAAAAATCTATCGCAAAAGTAATTCCAAAGAACTTTTATAAACTACGTATCTTATATAAGTTCCTTGGGTAATTCTTTTGATTTATAAAGTGATCTGTCAATGTTAGACCAATACGGTCTCGAGAATCGTAAAATTTTTCAAAAATCACAAATAAATCATATATACACAAAGAGCTTTTATACATATACAAGTTCTTTGTATATACATATATCCATAGATTTTATAGATTGTAACTTACCTACCTATTTTTTATACAAACTTGTTACTCTTTCACTTACCAATTATTTAGGTTCCTTCTTCGTCGATAATAAAAGTAGCAAGCAAGTAGCAAGCAAGAAACAAGTTCATACAACAAAACAGTATGTCAAAAAGATCAGAAAATATGACAGAAATTTTACACTGCCGATATAAAGTTTTGGAATTAAATTCAACCTTTTGGAACTAATAAAACCTGAATAAAACATGCAAAATTTTGAGCTATTAAATATCTCTTATTAATTAGCATAGCAGCTAAAATCTACATCGCATGAGAAAGTGTAGATCTTGCCCAGTAGGTTCTACGTTCACCCGGTATGCATCCGTTGAGGGAGCGAGCTTGCGATGAGTTGTTGGAGAACTCGGCGCTCCGCACGCCGCCGCCGGAGCCCGAGAGACCGCGCCCACCACGCGTCCGCAGGCCCAGGGAGTTCAAACTTGTATGCTTTGATTTTATTATACTCTAGCATGTTTATCGATAATCAATCAATATCTATGCAGATGCCAAAGAGGCAAAAACACCGCTTGATTTGGAAGAGAAGACGCGGGCCCCTCTCAAACCAAACACAGTGACTCAAACCTTCAGCTCATAATCAGCCTATAATGTTCCCACTGCTGAGACTTAAGCCTACTCTCGGCAGGAGAGCGAATGGTATTGGTGTAATTGGTGGATGTCACATGCCATAGAACATTTTCTTTTTCTGTCCTTTGACATGCCGGTTTCCTCACGATGTTTTCCTTCACCGTTGCGAGAACGTGGAATACATCATAGATTTTTTCGGCCGAAAAACCCCATTTAAGCATGACTGCAACCGGAATTCGATCCCGTGACCATCGGATCGCAAGGCAAGGGCCTCATCCACTCGGCCACCGCGTCCTCGTTCAAACGAAGTTATAGGCGTTAGATTTTCTAAATATTATCTTATATCTCTTATGTTTATTACCTCATCAACTGGGATTAATATTTCAGCCCCCAAGATTTCCTCTACTGTCAAAAGAGTTCTACAATTGCTGGTGCAGTCACCGAAAAGAGGCAAGTTATTTTGAATCAGACTTTAAAACGATTTGGCCTCATGAAAGCAATACCAACCATGTTCAAATCTCTCTTCTCTTCTTAGTTGAGCACTCTTAACAGAGTGGTCTTACTCTGTCTTAGGCATTGTGGAAGCAGGCAGTCATAATTGCGTTTGAGATAGTTTTGTTGAGGCCTGACTTACTAAGTTCAATAAACAATAATCAAGAATCAAGAAACAATTATAGTATTATTAATTTTATAATAATTTAGAGTTGGAATTGGCACCTAATTATTTATTATTCGAGTGGGATAAAATTCAGTAGAGAGTATTCGGAAAAAATATATCCATCTAAGTACTTATACGGTGTCACTGTAACCCTACAAAACAGGCTCTCAAAGAGACCTTGTCTAGGGTACAGAGCTCCAGTAGGTACATCTAAAATATAAGATAAGTCTAAGAACTGACATGGTATAAATATCCATAACAATATACCCGATCTATTGTAATGAAACCAATAAACGATTTATTTATTAAGGGTAATCCTCAATGCAAATTTCCATACAAAGTGTTTCAAACATTGATTCGATGATTTAGATTTTAAACGTGTTTTAAAATTAACACTACTAATTTAAAAACAAGTATAAAATCTAAATTAAAGTATGAAACCTTACTAATTTTGTTCATACAATCGAAAACATAGACAAAACGTATAGTGTGAAGAAATTACTATAATACGGCGCGCGGCGTACTTTTTGAGTATTTGTTCAAAACATTTTGTATGGAAATTTGCCTTGAGGATTACCCTTAAGATACTTATTTTATTTCCAAGTCGTTTGCAGTTACAAATGTCAAAGCCAAAGATCGACGACCGTCCCCCCGGACTGTTCCCTGAACTGTATTTGAAGCCTCGCCGGCTCGACTTCTACGCAATGCAGCTGGAGGAGAACATGAACGTGAACAAGGAACTGCTGAAGAGGATCAACCTCATTCAGAGGACTGGGGTTAGTCTAGTCACTACAAGACTTCCAACGCAAATTGTTCCAACACAGTGCCAGATAGATGAAGGACGTGGTGGCCGAGTGGATGAGGCCCTTACCTTGCGATCTGATGGTCGCGGGTTCGAATCCCGGTGGCAGTCATGCGTAAATGGGTTTTGACGTTCGAAAAAATCTTTGTATGCATCCCACGTTCTCGCAACGGGCAAGGAAAGCATCGCGAGGAAACCGGCATGTCGTAGAACCTAAAGTTCGAAAACATTTGTCGAGTGCACGAAAGGAGCCTCTTCGAGGTGCACTTGAAATCCTTTCACCACACTGGTTCGAAGGAACTAGTGACACGATAAGAAGAAGAAGAAGTGCCAGATATTCTGTCGCAAAGCAGTAAAGTGTCAGCGATATTGTGTTCTGGTTTAAAAGACACTGTAGGTACCTTGTTAAATTACTGGGCTTTCGAGACTGAGCATCGAAATGTCACAAAGTAGACGAGCGCTCAAGCAGTGCTGCATTGGCCTATGTGAATCAAAGCCCCGTATGGCACTGTTCTGGTCATGGGCAGGCGTGATCTTTTACTATCAGGAGAGCGCCTTGCTCGTCTCGTCACTTATTACATTTAAAAAAAATATATATTTATATAATAAGTGCGTTTGTTAATTCAATTTGATATTTCGATCTCCACAAAGAATTGATCGGTATCAACTATAAGTATATAGTTTTCCAAACGATCACGTACGACTTAAAAATAATGGCTGCGGTCAAAAATCGGCATGCTCTGCATTCATCATAGATCATTTTCGAGGCAAACACTTCGCACACTTTGAAAAGCTTCGCGGACAAAACTAGAGTGAGCTAACGTTGGAAAACTAGATGGAAAAAACAAACGCTATTAATAATATTAATGAATTAATTGAATAAATAAATAAAATTGTCACAAAAATAATAGGTATATCAAGAACAGTATCAAGAATAGTAGGTATACAAGATAGACAACTCTGTAAAAATCGTACCACAGTGGACTCTGTTCCCCGCACTAGGTCTAAAAATCCTGTATAACGGGTTCATAATGAGACTCGCCGACGGACTCTTTATAAAAAGGTTTGTCTGGATTTTATCAAAAAGACGATAAATAATGCCTGGACAATGAATACGTTACAATGCAAAACGCTGATGTTAACTTGTAATTTGAGTTTTGGTATATTGAAACATTTTTTTCTTTTAAAATAATCAGGGTTTCGTGGACTGCTGGATGCGGCCGGAGCCCACCAACGTGTACAACAAGCTGCTGTGCCAGCAGAGACAGCGATTCCTCGACGAGATCAGGAAAAACAATCTCTACTTTTACTCGAGATTGCTCATTGCCGTTTGTATTTTTTGTGCATCTAGTGAGGATTTATATAAATGTTCTAAGGATGTGACTCCTGATGTGACAACCCCCAATCGGAATTCGTTTCGCGGACCCATTTACTCTCCCAGCTGAGAGTAGGCCTGAGTCCCGGCAGTTGCAACACCTATGTACCACCTACATACAAGGTGTATGTCATTACAGTCGTTTAACACATACCTACCTATTGCCTCTCGTTCAAGTTACATGCACGCAATATTGATAACCAAAATAGGTACGTGTGCTCGTATGTGTAGGTATGTTGAAATAACTATAAAAACTTCTCGAAATTAAAGTTGGAGAGCTAAGTCGATATGTGTTTAATAGGTACTCCTCTTTTGGTAAACGCAACAGGGAAGGCGATTAAGACCTGTAATAATTATTTAATCGTGTGACAATCGCAATCTACTAAAATCTACTCGTTCGGACTAATTAATAGAGACATACTTTTAAAATGTAGTAGCGATTACCATGGGTTAGATAACTGTTTTAACATTATAATTATCTCCAGAGATCTGAACAACCGCTAACGAAAGAATTGGAAGAGCAATGGAAAGATACAAAACACAAGTTAATTCTGGGCGCGTCGTAAGTAGTTTTTCACACCACCTGCTCGACAATATCCAATTACATATCATGCTATCATCAAGGTAAAGCAAAGCATTACCTACCAAGGGAGGTAATGTTGTATGAAACTCCCAAGGGTAGTAATGTTATTCGAATTTGGAACGTCAAATTCGTGTGGAAATTCGTGGAAAACTCTAAGTAAAAGAACGCCCATATGGCATTGTAAAAAGGTTTGTTCTAAAATCAAACTGGCCACTCATAAAAAAAAAGAAAAAGCCGCGACTTCAAAGATTGTGAAACAAAAGACGGTGCATGTTCGCTGCTGGAGTCCTGGCTTTTTATTGCCTCGCTAGAAGGTGTGAAAAGTAGAGTATATAAACTCTGGGATAAAGCCTGTCTTCGTCTTGGGCAGCTTGAACCCCTCGCGTCACTCAGGACTCTACATAACTCCCTCGCTTCGCTCAGGAGTTATCTGAGTCCCTCGTTAGCTCAGGGTTCAATATGCCACCCGCGACATAAGACACTGCTTTATCCCCTTAGTGCATAATCTACTATTTGTAGCTTTGGTAGGAACTCCTAAGTACTTAATATATGTAGTACATACACCACAAGTTTTTAATTACCCAAAAAATATACGCATAACCAGCTGCCGTTACTAAACACGGTTAGGGCAAAAAACTTGAAAAACATATTTAGTTTTTTGCTCTATACGTACGTATGGAAGGTACCTACAAATTGGACATTACCTTTAGTCATTTTCTATGACCTTGCTTATAAGTGGCTACATATAAGTTGTCTTTCTATTTTCTTATTTTTTTCAGATTGCCATTTATTTTATTCAAGACTGGGAAAATTGATCGTGACATTCGGGACCCTGCTTTCGACAAACCTATGAACGTCCAAAGAACTAAGTAACATAAAATATACCTTACATGAAAGCTCGCATATAGGTATTCCGTCCGTGACTTTCTTCATTGCGTCACAGTTGGGAGCAAAAGACCAGAGAGCGAACTTTTGTATCACACAAATCATTGCCTCAACTAGAATCGAACCCAGATCACCAAAGCTATTCAAACAGAATACCGCCAAAACTAAAACAAAGTACCAAGGACCAACCTAAGGAAATTGGTGTAATGTAAAACGGTAATTTACCTACCGTTGGGAGGTGCCCCCTGCAGGATTGTGTCTAAAAAGAAACCAGATATTCTGCCTCAAAAACATTACTAAAAATTACAAAAAAAATACACATAACTGTGTTCTGTTTTGAAGGGTACGATAGCTCGAGAAATAACTGGATTTTCGAGACTAACCATCAAAATGTCTCAAAGTCAAAGTAGACATACTTTAGCGCTATAGCAGTGCTGCACCGGTCTATGTAAATCAATCTTGTGTAGGACTGTTTTGGTCATGGGCAGGCGTGATCTCTTAACATCAGGAGAACGCCTAGCTAGTCTCGTTTCTTGTTCACCTGACCAAAAAAACTTATTGGTTTCTCAGAGTTGCAATGGAAATATGGGTGATTGGTGGTTCAAAGATCGGCAGGGTCACTATCGAACTGTTCACGGACCTGATGCCTAAAACCTGCCAGCTGTTTCTGACCCTGATCCGAGGAGACGCTTTCGGGCACGCTTACACCGGAACCAGAATATTCAGGTAAGTACTGATGAAATGCCGGTTAGTTATTTTTTCATCTAACCCGGTTCAAAGAACCATAATATTGGGTGATGATGAGCCATGGCTGCGCCTCGGCGGCTTAGGGGGCATCCATTAATTACGTGAGGTAATTTTGGCGATTTTTCGAAGCCCCCTCCACCCCTTGGTGAGATTTCGTGAGATTTTCTCAACCCCCTCACCCTCCTCTAAAGTCACGTGAGATTTTTGGAAATATATATTTTTAATTTAAATAAGTTAATCTGTGCTTAATGACATTCAATTTTTGATTTATTAACTGTTAATAAATATTTGTTAACAGCTACTAAATACGTAACGTCTAAGGAAATTAATTTATGAATAATTCTCACAGCATTGAAACTTTTGCTTGCGGAAAAAAAAATACGTGAGATTTGCCGAGACCACCCCCTCTCCCACGTGAGATTGGGTGAGGTTTGACTCGACCCCCTCCTCTCCTAAGAGCCTCACGCAATTAATGGATGCCCCTTAGTTCCGAAATCCCCACCAGCCAAGTATTATTTGAAATATGTTCATTGTTCATAATATTGGGAGTTTCGAGACAAAAATACTGCCTAAATCCCCCACTGCGGTTGATGGTTGGTATTAGGGGGGATATAGAGACTTTTTTCCCGAAATCCCTACTGGTGGGGATGGCTGATAGGGAATTTCGGGATTTCGGGAATTTCGGAAATTAGTCGCCTCGGCCCACATTATCACGTTCGTCCATATATGCCTGGAATGTTGGCCGTTGCAGTAACCTAGCAATTATTTTTCTATAGTACTGAACACTTGGATTCGTCTTTGTTAACAATTTTTTTACATTACAAGTCTTTTAGTAGACGTCCATCCATAGACTTTTTTAATTTCTTTCAACAAGTTCTATGCGTCCATCGTTCAAACTCAAAACATCGTTCAACGAAAGATGATTATACCTACATATACACGGTAAATTTTTAAACACTATAAAAAAATATACATAGAGTCAGTTGCCGTTACTGAACACATATATACCTACGGCAAAAAAACTTGAAAAAATGAAGTCGAAATTTTGTCAAAATAAATTTAATTAAAATTGGATAACTGTTACCGTTAGTCGTTTTCATATGAATTTGCGTCAGGCGCTACCTTTAATTGATAATAATTTAAGTTTTATTCATCGTTTGGCAAGCCCGGGTACCTAGCTCGAGTCAGCCCGCAAAACCTCGGCTCGGGCGCCGCACTCGCTCTGCTGTCACTCTGCCAATTTGTAGAAATCCAAAATTCTGACTGCACAGATGCAACTTAGTACCCCGTCTGCATTGCCCATTTTTTTTTTTTTTGTAATTGTTAATTGGTGGTGTGTAACTACTACACAAAGGTCCATCCGATAATACCAATTTAATTTCAAGCTATACAATTTAATTTAATATTTATGACTGGTTAATTGTGTAATTTATAATTTTTAACATGTTACTAACCTTAGAATAAGCCTTATATTAATAAAATATGGTGTAATACCGAAATAAAAGATTTGAATTGAATAACTTGTGCAGAGTGGTGCCCGATCTGTACTGCCGATGCGGTGACGTCACTAAGGACAACGGCTTCGGATGCTACCTTCCCGAGGGGGAGACTGAACCCATGGGAGCTGAGAGCTACTCCCTCAAACATTCCGTTCCCGGTGAATTACTTTACTAACCATTTTGATATGCTTCTGTCTCTCGAGGTGGACGTGGTGGCCGAGTGAATGAGGCCCTTGCCTTGCGATCTGATGGTCGAGGGTTCTAATCCCGGTGGCAGTCAAGCGTAAATGGGTATTTTCGGTCAAAAAAACCTATGTATAGCATCCCACGTTCTCGCATTGGTGAAGAAAACTTCGTGAGGAAAACGGTATGTCATAGAACAGAAAAAAAAATCTGTCGTATGTGACATCCACCAATCCGCATTGGGTCCGCGTGGTTGATTAAGTCCCGTTTGCTCTCCTAGCCTATGCTAAGCTTAAGTAGTGGAAGCCATTATGGAAAATAGCTAGGTACTTACTTACTGAGCTTTGAGTTAGACTTTAATGAGCTTAAAACTACCCTAAAAATATATCAAGGCGCTACAGTATAAAATGATGAGCTCGAAAGGGCTGAACGCATCGTATTTTTTTTAATTTAAATCCTGCATATTTTTTTGTAATTCTGGGCAGGCGTGACCTTTCATCAGGAGAAAGCGCCTTCCTTCTCGTCTCGTCTTTTGTTCTCATTAAAAATCCCTTACTATATAACTAATTTAAATAATGTACTTTTCAGGTGTTTTGTCGATGATGGTGACTCACGATAACGAGGTGTGCGGACAATTCAACATCATTTTCAAACCGCTCTCTCAGTTCGACAGGAAGCATGTCGTATTTGGAAGAGTAAGTTGTTCCATTTCCATTACAATTTCCATAGCAGGTATTTTTGTCAGCAGTAAAATAGCTACCATGAGACAAACATTGTCATCTATCATCTTTTCAGTAAGTCAGAGTACGTATTTTATTTCCATCTTTTCTTCTCGTAACCAATCCTGTCTCAGGTTATGTGGCCCCACCTGCATATTCATAATTTCATTTGAGCTTGGCTGTATGACTTTTCGCTAATCTGGACATTTACCATCAGCCGAGATCGTAGTCAAACATTTGACTATTGCTATCAGAAGAGAGTTTTTTTTAAATATAGATCGTGGGCGGCCCCGCGCAAGCGCTCGAACGGATCAGTGCGCTAGGGCTGCCCCTCGGCACGACCACGTCGGATTGTGTGATCCGGACGTGTGGTTGGTACACGCGCGCCGGACAATACCGGGAAGGCAACCCCAACACTATCAAATTCCCGCCTAGAAGAAGAGATCAGAAATGACTGTTTTTTTTTTAATAAATTGTTTTATTTTATTCAGCTTTGAGCATTGCGGAAAGAAATAGATATAGGTTACCTAAGTATAAATAGTAAGGTTTAATCTTTCCCAAGCGAATAAGGACCCATTTTATAAATAATTTTTATTAGAAATTTATAAAAATAAATTAAAAATCAGATAGCACAGTGATTAGCGCCAATCAATCACAAAATCAGTCAATCAATTTGTCACACATTTTCTCCGATTCTGTTCATTTGTAGTTTTGTCACTCAATTTTCACAAATAGCCCGCATGAAAATATTAGCGCCAGCACCTGAAAGTAAAAAATACTATAATTTAAAAAAAAGAGCTTAGCGCCTTGCTCAGCTCTTAAGCCGATTATCCTAAGCTTTAGCGTATTATCTACTGGGATAATACGCAAAGAGAAGACCAAAAAACAAAATACGAGCGGCGAATCCGCTCTATCCGTTTCCGTTCCGTTTCCGATTCGTTTAATACGCTACTCTGAAACTGCGCCTGCTTTCTTTTATTACTTACGTACTCATGACTCGTGGCGTCTTATAGGGGAAGGCTTATCTACTACTTAGTGGCCATCCAAAGGCCGACATGATGGTGGTGTAACTTTCTTATATTTACAGTGATTGATATTTTAATATGTAGGTATATGACAGAAATAGAATAGAAACATTGTTGGTGAAAAACTTGCTAAAAAGTTGTCTCACCATGATCAAAGCGACGACGATTGCGACGACGCCGACATAGATGGCGTCCTCCCGCAGGAAGTCGATCACTTTGTTGAGGCAGCCGTCCATGTGCATGGTCGTTGGGTTGGGAGACGCCTTACAGTCCAGCCGCTGCTGGAACCATGAGCAAAAAGATGAGCAAAATATAGTTGTAAGTAAGCCTGGAAAGTATACCAAGTGACATGTTATTTATCATGGTATAAACACTTGTTACTTTCTGAGACCAAGTCTGTTATAAAATCACCGGTGATATCCGCCCAGTGCGCCCCGGCAAGCGATTTTGTACGCCGGCTGACGCTGTGATGTCATGATACTTGTCACCATTCATAATTTCATTCGTATCGTATCGTAAATAATTATAACAGTCAGTCAGTAGTGTGCTGCCTGTGAGTAGGAGTGATTGCGTGACGTCGCATTATGCGTGAATTATAATATGACATTACCCACATTATGCCTCTGGTGAAAAAAAGGAGTGTGTTACAAAATCACAGGTGATTGAGCTGTTACAAAGCTGTTCTCAGTGTTTTAGTGAACGTAGGAAAGCAAAATACGCATTGTCGTTTACTTGAATGACATTTTTTTTCAGTCATTTTGATTTAAAATCTAAACGACTAAACCAATTCTTATAAAATTTCTATGGGACCAATTTGACAATAGTAAAATAATTTTTCAAATCAGTTCATAAATAACGAAGTTCTGAGGTTACAAACATAAAAAAACTGAATTATTAATTCAGTTTTTTTTTATGTTATCCTCAACCGTTTATAAAGTTGGTTGAAAAACAGTTTGTTACCTGTCCAGGATAAACCTCCTTGCAGCAGCTGTTAGGCACATTATCGTTCCAATCCTTGTAGTCCCTGACTCCGCAGCACTGGAGGTACGTCTGCGTGTCATCCCAGGCCTTGGTATACTCGTGCTTCACTCCGTAGTATGGGATGGACGCGAACAACTGGCGGTCCAGAGTGCTCACCACCTTCTCCCTGAACACGAACTGCAGGATGCCTCCCACCAGCATGGCCACGAAGATTATGAACACCAAGATGTAGTACTGTGGACGATACAGTGCTTTTTACTTGACTAAGAAGGAGGGTTATGGTTCAAGTGTGTGTATGTATGTCTGACTATTAGTTATTATATTTTTAAGCTTCCTTTTATATTGTATGTTTAAAATTGACAAAAACTTCATGAATACACCATAATTTTAATTTAAACTCATGATAGGTATATTTTTATTTTATTTTATTTTGTATATTTCGATTTTGTACGCTTTGTACGTATACGCTGCGCCCGCCCTGCGTATAGTATTTCCTAGGCAGTAACACTGTGACTCGTTTGGGTGTGACTCGCTGAGAACTCATCAAACCTGCATGTCATTTTATTGCAGCACTGGCAACGCGAGCGCGTTGATGTCTTTTGCACTAGTAAATAGATAATACAAACTACTTCTAGTGGTTAAGTAGCTAAGTTCTCTCCGACGGCTTCCCGCTATGTATATACTTACTGTACCAGTACGCAAATAAGTACCTAATTTTATTCATCATCCCAAACAGTCATGTACAGTAGGCGTCACGGATAAGTATCTTCTCAAATAACTAAAGTTTACCTCAGCCGTCCTCGGCGAACAGTATGATAGAAATTCTTGCAATCATAAATTAAATGCAAAAACTTTACTGCCGTGAGGACTCGAACACAGGACCGTCATGCATCACAACATGACTGACCGCGTATTCATTCATTCGGCTATCTTGGTAGTTTACTGTAATGGTGAATCTTTAAATCACTAGCGTCAAATAACCCGTTCTTGTCTAGCAGACAAATGCAAAGCTTATTTATTATTTTAAAGATGTGGGTATGGGTAAAAAAAACGAATGATTGTCATTATCTGACTTGACTTATTTCGTGCGGTTTACTTTGTGTGTATCCTCGATAGCTTTTGAGTGTTGATAAATTGATTTGAATAATTTTGTGAGAACGAAAATTGTTGTTCTTCACAAACTAGTGGTTTATTGGTCTATTCTAACGGTAAGTGTAACCTTAATGCTAATACTTTTGTTTCATTTCATATTATAGTAGATAAGTATGTTAACATAGGTAGGTAATGTTTTATTTTTTTTTATTTTTAGATTTATAACAGTATGGCTATGGGTTAAAAGATAGTCAATGACTGGCGATGAGAAACTCAAGCATGCAAGTGGCAGAATCGAAAGGATCAACTTCGAGGCGCACTTGAAATCCTTTCACCACACTGGTTCGAAAGAACTAGTAACACGATATGAAGAAGAAACAGGCAGAATAACTTTAGGTAAGTAAACGATTTATTTTGATTATATTGTGGCCAATTTGTCTTATCCATTAAAATATGTGACCTATTTTATTACTTGCTAAATTGCATAACTACCAAGTCAGTTTTATTTTCAATCATATATTAAAGTAAGTAGGTATTAATAAAGTGTTTTATTTTTAGGTTATTGGGAGTGGATGTGATCCATGGGTCTAGAGGAACTTGTGGAAGTCCACGGACGCATGAATGGACAGCAATATCTGTGCGCGTTGTATATCCAGAAGGACAAATTTATTTTTTGCATGATAATTGATAACTGTGCGGTTTATCGAGAAACGAATGTCTGCCTTCTCAGTCTGTTGTAACAGTCATCGCATCGCCATCTAAAAGCCCGGATTCAAATCCAACATAGAATATGTGGGGTCAAATAGTTCTTAATGGGACTCCAGTGATGTTAATAATAATAAATACTTACCTAATTAGATTACTTACCTGCTGGGTATTTTTTGACTTTTTACTCAACCAATATAATCATATAAACTATACTATATATACACTATATGTGTATATTATATACTATATATAATATAAATATTATATACTATACATAATATAAATATTATATGCTATACATAATATAAATATTATAAACTATATATATACTATAAATATTATAAATATAGTATATAATATAAACATATAGGATACATTTGACCCCACATTTCTTAAAAACGCGTAAATAATACATAGTTTATATTCACGAGGGATCTAAATTGTTAATAACTATTAACATGTTTGTTCATCGGTGAAATATATGAGATTATTATTTACCAGACCTAAAATGATTTGGTTACATAAATGGCAATATTATTTTTGTTTAAAATTTTATAGGATTTTATAAAAACTTAATCTATCTTGTAATGTTGTATGCTTATTAATAATAAACGAGCTATTTCTTAATAACAAAGAGGTTTTATTTTGAAAATTATTTGTATAAAATACAATAATGCAAGTAGTAAGTTTTTAAGTATTTATTTAGTGCAGACTTGTTATTTATGTTTGAAAAAATAATAGCAAAAAATAAACCCGCGTTGAGAAGCGAACACGGTATTTTCGGAATGGGAATCCAAGTGTGAGACCAATGTTCCAATACTACTTCTAATGATAGAACGAAATAATGGTTAGCCTTACATGGTTATAAAAATATGATTTATTTTTTAATGCAAAACTTTTTCGTAGGCCCGCCGCGCAGCAGCGGCGTTTTGAAGGGATTTGAACCCGGGTCTTGTGCAGAAAGTTACTTATCCATGACGCGGTGTGTACCAACATAACTGCCTACATGACTCATGAGAATATCCTACAAAGGTACCTACTATTTGACTAAAAAAATATGTTAATGGTCTACGTACGATAACGTATTATCGTATATCGAAGCGTTATTATCGTATTTCCTGCCTTGTTTCTATTGCATAACAAAGTACCACTGACGCTATGAACATGTTGTTCTCACCGTGAGCAGCATACACTTGACCTCCTTAGCGGCGCCGCAGCAGCCGAGGATGGAGAGCAGCATGATGGCGGCTCCCATGCACACCACCACGCCCACTGACGCTATGAACATGTTGTTCTCACCGTGAGCAGCATACACTTGACCTCCTTAGCGGCGCCGCAGCAGCCGAGGATGGAGAGCAGCATGATGGCGGCTCCCATGCACACCACTACGCCCACTGATGCTATGAACATGTTGTTGCTCATCAGCGTGCTGGAGAACGAGCGAGATGTCCACACCCATATTCCGACGGCGAGCGCTACAGCACCCGCCAACTGGAAAATAATTTGAATTACTTACATAATAATTAATAATCAAGATTTAAAAAAAATATACAACGACCGACTTCAATCGAACTGTTCTAGTGACCGTAAGCACCACTGAACAGCTGTGACTGTTCGGAAGCAATATACGCAATTTTGTTCGACTTTTTTTCAGTGGTGTGGTTATTTTGATTAAAAACCGGAAAGTAGTATATCCTATCAAACAAAAAAAGATTTTTCCATTCGGTTTATAAACAACTAGGTTCTGAGGTAACAAACATTTAAAAAAAACATTCATCCGAATTGAGAACCTCCTTTTTTAAGTTAGTTGAAAATTGATGACTGAAACAATATATTTTTTGCATGCCTGTATTTCTTGGAACTTCCTTGTTGTTATACATATGTTGTAGATATTCGTCGACCTATACCCATCCACTGCTAGTTGGACGTACAGTCAGCTGCATACAGACACTACTCTCCCAAACTTTCACATTTATATTACTCTTAATTTTGATAAGAAAAGTGCACGCATGCTTTTCCAAATTAATGTAGTCATTTTACTTCTTAGAATTCATGTCAGAAGAAGAATATCTTAAAAAAATAAGAGTATATTAAGTAAAAGCTTGGATGTGTATAGTTACATGACTGTACTTATCGTACTTATTCTCTCTCAAACTGCGGCACTGACTTCAATTCTAGCCAATAGGTACTCTTGTCAGCAGTACATAATTTATGTAGCTGCTCAATTTATGACAGCTCATTTATGTAGCACCATCCTGAAACTGTCCTTGAAATATAGGTAAATAAGTATATTTTGTCTAAATTAACTATCATAAACTCACCAATGTGACTACATTTATGCATATTAGCGAGATCTTCATACATCTCCCGCAGCTGTCCATAGCTCCTCCTGAGCCCATCGCGGTTCTAGAACACAGATAATGAGAAAATAGTGTAAGCATAAGATAATTTTAAAAATATATTAAGTAGGTAGTGTATACTTATAGTATACTTATTAAAAAAAAACATATCGAGGGCCTTCAGTAAAAAATATGCATAGGTCACATAGGTGCGAAAGGTTTAAAACTACGTATGTATCGTATACGGTAGGTTAGGTATCGTATATACAGATGATTTTTTCAACTGGGCTTGGATGGCTAAATCTTTAAGTAAGCAGGTACTTATGGGAAAAATCTAATATAAAACACTCAAAGGACTCTCGGAGCCGATTTTGAAGAAAACATTAACTGCTAAAAAAATCAGATTTATAAAAATCAAATACCCTAATCAGGATCGAACCAGTTGAATTTGGTTGATATGTAGGTAATTAGGTATCTACTAGCACTTCCTGCAGCTTTGAGGTCCGATCACGAAAAATTCTGTTAATCGAATTCGTATCGTATCCGTCACGTATTTTTTCATAACTTTATCGTTCAACTTGTGCATATAAAATACCTATTATTCAGTTATAATTAGGTAGGTATTTAATAAGTTGTGAATGAAGAATAGCAGTTTGTGAATGATAATTACTTACCAACTACTATAGATACCTAAGTATTAACAGCAAAGCAACTAATTACGGATTTTATTTGTTTCAGTCATATTTTAAACTTAATACTCATTCAAACATTAAGTCGAGTAATTTAGATTTATTTATCACATATTTAACAAAATAATTTTATTTATTCAATAGAAAAATCCGGAGTTTATAATCTAGACTGCCATGGATCTAAAGATAGGTAGGTTGGGTACTAATGAAAGATACAGCATGTTCTGTTTAGTGCAATGAAAATATTCGTAAATAAGTTCAATTTTAAGTAATCTATATCAATTATAAAAATAGCAAGGGCAGGTACCTACTTACACAATTAATTAGCTTCAGATAATTTCGTGTAAGCGGTCATGAGACTTACCTCCAGTAGGTTGACTTTGGCCTTTTCTTTTTTGCAAACACTTTACACATTGTACGTCTCATGGTACAATACCTAATTGTTACAATGACGACCAGATCAGATGACTACTGTACTAACATTGGCTAATTTAATCTAATTTGTCATACATACCTACCTCTCGAAGTTCTAAATTACTGTTGTTTGTCGCGTTCACTGGAATAATTATAGGTAGGTAACTAAGTACTTACCAAATACTTTTAAAATATACCTACTATAAGTAGGTAAGTAAATATTATATTTCTGAGTTATTGAAACCTACTAAAGAAATAAGCTTAGGTACATACTACGTAGGTACTAACTTCTAAAGACTTACTAACAATATGTAGGTACTAAGAAGTAAGTTAAGTTGGTACATAGGTACATAATATCTACGTACCTTTAAATAATTTAAACTTTTTCACAGAAGAACTAGAGAAATGAGTAGGCGTGCCTTCGCACCATTGTTTTATGGTATGTATGCCACACACGTAGTAATAGCATAGTAAGAAAGAACGATGTTCCTACATCATTAAGGTAAGTATGTAACTCTCATGTTGCGCGGACGCAACTCAAGGTAAGCCGACTGCAGTTGATGACAAGGTCCATCTAAGCCATTCTCCAACGACCACCTAATTCGAAAGCAACCATTTCATTTATCGGAACAAACCTCTGAACGACGGTTAGCGATGAATACCTCAACTGGTTCCACCAGGTTTCGCGGTATAGACAGATTCTTCAGAACCCAGCATTAGTTTGGTGATGTATTTAGAAACAGTTTCACTTTACAATCACTCTCACTTATCACGTTTCAGTTGAGTTCGCGGTATCGCGTTGGGTTCATTGAGAAGTGCGTTGTTTGGCTACCTCGGTGCGCGGCACAGGTGTCCCTTCCAATGGCTCGAGTACAACTACAACTAGCTTGCTTGTGCAAAGGTGACTCGGAGTTACCCCTCCCCCCGCGGACGTGACCATACGAGCCTTTCGAAGGCTTTGTAAGCAAGTTTACGTGCGTGTAACCGGGTCAGATGAAGTGCGATAAGTCTAATGTGGTGTGGCTTTATTTGTATTGCAGGGGTAAGGGTATGCACTTTATTGCCACGATGTATGATGCAAGCAATGTAAGCAAAGCACTATTATAATGTAATATAACCAAGTTAGAAGTTTATAATTCTTACTTTTTCATATATTTACTTAAATAATTACTTTGATCTTGATCTTTTTTATTTCTCACATAAGGAATCACTTAAGGACTTCAAGGTGTAGTAGGTGTAAATGTAGAGACAAAGATGATTTTAGTTAAGAAGTTTTATTTCCTTTTTATTAGCTTTTGTTAATAAACGATTACTAAACTCAACAAAATTAATTGGTATAAAATTCATTTAAGGTGGTCGCACACTAATCAATGCTTTAACACTGTCTACATTACATTTTACTATGTGGCCTGCTTACACTGAGCATTCCATGTCGTACATTTATTATAAAATGTTATATATATTGAGCTTTGGTTTATAGAGGAGACAAAGTCGTCTCCTCTCATTACACAATTTACATAAAAAGGAATTACCCTAACCGACAGGAACACTCTCGTGCGAAGAAACTTAAGCAGTGGCGAAAAAACAGGCATGGTACCTATTTATGCAGTTCCCATCGAGAAGAGTGAGCACACATTTCAAGAAGGAATAAGTATGCCTGATTTTGTTCTAAATGAAAACAGTTCAATTCAGTAAAAAATCTAATAATTGATAACGATTTGCTTGGATTCTGAAATTTACTTAGCGTAAATCCGCAAACGGGTCGCCGACTACAGCGACCGGTGGCCAGCGTCCGTCAGTTTTCATACATGCCGCTACACGTATCGCCAGTGCCGACTACACCAACAAAATCGTTATAGTTTATTCTCATTCAATAAATTCATTAACAAGGATTGGTAGAGTTACCTTAACTAGAGGATAGTTTCTTGATTGAAACTACAAGATCATTCTGCGTCACGACTGCACCGATTGCCGTAGTTTCTATTATACTGTCAAAAAGGGTTAGAAGTGGTCTGAAGTCAATGGTGTATTTCATCAAGAAATGTAGATTAAAATCCAAAAACCACGTTTTTATGCTTTTGCTCTATCTCGCTTCCTTTGCGAGATATAGTGGATATTATGGTTTTAGAATTCTTCTTCTAGAATTATGTTTTAGAATTTTCAGCTGCAGTGCTTTCAGAGTGAGCTACCCTGAAAGTTTCAGCCGTATAGCTGATCGGGAAGTGCTCGAAATTTGAGTTGCAAGATTCCACCCGGAACGACAGACAGACAAGAAAGTGACTCGATAAGAACGTGGTAAAAATTGCATACATTTGCATATCGTGCTCACGCTTTGCGACGGGTTGCGAAGGTCTGCTTCAACATCTCTCAAATAAAATCCATTTCACATTATTTATACAGTGCGATTTAATTAAACATAAAACATTGCCGATTTAACAAGGTGTAGGTATTTTATACATTTTGGTTGTGATATGGATTCAATTCATTTATCAAACAACATTTACCTAAATAATAATGGTAGACGAAACATTAAAAAGATGATGAAACAGATCTATTCCTAACATAAAATATGCGATTCGTACAAAAACAATCTTATAGAACAACATAATTAACTGAATTCATATATTACATGCATTCGCTCTAAGTATCTATACAAACAAAATAGATACACTTATACACCCTACACACTACAGCAATTGGTTACATGTTACAGGTAAGTAATAAATTATTTTTATGTTTTGCATTTATGTAAATGTTTATACATAAATTATACATAATGTAACATACTAATGTTATTTAGATAACAACATTAGATCTTGTGGGCGCGACCTGCGCAGCTATTACATTAATAAAATATACACAGCCAGCGTAAATATTAGCAGCCACACACACAAATTAAACTAATGTTAATAAATATTTTCATTTGCTTTTTACATGAAATGATCATAGCAGTCAAACCTAGACATACTTAGTACGATTTTACTCTAGTGTCAAATTGTTACCATAAAAACATACATTTTGTATACCATCGGATACCCAGGCCAAAAAAATTAACAACGTAAATCCAATGAATTCTTAGGCCTAGTTTAGGGCAGGCGTCGCGGCGCGGCATGCGACCAATTCAAACAAACAGCGATGAATGAGAGCGTTCACACGCGAGACAGTTGCTTATGTAAAAGTAAGATACTGGATATTAATAAATAGTATATATATATTTAGTAATAAATCCATGGTGTTTGTCCACTCTCGGTTCAGATTTCGGCGAGTCAACGTCTCCTGAGGATGCCTCGTGTAGAGGCGAAACACATGTCAGTCATGACTTGGGTTTTCTGTTTTCGGCGCTTTGGTTTAGATACTAAAATTCTCAACTAATGTAAATCTAAAAAAAAAGTTAATTAAGACCTTTGTTTAGAAATTAAGCGGATTTATTACTCAATATATTTACACTATTTATTAATATTTATGATTTCCGCAAAGTAACGCCTGAATCAATCAATTATCATAAGTTATTGAGTGTAAAATAAAAGAAAATATTATGAACATTTCAAATATTATTATCTAGATACGCTACAATTGAAACTACGATTAAAGCAGTTGCGAGGTAAACTCAGAGGCTGAGTAGCTGCGCAGATCTGGTGCAGTTGTTAACTGAGCATTATTACTATTACGCCATAAGAAGATTACTTCTGTCCGTCTGAACGGCTTGGTTGATTCTGGTTGTCCACCACGTACCATAATGGGGGACAGCGGGAATACAAAATAACCTATGTCCCCCACTATTAATTTGAAACATAGAAATGATAATTTCTACAGTACCCTTTCCTTATCAGCGTCGGCTTTCTTCTCAGGATATTATAGAGACAGGTAGTGCAGTTTTAGATTAGCGAATTAACCGAGGGAATTCGCCGCTTGTGTTTTGATTTTGCAGCGCGTATACCTACACGCGACAAGCCCCGAGAGACGCCTCATGCTACTGGCACTCGCTAGAAAAAATCGAGCGTAAACGCCGGTTTACGCGCGTATTTGCGCGCTTTTGAAGTTCGCGAGTACAGTCAGCATCAAAAGTCGATGACCACAATCAAATTCGCTTTACACTATTTATTATGCTTAAATCGCTCAACATGTCAAGCGCCAGTATCGAATGAACATCATTAAAGTTCAAAATTAACTGTACACCACATTGTCAATAATATAATAAGGTGTATGTATAGCGATTTTGAAAATCTGAATATGGTCATCGACTTTTGATGCTGACTGTACCAATCCACCCGTATACGCGCGACAAAAATATGCTGGACTGAAACTGCACTTACAGAAAATATAATTCCGCACTATTCATGAACACAGGCAACTGCTGATTTTCATAAGAAACAGCTGCAGCAACGTGCCATGTTTTGTATGAAAACCTGTAGTTGCCGGTGTCTTGTGTCAGACACGGGACACTGGAGATCGGTGGGCAGTGTTCAGTTTATTATATAATTACTTCTGTGGTCACAGAATAGACAAATGCTAACAACAATACACCCAGAGCATCGGTTAACCTATCAGTTTTTTTAGGAATACTTATAAACTCTACACACATTATTTAGATAGATTTGACGCATCTGAAATTTAGAGATCCTTCAGCTAAAAAAAGCACGCTTCTCCAATATATTTCCCATACAAATGCCCTTAACGACCGCGCGGTCGCTTGCATCCGACAGTAGGTATTACATATTAATGCATTCTAAGCAGAGGAGCGTGCATTTATAAACTGAAAGATCTCTTCTGTGGTACGTACCTGAACTGTGATAACTGGCATTAATTCACAAGTGAAAAAAAACGCGATTCAGCCCCTGTTAAATCCGTGTGATATTCAGCCCTATTTTCTTAAAACCAGAATACTTTTTCTTACGACCTAAACATTTTTCATTCCTAACTCAAAGTCAACAAGAGGCCTTTAACCCCATATTTATGTATAATACTATTGACTATTGTCCTGTATTGCACTTTTGGTAGTGTAATTTCAGACTAGCGTAAAACCGAACGGATTTGTCGCTCGTGTTTTGTTTTTTGCAGCGCGTGTACGAGCGTGGTGCCTGGGCATGGAAATGATTGCTACTTCTATTTCATTTACACATAGTGATATGATTTCATTTCGTAACAGCTCAATCACCGGTGATTTTGGAACTGTTACTGTTATTTTTTATCAGTGGCCTAGTGTGACTAATGTTATATTATAATTCACGCATGACGCTATGTCACGCAAATCGCAATCACTTCTACTCACAGTCAGCACACTACTGACTGTCTGTTATTATTATTTCCGATTCGATACTAATGAAATTGTAAATAAATGACATGTATAATGACGTCACAGCGTGCGAAGGCGTGCAAAATCTCCTTCCGGGGCGCGCCGGACGGATATCACTTTGTATTTGCAACAGACTTGGTCTCAGAATGTAACAAGTGTTATGTATATTCAGTTTTATACCACGGTACTCAGTATACATACTTTCCATGCCTAGTAATGCCAATTGTTAGAGCGAGTGTTATCGCGCTTACGCGCTTGACAACCCGCTTCACTATGACACTTGCTATCAAAATACCGAGCGTAAACGCTCTTGTATGTCCGTACACGCGGCAAATCCGTTCGGTTTAATACGCTAGTCTGAAACCGCTCTTATAACGATCAAACAAGCTGTTTAGAATAGAGTTCAATGTTAAAATGTTCAACACATAGCCAGACTACAATCTCCCAAAATAATTTACCTATTTTCAAATAAGCATAATTAACCAATTCAAGCTACAAGCTTTATATTCACACCCGTATTCTAAGTCAATCCTCAAATTTAAACTCACCTTACTTACGTAGTAAAATGGCTACCGCTTTACTAAAGGTTTCGGCTGTCACCTGTCAAATTTCAAATAACTTCTAAACTACGTTAGAAAATACTTGAAGTATGTCCTTGAGTGAAATAAATCTTCTTAGAATACGGGTGTTAGTCGCCAACTGAAAATTCAGGTGTTTCTGAAGTTATCTAAATTATTGGCGATGCAAGAATTTTCGATTCAAATTCGCTCCAGAGAGGCTCGATCATGATCTTTCGCGTGCACGTTATCGTATCGTATCCGTCACCGAGAAGTCAACAGTTTGTATAATTATTTTTCCAAACGTCATAACGACGTTAACGCGAAAGTTCATAATCGAGCCACATAGCACTACTTGTTACCAACTTCGGAATCACAACGTAACAGTGCGCTTACTGTAAGTTTTAACAATAATGTACTTTTTTGACAAATTATAGAACACCCTAGCTTTAGATCATTATAAATTATTTAGTCGAAACATAACACTGATGGCAATAAAAATAAACCATCCGCGTGAATCGTCTGTATCTTCAGTTGGTGTACGCGGTTATTAAAAAGAAAACCTTAGGGAAATAGTCTTAACACGTGACGTCACAGAGCGACCGCGATCGGCTCCCACCATAAGCGAGTGGTTACACACAGTGGTTAGAGTTACGCAGTCGGGTGGAGTGGGGGCGCTCCTCAAGCGGCGGCGGCGGCGGGGCGCGGCGCCGCGGCGCGACACTACGGCCGGCGGGCGAACGTGCCGCCGCGCGCCGCGTACGACGCCGCTGCAACACAACAAACATTCAGGTTAATCAAATCAAATCAAAATATTTATTTCGGACAACTTTAAATGTAGATCCCATAGACAAAAAAAAACGATTCTCTTCAAGCAGACGGATCTCCATATTAAATTGAATGAAGCAACTTGCATTTGACTTCAAGCCTCACCTGGTGGGATGCTAACTTATAAATCAACCAGCTGACACCCTTAACTTCGTCTTCGATTTTAAAAAAACTAAAAAAAAAAAAATCTAACTTCTAACTTAACTTCTGTGGTAGATCCATACAGGGTGTGTCGTAATGAGTGGATAATCCTTCAGGTGCGGTTGGGGGACTTCAGGACTGAGCAGAAAATGAAAATATGTACCCAGTAAAAATCCCACGGATTTCGAGTTACTGGACGTTTTCGAAACTTCCATTTTTTTTACCTTTGTCCATTGTTTTTGCTGCCAAGGTTACAAATCTTGGAATTTTCATCATTTTTTTTTGCTAAAGTATTCCTGGTTAACTGTGCTATCGAATGGTATTTCTTGTTTTTGTACCACAGGTACATTTTTTATGGTACAGCATTATTTAGCAAAGAAAATGTGTTTTGCTCATTTTTTCCCAAAGTTTGATCCCCTGTGGTGAAAAAAAAAATGTATGGTGACCCATGTGACCAATTTGTGAAAAACTTGCCTACTTTATTGGCATTCCGAAATGGTATAGGACTTGGTGTTTCCAGCTACCAATTCAACAAAAATCCATGTTAAGACGGGAAAAGGTCGTTTTTTGAAATAAAAAGTTCGATAAAATTTCACTTGGTGAATTGGAGTTTTGTAAACAAAATGCATGTTCTAACAAACTAATTTACTAAATCAAGAAAATTAAACAAATTAGATATCTACAATAGATTTATTGCATACGTTTTATGAGTATTTCCTACAGAAAGTGATGTCAGTAACGGAACAGAAAAAATCTGTTTAAAGAGTTTAGTTTGTAAAGATTTTAAATAAAAAAAGTTAAGAACTTTCAAAAAATCTGATATTCAGTCTTGTTACCCATAAATCCGGGAGGCATCCCCTGCAGGATTCCATCTAGTAGTAGTAGTAGTGGTAGTCGTCTGTGAATAATTGTTTTGGTCATGGGAAAGCATGATCTCTTACCATCAGGAGAGCGCTAAGCTCGTCACGTCACTTATTTAGATAAGAAAGAAGATGCATAGCGTGCATTACAGCTAGAGGTAGCCATTTTGAGCTCATTCTGTAGGAAACACTCATAATACTCATGCAATAATTGTATTTTAGGTATCTATTTTCTTATTTTAGTAAATTCCTTTCTTAGAGCATGAATTCCAATTCACCAAGTGAAATTTTATCGAACTTTTTAATTTGAAAAAAAACGACCTTTTCCCGTCTTAACAGGGATTTTCGTTGAATTGGTAGCTGGAAACATCAAGTCCTATACCATTTCGGAATGCCAATAAAGTAGACAAGTTTTTCACAAATTGGTCACATGGGTAACCATAAATTTTTTTTTCACCACAGGGGATCAAACTTTCTGGAAAAAATGAGCAAAACACATTTTCTTTGCTAAATAATGCTGTACCATAAAAACTGTACCTGTGGTACAAAAACAAGAAATACCATTCGATAGCACAGTAATCCAGGAATACTTAAGCAAAAAAAAATGATGAAAATTACAAGATTTGTAACCTTGGCAGCAAATACAATGGACAAAGGTAAAAAAAATGGAAGTTTCGAAAACGTCCAGTAACTCGAAATCCGTGGGATTTTTACTGGGTACATATTTTCGTTTTCTGATCAGTCCTGAAGTCCCCTACCCGCACCTGAAGGATTATCCACTCATTACGACACACCCTGTATAAAAACATTAAAATCATTAACAAGACAACATTACAAAAAAATTAAACCTATCATCATGAGCACCTCCAATCAAGCTTTAATCCAATAGCGGAGCAGCCTATTAAATCAAAACTCGATTGAAAGTTTGCATGATTGATGGGCGAGTCATATCTGCGCCCAATGACTTGTAGGATGATGATTTTATTTTCTCATTAAAAAATAACATTTCACGTACAGTCAGCTGTACAGACATGTATACATACTCTCCCAAGCTTTCACATTTATATTACTCTTAATTTTGCAAAGAAAAGTGCACGCAAGCATTTTCAAATGAATGTAGTCATCTTACTTGTCAGGATTCTTGTCAGAAGAAGAAAGTCTGCAGAATTAAGAGTATATTATAAATGTAAGAGCTTGGGAGTGTAAACATGTATGTGCAGCTGACTGTTCATGATCATTTTCTCTTTAATTTATTTTTATTCTAGTACTACAAGTGACTACTGCTAGGCTTATGCCTACTTGCACCAAACTGTCAAAGCTCCTAAGCAATTACTTTTCTAGCTTGCCAGTTCTTAACGGTCCAAATTCAGACCGTTAAGAACTGTCAAGCAAGTTAAGTAATTGCTTAGGAGCATTGATAGTTTGGTGCAAGTCGGCATTAATGTATCCACCATCCTGTTATAATAAGCAGTTTGTATTCCTATAATATTATAATATAATAGAGAAACTTCATGAATACTGGTGATAACGACGACCAGCGGCTAGTTTTTATTTAAACCAACAAAGATATATATGAGTATATGTTATATAGCAACATAATACTTTAAATTAAGAATGTTCTTGTAACAGTTAACATTGGCGTTTTTGTCAGCGCGATCTAGAGAATGTGCATTTTTACTAGCGACATCTATCCTTTCAAATGCGAATGAATGTGAGTTTGAAGTTTGAGCCGGATAGCTAATCGGGAAGTGCTCGAAATTCGAGTTGCAAGATTCCACCCGGAACGACAGATAGACAAACAACTTAATAATAAAAACGCGGTAAAAAGCACACAATTTCACCCATCTAGCTTATTTTAGTTACGTTGTAAAATACTTAACGCGAAGTGAATTTCTATCATTTATTACCTTGGTTGGGGAATGGCAGACAATTCGACTTGAGAACCTCCTCGTGGTTGCCGTACGCACAAAACTTGACTACCACTGTGTTCGCTGATACCCCTGTCACCTCCGCTTCATAGTACTGTAACAAACAATACGTCAATTTACTAGATAGTCATCTTACCCTTATCCCTGAGTCTTAGGCGGCGTCCTTATTGGCATTGATTGTACGATCAAACGATGCGATATGGTCGCGCGATGAAAATTAGCCATATGAATGATCGTACGATCATACAATGCTAATTAGGACACTCAGAAGAGATTAGTGTATTTAATCTCGTCGTACGACCAAATCGCATCGTTTGCTCGTACGATCATTAGCCAATTAGGACAGCGCCTGAGAGCTTTCTATGTAGTTACAAAAAGTGGTCAAATTAAGTTCTCCAGCTTTTAACTATACTCATACCGATTTTCAGCCAAGTCGATTCAATAGTTTTAGCGTAATTGAGTAACAAACTATCACCCATCGTCAGTCCTCACAAACATTCACAAAGCTGACGTAAAAAAAGTTATATAAGTCCCATCTCTTTTTCCATTTAACCCTACTGTCCATAGTCCATGGCTGAGAAAGGTGATTAAAGGGACGCTATATAGCATGTTCCAGTGAACCAGATACGTTTCATTCGTCGCTTCACCACTTGAGACTGAGTAGGACTTAATGAAACAATCGCCTTAAGGTCACGCCCCGGGCACTACTTGATACATTAGAACCGGAAATGGGATAACAAGTGCTCACGTTATTGTCCTCCCAGTAGAGAGCGAGGCAGCGGTCGCCAACATTCCAGCTGATTTCCGCCACGCCGAGCATGGCGCGCGCCTGACAAAGAAACAATTTATTTATTATTAATTAAAATGTTTACTGCCCCTTGCACCAAAGTCGAAAAATCGAATACTTTGATAGGATTTTTTTAGTATAAGTACTGCCTAAAACTTTACTTAGATCAATTTCCATTGCACCAAACAGAACACACTATGTAATTCCGAAGTCTGGTGATTTTTAAATAAGTGAATGAAATGAATGAAAGAGCGATAAATCTCGCAACCATCTAGATTTTCTATGGTTTATTCTGTGGGTTTATTGGTTCATTGACCTTAGACAAATAACCAATATTATTTTATGCAAAATATATTTTAGCATATTTTCTGAGTTTTATGTATAAAGCAAATAATTATTTAGGAAAATAGGCTCAGATATTTTGAAAACGAAGCTGAGATGGACAAAAAAGTGAAAACAGTCAGCGTTTTTCTCAGAGTTAAATAAATAAAAATTATTAATTCCTACTCCTACTTACAACAAGAAAAGGGAATAATATTATGGAAATTAACGTGCAATGATTCAAGAACAACAAAATCAAAGCTAAGAAGAATATAAATAAATGCCAATTTCAGCGGCTATAGTGATTATCTTTGTGATTATACGTAACATGTGTTTTTTTTTTGTAAAATTATATAATTTTGGCATAATACCAATGTGTTTTTATGAAGGGCTATGCAGATAAGTGAAAGGTAAGGGTCCGCCGCTGTCTAGATAATCTAGGAATCCTAGAAAATCGTATTAAAATTTATATAGGTAGGTGTAGGTACCTAATAAGTAGCGTAACTCTGGATAGGTATGGGTGTATCTTGCTGAACAAGAGAGAAAAAGACAGATATATATACTGATAGAGACGACATGACAGCTTATTGATAATAAGGGAATTTCTAAGTGCTATGAGGTCGAGAAACGGTCTCCCAAAGTTAAGGAATTCTTTAGGCATTAAATGATTTCTTATCGTTGGTGCAATGAATCTGGATCGTAAAGATCTCCCTAGCGAGTAAAATGATTGTTTAGGTTTTTTTAAGGTTGGTGCATCCGGGCATTAAAGCTTTAACTGTTTGAAAGATTTTGATAAATTAAATTTATACACCACAAATTTTTAATTACCAAGAAACTTAAATGGGAAATGCAGAGGTTGTCTACGTTGTATCTGTGCAGTTAGAATTTTTGGTTATGTTGTTGTTTGGAATTGACAGAAGGGAAAGTGCGGCGCCCGAGCCGAGCTTTTGCAAGCTGGCTCGAGCTAGCTGGGTACAGACAGGAACAGGTAAATCAATTTTTTTAAGTTTATTTGCCATAATTTAATGTAGACGATATCACGATGAGTCGCACGGAAAAGTATAAAAGGCGCCGCGCTGCAGGGGCCCGGGCATTTCATTGCCGCCTACTTATTGCTTAAAGTTAAATTCTAAGTTAATTTTGTAGGTTCTTAATTTTTAAGGTTCAAAATTTCAGTTTGTTTTCATTTTTTTTTTAATTTAATTCTAGGCTCAGTTCCTAGAATATGTTTAAACAATACGATAAAGTGGCATAAACGAGAATATTCCATCACAACAAAAAAAAATATTATTGGATTTGTCTTGAAATCTTTTTTTATAAAAAACACACAATATCCTAGATATACCTGTTCATTAACTCCCGCGTGTTGGAAACCCAGAAGTGAGCCCGCGAATAGCGCGCCGCCATTAGTCCCATACTCCTGTCTCGGGTAGTACTGGCGGCCCCCGTAGCCGGCGGCCGCGGGGTAGCCCATCCCGGAGTACAGCGCGGCTTGTTGGGCCGCTTGCTGCGCGGCTTGTTGAGCGGCTTGCTGGGCCACTTGTTGGGCAGCTTGTTGGGCCACTTGTTGTGCCTCCAGGTATCCATTCTGCCTTCGCTGGTACTGCTCTTGATACTTCGCCACGTCTGGTCGTCTGCAATTTTTTTTTGTATTAAAACTTGTGTCGGTAGATTAAAACTTAGACAGGAATAGTCAACCATTATACGAGAAAGTATGTTCTCAATCTGTAAAAGACAGGCCGCTATTTATATTCTGATTCCCGATAATCTGCAGGCAATGTCGCGCGGGCAGTTGCAAGTCTTACTAACATTGACAAATATAAATACATAGATCATCTTTTACATTTATTCTTTTCAAATTACCTGTATTGGTTTTCTGACATGGGCTGTGCGTTCGCGTAGGAGGGGGGTGAGTTGTACCGCACTTGTGAAATCTCTTGCATCTCGCGCGGCGGACTCGACAGCAAGTTCAGGCTAGCAGCTGCCTCCACCAACCCGTCCATACTGTTCCTATGGTAGCCCTGCGACTGCTGCAATACACTATCATTCATCATACTCATATCATTCATCATACTCAAGTCGTGGTAGTGGCTTTGTTGTTGGTACGAGTTGTATGATGGATTCATGTTGATGTTGGAATTGTTTGACTGTTGTTGCAACTGCTGCCTCTGGTGTTGCTGTTGCTGTTGCATGTGCACTTGTTTGTTTCGCTCCTCAATCTTTCGTTGGAATCGAGGCGGTTTTTCCGACTGAGTTTGATATTTTCTGTCATCTCTGTGATCCCTGTGATAATTATTGTCATTGGAGTAATGGCCTCTGTCTGGCTTGTGTCGGTCGAACTTCGATCCATTTTGGCGAGGGCCTTTGTTATTATGTTTATCTTTATGATGGTTCTTTTCACTTCTTTCTTCTGTGTTGTTTTGTTGTCGTTTATCTTTTTCAGGCATGTTAGGAAGTTTGTCTTCAAGGAAGTCAAAGAGTGATACTTTAGCTGTTGGCTTCACTGGCATATCTTCATCATTGATATCTACTTTACGGCCCTTGCGGCCTTTCGGTGGTTGGTCAGGATCCTTCTGAGATTTATCCTTGGACCTGCTTTCGGAATTATCACGGTTACTTAATATCTTTAGGGCCCGTTCAGCATTGTTTTTGGTGTATCTGAGAACACTCTCTGCTTGCTCTTCTGAGAATCCAGCATCTACTATTTTCTGAACATTGGCATCTAATAATGGTTTCGTGCCCCCTCCAAATACCTGAAACAAGGAGGTAATGAAATTGTACCAATAAGAACAAATATAAAGAAGAATATTACCTTTCGAATTATACAGTTTTGAACATGTGTCTATAGATTGTACTTACATACAATATTATATCGTCATTTACCTTTTTGACCCCAGACCCAAGCCTTTGGGCTTCAGCAATAGCGCCCTTTCTTTGAGCTTCAAACTCGGCATTGTCTTGTCGTGCCGCATCCTGCAAGCTCTTGAACTGCTTTTCTATGAGAGCCTCCAGAGGCCTCCCAAATGGAATCCACGGTGGAGGTCCCCCATCAACCCCTATACCACCTAATAAAAATATTTTTTATAGATTAATTAAAAAATAAAGGTATCTATAGCATTTCGCAAAGAAATGAGTCCTGAAAGTAATTTTCCATTAATTTTAGACGATTTTTATACATTAGGATATCCTGACTCAGTTGAATAATTCATGCTTATGCAATTATGTTGAAAGGCTGCTAGTAGTGGATAACAAAAATGGTAATAACTTGTATATATTATCATGTCGGAAACAAATACCTCTTGTATGCTTGGCCAGGCTACGATTCAGCTCCCATTTTTCAATCATATGAGATACCCTTCCTCCCAAGATCGTCACAACACTGGGAGTCAGCCAGAGGATGCTGTGACACGCCTGAAGCCCCTCATTACTCAACAGAAGCTTGGTACCGGGTGGGGTGTTGATACTAATGTATGTGATTGGACTAGTTTCCAAAGCAGTACATGTAGTTTTTCCATCATGTATTGTTAACTTAAGCATGCGAGGGGCATGAGCTGAGTCTTCATTAGCTTTGGGTGCAGATACATTTCTTATTTTTTGAATCTGAACAACTATAGGCCGCTCCAGAAGTGACGGGTCTTTGGTGAAATCCTCTGGGAAGGCACCTTCTCCAATATCCCTCAAATCATACTGAAATCACAGCAACAATCAATGACCTCACAAGACCTGTTTACTGCATTATAACAACATGGAAATAATACTCACGTCTAATGCCTTCCTGCCGAGGATATTTACATCTTGTATTTGGCCGTTTTCACTTACTGTATCAAGTCCTTCTTGGCTAAGGTGCCTAAAAAAATCATATTCTTATTGGGGAAATACATTTGTTTTAAAATGATATAAATTCTGGAAAATACATATTTTTACTCACCAGCCTAATTCCTTGAGGCTATCTAAGATTGACATTGTATTATGTTATCTATTTACAACATGACTTCATGAAAAACTATTGAAATAAAAGCGAAAAACCATGAAAAACCGAAACAGCACGGCTTGTTCACACACACACTCAGCACGACACTTTGATTGACATAACTTTGACATCTCTATTCTTTGTATAATTTGGCTAGCGGAACGTTTGCCAACCGCAAACGCAAGCACACCACCCCGTGACTCGGATGTAGCCGCCTACGAAGTAGAAGCCAGGGTAAAGAGCTAAGCTCTCTTACCCGCACTTCTCGAAATGAGGTCGAAGTGTTCACTTAGTTTCTCTTTCTCATTGTTCCGAAATGGATTATTCCCGAAATCCCCACTAGCCATGGACCCGTGGTAAAAATGGTGCCAAACATGAAAACTTTAGACAAATGGATCCGACCCGATACCAATCCACGAAGCCGAGGTCGATTCTTCATGTACATGACACACGTCGCGATTTCGCCTTTTTGTCTATCAACTTTCACTATTCGCTATCAACAGTCAAAAAATCAAAAATCACACTGCAGCAGCAGCAGTCAGCACAGCCCACGCACGCGTCGACCAATAAAGAACGCTGAATTTTTATTTTGATAGACAAAATGGCGAAGGAGTATGGCGTTCCGTGATGGCTAAAGTCGCGACATTTGTCTCTTTCCACTTGTATGAGAATTGGCTTTACGTTACAACCAAAGAGCTTACTAGTAGGTATACAAGTTCTTTGGTTATGACCAAAGAGTTTGGATATACCTATAATAGAGATAATCATAGGAAACTTCAAAGAAAGTCCCACAATTGTTATGTGGGACATAATTATCCAACCAAGTGTATTGTTAAATGGTTCTGTCGCTTTCCATCTACATTGACTATCTTTCAAATTTAATCTCATAAAATGTCATTGTTTTTGTTTATTTTTCAACGGGGTTTTGGTTGTTTTATATTGTTTAATACGTATTGAACTATTGTAAATAGTGAAAAAAATATGTGAAATGTCGAATTGTGCCCTCGTATTATGCCAGTCTTCCGCAAGTATCATGAAAAATCAAGAGAACCTGAATTTTAAGCGGTAAGTGTCTATTTGTGTATTTACTCATTAATAACCCATACATAACACATCATTATTACGTAGAAACATTGAATTACGTCCAATAAGTATAGAAATATGAAGAATCGGCGTTTTTCATGCTAAAATCATGAATAATTCGAGGCTATGATATACTAACTAGGGATGTCATAAAACGTAAAAAGATTTGTCGATAAGGATATGCAGACTGAGTATAGTAAGATTTTTCCAATAAAGTGAGCCATTGAGGGATTCCGTAGCTAACTCATGTCACTTACACACACTCACACTCTTTGTAATTCGTTCGATTCATATTTTATTTATTGGTATTATATATTTGCCGTCCTGCTTACTGTATCATGGTTAAACACAATATCTATGTGTTCACTGTTCAACCATGATAGTGTAATATACAAAAAAAGAGAGCTTCAAAATAATCACGGCAAATATTACGTTTACACTATTAATATTTCAGGGTGTGTACGAAAAGCCTTGAAAAAAAGTACTGATAAAGTATACGAAGAAAATATAATAATAATTTTATTAACTTTATTTATAATTATTATAATTAAAGTTAAGGAACTAATCTATAGGTAGGGGGCAGGCAGAACAAGGTTTACCTGAAAAAAGTATTTAGCTCAAATGTAAACTTGTGTTAAGTATAAATTTTGTAATGTACTCATTTACCTGTGTATGTTGTATATTATTTTATCTAATAAATAATTGTCATCTTAATTTGTGGTTTTTACAAAGTTCAAGGTTCCTTTAATCCAGAGTGAATCTAGATAACGTTATCATAGTCACGGACTTTAAGTTGTTAGGATTGATATATCAATATCGGTATCGATGAGAATAATTGTGGATCATCGAACTGTTAATATCGATATCGATATTTTATGACTTGGGTCATCTCTGTGGCTCAACGAGTGACAGATTCCCCCTATATTATGACGTACGACAAATGCATGTTTTGTCTCGTTTTATCTAGTGCAAAAAGTGGTATGCGCAAAGAAGATAGCGAATTTGTCAAATTTAGGAGGGATTCTATTTACTTCGTTCTTCTGAGGTTATGACTGCGAAAGTGACAAAGACAAGACAACTCACGCACGCACGTCATGACAGACAAGACGTATATCTAATCTGTGGACAAGACAAAGAAAATCATAGGTACAGCCATAAAGTTAGAATGTAAAGAGGGGTAATGACATTTCAATTGCGATACAAGAAATGATAATAAGCATGTGCGAGTAATTGTCTATGTGTTGCTCAAAAATAGTGATGGGCATTCAATAAGATGTTTTATCGACATCGATAACTGTGGTACCTACCCATTTTGCGTCATAAGTCTTAATAGAGAAAAAAATAGTGCCTACTACACAATCATGTTGTTAATAGAGGGTTAATGAGTGGATAATCCTTCAGCTGCGTGTGGGGGTCATCAGAAAATGAAAATATGTTCCCAGTAGAAATCCCACGGACTTAGAATTTTTACTGGGTACATATTTTCATTTTCTGATTAGACCTGAAGTCCCCCACCCGCAGCTGAAGAATATTCACTGATTACGGCACCACCTGTACATATGAAGATTTTAACCAAAGGAATGAGATGGGTTTGGTTATTATTTATTAGGTACTAAAGACTAAATAGCCAAGTTTTGGCGTTATTCAGGAACAAAAACTTATCCATCCTCACAAAATTCATAATACATAGTAGCAGGACTTACCAATATTTACCTACAACTTACTCATCAATCCAAATAGGCGGTAGTCTTCGAAATAAGATTGTAATAGCTAGAAAGTCGATTGTGTATACATATATAATATATATATCTGTTCTTTTTTTAAAGTTGGTTGATTATAATAAACAATAATGAAGCCCATGCAAATGTTTTATTCAATGACTGAAAAATACTTTATTTAAGAATATTAATTCTGAGTTTTGTCATTATATGTAGGCACGATACGTAGGTATATCTGTCTGTCATAAATATGTAGCCTATTAGTTTCAAGTAGGTAAGGTAGGTACTATAAAATAGGGATCAAATTGCAATATGAAGTTGGATCTCGCTTTTTCTTGAGTTGAATCTGTAAAAGAGGTTGATTTATGATTTATGTCCCTATCTAATAATTACTTGACTCATGCCTACTTGCACCAAACTTCCAAAGTTCTAAACAATTACTTCACTCGCTTGACAGATCTTGATTGGTCTGAATCTGAACCGTTAAAAACTGCCAAGCGAGATTGCTTAAGAGCTTTGACAACTTTGTACAAGTCGGCATAAGGTCACAAAATACATTCTTTACGCCTGAATTGAAACATTGTTCAACATGGTACTTACTGGAACATGTAACGTAGGCAGCGAACCTTTCTTCAAAACACGTTAATGTATTCTGAATAAAAAACAATCGTTTTTAAAATGATTGCTGCAAACTTTTATATTGTTTTGATTATCGCTCTGTTTCTGAAGAATTTGTAACCAATTATTTCTGTATTTCGGATCCTTTGGTAAGCTGAAATTAAATAAGTAAAAACGATTAGTTATAATAATACTCGTATTTTAAGAAACAAAATAAAAATGACACAAGTGGTAAATTTATTTTAACTAGGTAAAAATACCCTAACGATAGAAAAGAAAAGTTTTGTACCATTTTGCATAACTACCTACTCATTAGGTACTATCGATATTTCATGACGTCATCATTTTATCAAGCCCTAGCGTAACGAAGCAATATTTGTTTTTACGTGAAAAATCTATTATTTCTCCATATATGTAAGAACCATTTGTACACACGGCAAGAGCAATCAAAACTCCACAAGGCACAACGATTTTATAACTAATTGTAGAAGAAAATTGTCCATAATTTTTTCTACGAAAATAAACCAAATATTTTCTTTACTCACCTGTGAAATGAATGATTATCTGGGTTATTTCTATGCGTTGTGCCACACGTGTTGATTGAGCAAGTAACCATGCTCTTTAAAATTAATAAAATGGTTTCATTTTGTAGATTATTGTAAAAAGATAAAATAATTTACAAACAATAACTGACGGGGTCTCAGGTGCTTCAAAATGTTTTGAGTGACGTGACTTAGTTCTATACTGCTCTTAATCATAAAAAGCTATACTTGCATCTCTTTCATTAACCGATCTTTTGGGGGCGACAGCCGAAAGTATCCGAGATCTGTGGGTACAGCTGTTTTTGTTTTGTTGACTGAGAATAGAGAATAATAGATAACGTGACGTGAGTGAATTATTTGCGAAATCATACCACAGCACAGACAGACCCGTGGCAAAGCAAATAAATCAAGCTGTTTGTGTTTTTCTAATAGCAGAATGTCTTCTGTAAGTATGCATCATACATTACGACGATTGCAGAAGTTATGCCGGCCTACTTACCCCTTACTCACGTCTGTTGTACCCATTGTTTCAGACGCATATTTTCAATGTAGAAATGACGTGCGAGGGATGCTCCGGCTCAGTAGAGAGAGTTCTGAGCAGGCTGAAAGGCATTGATAACATCAATATCAACCTTCCGGAGCAAAAAGTATCAGTCACCTCCACATTGAGTGCAGATCAGTTATTAGAAGTTATTAAGAAAACTGGGAAAAAAACATCATACGTTGGCACCCAGTAGCCTAGGTAATTGTGGTGAAGGTTTACAGTGCATTATTATATTATGGGTATCCTTCCATTCAAATATTGTGAATGAGATCCAGTCTGCTAATTAGTCAAACATGTTGCATGTATTAAAGTATTTTTTGACCTGTTTATAAACTTTGTATTCTATTTTATTAAAGTTTTAGTTGAGTTGAGAGAAATATTAATTCAGTTTATGATGTTAACCCTATGTAATCATTGTGTCAACTTTTTAGTGTGCCTTTTAAAAAATTACTTCATTATTAAAATTATTTATTCATAGAAGGATTCTACTAAACCAATTACTCATTTTTTCCAACAACATCTTCCAGAGTATTGAGCCTCAGATCCACAATATCCACAGCTTCATGCAAGGCGTTCAAATGATCCACAATAGCATTGACAGTTGGTAAAACATCAGCACAGTCACAATCTTTAAACTTGTCATCATGCAAAGAAAATGTTTTATCTAATCTCTTAACTCTTTTCAGTAATGGCTCATTGCCTTGTCTAGAGCTCTCATTGATAATTTTAAAACCACTATTGATTGGGTAAGTTCTCTTCCTACCGACCCACTCGATGGAACCACTTGTGTAGCACACATCGTTATCTTTTAATTTAATCATTCCAAATAAATCCTCGTCATGATTGTGTTCAATCACTATTGACTTGTTTAGGGAGGGGATTGTATAGGTAGTGGGAGCGGGGGGCTTCCAAGGAATATGGCTCATGTGACCAACATCATTTGAAGAATGCTCATCTGTTGGTGATTCTGTATGCCCTGACACATAGTTTCTTACTGAATGGGTCACTGTCCTTGGCAATGAGTCCGTGTGATCATCACTAAGTAATGTGCTATTTGCATCAGGCTCTTCAAAGCCTCTCATTGATTCATGATTGCCACTATCATCCAAGTGAACGAATGACACCACTGGATACTTGGTGCTGTGATAGCACATGTACCACATTCTCATACCCTGCTTTGTGGAATTCCATTTAAATTTATTAGTCATATTGCTTTAGCAATGTCTTATTGGAATGGCAAACATCTCTGAATTCAAGCTTTTGAAATGCTACTGTATATTCAGTTGTAACTGTATGCCATGAACTAACCTGAATGAAAAGGATGACTTTAAATACACTATTTCAGAATGGATTGATATACTTTAATCTTATTTGTTAAGCTTAAATATGACACTGTACAGTAAATTAAAATCTACAAAATAAGTCACTATAATATTTTTTTGGCAACCTGTTTCTTTGCAGCTGTTATTCTGGCATTTGTTGCAGTATGTTGTGCTGGTGTCGGATTTTGGGCAACATTTTCCTTCAAATCACTTGATAGCTCAGTAAAGTTTGTTTTCCATATAAAAACCTGAAAATATGATAATGGATTTTATACATAATTATATTGAATCATTTATTTTAAATAACATTAAATAACAGTTCTTACCAACTTGTCTTCTCCAGCTGTAGCAAAGTGATCTCCACTTGGAGAAAAAGTAACTGAGTTCACAGCTCCAGAGTGTCCACTCAGAGTAAATACTGGGTGCCCTTCTAATAAGTCTAATATCTGCAAATAAGATGATGGGCAAAAATAAAGGGACTGGTGGAAATTTAATAACTTCCTATAATTATAAAAGGTACCTATGTATATGTACCTTCATCTTGCTATCTTTGCTAGCAGTAAGTATGTAACTTCCACTGGGATGGAAAGCTATCTTGGTCACTGCTTCATTGTGAATGCTGGAAATATTTACATTGCATTATTCACAAGCTCTTTCTCTAGAATCTTTCTATCTATACTTTAGATATTTTAGCCTCATACCTGTAATATTGAACAAGATTATGCGTCCTGACATCATAAAGTTTGACATTTCCATTTGAAGTGCCCACTGCAATGTAACAGCTAGATGGGTGCCAGGCCAAGCACATACCATGGCCTTTTTGGTCCTTGAATGTGTGAATACATTCTCCAGTGTCAGGATTCCAGAGCTTTGTGGTCTTATCATCAGAACATGAGGCTATAACAGAGCCATCACCAGCCATACGAGCACATCGCACCCAATTTGTGTGGCCAACAAATGAAGAAATAAATTTTAATTTATCTGTAGACCACAGCTTTAGTATTTTATCATCTGATGCTGTTATAATCTGAAACATAACCCTTTGTTTAAGTCTATTGGTCAAAAGGCCTCTCAAAAACAATAAATATTTCAAAACCAATGAGTATGTATAAGATAGCTACTTGCCTTAGAACCATCTGGACTGAATTGCACAGATCTGACAGTCTGAGAATGTGCCTTGAACATGCCAGTGCTGCCAGTAACAGTAGGTACCCATAGTCGGACAGTTTTATCTCGAGAAGCTGACGCCATGTATTTTCCTGATGGTGAGAATGTTACATCTAAGACAGCTTCCTCATGTCCCTGGAACCTATAGCTCCTCATAGTTCCCCGAAGATCCCATAACTGTAAGTTTAAACCGGTGGATTTATATTATGGAAGGCTCCTACTATGTGATATTCATACAGACTGGCTGGTCTACTATTTACCAGGACACTGTTGTCTAACGAGCTGCTAGCTATCTGCTGCTCATTAGGGCTGAAGAAAAGCGAAGTTATTTCTTTGCGATGACCTTTCAACTGTTTCTCCAAAGTTGGCTCCAGGAAGGTACATTTCTCATCCATTTCAAATAAAGCCCGTGCAGCACGTTGTGTAGAATACGTTTTTTAAAATTAATTATTCCCCTTTGTATAATATATTTTACTAGAACCTATCAAAAAAAGTTTTTAGAAACTAATTTTTAAATTCGAAATTTCGAATTTTTATTTGACAGGCAGGATCACAACAAACAACTATCATTCATAGACAAAACATTATTTTTTTTCGTTTTCCTAAATTTGTACTCTGACTCTGTCGGAAAGTTTGCTTCCGACTGCAACAATGCAGTGTTGTTGGTATGCCCAATTATAGATTTGAATTATAACTTGATTGCATGATAAAAAATTACATTCAATTTGTGATATATAAGATTGCACTGAATAGACATTATTAATAATATTGTAATATTAATAATAATAACACTTCGAAATTAATTAAATAGCCGGAGCTTCATGACAGCAAATGCTTTGAGAATCTAGCAAAAGGAGACGTCAAACGTCAGAATCTGCAAACATAAACTGCCATTTTTGTATGGGGGACGAGGTAAACGGGGCGACAGCCGAAAGTATCCGAGATCTGTGAGGTAAACACGCATTGCACACGCGCCTTACAAAATCTTATTCATGTAAAGGAAAAATTCAAAAAACTCACTCGCCAGCACTTCCGTAACATCCTTTATCAATAGGTATCCTGTATGAATTTATTAATAGGTGACATTCATATGTATATATGTATAGGTATAGTATAATATATATTTGTAGGTATATATATTTTAGTTTCCTAATTTAATTTCTAAATATTATCTATAGCACGCTAACCATACTATACCACCATACAAGGGTTGGCTGGGAGAGAATGCCTAAAGGCATTAAGCCCGCCCATTGTGCAATGTAATTTTTATTTTTGTGCAATAAAGAATTTTAATAATAATAATTATAAAGTTTACATTGTAAACGCACACTATAATAATCTCGCACACCATCTTAAAATATGCACACAGCCTACAGATAATATCAAATACAGCCTAAGGTTTTATTTAACGTGAATTGCCAAGAAGGTTGTATGGCGAACAGAGTACGCCTTGCATTAACATATCCTTTGGCTAGATTCTAGAAGCAGTAAATGGGATTAGGGCAGCAATCACGCAGCAATCGTCTCTTCCCTTCACTAAACCATTGAACAGACATGTTCAATAAATTCATTCGTTCCTTTCATTTACCCACAGGTAAAATATAGAGAAATAAAAATCGTTCCAATTTCTAGCCAACACGAGGTATATTTTCAATGTTTTGAATAAAATTTTAGTATTTTTCGTACTACATTACCCTATATCAACGTAACGAGCATAGGAAAATATAATACATTCCATTTAAAGTGCTTATATCTAGCAAGAAATGGTTTAAATAAAGTAGTAGGTATGTTTCGGAAATTGTACGCCAGCACCGGGCGCACATCGTTTTTCTTTTATTTACATTTTTTGCAATGGTCCTTAAAGTGTTTATTTAACAATTTCTGTGTTTGTCCTTGCAGAATTTAATACAAAATATGAATTAAGTGGTGAAACTACATGAAGTTATTCTAATTTCTACTCGAGGTAAACAAAGAGAATTCTTGACATTTCATTGCATCATTTTGTGCACTTTGTTGCTGCTCTGTACTGTGTTTATTTTGTCCAGACCAGGAGTTCAGGATGAACGCCGGTGGAGAGATTCCAAACGAGGTTGCACTGCTGGCTGACGAGCTCAGCCGCGCTGTGGAGCTCACACATCTGCCGACAGTCTCACAGGAACAGCGGATTCAGGCCTACAATGTCTGCGAAAGGTATTAATCAAAACTATTAACTAGAAAATTATTAAAAAAAATTCGCAAACCCTACCATATCCAACATCTCACCTTGGTCACCAATATTTAACATTTAAGTTTGGAATAATTCTATTTACTTAATTTTTCTGAGGTTGGTACCATCTTACAGCCAACTTATTGTTACACACTTCTGCCCCTTTTTATTACGAAATTACTCCCCCAAATTGACAGAAAACGAGAGGAAATATGGGAAAAAAATACAAACATGAGTGATTTAAGAATGCACAGTCCAGGCCATAATCCAGAGTCCCCACTGTGAGGCACTGGATAGCTGATATTAAAACCAATTCCTTATCCAGTTCCTCAATAACTTTTTATTTGTTTTTGTGTGATCATTGTATATGTGCCATTAACCCATAGTTTATTACCCAGCAGTGAGTGACTCTGACATGGATTCATCAGGGTATTAAATTAGCTTGATGTTTATGATAACAGCTTCAAGGACCACTCTCCATGGTGTGCCCAAGCTGGACTGCTACTGGCCAGTGGAACCCAGTACTCACCAGTGGTCAAGCACTTTGGCCTCAAATTGATGGAGCATACAGTGCAGATCCGATGGCCTCACATAACGCAGGCTGAAAAGATATTTATCAAGGTAAAGAACGCTTTGCTTTTCTATTCACTTGTATATAAAAACCTATCCATAAACTTTTACCTCTATAACAAAGGGATCACTTCTAAGCAATTGTACCATTATGCATAATAATAATAAGCCATTTATTCCAAACTTTGGGTTTACACGTTTTTTGTAATGTTTTAATATAAATAAAGTATTAAAGGATGTCCCGCAGTTCGGTGTGCCTCTTGGCATAGGCCTCCTCCAGTGCTATCCAGCTGTAAGTTTTAGGTCATCCTCCCATCTTGTTTGTTGACGCCCTCTATTGCGTTTGCCGTCTCTGGGGAACCAATCAGTGACCCTTTTGCACCATATGTCTTGAGGATCTCGGATCATGTTCCGAGATTATACATAAATAGTTCTTATTATTATCAACCTGAGCTGTCCCATTGTAGGGCTAAAGCCTCCCCCCATTTTCGCCATAAATAGTTCTTAGATTGTTTTAATTTTATCATGTCCAAATCATGTTCCAATGTCCTTTTTTAGTATGACAAAGATTTATTCATTCAAAGTGTGATTTTACAGGAGAACTCAATGAAACTACTATATATGGGTGGCTGGGATACAGGTCACTTGAACAACGCCCTGGCGCGCGTTATTGTGGAGATGATAAAGAGAGAATGGCCGCAGCATTGGCCCACATTGTTATCGGAACTCAATGATGCTTGCTCCAATGGCCATATGCAAACTGAAATTGTACTGCATATATTCCTGCGATTGACTGAAGATGTGGCCACTTTGCAGGTTTGACAATGCTTTTGCTATTGATGGCAATAACTACACTAGTTGCTGATAACGGCTTGCTGTTTTATTCTTCTGGCATTGAGTTAAAAAGTAGCATGATTTTTTCTTTGCAGCTCATAAACTTCAGCTTCAGCAGTTTTTGCTGTGATTGAGGAACAAATATCCATCTATCACTCATCCATACAAGCTTTAGTTAAAACATAGAAAACACCCAGACTCAGAACAAACCTCGATGTTCATCACACAAATACTTGTCTTTAAACGGGAATCGAACCCACGACACCGGCAGCGTGGCAATTCAACACACTTGCCACTCGACCAAATGTGTCGTCAATAAATGGGATATCTGGATAATTTTATGGACAGATAATGAAGATATTGATTATAGTATTGCTAAAGATGTGGTATGGTTTAAAGAGTACTTGAAAACCTTTAAAAATGATTTCAAGATGTATTTATTCAGTACTATTGGTAATATCTAACAATAATAATAAATTTGACACGACAAATAAGTCGTGTGTGACCTTAACCTTCATAAATTGTTATGTACTGTTAGTGCATTTAAATCTATTAGTGCTTAGACTATATGATAATTAAAATATACATACATAGTTGCTTTTAAAATCCTTATAATTTCTATACCTCATGCATTGGGATAAAAGTAGCCTATGCCTATTATTATTATTTCTTTTCCAGGTCAATATTCAGCTTATTCGATTCAGTTCTTTAGGCATAATTGAGCAACAAATTTCTGTGTGTAATTTTTAATATAAGTGCAATGGGCTTATGTTAAAACTTGATCATCAAAATCCTTAATGATTAACTTCCTGCTGCCTGAGGCTTCGCCTGCGTGCTATCGGTATAAATAGTATGTCATTTCTTTGGTCTAAACTACTACATCTATGCCAAATTTCATCCTGTTTCTATTGGCTTGATTATTCCATAAATATCCGTTCGTCTGCCATCCATTTTTCGGACAAATACATATTATTAATATTAGGGCCCAATTATATTCAGCTCCGCCACCGCGCGGCCAGGCCCCTCTAACGACGATATTCAATAGCGGTGTGGCCGCCCGAAAAACACGCCAAACTCACAACATCGGCCGAACCACGCAGCCGCGCCGCTGAATATAATTAGACCCTTAATCTATTTATCAAATGTTCATACAGACATTGGAGCAGCAACAGCGGCGCAAAGACATATACCAGGCACTGACTGGCAACATGTCTGAGATCTTCGCGTTCTTCATGGGGCTCATCGAGATGCACGTGCGTGAATTCCGCGGGAAGACAGCGGCCGGGAACTACGCGCAGGCTGCGAGGCACGGGAGGGTGGTTCAGGTGAGACAGTCTCCCTCCACCTCTCTCTTTTATCTCTTCTTTTTATCGTGTCACTAGTTCTTTCGAACCAGTGCGGTTGAAGGATTTCAAGTGCGCCTCGAAGTGGCTCCTTTCGTGGACTTGACACATGTTTCGAACTTTTTAGATTCTATGACATGCCGGATTCCTCATGATGCTTTCCTTCACCGTTAAGGAAGCACGTTTTTAATGCACACATAAATTTTTCGAACAGATTAATCGAGAACTCGAGGCACCTCCCACGACATAATCGTGCTCACGTTCCGCAGGAAGAAAGAGGTTGCCAGAAACCTTGAATGATCACAAATTAGCGCTTACTTTAAACTTTAATGTTGTTCAACAGGCTGTACTACGAACACTGACTGAGTTCGTGGAATGGGTGTCTACAAACCACATCGTGATGAACAACGGCTATTTGCTGCAAATCCTATGCGTGCTACTACAGGACGACGTGTTTCAATTGCCGGCCGCGGAATGCCTACTGCAGGTCGTCAATAGAAAAGGATCGGTAAGTTTTTTGTATAATACCAGTCTAGACGAAGTCGCGAACTATGTTACGCAAAAGGAATTTGCGTAACATAGTTCGCGACGTTCGTGTCGTGACGTGACGCGTTCACTTTAGGGCTAACATGAACGATGCAATAAAGAAATCTCGTGTATCTTGCGAAAAATGAGAGGGTTGCATGTGAAAGGAGCGAGGCAACAGATTCACGAGATAAGACTGACGTTATGTATGATTACTGTATCATCGGCTCTGCTATAATAATAATCCATGCTAGGTGATTTTTATTTTATTTATTTAAGCGCACAAAACACATCACAATCACATATAAAATTGAGATTTATTGCGTTGATATTTTTATTTTTATACGTTAACAAGTAGAGAGCTAAGCGCAGCGCCATTCTGATGGTAAGAGATCAAGCCTGCCCATAACTATAACAGTGCTACACAGGTCTTTTTAGTGCACGTTTTAGTCTCTTCGAGGCGTACTTGAACTCCTTTCACCAAACTGGCTCGAAAGAACTAGTGACACGATAATAAGGGCTTTGATTCCCATAGGCCGATGCAACACTACTATAGCGCTCGTCCATCTTGAGACATTTTGATGGTCAGTATCGAAAGTCCAGTAATATCAGCCAGTTACAGAACCCTTCCAACCGGAACACAGTAATGTTAACACATTACTGCTTTACGGCAGAATATCTGAAAATGTGTTGGTACCCACCCACCAAGGCGGTACCCTGCAGCGGACGCCTTCCAACGTTACTTATATGTTTATAATTGGATCTTTCAAGTAAACGCAAGGCTTCAGTATTCTCCATTCTTTCAGACGAAGGAGAAAAAGCCGCTAATGATGTTGTTCAGTGAAGCGGCGATCACGTGTGTGCGAGACGCCACGCGAGCTAGCATAAACGCTGTCGACGAAGCACACTATTTGTTCCTGAAAAAGCTCTCACAGGTTCGTTCTTTCACAAACTTTTTCCTGTTTATGTACACGAATATATTTTGAATGTTTTTGAATTTGTTTAATTACTAGTCGCTGCCCGTGGCTTTGTCTGCGTGGGATTGGGATGAAGTAGCCAATGTGTTTTTCGCTAGCTAATGATTGAAGAACGTCCATCCTCAGAAACTTTCACCGGACATCGTGATAATAGTAGGAAGTTGACCATAAAAATAGGGTCATTTCCGATCGGGGAAAAAAGTCCCACTCGTTCACAGTGTTGGCGAACGCGCATTTTTATTTCCCGATCGTACACACTTAGTACTAGAGTCAATATTTAACATTTCGTCAAGTATTGTAAAAACGGTAGTTTATAAAAAAAAAAAAACTCAGATTGGGCCAATTGGAAATTATATTCGCTTATGCTCAGCTGGTTTATCGACTATTTTAACATTCAAAATAAGAAAGACTCTCCACAAACACTTCAGCATTACCTTGTGAACAATTATCGAGACGACAATTAATAAACTGAACATTATTATAATAAACCCTAACAATTGTCAGGTCCTCCTCGGGTTAGCGCAGTTGCTAACGTCAATGTGGAGTCACGCCACCGCCGTGGACTCGTGGTTCCCGCTGCTGTTGGAGACTATGCTGCTGCTCAGCGCGCACCCGTCGCTGACGCTCGCGCATGCAGCTAACTCTGTCTGGCTCGCGTTCCTCAAGCACGAGCAAGCGAGCAAACTGCCCGCTGTACTCGCCGTCTTGCCGCAGTGGCTGCAGGCTTCAGCCCCCAAAATACTCAAGGTATAGTGCCTAAATATCTACTACTGTGCACTGCTTCCAGCTGACTGATAAAGGTTTTCGAACTTTTTGGGTTTTATGCCATGCCGATTTTCTCATGATGTTTTCCTTCACCGTTTAGCAGGTATTTTATTTACAACTATTGTTACAACACGGCTATAAGCTGCTCACTTTGATAAAGAATACCTTCCGATCCTTTAGAGGTCTTCTTGTGTTTTTTTTACGACGTTGACGTTATGAGACAAGATTATAGAGATGATTGTGCATAACCAGCTTTATTAAAGACAGCGATGTCTGGTATTTCTTTGGATTACGCGATTTACTTATATATGTAAACATTCTAAAACTTGAAACTATGAGCCATACACAAGTGCTTGCTAACAAATCTTAACTTTTCCTATTTACAATCTATGTGGCGCAGCCGGTGGGATATTTGATGCTGCGTGTGTCTTAGGAATATGAGTTGTAGACTCTGAACGGTCTGTAATCTGTATTTGTTTTTGTTGTTTAGTGATAGGAAGTTGTGTTATTGACAGGTAAATTACCCCGCGTCGCGAGTGAGCGGCGTGCACAGCGCACTTGCATACGCGTGTATGGACTACGACAGTGAACAGGAATTCGCCATATTCTTCAGCCGCTGTCGGACTGAAATATTAGATAGTTTTAGGTAAGTTTTAGAAACATTTTGATTGGGCGAGTGGCAAGTGTGTGTTGAACTGCTACGCCGGGTGTCGCGGGTTCGATTCCCGCTCTAGGACAAACATTTGTGTGATGAACTTCGGTGTTTGTCCTGAATCTGGGTGGTTTCTATGTATTCTATGTATGTATGTATTTACAAAAAAAAAGTATAAAAGTTTTGTATCAGTTATCTGGTTCCCATAGTACAAGCTCTGCTTAGTTAGATGGGGCTAGATGGCGTTCTGTAAAATGTCCAAATCAAATCAAATCACGTTGCCTTAACGATATCGTCCGACCATAGGGCTGGAGGTCTGCCCCGAGGTCGCCGCATGTCCCTCGGCCTCCACTCTGTGAGTGCTTTGGTCCACCGATGGTCATCCCGCCTGGCCAAGTGTCCTGCCCATTTCCACTTGAGCATCGCAATCCGTTTACCCACAGTGAAGTGTCATAGAATAAGATTTAAGTGTCATAAATCCAAAATGGCGCCAGTAATTCCGCGAATGGTTGCTCAGTTTGTATAAAGTTGAAGCTTGTTACAGGAATTGTATGACAGCAGCTCCGTTGGTGACGTGGGCGTACGTGGAGCAGTGGACGAGCGCGGCGCTGGACAAGGTGGGCGCGTGTCCGCCGCATGTAGAACTGCACGACCCGCTCTACGTTGAATGGGAAGCTCTCTCGCAGGTACGTCCAGTTCATTGTATGACGAAGGCGTACTTAGAGTAGTTAAACATCTTATATAAAAAAAAACTTTATTGTAAAAACATGTAACAATGTACAACAAGGGTTTTTAAAAAAGGCGGTCTTATCCTCTAATCCAATTCCATACAAAATGTTTCGGACAAATACTTAAAAAGTACGCCGTATTATAGTAATTTCTTCACACTATTCGTTTTGTCCATGTTTTTTGATTTCGTCAACAAAAAAAGTAAACGTTTCATACTTCAATTTCGATTTTATATGTGTCTTTAAATTAACCCTACTAACTGAAATATATAATACGGCGTACTTTTTGAGTATTTGTCCGTAACATTTTGTACGGAAACTTGCTTTGAGGATTCCCCTTAATGAATATAAATGAGCGTGATATATTAAGGGGCATCCTCAAATCCGAATTCCATACAAAAATGTTTTGGACAAATACTCAAAAAGTACGCCGTATTATAGTAATTTCTACACACTATTCGTTTCCTCTATATTTTTTGATTTCGTGAACAAAAAAAGTGAAAGGTTTCATACTTTAATTTAGATTTTATACGATACGATACGATAAAATTAACCCTACTAACTTAAAAAACACGTATAAAATCCCTTAAGTTGCTACTCGCAGTTTCGTCCGCTAGGTATCTGGATAAAAAGTAACTTATGTCCTATTCCATCTCATAAACTAGATCAGTGCCAAATTAAGGCACAATTGGTTCAATATATGAGCGTCAATTTTTTTTTCTAATTTAGGTAAGGTGTTAGAAATGGTCTGCACTAAATGACGTCCCGCTATGGGGTGTATTAATTGACCCCTTGTTAGCCTAACTTTACCCCAGCCAGTCCAGCTCCCCAAAATAGCGGAGCAAAACCCTGAGCGTGTTCCAGTTTCCTAGTAGGGACAACAGCTGTTCTGGTTTCTTGCATAGCTGTGATATGCACCATCACGCGTTCCACGGTATCCTCCTCAGTTTATGGGCGTAATTAAGGAACAAACATCTATCCATCAATCTGTCCTCACAAACCTGCGCCTTTATGATTTAAGTCAACTAAACTCTTCATAGATCTAATCCTTCTTTTGAATTAATGAGAAGTCTTTATTGTACCAATGAACTTATTTACAGATACAAGTTATGGAGCATGTACAATGTGAGCCGCCTTATCGCTAAGCAGCGATATCTTCCAGGCAACCTTAAGATGTAGAGTGGGACTAAAATATGAACCGTTGGTCACTTTTGTTGCAGGTTCTAGATGTTGTCCTATCACGGTTGGTGCAAGCGGAGCCGCGGCCGAACGTAGTGGAAGGGCTCCAGCTGCTGCGGCGCTGCGTCGCGAGCAACCCGCCGGCGCCGCCAGTGCTCTCTTTGCTACTCTCTTTCATATCGGCTCTGTTCGTGTTCCTCAGCTGTGCCAATAGCCAGCTAGCTGGTAAGAATTTCATTGATTTTTTTGCCAACATGTGAGTACACTTTGGTTCAGATCTTACTGTAACTAAATGGGGGTTAAACTTAATGGTAGATATCACATGACCTTGCAAAGGCACTGCGAATTATTGAGTACAAAGAGACTGCAAATTACTGAGTACACGCAAGTGGTGAGTAACTTTTATCGCGCGTATTATGATCTAGTAAAAATAATGGCAAACTTCTGGCTTTGTACAGTGAGCATAGCAATTAGTAAAATCGGCGTATTAATATGCTGTGTCTGACTATCTAGACTATTGACTATCTATCTATACTGTCTACATAGTCTGTGATCGGTTCGTTGGTTGATAGTGTCAGAACTGACGCGGGCGCGTAAGCACGACAATGCTTGTACGAGCGGCCCGACGCGCGTTCACACGCTTCAAGAAACAAAACACGTGCGCCGAAAACGCTAGTCTGGAATAGCTCTTAATAAAAAGTGTGTCAAAGGGTCATTTTGACCTGACTGCAAAGTTGTTTTGGCTTTTGTTTATAGACAAGTTTACAGTCACGTTTGTTCCCAGGTCCGGGCGTAGGCGCGGCGGGCGCGGAGCTCCTACCGCGGGTATTGGACAAGATATTCGCCGCGTTCGTGTATGACGGAGACAGGAGCTCGCGCGCCGTCAAGAACGTGAGACGCCACGCGGCCGGGCTGCTCGTCAAACTGGCATCTAAGGTAAACAAGCATTTATTTATGGTTTAGTGTATTTTGTTAAAGTCCTGTATAGCACTGACGTTGGCAGGCATGGCTTGTAATATGAAAACAGCGTTTTGCTCGTCTCGTCACATTTTACCACGTTTTTAGGTCACTTTTTTGTTTGTTTGTCTGTCTATTGATCCGGATGGAATCTTGTAACTCAAGTTTCGAGAAGTTCCTGATTAGCTTTCAGGGTAGCTCACAATGGCAATGCATTCTAAAACTATATCTCGTGAAGAAGCGAGATAGAATAAAAACCTAGATTTTTAAATTTAAAAACTGAATGAACTAAATGTTTGCATAATCAGTCTACATTGCTGGCGTTGCTAGAAAACAGGCTTTATCAGCAAACCGAATGTGGATTACCCAATGTAACAGTCACATATGTTTTCTTTCGAATTTCTCGCTCATACAGGGTGTGGCTTCTGATCAGTCCTGAAGTCCCCCACTCGCAGCTGAAGGATTATCTACTCATTACGCCACACCCTGTATCCTGTAAATAAGCTATTTTTGTGACCAGACCCAATATATAAAATATTATTTGGTTATTCATTTCAGTATCCTCTTCTACTACTACCCGTGTTCGGTCGCATCCACGAGCTATCCCGCGCGGTGGTGGCGCGGCCCGACACCAGCGCGATGGAGAGCGTCACGCTGCAAGAGGCGCTGCTACTCGTCTCCAACCACTTCTGCTGCTACCAGCGACAGAGCGCACTCGTACAGGAGGTACTTACATTACTACTGCTGCTACTATCGCCTTCCCCGATCCTCTCACAGACTCCATTTGACCAGTAGATATGTTGGCAGGCATTTTGTATCGCTCGCTGTTTTTGCAATAAGCCGAAAGCAAATTGTAAATTGCCTCGGAATTTTATGATATGCCATAACATTGATGGACTATTCAAACGCCGTTTGTGAATTGACTTAAAAACACTAAGGTGTCCATGGAATTTGGTGAATTTGGACACGACCGTCGAGAAAAAGGTTAGAATGATTAAAATTTCGATTCCAGATAAAAGTTGGGTGACTATAGGTAATTAGGTTTTTTTTTTGTGCACCTACACAGCACAGACTAATGACAAAAAATTATCATAGGTAGTACATACTACTTTTTGTATGATGGTCACCCTAACATTTCAAATTGAACGAGTTGTCAATTTGCGCCATAGCTGGTAGAATTAATGAGAAAAAGCGCCTTGAGACAGACCGGCAGAGACCAGCAGTGGACTGTGTGTGTGATGGCAGAACTATAAATATCAGTATACCACGTGTTTTGTATTAGGTGCTAGGTGAATGCGGTTCGGTGTGGGCGCGGCTGCGGCCGTCTCTATCGAGCGGCGCCGCGCTGGCTCGGCTCGTGGGACTGGACGCGCCGCCGACCGACGCCGAGGACGCGCCGCGGAGTGACCGACGCGCACTCATGCACGCTCTCACGCTCACTCTCGGCGTCGTCAAGCGGACAGCCGTGCCTGCAGACCCCGACAAGTCAGTATAAGAACTTTTTTTTATGTTAACAAGTGGCGAGACTGATTAGGCGCTTTCCTGATAGTAAAAGATCACGCCTGCCCACAACCATAACAGTGCTACACAGGGCTTTGATTCCCATAGGACGTGCAAAACTGCTATATAGTGCTCATCCGCCTTTTGATGGTCAGTCGCGAAAGCCAAATAATTTCACTAGCTACACAGTGGTTTTAGGGTAATAATTTACACTATAGAGTGAAAAATAAGTGTTAAGATGAGTTCGGCTGTCTCTCCACATGGAGAGACACTAAACTAACTACTAAAACGCAATTCATGGGTCAAATTGGTTCTGCAAATCTTTGTCCCGTGGTTCGCCAGAGGACAAGTTGTTTGTCGCTTATTATATCAGAGATTATGTCTACCCATGACCAGCTTAATCCGTTTCATAAGCCCTGCTTAGTTTGGGACTAAATGGTGATGTTTCGTAAAATATCCCAAGTTTATTATTGAATCCAGGGCATCACGCGGCGGCTTCGGCGGCGGCGTCACCCCCTCCGGCAACCCGATCTGGCGCAACCCGTGCAGCGCGCACGTGCTGCCGCTGCTCCCGTGCGTGCTGGAGCTGGGGCGCGCGCTGCACGAGCTGCACGCGGGCGACGCGTGCGTGCGCCGGCACGCGGGCCACGCGCGCGCGCTGCACCCGCCCGCCGCCGAGAGGCGCAACCTGCTCGGGCTGCGAGACCACGACGCGGGCACCGGCGCGGGACCCCGCCCCGAGGATCGCATGCAGACGTTCCTACACACGCTGCACGATAATGTAAGCTGCTCTCAGATATACACCATCAATTTTTAATTACCAAAAAAATTTAATGGGCAATGCAGACGGGGTACTACGTTGCATCTGTGAAGTCAGAATTTTGGATTTCTACAAAATGACAGAGTGACTGCGGGGCGAGTGCGGCGCCCGAGCCGAGGTTTTGCGGGCTGGCTCGAGCTAGGTACCCGGGTTTGCCAAACGATGAACAAAACTTAAATCTATTAAAAACAAAAATTCGACTTAATTTTTTAAAGTTTTTTTTTCCGTATATGTTTCAGTAACAGCAACTGTCTATGCGTATTTTTTTATGGTGATTAAAATTTGACAGTGTATATATAGCCTTTCGTGAGAATTCAACATGTGAGGACAACGTCCTAGTATAAAATGCAACGTTTTGTCCGAGATTCACGAGGCTAGCTTTTTAAGCCAGGATAGCAAACAAATGATAGTTAGCTGGCAAGCCAGCAGCTCGAGCTTCATGTAAATAGAACTTGCTTTATTTCCAGGCTAGTTCGCATAGCCTATGTTCAAACTCGCCAAGATACGTCGGTTGTATTGTACATGAACCCAGAGCTACTAGCTTGCTAGCTTATTATGCTAGCTTGCTATCCTGGCTTGAAAAACAAGCCTCGTGAATCTCGAGCATTATGAGCCCGCTCAAAATTATATTAGTGGGTCTTCGACATTTCTTTTTTTATGGGATTCTTTTTGATATGCATTGAGTGCTAAACGGCTCGATGGATTTTGTCAAATAATTTATCATTGGATTTGTCTAGATCATAGGAGTGTTATTAGCATCACTTATAATATGGCGGCAGTACGTACTTATAATATTGCAGTCAGGTTTTCAATTTTATAAACTGGTCGCTTATTGCAGGTGTGTCTAGTAGTAGGCGCCGCGGCGATGTCGCTGGGCCGCGAGTTCTTCGCCGTGCCGGGCTTGGCGGAGTACATTGCGCGCTCGCTGCTCGCCACGCCGCAGCTGCCGGACCATTGGCTGCGACCGTTGGTGCGCAACACGCTGCGGCCGCTAATGTTGCACTGTCCGCCGGCGCATTACAACGACGTCGCTCTGCCTCTTTTAGCTCACGTCGCGCCGTTCAGTGAGTACCCAACTAGTTGGCAGTAAGGATGGAAGGTATACCGAGTAACCTGTTATTTATCATGGTATGAAACTGATCACACATAACACTTGTTACATTCTGAGATCAAATCTGTTACAAAATCACCGGTGAGATCCAACCGGTGCGCTCCGGCAGGCGATTTGGTACGCCATGTCATGATATTTGTCACCATTCACAATTTCATTTGTATCGTATCGTAAAATAAATTGCATTTGTGTCCACACGGAAGGGTAATTTTTTTTTTATTTAGCAATAAAAATCAGCTTCTTTATAAATACCCTATAAATGATATATAGTATGCGCCATTCAGACACTTTTTACCGTCTACCTTTAAACCAAAGTTTAGTATTTTCGATAATACAGCTTATCTAAGTTAAATAAGCATGACATTAGTTGTACTATCCAACAATAGTCTTACTAATACATTGATTGCTATATTTAAAAATAATACTACAATGCGATCATTCATATCACAGTACCAGGCGTTGCCGCGGCTTTTATTATATATTTTGTTCCAGTGGTCACGCATTTGACGCAACGGTGGGAATACATCACGTCACTGTACGAGGCAGGCAAATTAGAAGAGGAAGTAGGCAGCGAGTCACAAGAGGTTTTAGAAGATATACTAGTCCGTAATCTCACAAGAGAGTACCTTGAAGTACTAAAGGTAATTTTTATTTTACTGGTACTAAGTGCAGTTGAATTGCAACTGTCGAAATGTACTTAGGTTAGGTACCTGCACTGCAACTAATCAAATTGCAAACCTTTAAGTCCATGTTATTGTACCATTGAACAAAAATAAAATAAAATAAAAAATAAATGCTATACTTGCATCTGGATTTCTTCCAGCGACTTCTAAGGCGCGCAATCTTGTGTTTAGTACATTACCCTCAGAGGGCGGTCGAAAGAATTCAACCTGTATACTAGTAGTCCGTGGCATTATTAATTGAGCCAACCGTGATTTACTTTGTTATAGGCATCGCTAGTAGAAGGCGGGCCGAGTCCGGAAATCAATACCGGCGATATGGAGGAAGACACGCCCCCCGGAAACGGAAACAACGCCAATGCGCGCCAACCTGATACCGTCTCCGAATTAGGTATGTGCAATAACTACATTTTTTTATATTTAAACAAGTGTCTAGACTAGCTAGATTACTTGTAGCGGTAAAAATATTCCACCCGTATTAAAATGTTAAAATTTTGGGGATATATCCACATCACCAGTCTGGAATCCACATTATGTTACTTACGATCATGCAATAGAGTCCATACAAAGAAAATTTGTTAAGCATTTAAATTACCGTAAAAAAATCATCCATGCTGACTACCTCGCGTCATGTCAAGACCTTGGACTTGCGTCACTTAGACACAGAAGGATTTTGCATGATATGTAATTTGCTTTATGATGTGTGTTCTGGAGCCTTGGACTGCACAGATTTACTCAATAAGATACTTTGTCTGCGAGCTCCAAATAGACGAACGAGGCACACTCAGTTATTTTATGTTCCAACTCACATCACAAGCTACTCCGCTGATAGTGTGACGAGTCGGCTTCCTCGCACGTACAATAAAACATTTCATGACCTGGATCTGTTTTGCTTATCTAAAAATGTTTTCAAATCTAAGGTTCTTACTCACTTAAAGGATCTTCAAAAGCTACAAAAGAAATAATCTCACTTTTCCATAATCCCGAACATATAAGTTTTAAAATAAAATGACCATCATGTAAACCGCACCTAATGACAAGTTTGTTTTTCGAGCGCATACTTCATGTTGCAAGCGTTGCAGGTTAGGTAGGCACCTACTTATTAAGACTTCGCACAACACACACACACACACACACACACACACACACACACACATCACATTCACACTCCACACACACCACTGACAAACACAATGCGATTATTTGTTTGTAATTTGTAATTTACTGCTGTAAGAGTTACTAATTAACTACCCAGACTTACCTACCTATAATTCTTATATATTTACAGTAATCAAAATGTAGACTCAATTTGGTTTAAGAATAGTATATATTTCATAGCTTATATAAGAAAAAAATGTAACTGTGAGTCCAATGTTAAATAAATAAAATAAAATAAATCACGCTGAAATTCAAACTTAAAAATTACATAAAAATTCAAACTTAAAAAAAATAAATACTGAACTGGCTGGGCTGGAATATGGTTATATATACTTTATATGAGCTGTAGCTAGAAAGAGATGTCATGGCATATGCTTCAATTCTTTAATACCGAATTCTAAAATATTATGAGTACTTGCTGGTGCCCGCGACTTCGTCTCCGCAGGTATCTTTCTAAATTGTAGCCTATGTGTTATTCTGATTTATAAGGTATATTATTGTAAAGTTTCGTTAAAATCCATTCAGTAGTTTTTACGTGAAAGAGTAACAAACATCCATCCATACTTACAAACATTCGCGTTTATAATATTAGTAGGATTATGTAGGACTAAAGGACATGAGTAGATTGCTTTTTATAACGATACCATGCGGGCCAAGCCACGGGTCGTAGCTAGTATTAAATAACCATAGTCCAATTCCATAGTGAGTATTATTTCAGGTCAGTTAGTAATGAGCGATACGCGCGCCGGGCCCGCGGTTCTCCACGGCGTTTTGTTAGCGCTTACTTGGGCAGACTCCACCTCGTCTCTCCGCGCGTGCTCGCTAGCCTTGCCCGCGGTGAAGGCAGCGCTGACCGCAGGCCGGTTCTCTGCGGCTGAAGCGGGCGCGGCGCTGGCTGCAGCGCTGAGTGCGCTGCGCACGCACGGACAACACGACGCCAACCAAGCCGCGCTATTGGCTCTCGGAGTACAGGTGTGTATGATGGTGCTAGAACTTCCAGCGCTGAAGGCAGCGCTGACCGCGGGCTGGTACTAAGCGAATTCAGCGTTGGCTACAGGGCTGAACAAGGACAACTCGATGCTAATCAATACGTCCTATCGGCTCTCAGGGTACAGTTGTGTTGTGTCGCTTGCCGCGATTTGATTAAATATACATGAAAATACATATTTTTTCTTTGTCAGCTAGCTATCATGCGCGATATACTGGTGTGGTTGAACGATCGACACTATGCGAAGTCGGTAAACGCTGTCTCGGCTTCCTTGCAAACTCTAAGTACGCCTAAACGTGTCACCAGTGGCGGCTACGCGCTACAGAAACATAATGTATTAAAGCTGATGAACGCCGGCAACCGGTAGCTGTAGTCGGCTCCCCTTTTGCGGGTGCACTAAAAATTAGTAGAATACCTCATTGTCGCCTCTACGGCAAAGAGGTTTGGCACGCATCATATTCTATGTTTCATATAGCAGTTCTTTGTTTAATCCTACCTTCATTCTCTCAGATGTACGAGCTATTGCGGCCGGCGTTCCCGAGCATCGTGGGCGTGCTTCGCAGCATCCCAGACGCGGATCCACATGATTTGCAGCGATTAGATGACAAGCTCAGCGCAGCCGCCGCCAAACCTAGCAAGATAGACAAAGCCAAACGCGATCTCTTCAAGAAAGTTACATCCTGTGTGAGTTATATTTTTCTTGTTGACAGAACAAAGTGAAGGTCATTACTAGCCTCTGTTCTATATGGTATGTATGTATAGGTCACATACTAGTGTATGTATGTATGTTTGTCCGATGATAGCTCTTGAACAATGGATGATCTATGTGTGCATTAAAACACGTGCTTAACGGTGAAGGAATAAATCGTGAGGAAACCGGCATGTCATAAAACCAAAATCGAAAAACATGTCTTAAGTGCACAAAAGGAGCCTCTTCAAGGCGCACTTGAAATCCTTTCACCACACTGGTTTGAAAGAACGATAATGACACTATAAGAAGAAGACCCTAACCTTATTTATTTCACAGTTGATAGGTCGCGACGTAGGCCAGCTATTCAAGAAAGAATGACTGTTCAAAAAAATCTATGTGTGCATTAAAACACGTGCTTAACGGTGAAGGAAAACATCGTGAGAAAACCGGCATATCATAAAACCATAAAAGTTCGAAAAACATGTCTTAAGTGCACGAAAGGAGCCTCTTCGCGGCGCACTTTAAATCCTTTCACCACACTGGTTCGAAAGAACGATAATGACACTATTAGACGAAGACCCTAACCTTATTTATTTCACAGTTGATCGGCCGCGACGTTGGCCAGCTATTCAAGAAAGAAGTATTCATTCTCGACCTGCCATCCATGCACGTGCCCAAGCCGAAGCCCCCAAGCGCGGTGGACGCCCCGGGCGGCGCCGGCATAGACAAACTGTTCGCTCCCACGCCTACGTAGCAGCGCCGCGCTGCTTAGGGCCTGATTACATTCAGCGGTGCGGTCGCGCGGACAGTCCGCTCTTTAAGGGTTCGCCAAACAGAACACGTACTTACACCGCATCAGGGCGCTATGACGGTATTCAAGGTACTGTCACACCGAGCGCCGGCGCTAGCAGTACGCAACGTTCTGTCGCGGCGTCAGCACTGTGTGACAGGTTCTTAATATATATACAACACAATGCAGCGTTATAGCTCAACGTAACGTTATGCCTTGACGCGCGCTGAGAACGCTTTCTGTTTGACGAAGCCTTTAGAGAATATTCAATAGTCTTGGTGTAGCGACACATCTGCGGAACGTACGGCGCCGATGTGTAGCACTGTTCTGGTTATGGGCATGCGTGATCTGTTATTATCAGGAGAGCGCCTAGTTCATCTCGTCACTCGTTTTTATAAAACTGTAATGCACTTATAACTGATGGCTGATGACTGTCGCTGTGTGCACATTCGATAAAAAAAAAATATTCGCTTTTCAGCTGTTTGAAAATTGTTTTTATCTGATTACAAAATCTCTAACCTATTCAATGTGATAAGAAATCAAGTGGAGTTAGGTTTGTAATAGAGTGGAATAGAGGTAGGTAGGTACCATCTAACTTCCTGTCATACGGAATATTATAACCGGAACTTCAGTCGCTGAACTTTCGGCGGCGAACCTTCGGCAGATGTGTCGCTACACTTATATGCAACGAAGTATATAAACGGCTGACAAGAGCGGCATGGCCGCGCGACCGCGCCGCAGAATTTAATTAGGCCCTTAGTAAGGCCACATTGGGGCGGCGCGTCTTGTGTCTGCGATGAGCGGGAAAAACAATACGATACGAGCAATGTGTAAGAATTAGTGTGTTCCGGTTGGAAGGGTACAGTACTCTTCCAACCGGAACACAGTAATGCTCACAAATTTTTGCTTTGCACACTGACGATCACAATGTCTCATGTTGGACGAGCGCTATAGCACTAACGCCCTGTTATGGTTATGGGCAGGCGTGATCTTTTACCAGCAGAAGAGCGTCTAGTTAGTCTAACCACTTGTAAAGAAAAAACCAGTCTTAATGCGCCGGCCGTACTATAACAAAGTCAAATTGCTGCAGCAGCAAACGCAGCGTCTTCGCTCTTTGTTTTCTCGCTCATCGCAAACGGAAGACTTTCAGCACCGCGGGCGTGGCCTTCGATTTAGCTCTGTCTGTTACACTGCTCATTTTCAAACCGACGGATTTTTAACCTCCGATTTTAAATTATGGATTAAGTATTTGTTTATGATTATTATTATAATTATTCAGCATTCTTTTAATCCATTCGAATGATGTTTGTGAAATGTAAATAACATGATGAAACATACATGTTTATAAATTATAATATAGCTGTGTAATGTTAATGTTAGGGTTTGTGCATATAAGAATATACGCGCACAGCTAAGGATTTGAATAATGAATTTTGATAATAATGATCGTATAATAGCCGGGTTATTATGATATGCTTCATATTTTGTATCTGTAGGTACATTTTACTATAGGATAGACGAGTTCTAAATATGGGGAATTGTATGATAAAATTGTTCGCGTGATATAGGTAATAAGTTGGGAAGTAATCTACATAAGGCTAGTACAGGTATAAACCAACAGTTATTGAATTATTACGAAAGATCTTAAAATTTCTGTTCGCTTTGTTGTATGCCCAAGTTCTACTTAAAATAATGAAAATAAAAAATAAAAAAAACGTTTCCGCGTATCATAAACATACATAAAAAAATATGAAATGAACCGATAACCCATGAAACTTCTGAGTTGTGTCATATTGTAGGTATTTATTTTATATATGTATGAAAGGAAGTGTTTTCTACATTTATGTATTGCTGTGTGATGTATGTATGTCTTGTGTTCTTGTAATTAGCATTTATACATATTATGTATAAAAATGCGTGATATAAAGTAGGTAAATGGAGTCGCTAGCATATCATGGCAGGTTAAATCTTATAATTTTCTTGGGAGTCTTTCGTTAATTTTATTTCCAATGTAATAGTAAAAAATTAGTCGATTTGAAAATGATCGGCTTAGCGATTTTTATTTATAAATTGTTAACAATATTATTACTATATTTATAATAAAATAAAACAATATGAAATTCAACTATGTAACCTGTTTCATTTTTAAATTATTTGAGCATTTCAACTTTGTGAGTGTCAACAGTCCTATAGATTGTCCTTGAAAAGAAAGAATAAATATACTATATTTATTTAGTTTTTGCATGTAAAGTAAATATTTGTAGCACTGTGACATCATTTGGAAAATTTTGGCCACATGCACAGAGGTTCAGGTGATAGTAACCTCAATGTATCAGGATATTAAAAGAAGTAGCCAATATTCTTTTAGCTCATAACCTACACCCACACCAAATTGCCAATTCAGTAAGTGGTTTTGCCGTGATTGATGAGCAAACATCAATCTTACTATCCATCGTCAAACTTTTGCCTATAGAACATCTCCAGCTGAAACACGAGTAATAAAAAAAATCGCGTCATCAATAAATATCTATTTGTAAAAAGGAAGTTTCACTTCTTAACGATTATTGTACTCTTATATTTCACTTCTCGTATGTGTACACCATCTGTGAGCCTAGCTCTACGTTAGTTCCATTGTTGACGAGCGCTACTTTGTTAGCTTTGATGTCAACTCTCATCACCGCTGAGTTGTCGAGAAGAACGCACTTCGCTACGTGGTCACCTGGAGTGGGGATTTTGCGGGGCCCCAGAGTGGGGTCGGTGTACCGCCATAGTTTCAGGCAGCTGACATCTGTAATAAAAGCTTGTTTTAAAAACAGAAAACTTGCTTGCAGAAATAAATACTGCCGCCCTCTACCAGACGGAACAAGATAAATGAATAGACATTTTATTGTTCGCCATAAAAATAAAATTAAATAAAGAAGGAAACATAATACATATGTACAAAGGGCGGTTTTATAGGTATGAAGCTATTTCTTCCAGACAACCTTAATAAATTGATGTACGTGGAGACCATTTCAGTTTCATTCTTCTGCTATTATAATCATTATTTTGAATACAAATGTGTATCAAAACAAAACGATTGTATTTCTGCTTTGAAAAACTTTAACCAACTAACTTTTGATCGCCTTGACTTCCATATTTCTCTTCAACTTCTCCACAGTGTCTCCATCCGGAAGTGTGAGCGAGACGAACAATTATATCAACCAACCTTTGATCGCCTTGACTTCCTTCGCAATCTTCGCCTTCACCTTCTCCACGGTGTCACCATCAGCGAGTGTGAGCGAGACGGTGAACAGTCCGCTGCGAGCCGTGGGGTTGACAACGTTCACTTCTACCCCCGGCTCAGCGCTGAATGTGACGTGCGGCTGGCCCGGGGCGCAGTCTTCACGCGTCTTCTCGGGGGCGGACGGGTCGTCTGTGTATCTCACTTCTATTGTGTCAAGCTGTAGAAATAAATACATATGATTGTTTTATATTTTAGACATTTTACACAATGCCATCTAGCCCCAAACTAAGCAGAGCTTTTTTTTGTAAATGCAGATAGAAAACAGAGAAACACCGATGTACAGACAGCGTCATAGATAAGTAACCCCCTTGCATTATAATACCCAGCTTCAGATCCCTTTAAATCACCGTCGCGATGAATATTGAAGTTTTGCCTTTTAAAAATAGATTATATTTGTATAACCTAAAAACCTAGAGTAAGCCTAGAACTAATTTTAATTATTACATTTTATTTAAAGGATTTATAGCTGGATGTCTTGTGCAAGGAGGATACTTATCTCTGACGCTGTCTGTACATAACCAAGTGCTTGTATGTATTTACTACTCGGGCGAATGAACCTGACACCTGGCTGGCACGTGGCTCGGAACTTGATGCTTCCCCCGCTTCCCCGCGCGGCCTCCGTGTTTTTTCTTCCTCTAATTGCGAAGCCTTATCATTACCAAGTATAACAGGAACTCTTCTCTATCAAGATTATCCAATTCCACGCTGTACTTTGCACTAACGACATTCGAGCCAGGTGTCATGTTTATTCGCCCGAGTAGTATGTATGTATGGTAACTAACGTAGTAGATTTAGGTGTAATAACAACAATTTTGGTGTACAACCGAAATAAAATAATTTGAATTTACAAAAAAATATATATTGTACCTATTCTTAAAAGCCACTTTCTCTATCTACAATATACATAGTAATAAACCTGTAAAAGTATCTTTCAGTGTTTACTTATCTAGTTTTTTTTAATACTCACGTCTAAAGTGTTGAGTAGATACTGCTTGTTATCGGTGAGTACGGCCGCCTCGTCGAACAGCAGCCCCACAGACAAGGCCTCGGCCCCGACGCGCTCCATGTTGTCTCTGGTCGCTTGCACGAATGGCATCACTCGTTTCATGTATTTCTTGAGTGCGTCAATTTGTCCCAGTTTGGCGGATATCGTTTTGTTGTCAGGGAGGCCTGTAGGCTATAAAAAAAAAATGTGTTCAGTTTTTTGGCTGAGTGGCAGGTGCCTCGACTTTCAATCCGAAGGTCGTGGGTTCGAATCCGGTCGTACACCAATGGATTTATCATGTTCATGAAATCTATGCAACACTTAAATTTGGTATGATTATATATTATATATTACCTACTTAATTTTTCTGAGGTGTTACTATCTGACGGCCGACTTCCTGTTGCACACTTCCGTCCCATTTACACGAAATTACTCCCACGAATTGATAGAAAGCGAGAGGAAAGATGTCACACATCAAAACTAAAAAGACAATTCCGTGTTTGTAACAAAACAGCTTACCCCATTCATTTCTCTCAGCGTAGTGAGAATAACATGTTGCCATTTGGGATACACCTTCGCGACCCATATAACAGCTTTGTTAGGTTTCTTCTCGGGTTTAGGCGCGTCGCCTTTCTTGGGCTTCTTGATTGCGCAATGGTTCTTGAGGTAAATGCGGAAGGAATGCGCCGCGTCCATAAGATAGTCGCTCGCTTTGACCGCTACAGAGTCCACCGCACCGGCTAGCGGCCAACCCGAATGGAGGATGCTGTTTTTCTGCAAATTAAACATTAAACATTCACACACTCACACCCCTACATAAGTTACACACAAATACATAAGTTGTTTGAAAAGACAATGAACATTAAAAAGACAAGCGCAATTATGACTCGCATCTGAGAGTAACGCAGAGCATTTTTAACCGACATAAAGAAAATGATTGAGTCCTTAACCCTGTGGCCAACCACAGATCAAGCCCATTCCTATGCCATTAGTTAGTGACTTATAAGTGACGAACAATGGTCTGACTCCCAGGATTTGTGACAGCCCCGTTCCTGAGATATCAGCGAAAATACCTGGCCCACGGTTCTGGATCCAGAACCCTGTGGCCAAGTACTTTTGCAAATTACACATAAACCACTGCATCTTATGGCCCCAGATTTTTAATTTGCGTTAGAAACGCCAGTCACTAAGCCCTTGACAAAAAACTAACTTCCTAGACCCAAGAATACCGAAGTTAATAAAGTCCGGTCTAACATTTTGAGGTTATAAAAATAACCTCAAAATGTTAGACCAGCTACCCGAAAGAAGAATGCTAGGAGGCTGATTACTATGCCAAACCTTAGTGACTCATTTGTGACTAACAATGAACTGAGTCCCGGAATTCGTGACAGCCTAGTTGCAGAGATATAAGTGAAAATACTTGGCCACAGGGTTCTGGTCCAGAACCCTGTGGCCAGGGATTTTCGCTAATTTCTCAAAAACCGCTGCATGTTATGACTCCATTTTTTCTATATGCTTTAAAAACGCCAGTCACTAAACCCTAGACCTAAAATTAGCTTCCTAGGTTGTTTAATAATAAAGCCTAGAAACATATTTTGAGGTTATAATTTATTAACAGAGTGACCATGTATTTTGCCTCATTGAGACTTTCCTTGTTTTGCGTTATGTAAAACATTTGAATTTGATAATTATTATTTATTTTGTTAAAATTGTAAATAACCAACCACCGGTCTATCTGATTAGTGCCTAAGAGTGTGTTTTGTTATAATATGACTTGTATTTACCAATATGTGTTACCAATAAAAAACTTAAACTTGAACTTTAAATGCTATACTTACCTATTGTCTATGGCATTCACATCTTAGAATGTGCAAGTACTTATGTAGAGATCTTTCAGTCTAAATATGCACGCCCCTTCACTATCTTGGAAGTAAAACCAAAATATTCCGAAAAACAGTATTATTTTGTACCTATGATTTATAAATGTATTAATACTTAATACTACTTGTATTAAGGTAGCTACTGTAGGTAAGTACTATGACTCTTATTACCATGTAAAGCTTAACATAGACCCTATACTTACAATCAGTGTCAGATATTCTGCCGCAAAGCAGTAATAGGTATTTAACATTAATGTGTAATTACTGGGCTTTTGAGACTTTTTTTTATGTAGCTGTGTGGGGTATCAAATAAAGGGGCATAATTAGCAGATTTCAAGAATATAATATTGTTAGCTATTTCTTGTGGCTTTGCTTGCATGCACCTGATAACTGGGAATAACTTTTAAAATCACGTAATGACGTCAAATAATGAGACAAACATATTCTCTCTCTAAGCCTACCCAAAAACATTTATAACAAAAAAATAAAACCTCAAAACAATTTAAATGAATATGAAGTCCAAAAACTAAAACCCAACCACTGAAAAATCATGCTCTAAAAAGAATAAATCAAGAAAATGTTCTCCCCTAAAGCGTCGGACGTTTTATGTTCATTTTATACTGTAGACCATGAAGCGTTTATTTTATACTCCGGATGCGGGCTTTATATTCAAATGTTATTGTGAATTTGTCTTAAACGGAGATTCAATGTGGGATTATTATTATTGCAGCTCCACTTTATTAAAGTCCGCCTTTGATTGAGTTTTATTGCGTAGATAGACCTATGTACTTAAAAAATATTTTTTATTTTATAAAAACTGATACTGAAATATGCCCATAAAAACGAGTGTGCGATATATAAAGATATTAACTTAGGAATTGCCAACACGAAAATAGAAAGCCTAAGACTTGGACTCCGTGGTGTACATTTCGAGGTAAGGCATTACCGTACCGTGTTGTGCATTACCATGTCGTGCGTGCATTACTGTCTCCCACAGCGCCGGCCACTTAGCTCCAGCATATGTATCAGAAAACATTCGTGCGCATGCACAAGAGGCACGAGGTTACAATAGGTACAACTTCGCATCCTTAGACACGTGACTAGTTTGCCTTACGGATAATCCGCCTCTGCTTAAAAAAATAGTCCTCTACAATAGTCTAGGCTAGGATGTGAATGCCATAGACAATAGGTAAGTATAGCATTTACGTTATGTTACGTAACGCAAAACAAGGAAAGTCTCAATGAGGCAAAATACATGGTCACTCTGTTAATAAATTATAACCTCAAAATATGTTTCTAGGCTTTATTATTAAACAACCTAGGAAGCTAATTTTAGGTCTAGGGTTTAGTGACTGGCGTTTTTAAAGCATATACAAAAAATGGAGTCATAACATGCAGCGGTTTTTGAGAAATTAGCGAAAATCCCTGGCCACAGGGTTCTGGACCAGAACCCTGTGGCCAAGTCTTTTCGCTTATATCTCTGCAACTAGGCTGTCACGAATTCCAGGACTCAGTTCATTGTTAGTCACAAATGAGTCACTAAGGTTTGGCATAGTAATCAGCCTCCTAGCATTCTTCTTTCGGGTAGCTGGTCTAACATTTTGAGGTTATTTTTATAACCTCAAAATGTTAGGCCGGACTTTATTAACTTCGGTATTCTTGGGTCTAGGAAGTTAGTTTTTTGTCTAGGGCTTAGTGACTGGCGTTTCTAACGCAAATTAAAAATCTGGGGCCATAAGATGCAGTGGTTTATGTGTAATTTGCAAAAGTACTTGGCCACAGGGTTCTGGATCCAGAACCGTGGGCCAGGTATTTTCGCTGATATCTCAGGAACGGGGCTGTCACAAATCCTGGGAGTCAGACCATTGTTCGTCACTTATAAGTCACTAACTAATGGCATAGGAATGGGCTTGATCTGTGGTTGGCCACAGGGTTAAGGAGTCAATAGAAAATGATATTTCTTTCTATGTTTGTATCCTCAGAACTTCGTCATAACATCAACAGAAAGAAGAAATCTTTGTTGGCTATTATCTTGTGTGTTGTGTAAGTATAGTACGACAGGAGAAACTTGTCACAATGTTCAGGTTAGTGCAACTGCAAACGGAACGTCGACTACAGCGACCGGTGGCCAGCGTCCGTCAGTTTTCATATATTGTATTGCTGCGCGAGTAGCCGCTACACGCGTCGCCGGCAATGGTCTGTAGTCGGCGACGCGTTTGCGGGCGCACTTAGAGAACTCAGGCAAAGTTACGCCTTCAGTCCTACTAACTTACGTTTCCCAGCAGCTCCCAAACGTACTCGGCGACGTGCGGACAGATCGGCGACATCAGCTTGGCTTGCGTGTCGATGAACTTCGTCACTATGTCGCCGTGCATGCCCGCGTCCGAACACAGCTCCCTAGAGATACAATCACACTTATTCTTATATCTACTTTTTCTGTAGGTACTACTTCTTCTATCGTGTGACTAGTTTTTTCGAAACGAGGTAGGATTTTAGCGTGCCTCAAAGACGCTCCTTTCGTGCACTTGACACATGTTTTCGAACTTTTGAAGTTCTATGACATGCCGGTTTCCTCATGATATTCCTTCACCGTTAAGCACGTGTTTTAATGCACACATAGTTTTTTAAAAAAAAGGAAAATCCATTGGTGTACTTCCCGGTTCGAATACATGACCTTCGGATCAAAAGTCAAGTCACTTCCCACTCGGCCAACAGGGGGTACTGCGATTTGCACTGACAGCATTATGGTAAGTCTCCACACATACATGCTTGAACGAGCAAGTTTCATACGAGCATGATTACTACAAACAAGCTCGACTTTGCATTTACACGTTCATTTATATTCGATGATTTTGCTTATTTGCATCGCGAATCAAGCCAATCGGACGACGGTTTCGAACATCGAGCAAAACAAAGTGTGAGAAAGGTGATATGAACAAAATATGCAAAAGGTGGATTGATGAAGGGTTAGAGGCCAAAGAAATCTTTTCTTTGGCCTCTAACCATTCATCAATAATTTTATTATAGGGGTGTTAGTAGAGAGATGATGGCTGATTGAGAAAAATGGAAGAAGAATACATGTTGTGCCTATCCCACCTAAGTGGTGATGATTGAATGGTCACCTGTATTTGTCCCTGGCGGCTTGCAGCTCAAAGAAGCCAGACTTGAGCGCTTCCTTGAACAGCATGCGATGGTAGTTGTCGTCCGTCTGCGCTATCTTAGTGCTCATCTCGCTCACGAACACTTTGTCGTGGAAATTGTATTCTCCTGTAAAATCAAATAATTATTATTATGGCCAAAAAAAATTTTTTTTACTTCATATATTTTATGTTCTATGGACCCTATTTGCCGAATATAACGTGAATCGCCATGGGTACTAAGTTGCCACGTCAAGTTTAAATGGACTTTCTCAAATATTGGACACACACCTTAAAACACAAACAAACCACACATTAAAAATAATACTTTACTGAAATGAGAAAGTTTGTAAGGATGAATGGATAGATTGGTTCAATTCGATACTGGTATAGTTTATAACCCAGAAAAGGACATGGACCACTTTTTATCCTCGCGATAACACGCGAGCAGCTAGTAATAAGTAATAATACATTTCTTACCAGTTCTAAGGGTAGCTTTAGAAGCCAAAACCTCCTTGACCCATTCAATGAACGTATACAGGCGAAGAATCGCCGCATCTGCCGTGCTCTCAACGAAATTAGCGTCTTCAACAGAATCCCCGGCATCAGCCAACGTCAAACGCATGCCATCCGCGCTGAACTTGTCAATAGACTCCGATAGAGTGAGGAAGTTTCCATCCGACTTGGACATTTTAGCGGAGTTCAACATGAGGTGGCCATTCGCTCGGATTCCCTTCGGCCATTTGTCTGCTTCATCTTTCCAGATGGCTATGTGATTGTAGATGTAATACGTCAGATGGTTTTGGATCAAATCTTTACCTGACGCCCTCAGGTCTACTGGGTACCTGTTGCGAACATTTTTTGTATTTAGTCAATCATTTATCTTTGTTATATTTTAAAAATCCTAGCACAAAACTGCACTTGAAAGAGAACACTAGTTTATATTACCAGAAAAACAAACTCATTTTGTAATAACTAAAAATTCTGACTGCACAAATACAATATCTTACCCCTTCTTCATTGCCCATTAATTTATATTTTGATAATTAAAAACTGGAGGGAACTAAATTAAAAACTAGATAATTAAAAACGTTCTACCACTTACCAAAATTGGAAAGATTTCTTCATGAGATCGAGTTTGTCCTTCGAAATCTTAGAGCCCTTGGGTAGCGGTGCGTCTTTGAAGAAAATGTAGTTCCACACATCGATAGTCATCTCCTCAGGTTTGATTTTCAGAGCGTTTTCCTTGTTGCCTCTAAACGTGCCGCCTTGGAGGTAATGCGATACGGTGTAATACGCATTGTAGATAGTTGAATCTGAGAGAGATTCGATCAACCATTGTGTGTCCCAAGGCAGTCTGGTTCCTAAACCGTAAGTTCTGGAGCAGGCATACTCATGGAGCCAACTCAAAGTCGCCTGGAAGTTCTTCCTAACCTCATCGTGGTAGGTATTCATCCCTGCAAGCGCTTTCTCTGTCTGGCTCTTCCAGGTATCATTGCCATAGTCCAAGTACCACTGGTTACAGAGCGCCACAACGCATTCATCCCCGGACCGAGACATGATCATTTTCTCCGGCTCGTAATAAATAACAGCGCTGTTTTCCTTCACCAATTTCGACTGGATGTTTTTCTTCACATCTTGGATCTTGCTGCCTTTGTACTCCCCGACTAACAGCACTCCATCGTAGAATCCTTTCAGGTAAACCATCTCTTTGGCTTGAGTGAGTTTGTCCTTGTCGTTTTGACTCTGGATTTTAAGCTTGTCGTAAACGAAAATGGCCGATAAATTGCCGAATTCCGGTATTTCGAGGATCGGTACTGCTTTGTAGGGTAGCACCATTTCGTCTGTGATGCCATACTTTTCCCGGAAAGCAGGTTTCTTTTCTAAATCGACGAACGCCGCGTAATCATCGGGAGAGTCTGATGGAACGCTGGTGACTATTCCCGTTCCTTTATCTTCCTTGATGGTGAGCATTGGAAGGGAGTAAATTTTTGGGTAGCATGTTAAAGGGGCTTTTAGCGCAATTCCTAGGAGATCTTGACCGACGATTTCTTTGAGGACCTTAAATTCTCCATCCTTTGTAGTGAAGCCTTGGTAGGCCATGTTTCTGGCAGCGCGCCTCGTGCAGATGAATACGCCGTCTTTGACTGTCTCGAGGGCTATGTACTTGATGTCAGGATGTACCCAGCAGTTGGTTTGGCCGTACATAGTTTCAGGCCTGAGCGTTGCAGCGACGAAACTTACCTTTTTGCCTTGGAAGGGCCTAAAAATGAGATACTTATAAGTTGGTATACATTTAGTAGTAGATAGCTTGGAAAGTACACTTCTGCCCGCGTCTAAAAATTGCACGGGAGCTGTGAAAAGTAGCTCTAAGTTATAACCAGTAAAGAAATGCTCGAAAACAGCATCAACAACATACAATACAGATCCATGGTTATCTATTACTTATTTACTATTACACCTATTTTATAATGTGCTTATGGTTTTCTTAAAAGAAAATTAAATATCTATATCACGATTTATATGGCCAGTCGCAAACAAGCTTTACATACAATTTGTTGCTGTAGCGCGTCACCCACCACCAACAGAACTGAACTGTATGAAAACTGTTAGTCGTCGGCCGCTGGTCATTATGGTAAGACCGTAAAGGTCGCCGCAAACGAACCACCGCTTAGCTCAGTGGCTTGGTTTTTGCTCAAAATAACTTACTTGAATACTTCTGGCAGTGGTTCCACTACCTCCATTTTGACCAGGGTATATTCCTGTGGACCAGCCCCTTCTCCAGAGCTCCTGTCGTGGTCCATACAGGGCTGTTTGTCCAGTGGCGAGTACACGGTGTACCGCTTACCGTACATTATCTTATTCCTATCTTTAAGGTGGTGGAACTGCCATCTTACGAATGAATCGAAGAAGGGATTCGCGTCGGTGGTAATGAACTTACGCCGCCAATCCACCTGGAAGTAATGGAATTAATCAATGAAAAATATTCGTTTACAACCGACTTCTTGATAGGAGTAGGTTATCAATTACTTAGGTATTTTTTTTATGTTTGTTAACTCAGCTCAGAACTTTGTTTTGTAAAATAAGATTTGAAAAATCTTTATTTTCGTTTGAAAATATATACTTTCAGATTGGTCCCATCCCATATAAATTTTATGAAAATCGGATCAGTAGTTTTGGCTTTAAATCAAAATAACTGAAAGAAAAAGATATGAAGTGAACAAAATTGAGTATTCTGCTTCCCTGTCACTTGTCAGTGGTGTTGATTATATTATATGAGACCAAAAAGTAGCTCATGTATTTTAATCAATATCTATAAAACGCTTAGTCCTGACGGACTGAATGACAGACAACACACAGGTCATACCACTGGACGTAGAGACTTGAAACTCAAAACGTGAGTACTAAAGGAATTATTAAAAATTCGCAACGCAAGCGAAGTAGCGGGCGTCAGCTAGTTTCCTATAATTTCCTCCTAATTTGGTAAGTTCAACTTATCAAATTTTTTTATTAATTCACATAAATATACAATGAACATTATTATTGTTATTAACTATCATTACTACTAGTACTATACTTGTACATACTTTGTTACATTATTTGACGTATAATAAATGTTAAGAATATGAATATGAACAGACATGGATACCCATCCTCTTGAGATCGGCGACGGCGCGCGGTGGGAAATACTCCAGCCAATGGCTCTCATCAGCAAACAGCTTGATCTCCTCATCTGGCACGCCGAGGCTCTGCATTATCTGCCACTGGTACTTCGCGCCACCCGTCTTGGCCACGGCTTTACTCTTCTTTCCTTTACTCTTATCTTTGGGTATGATGTCACCTAAAGTTAGAGAGTACAGTGAGTAAGGTTAGGTAATGGATGTACCAGGGAATTTAGTAATTTTAATTTCGACTTTCTGACGACATGATTGGTCGAGTGGCAAGTGTGTTGGGCTGCCACGCTGGTGTCGCGGGTTCGATTCCCGCTTCAGGACAAGCACTTGTGTGATGAACATCGGTAATTGTCCTGAGTGTGGGTGTTTTCTATGTATTCTATGTATGTATTTACAAAAAAAAAAAGGTTTTAAGTATTTTATCAGTTATCTGGCTCCCATAGTAGGTTCCATTCCACTTAGGAACCATTCCATAGTTAGGTTTAGACCTATCAAAGCTTTCTCTTTATTTTACTGTGATCAAATTAGTTTGATCACAGTAAAAGAATGCTGATTTTTTTTAATGCTGTAGGAAGCACTAAGAGGTTGCCTTAGATTGAGAGAAGTGGAGAGTGTTCGGTTGCCTTAGATTGAGAGAAGTCCGAGGGCTGGAAAGAAGCGAGGTTGGTTCTCTTGAAGAAGGACGGCAGGCCCGCAGATTCTCCCTCTGCGTACCGTCCCATTTGCTTGTTGGATGAGGCTGGCAAATTATTCGAAAGAATAATAGCCGCTCGTCTCAATGAGCACCTGTGTGGCGTCGGCCCTGATCTGTCGGATGACCAGTTTGGTTTCCGACGGGCCCGTTCGACAGTGGACGCGATTCGACGCGTCCGAGTGCTGTCGGACCGGGCGGTGACCCGGGGCGGAGTGGCGTTGGCGGTGAGTTTGGACATCGTCAACGCCTTCAATTCGCTGCCTTGGGAAGCGATCAGGAGGGCTTTGGCGCACCACGGAGTTCCCCTGTATCTGCGACGCATCGTCGGCGCATATTTGCGAGACAGATGCGTGCAGTACATGGGCCGGGACGGGACATTGCACCGGAGGAAGGTTTGTTGCGGGGTTCCGCAAGGGTCCGTGTTGGGACCGCTACTGTGGAACCTCGCATACGATGCGGTCCTGCGCGTCGATCTCCCCGTCGGCGTCAGCGTAGTGTGTTACGCGGACGACACTTTGGTGTTGGCTGACGGGGGGCTCTTCGAGGAGACCAACCGGCTCGCCGAGCTTGGTGTGGCACGCGTGGTGGATGAGATCCACGTGCTGGGTCTGCAGATAGCGCCTGCCAAGACGGAGGCGCTATGGTTCCACAAGGTTCCACGAACCAGGAACCTACCCAGCTCGTCGGTTCGAGTAGGTGACGTAGACATCCAGGTGGGGCAGTACCTTAAGTACTTGGGCCTCACTCTGGATGGTCGTTGGGGATTTGAGGAGCACTTCAGCCGCCTGGTCCCCCGAGTTCAGAGGGTAGTGGGTGCGTTGCACCGGATCCTACCGAATCTCGGGGGACCACAGGAGGGTGTTCGCCGCCTTTATGCGGGGGTAGTGCGGTCCATGGCACTCTACGGAGCGCCCGTCTGGTCCTCCAGACTGACGGGTGTTAGACGCTGTAGGACGCTCTTTGAGCGACTGCAGCGTACTATGGCCTTACGGATCGCACGAGGATATAGGTATGAGTCCGACATACCCCTCCGCCCTCCCCCAAGGGCGGGGGACATCCATGAGGATTTCCCCATGTAAAAAAAAAAAAAAAAAAAAAAAAAAAAAAAAAAAAAAAAAAAAAAAAAAAAAAAAAAAAGATTGAGAGAAGTAGAGTGTTCAATCAGTTGTGCAGTAAAGAGCTAACCTCTTAATTTGATCACAGGAATGTAGGTAGATAGTGCAAGCTCCATTTCAATATTTTATTTATTTGGAAGGCAAGAGTGAAAATATTAGCAATGGCTAATTTATTATTGAATAACTTTACCTTCTTCTTTCACTACAACTTGTTCCTCATCAGGAAATACTGGAGGGTATCCATAAGATTCCATCTCTCTCTTGAGTTTGTCGGCACAAGCTTTGATTGGCATCCCCGTACAATGGAAGCCAAATGGGAATAGGACCATCTTGCCTTTTAGTCTGTGGTATCTGGCTGCAAACTAGTTTTAAAAATGAAATAAATAAATTCTGGCCTTCTTTCTACTTTAAATACAATAATGTTGCTATGTTTACTGTTCCTACAACCTTTAATGCTGGATTTCATGCTTGTAGAGCCTGGCCAAACCTCCACAAGGCATCCATAGGTAAGCTAATAAACTTGAAGTGAAATGAGATTAATTTGCCTAAAGTAGGGTTATTGCAAAATTAGATACTATTATAGTATCACATACCTCTTAGGGAATCAACATAAATGAAATAAATTAAGTAACACTAAGGGTCACCGCACACAGGTCACTGGCCACAACCACAAATGCCGCCATGAAAAGCTAGACGCAGCTACAAAAGTCCGGTGGTCTTGCGGTCGTTGACTATGTGCGTTGTGGCTGGTGGCTGCCACAAGAAGCGAGTAGCGGCGATTTGTAGCGTGTGGCTGCCGTGTGAGGCGAGTCCATATAAAATGTATGAAAATTACAGAAAATATGCCAGTAGGGGCGTTTTGTGGTTGTGGCCGGTGGCCCGTGTGCAGCGACACTAAGTGCAGTTATCCACTGTGTATTTCTGTGGCTTAGAATGAATGGAAGAACAGTGAATCCATACACACCCTCTACAAAATGTTTATTATGGGTTATGATTGGAATTGAATAAGCAGCGCCTAGTTGAGTCAAACCATATAATTCAACTTACTTCACATTTTGACAGTGAGAAAGTGTGGCCTAAGTGTAAGCGTCCATTCATATATGGAAATGGGAAAGTGGTCATAAACTTCTCTCGTGGTTTCCCATCGGTTGGGGATTCCATTTCGAAAATTTTCTCCTGCTCCCATCTTTCTTGTACTTTTCTCTCAATTTCTTGCAAGTACTCGACTTTGAATGTGCCCTTACGGTCTAAGGCAGCCTAAAACAAAAATTAGATCAACATTGATATTAATGAAAATTGGTTGTGTTGTAATTACAATCCTGAATTTCAGATTACAATATAACATTTTCTAATATGAGAATAAAAATACATAAGTACATCGAAAGTTATTAATTTTATTAGGGAAAAAGGAATACAGCTGCTGCGACAAGTGAAATATCAGAATGAATGAACCAAAACAGAACCAACCAGAGAACCAGTAGGATTTTATCATAGAACTTAAGTAACCGTAATAAATAGCTTACCATAATTATAGCACCTTTTCACCTCTTTCTAATTATTATTACTGAACTAAATTAAACTTGCACGTAGCATTTGAAATTGCGATAGAAGAAAACCGGCCGAATCAACGACAGTCGACGACACGAACACGAAAGCAAACAGCGGCATGCAACATGCGTGTTGTTTTGACATTGACATTTTGACTTGACTTGACATTGACAATGAATTTTTTAAGCAGACAAGCAAATAGCGAGTGATTGACACCGAGTAGATTAGTCGGAGTGTTTTTAGTGCGAATTCAAAAAGTTTTGGCCAATTTTTAAACTAAATCACCATTTTGATTCTTCTAAGTGTTGTGTTGTCCTTATAAGGTGTAGGTAAGTCCTATACTAATACTTAATTCCCCCGTGTTCCGAGTTTGAGGTTAGGTTAGCCTTCCTCAAACATGGAATGCGATGAGCCGATCCCGGAGTCGGCACCGCCGATTCCGCCTGCTCCTCCCGACCCACCTGATCCTGTAATTCCCAAACCCGGCGCTACCAAACGCCGATCTGATGATGAAGAGCAAGGCTCGTCGAAAAAATCAGCTACCTCTGATTTAACCGTGCCCTCTATTCAAACGGTTTACACCCATCCTTTGATAATTGTTGGAGGTATTCAAGCCTACACTCCTCAAGATAAAGGTCCATACGTTGTTCAAGTCTCCCGTGTTGAGTCTGAACCTGCTACTGCTACCTTCATCAGACCAATTAAATTTGGTCAATTTTTAGCTACACACAAGTTCCAAAACGTCATTCCTGATGGTGTGAAGAAAGTCGGACGAAACAAAGTTTCAGTTGAGTTCTCCTCAGGTGAGGATGCCAACAAGTTTATAACTTCTCCAATCTTATCAATGTGCAAGTATAATGCAACCATCCCTACTTACAATGTAACTCGTATGGGTCTAGTAAGGGAAGTCCCTACTGACCTATCAATAGACCAATTTGCCAAAGACATTGTTCTTCCATCAGGCTGTGGTATTGTTATCAAAGCTCGTAGGCTAAACAGGAAACATGTTGAGGAGGGAAAAGTATCTTGGATCCCAACCCAAACTGTAGTCATTACCTTCCAAGGCCAGACACTTCCAGCAAGAGTATTCCTATACTACACATCCCTTCCAGTGGAACTTTATCAATACCCAACCATCCAGTGCCACACCTGCTGCAGGTATGGACATACTAAAACGCAATGTCGGTCGAAGCCCAGGTGCTTCCGCTGCTCTCAGGAGCATTCCGGAGACAGTTGTGAGGTCCCTGAAGCTAAGGCCTCATGCCTTCACTGCTCTGGCCAGCATTTTGCTACAAGCAAATGCTGCCCGGAACAGGACAGGCAAAAATCAATTAAAACCCTTATGGCTCAAAACTCCATATCCTATGAAGAAGCAGCTGCACAGTTCCCTAAAGTGTCACGTTCATATGCTGAAATTGCCCAGGAGATGTTCTCTCCTCCTAGCCCTTCTATTGCATCCCAAGGCTATGCATCGCAGACTAGGCAATCACAATCCCCAACCAAAAGATCCTATGTCAAAACAGTCTATGCTACTCCTCGTCCAAAAGCACCCTTAGGTAAATCATATGATAAAGCTGCCCACCATCAGATTATCAATGATCCAACTTCATCACTCCCAAATGGCTGTGCTCTAGGTATCAGCCAAACGATGCAACCAAATGAAAATATGCTAGAGTTATTACTCACCCTTATTATAAACCTGTTATCTCAAAATCCAATCGGAATACCGTCCAACGTTGCCTCCAAACTAACACAACTAGTTAACCTCACCCGCAACCACGGACCCAGTGGTTCTTCTGCAGTGGAACTGCCAGAGTATCAGAGCCAAAAAACATGAACTTTATAACTTACTTACTAAATTCCGCCCGTCAGTCTGTGCCGTCTCGGAGACATGGCTGAAGCCTGGTTCCCATTTCCGGGTTCCAGGCTATTCCTGCCTTCGAGACGACCGGGCTGACGGGTATGCTGGTAGTGCCCTACTAGTTAGGCGCTCCCTTCCCTTCTCCCAAATCTCCCTCCCTTCCCTCCCTTCTGATATCAACGTTGTTGGTATCAGATCCTTAGATATATCCTTTATTTCTATATACATTCCTCATCCCAACTCTTCTTTAATCCCAGATATACTCCTCCTCTTTACTTCTATCCCTCCTCCTGTAGTAGTTTTAGGTGATTTCAATGCCCATCATATAGCGTGGGGCCATCATATTTCAGACTTATTTGGGCTCTCTCGCATGGAAATCATTGACGAAGCCAACTTATGTTTACTGAATGATGAGTCTCCAACTCGTAGGGCCCGCCCCAATCAGAATCCCAAAAGTGCTGTAGATCTTTCTCTCTGTTCTCCTTCACTCTCCTCTCTCTTATCATGGCGAACCCTTCCTCTATCCTATGGTAGCGACCATTTTCCCATCCTTATTTCTTTACCTGATAAAGTCGTTCCATGCTATAATCCCTCCCCTTCCTTGAAATACAGACTATCAAATGTTGATTGGTCTGTGTATTCATCCACACTTGAGTCAAAATTAAACTCTGTGTCATTCCCTGCAATAGACTCCTCTCCTCTACAGGCATATGACTTATTTATAGACACCATAATTTCCTGTGCAGACTCCCTCTTTCCTCTTAAAAAACCTTCCAAACAATTTAGAGTATCCACCCCTTGGTGGGATGCAGAATGCACATCTGCTGTATCTGCTCGTAAAGATGCTGAGCTGAACTATAACTCTCATATGTCTATGGAGAATTTCTTGAAGTATCAGGAATCCGCTGCTAAATTTAGGAAACTAGTCTCCCGTAAGAAGAAGCAAGGCTGGATTGATTTCTGTGAAAATTTATCACCTAAAACCCCTTCATCCCTTGTCTGGAAACAGATAAAGCGATTTAGAGGTTCTTATAATTCACAGAACAATTCTAGTAATGACCCTTCATCCTGGCTTGATGCTTTTACTGACAAGCTTTCTCCTCCTTTTGTTCCACATTTTGATCACCTTCCCTCCTGTCCCTCTTCCTTACCTTTCCAATCCTGTTTCGACCAACCTTTTACATTTAGTGAACTTTCCTTAGCACTTGACGGACTGACAGACTCTTCTCCTGGTATAGATGGCATCCCCTACTCCTTTATCACCAAATCTTCACCTAAAACAAAACAATTATATTTAGAAATTGTAAATTCCTTTTTTAATCAAGGTGTAATTCCAGATCAGTGGAAATCGCAGATAATAATTCCCATCCAAAAACCGGGAAAAAACCCTTCTGACCCAGGCAGTTGGAGACCTATAGCTTTGTCCTCTGTGTTGGCCAAGGTCATGGAGCACTTAATAAAGCATCGTTTGGAATGGCTTGTAGAAAACAAATCTATTTTATCGAGCAGACAATTCGGCTTCCGAAAAGGTATGAGCACCATGGACAGCCTTAGCCTCTTGACTACTGACATCTACACAACTTTCAAGGAAAAGAAATATCTAGTAGGTGTTTTTCTTGACATCGCATCTGCTTACGATAATGTATCACTTCCGGTACTCAGGAGAAAACTCTCTCATCTGAGCATCCCTGAGAGGTTAGTACGTTTCATAACCAACATGTTGATGGAAAGATCAGTGGTAATAAAAACTTGCAATGGCCTACTTCCTCCTAGAACTGTATGGAAAGGGTTACCACAAGGCTCTGTTCTAAGCCCATTGTTATACAGCTTATACACATACGATCTTGATAGTTCTGTAGACTCATTTTGCGATGTTTTGCAATATGCAGACGATCTAGCTTTATATATTAGAACAGAATCTATCGAAGAGGCTACATCTCGACTTAACTCTGCTTTATATTATCTAGGTGATTGGCTACACCGTCATGGTCTAGCATTGTCTGCCTCAAAAAGCTCTTTGGTTGTTTTCACTAGAAAGAGGCTGATTCCTACCGTGAAACTATCAGTTGATGAAGAGTTTATCCCTCAATCGAATTTTACTAAATTTCTTGGTATCACGCTTGACTCCAAAATGACTGGCTCTTCTCATTTTGAGTTAATCGCACAGAAATGCGAAAAGAACGTCAATATCCTTCGATCGCTTTCTGGAGTTTGGTGGGGATCACACCCGTATACCCAGAAACTCTTATACAACGCAATTATTCGAAGTCACCTAGATTATGGCTCATTCCTTCTTAATCTTTTTAATAAGTCTGGCCTAGAGAAATTGAACAAGATCCAGTCAAAATGCTTACGTATTATCTTAGGAGCTATGAAATCCTCACCAATCAATGCCATGCAGGTTGAGTGTTGTGATCCCCCCTTAAGTTTATGCAGACAGTTCCTATCTGACCGATTCTTTTTCAAGCTAGCCCAAAACTCTAACCACCCTCTACTTCCAAAACTCCAACATCTTTTTGACCTTCTTGATTCTCGACACCCTAACAAACTTCCATGTCTCATCTCTAGCTTTATCAAATTTTCCAAACTACCCGTCTCTTCTGTTCAATTCCCAACTAATCCTCTCTACCTTTCTCCTTACCAATCCCTTACTTTCAGTCCTAACATTTGGCTATCTTTTGGCATTGAAAAGGGATCTCCTAACGCCTCCTCGATCTTCAACAAACAATACGCTACTCACTTTCCTGGTTGGCATATTATTTTCACTGATGCTTCTAAAATAACCCCCGACAAACCTGTTGGGGCCGCAGTCTGGATCCCTTCTGCTAAAATCTGCCTCAGTTACAAATGCCCGTCCTCTGCCTCAGTTTTTACGGGTGAATCAATTGCCATTTTAGAAGCCATATCTTTTGTCAGGGCTCACAATCTTAACAACTCTGTCATTTTTTCAGACTCCAAAAGTTGTCTGGAATCCATTCTTTCGAACCCATTTCGTTCGTCTTCCCGCTTCCCATCTATCCTCAAAATCAAAGAAACTCTTTATGATTGCCACTGCCTCGGTATTAATGTTGCTCTTGCCTGGATCCCAGGCCATGTAGGAATCCCTGGTAATGAAACAGCTGATTCATGCGCAAAAGTAGCATCAAACATTGGAACACTTGATCATTATAAATCCTACTCTCATGACCTATGCCTTGTCCCAAAAGTACACTTGCAAGAGTCCTGGTCTAAACTTTGGAATATTTCTAGAAAAGTGAAGGGTAAACATTACGGTGACATCCAACCTACTATTCCGCCCTCACCATGGTTCTTCAAGTTTCGCAAGTATAATAAAACTACGACCTCCACCATCTGCCGCCTCAGATTAGGCCATTCTTGCAATCCTGTCTTTCTGGCTAAAATAAGGATTAGGGATAACTCCCTATGCGAATGCGGGCTTGACGAGGGAAATGTTTACCATATTTTCTTTAACTGCTCCAAACTACGACGTTCTTTGTTTGACTTTCTCCCTCCTGATCATCCCCGTCCTCTTTCCTTAAACTGTCTCCTATCCCAAATTAATTCCCCTCTAATTAATAGTATTTTGTGTAATTTTGTACATATTAATAATATAAGACTATAAATATTTTACTAACCATAATCGTTCCATTCTATATATAATATAATATGAAATAACCTGTAGATATGTAGCTACTAACTCTGTGTTTATGTTTGTGTTGTCTTATTTGTTTTAGATAAATCATCTTGGTTCAAAATTTTGCTCGAAAATCATCCGGAACACCGAGCATATTCTTATGGCACATACTCCAAACGTCTATGAAAGTATCTTGAACGTACATTGGCAGAATAGTGGCGAACGTCACTAAAGCCACTAAACAAGAATTGAATTGAATTGAATCAAGCAAATAGCGAGGTTGATTTTCTTTTCCTTCAAGAATCATACCTAGATTCATGGTTTCCTTTCAAATATAAAAAAAAATCCTAAAGATTTTTTTAAATTATTTTTCATAAATAAATCCCAAAGAGAATATAATCACTACGTTTAATATCCAAGGAAATGATAAACTACGGTTTACCTATAAATTCCTCGATAAATCTCTTTAACAAGTATAATTTTATTAATTGACTCACACTAAATAAAGCGAGTTATCACGACGGATTTCGATGTTTATTATTTGTAAAGGACTTACTTACTGCAAGATTATCGAAGCCTTTGCTAGATTCTCGAGGCTTTTTCCCTAAATCCCTATATCAGCTATATACGCAGTGGGGACTAGTGGGGATTTCGGGAAAAAGTATTCACATTATATCTTTTTATTATTCCCGAAATCCCCAATGTGGTTGGTTGTTGGTGTTAGTGGGGATTAAGAGACTTTTTTCCCAAAATCCCTAATAGTGGGGATGTCTGACGGGGATTTCGGGAATAAGCCATTCTCGAAGCTTACTGCTAAAAATAATTATACCTTCTTGTTGTAGTCGGAAGCCAACCTACTGACCGTGGCCCAAGTGATTTTTTTTTTCTTTTGTCATTAATGTAGAATTCAGATAAGGTGCGAAAATAGTCTCAGCCAATTAAATTGGCGGTATCTGTCAATCTGTCTCTTTGCCGGAAACTTCGAACGTACGCATTTTGAGCCGTGCTTTTTGCAATATTTACTGAAATACAGTGTTGTAAACTCAGTGAATAATATTATAAACTTATTTTACTATGGCGCCCAAAACAGCAAAAACCAAGGTATTTATATTATTCCGCTATACAAGCTATTGTATGTGCCTTGGAGACTTAGTATCGGATTGGTTTAGGGGTCCTCATCAACCCGCGCTCTGTCTGTTATGAATCTACGAAAACTTGAATACGTTAGGTATTAAATAAAGCTGTAAGACACTGAAAAGGTGCGAAAAATGTGATTTATCTCCAGTTCTTAGAACAAGTAGCAGTAGTTCATCGACGCACACACATTCGGTTCAGCTGAATCTCACTATAGTTTGCTTGCACCAATAAATATCAACAACTTTATGATTTCTTATGCGTAGTAAAACTGGCCGTTATTATTATTCTCTTTTTATGCTTTTTTCGTATTGTGAAATGCTGCTGGGAGGAGCCACATGGCTGAGTTTCTTTAAAAATACAATGGTTTATAGCACATTTACAGGCTTAAACATGATTTTGTCATCGGTGTTTTGGTATGGAGTAAAATGAAAGTACTTACCAATTATGAATCATATAATTTAATTGTAGGTTATTTCAAACGAATAAAATATTTTGTCAAACTTCACAATTGTTTCATGATCTTCCAAAACTATACATTATGTTCAAAGCAACCTAAGTAGCATAGTTAGGTACATTGTGTATGGTAAAGATCCTGATGTTAAATAATGCAGTATTGTTGTATTGTTTTCAGAAAGCCACTGAAGCTGGTGAAGCAATCAAAAAAGGGAGAGGTAAAGCTAAGAATCTTGAAACAGAACAAGAAATTGAAGATATAAGTGAAAAGATAGCCCCCATAGCAGACAAAAAGAAGCGAGGCAAAAAAGCTGTCATTGATGCTGGCAATGGAGTAGAAGGTAATGGTAAAGCTGAAGAAACAGCACCTCCAGCAAAACGGGGCAGGAAGAAGGCCGTAGAAGAGTTACCAGCTGAAGAAGAAAACCCTGAATCAAATGAAGAAATTTCTGGAGACGATGCATCTGCTAATGCTGAGGATAATGAAAGTGTTGACACAAATGGTGATATAGAACCAGTCAAAGCTCCATCAAGTCGAGGTCGTAAAAAACAGCCCAAGAAGGAAACTGTTGAAAAAGTTCAGGCAAAACCAGGAAGAGGGAAGAAGGGTAAACAAGAACCTGAAGCTGAGGAGGAGGTTGAGGAGAAACCTAAACCGACCGGTCGAGGCAAAGGTCGCAAGCCACTGCCTAAAGCTCAAGAAGAGGATGAACCTGAAGAGGAAGAAAAAGAGCTTCCCAAACCTAAAGGCAGGGGTCGCAAAAAGGCACCTGCAAAAGCTGCTAAAGAGAAAACTCCAGAGAGTGATCAAGATGTAGAGGAAATTGATGACGATGATGAGACAATTGAAGATATTAAAAAGAAAGAAGCTAAAGGTAGAAAGCCGGCAAAGAAGGAAGCCAAAGAAGATGTCCCTGAGGTTGATGACGATGAAGAAGCACCGGCTAAAAAGAGGAAGGTTAATAAGAAAGAGGAAAAAGGCAAAGGTATGATTATTATGATTCTTTCATTGGCATCAACGCATATTATTTCTTTTGGCGCCATTTCAAAAAATATCCATCCATAAAATATAAATAAGGCTTTCTTTAGAATACTTGATTTGGAATGTGTTCATTTTTACATAAGGGTATTACAAAACAAGCTTGTTGTATTGTAGGTAAAACTTAAAACATAAAATTACATATCCAACAGTTTATGACTAGCTAATTGCGCGTATTTACTTCCGCCTTGAATTATTGATTTCAGTACTAAGTAAGCTATAATACAACATTCCCATTTATAATAAATTTTATAGTCTTCATAAGATGCATAAATTTCGAAGTAATAATACTTTTGCGCCAAAAGCCGGCAGAAAACGCCAGGTGCGACAAAATTTACGCGGGAAGAGACACTTATTGTTAAGATGGACCCTATCGTAAGAAAAAACTGGGGCTAACGCAAAAAAAAAGTTTTTTTGTTTAGAAATTTTGATATAATATTGCATAGGACCAGTAGGTACTTATACTAATACAATATTGTCTATGTTGATTCCTTAGAACTTAGTTATTTATAAATCGATTTGAAAAAAATCTTTGTTAGAGAGGATATAGGTACTTCCAGATTGATCCCATAGCAACTTCATGAAAATTAGATCAAAACTTTGGTTTTGAAATCAGAATAACTGAAAAAAATACGTCATCCAAGTACCTAAAGAAATTGCGTACTTTGATTCCCTATGACTATTATTTATGCTTATAGTCACTCACTAAAACAGTCCAATTGAAGTCAGTTGTTGTATGCTTTTGTAAAATATTATTCTTATTTCAGGTGATAGCAAAAACGACGATGTGGCAGATGAAGAAGTTTCAGAGTCTAAGCCCAAGGGTAGGCGGGGGCAGAAAAAAGCGGTAGAAACCTCGGTTGACGATGACGACACAGATTTAACCAGCAAGCGTAGGCGCAAACCAGCCGACGAAAAGGGTAATTAGCATGAGCACTAATATTAGGGTATTTATTGACGTTGTTTAATTTAAACTGATTAAGTGTGTTTTATAATTTTCAATAAAGATTTCTGAATATTAATGGAATGCTTTTCACTTAACAGCTCAGCCCTGTCCTTGGTATCTTTATGATATTTAAATATCTAATTCGAGTCATGCTACTATCTAATATTCGAAACAATTAGCAATAAATTACTAATGCGTCATCTAGTAGTTAGAGGCTTCTAAAACTGAATGAAATGGGGCTATGGAATTATTTTAATTGTGCATACTTAAATTCATTTTCGTGATAAATATTTATGTCTATTAGTACATTTAAATTAAGGCATCTCTATAATGTTACCTCAGAGTTAAGAAAATAAATTTAGGATTTTCGCCGTATACTATTCATCTACCTATCGCGCTTTCTTGAACAGCTTGTTTGTAATAAGGTTGAGGATACATAGTGGTGATAGAAGGATTTCCAAGTGATAAAATACCTACAAAGAAAATGCAAATTTACAGCTCCTGGAGACAAAAAACCTCCTGCTAAAAACAAGGCGAGCACTAACTATGAAGCTATAGACTTCTCCAATGGAGCCAAGAATGCGCAAGGGAAAGACTGGAATTTTAAAATCGCCAGTTGGAATGTTGACGGCATTCGAGCTTGGATGGGGAAAGATGGTATGGACTATCTAAAATATGAGAAGCCTGATATTCTCTGTTTGCAAGAGACGAAATGTGCAACTGATAAGCTTCCGGTAGAGTTGTCCGAAGTTCCCGGATACCACGCTTACTGGTTGTGTAGTGACAAGGATGGGTACGCGGGCGTAAACATCTACACCACCCAACTGGCTATGAACGTTCAGTATGGATTACAAAACAAAGAATTAGATGACGAAGGCCGCATCATAACAGCTGAATACGAACAGTTCTATCTGATCAGCACGTATGTGCCCAACGCTGGACGAAAACTAGTCACGCTTCCGAAAAGACTGCAGTGGAACGAAGAGTTTCGCAAGTTTGTTAAAGAATTAGATAAGAAAAAGCCTGTGATAATATGCGGAGATATGAATGTTTCTCACAAGGAAATAGGTGAGTATTTACTACTTGTATGTATTTAAAAACTAGTTGACACCAGCTATCTCTTTAACATTGCGAATTGACAAAATTATTTTCTTAGTACGCGCCTACACTTCTTGACGAACATACCTACCCTCCATATTTTAAGTCCGTGCGACCAGTATTTTAGTCTGTGTATTGTCTGTCAGTTAGTCAGGACCAAGCCCTTTTTATACATATATTTATGATTCATAATTTGCTGTTCAATCAGCTACAAGGTCAACTACTAAAACAAACGTTTTACAGATTTGACGAATCCAAAAACCAACAAAAAGAACGCCGGATTTACTGACGAAGAGCGGGCTGGAATGACGGATTTGCTAGGAGATGGATTCGTGGATACTTTCCGTCATCTCTACCCGGATAAGACGGGTGCCTATACATTCTGGACGTACATGATGAACTGTCGTGCGAAGAACGTTGGATGGTACGCTTATATTACATAAATGCCGTAAAGCTTATTACTTTGAATGGTTAGGCTTTTGAATGCGTGGGTAATCTAAGGAGTAACTTATCAGCAAGGGTATGTTGTCAAAAGATCCACTCGAATAATTGTCATCGTGTGGTGTGAGGTCAGGATACATAACTTACATTAAGTATGTAAAAATAAAAAACTTAGGCCTGCGTTCCTCCTAAGCTGACGTCGTTCGAGCGAACGAATATACATGGCGTGCTATGTGGCACCGCACAGCGCGCGACATGCGACACGCTGATGTGTCAGCGGCAAATTATTTGCCGTGTATGTATAATATTCGTACGCTCGACCGACGTCCGCTTAGGAGGAAGGCAGGCCTTAGGTAAATAAGTAGGTAGGTAGGTATTATAGGTGCTCGCTCACTTGCTAGTGTTTTTTTTCGCTCTCTACTACAGCACGATCTGTGACTAATTAACTGTTTTGAATTTCAAATAAAATAGTAGGTATCTTCCTACTAATTTTAAATATGTATGATTATTTTGGTATTTTCAAGTTAAAAGAAATTATTGTGGACCTTGTATTCAATTTATTAAACGACGAAATAATATAGTATCTGCTAGGTACTAACTACTACCTGCTACTCATGGCTTTGCGTGGTATCGGATAAGTAGCCTATATTGGTTGGTGATTGGATTGGATTGCAGTTCAAACATGCATCTATCCATCCATTGTCACTCATACATTTATAATACAAGCTACTACTCATACACCACATAATATATATCGGTACATAATGTACCTTTCAGACGAATAGATTCAGTCAGTGGTATTGGCGAGATTTGATTTGAGAAAATATTGAAATGGGTTCATTTGAAGAAAAAAACAAAATTTATTTTTAAATTCGTCATTTCACCCCATGACTCTGGTACATACATATAATACATCGACGAATATATTTTTAAATTTATCACCATTCCAGTAGAGTACCTACATTCAATTTCTAAAACTTAGTTCTAGACTTTTTCATTTCTATGCTAGGTAACTAATATTGTCCTATTTTCCAGGCGTTTGGACTACTTCATAGTATCAGAAAGGCTGCTTCCAGCAGTCTGCGACAGCGTCATCAGGGACCAGGTTTACGGCAGCGACCACTGTCCCATATCACTGTTCCTGCATCTCAAGGGTGCTGATAAGCCTAAGGAGTCTCTTGAATAATCAATCTGCGTGTTTGTACCTATAGTTTGACATCATTGCGGTTGGATTCATTAAAATACATAGGGCTTGCTTAACGATTTGAGTGGTAAGCCTGATTCTATAGAAGTCTGATTTTATATGTATGATTTGATATGATTATATCTGATAAGGATGCGACGTCGCAGTAATTACAAAACGTTTCAATGGAAAAAACTCGTAGGAAAACGTAAGATTTTACCACTACTGTACTACCGTGACTGTACCAAGGTAGTACAGTTACTGTAAAGTAAGTTACTACCACTATAGTAGTGGTATTACTTACCTTTGTATTTCTAAAATAAAATAACATGAGTAAAATCAAATCTGACTTTCTTTTAATGTGTGTTGAACCTTATAAAATAAAATTAGTCTCGAATTATATTCGTAAACATTCACAAAAATAAGATTACAAAACATTAATAGGGCTAATAATAGTTAGCAAAGGTAAAGCAATTAATCAATTATGCCTTATTAAAACTAGTTATTTAACAATCTGCCCAAGTGATACTTACCTACATAGAAAACGAAGTAGATCTTATTGTTGAGCTATAAGAACTATATATTACATATTATGAATCTCCAATATTCTTCACTTAACACAAGACTTATTCATTTTGATGCAGATGATTCCTTCATACTTAAAATCGACAAGTTAGGGCCTCGGCGGCGGTTCTTTAGGTGAGCCTGAAACAAAAAATCAATTTGTAAGAAAAGATATAAAGAATATTTTGTTGTCCCACTTATTTTGAACAGAATAGGTTGACACAAGTTCCCATTTGCCCCTGATTTTTGCAGTGATGGACGGTAACTAAGTTTGTAATGTATAAGTATTTAGTTTACCTGGATGATTGTGCTGAACGCTTCCCTTTGCAAGAGAGAGTAAGCGGCAGTTAGACTGCTCAAGGCACTTGGCTCTAGCTCTTTCAGACCAGAACAGAACATAGCTATTCCCGCCTCAATGCCTGTACCAAAATCACATTCATCAACTGCTATGCTTGCATATGTTACAATAGGCTGAATATCGGAAAGAATCTGGTCCTTTTCACTTTCAGTCTTGGCTGTTTGCAATTTCTGGAATAGCTTTTTTATGTTAGCTGAAAATTAAAATGTTTTATCATTAGATTTTGATTAGATATTTTTTTTAATCAATTAAACCAAGAAAGAACATGACTATTGAAATACTGAAAATAGAACTGTTTTTGGAAATTTCCATAATGCCAGCTGGCTGAGTGGGTTTTATCATGTTATTGTTATTAATAAAACATATGCAAGGAGTAAAAACAGGATCTGGTTTTTGAATACAGAACTGTTTCTGGAAATTCCAATAATCTCCAAAATGGACTGGAATCCAGGTGAAGTGGGATTAATAATAATTATAATAAGAATCTTTTTTTGTTCAAACAAGTTAAAACTAAGGTACATAATAAAAACACAGGAAAATACAAAGTATTGAACAATAAGGGGACCACTCAGCATTTGCTTTAGAAGTAAGGTTTTCTGCGACTCCCTATGATCTATCGATATTCCTATGATTTATGATATCAAACCGAGCAAAAGGACATGAAAAAAACCTATTAACTACTCACCATCTGTTTCAACAAGTCTTCTATATCCCAACTGAGTTTTCTTATTGTATGGAACAACAATTCCTGCACCATGAAAAGTTTTGCACACGATACTGGACAATCGCTTTTTCACATTGTACTCTTCTAGTGAATAGTTGTTCTCATCGGCATACTTTTTGATTTTGTCCATTAGTCTTTGACAAGTCATACCGGTGAATGGTGAGTGTTTTTTCTCGTTTTGTAAGTATGAACTGAAAAAAAAAACATAAATAATAATTCAACTATCTGAGGGACCCTAATGATTTAAGGTCATCCCAATTGATGATTTTCTACAGATGTTTGCCGCCAAGCGTGTAAACATTAATGTGTTTTGGTTATAAGGGATAATAGATAGTGACATTACTAGGTTTTAAGATTGACATTTATTGGAGAAGGCATAGGCCGAGGATGATGATGATGAAGACTGACATCAAATTGGGACTTGACTAGGACGTTTGACATTTGACTGAATAATTATTTTTATAATTTTTACAATAATTCAATAAAACATGTATATTCAATAACTTGACCACGTTGCAATAATTTACTTGACACTGGCTAAATATACATTAATATGTGTGGAGCCAAATGCGAAGAATAAATAAATAAGACATCAAATTGTTAGAAAGAGGATGAGTGCAATAGCAGTGCTGCAAGTACCTATGTGACTCTAAACCCTGTGCAGCACTATTTTGGTCATGGGCAGACGTGATCTGCAGAGCGCCAAGCTATGCCCATCACATGTTTACATAAAAAAAGCAGACTTACTACAAAGCTCCAAAGATGTTCTCAGCAATTGGTGCAATGTGACAATCTTTACAACTGTCATTGCTGGCCAAAAACACCGGCTTCTCATTAGGATCATCACGGAAGTAGCCTATGTGGTATTCACTTTTACCCTTTTTCTTGAGTACAGCCTGAAATGTTAATCAAATTAATGTGTTAGTATATTATGTAATGTAGTTTTATAAAAAAACCTATTTTTTTTTTCATTTTGGTTATGGCATCATTCTAATTGTGGGGTACCTAACCTACTGACCAGTAAGACCAGCATGCTGTACCTACAGAAATAGTATTCTTACCTGAAATTCTGGAGGATCAAAAAAAAATCGCCAATGTGTTAAGTATAATTCCTTAACATTGAGCTTAGGCAATTTTCCAAGCAACAAGTCATAGGGTCCAATAGCTTCTAAATTAACACTTGCTAATGTTTTTTCCAAATCATTGTTACTATTGAGACAATCATACAGCTTGTAGAAGTCTGGTGGCATTTCAACGAGGAATAATTCCTTGAGAACAGTGGGGTCTGCACTGGGATCATGAAAGGTTATGTTTTCTTGAAGAGTGATAGCACAGTATGCTTTTTTGTGTTCTAGATCTTTATTATTTGATGCTGTTTCTAATTCGTTGTCAACTTTTTGATTTGGTTTACTTTCTGGTTCTTTCAGTGCAACTTGTTGATCCTGATTAAAATTTAGATTTGAGTCACTTTCTGGAGTGTTTCTCTCATCTGTTCTGTTAGTTTCTTGATCGGTATTTTTATGATTGTCGGTGGCATTTCTCGCGTCTCTTAAATAGGGATTGAATCGCTGGCGGGTGCGTTTTTCACGATTGTGTTTTAAATTCCGCGGGGGATGTTTAAACGTAACATGATGTTGAGGATTTTGTTGATAGCACTTAGAACCATACTTGCAAATTGTTCTTGGATCATTCACATATTCCTTCCATTTATCAGACATCATTTACAACAATAACATCAACACATGTAAAATAAAAATAAAACCGGTGATGCCTAGTGAGAGTGTATTGTAGGTATTTATTTCGATTCGACTATTTTGATTTTGGAAAATTTGAAAATTTCCAAGATGACATTGACACATTAACAGTTTTTTTTAAACTTCCCCATTGGATAGATAATTTCTTATTTATAACCCTACCGCCATAGCATACATTTATTATTTTCACAATAATTTAAATATTTCCGAGTGAGATAATGTTTATTATTGTCGTTAAGTCAAGTCTTGCCTCTGTAAAGTGGTGGTGGTGACGACTTTACTAGGAGGCTTCCATGCAGTTTCGGAGGCAACACGACACGTCATTTTTACACTCAAAATAATTCAAGTTTTGTAAAATAATTTAATGCTACTATCACTCAACAATTTCACGTTCCCGCTAAAATTCCTTGGCTGAAGTTTTGTTATTTGCCATAGACAAAAGGTGGTGTAGAGGAAAGTCGTCTAGTAAACAGCAGCAGTGAGAGTAAGTAACGTAGGTAGGTAACTACATTCGTGTAAATCAGCCTTCAGAAAATCCATACATTTATCTAGTGACGCACATGTCATGAACTGTTTTCGTTATTTGACGTTTAGTAAAGTGATGTGACAGTAATTTTAGCGAAAATTGGAAAATGAGACGATTGGGGATTGGAAATGAAAGAATTATGTGAAAACTGTATTTTACATTCAAATATTTTCCGTATCTAGTGGTGTAAAATGGGTGTCGAGCACAATTGTGACAAAGTGAGTGAGTGAGGTGCCGTGTCGTTGTAAAAACCCATTTCTATTGTAATTTTTCTTGATTTCCGTCGAGCGAACTTTATACTTATTGCTTTTGGATCTGTAATTCATTGCAAAATATTCAGAAAATCTTTAATTCACCTATATAGGAAATAACGAGTACTAAAATTAAAAATAAAATATTACCAAGGACATGTACATAATAAATCATCTTTACTCACGCCATTCGTCAATTTCTGCGGGCCACAGATCGTGCTGTTCAACTGGTAAATATTAGGGTTTAATAATTTAATTTCTGTAAACCGAATTTATAATGCATCTGCTCTTGGGCGGATATTTTTTTGTACCATGGCCATCGGCCTTTTATATTTCTTTAATAAATTAAACGGTGGATGTTGTTCGTAAAGGTAAGTAAGTATGATGCCCATATGATGTGCATGTTTATAACAATAAACATTTTGAGCCTTTTCTCTCATTTTTTCTTGCACACTTACAAAATATTTTGTGTGTATATATTGTACACATATATCTAACTTAATATATTGTATGTTATTAATTTATTAAGCAGATCTAACGAAATCAATCATTCAATTATTGAGCTGAAATTAAATTCGACTTACATTAAGTAACTAGTGATCAAGTAACATACATCCAAATTTAAAAAAGTATCAGCTAATTAACTGGTTCCTATAGTACAAACTTGCTTAGTTTGGGGATAAATGGCATTGTGTGCAACTGTCTATTTAAACATTATTATTATTATGTACTAATAATCTTATCTCGAATATCCCTCCATCACTACATTATAAACTAAGTAATTAATGCGAAATTCATATTTTAGCCCAATGGTATGACTGAATATCGCAATTGCATCTCAAGTCTAACACTTTGATTCTATAGTAGAAGCATTCAGAATTAAAGCTCTGAAAATCTTGTGTCTCTGGTGATATGGTGAAGATCTAATGCTAAGGATGCTTATTCTTTAGAGTCAGACGACTACGAAGGTACGACATGTTGTGAGTTATTTTCATGCTTTGGAGTTAAATTGTCAAATTCCACGATATGGGTCAATATAGTCGTCAAAACACATAGCTAATGAGAATTGCCCTGCCTTCTGGTAGTGACCGGTTACACCACCTGCGTTGCTATATTTAGGTTCATTGTGTGTCGGTTCGGCGCAAATCGCAAATTATATTGATCAAGTCCACGATAGTCAGTCAAGCTACAATAACAAGACAATTTCTATCATATTCATGCATAAAAATAAGAGCTTTTTGACTAATAAATTAACTTTACTACTACAAATTTAAATAAAAAGTACTTAATGTATTAATAACCTACCCTTTCTCACGTGAAATATACATTATAATATAACTAACCACGTTTATGTCTATCCAAAACATTAATAAACAGCCAACTGTTCAGTCATGTCATTACTAGACTATAGCTATTGCTATCATTGTGTAGTTTAAGATATGAATAAATCATGTAATTTTCCTTCGAAAAAAAAACTTATCATACCTACAATCAGCAACATAACCAAAAAAAAGTAATAGTATTAGTGTTTTAGTAACTACCTAAACTAATAAGTAATTGTGCCAATACTACCTACACCTGTAAGGTTAGGTAAGGTTAGGTTAGTTTCAAAGGTTTCAAACGCAAGCAGTTTAAGATTGTAATAATGTGCCTCAAACGTCATAAAATATAATATAGGTAGGTAGGTATGAACTTAGTGTAATACGTATAGTTTTCAAACTATGATTTTGAAAATTATAAGTAGGTAGTAACTGTATTGCCTACTGAGGAAATAGCGTGCTGTGTCCCAGATACGTCGTCGGGAGTTCGCTGCAACTGGTAAACGGAAATCGCCTCCCGACCACATTGTTGTTTGGTTTCCCGTTTTACTGAAAATGTAGCTGCTGTAATATCGACATCTCACACGCAGAACGCTCTACCCTATCTATACATTTTACCTATCTGTTGATAACTGGCTTACTTGCAACATGGACGTGAAAGATTTGTTTACGAATTTATACTTAATTTATAATAAGAGCTTAAAATTATTTTCGACCTCCAGCCCGATGGATTGATGACATCCGAAATATTGCAGGCAACACCTGGTTTATATCCGCACAGCACAGACGAGATAGGCATTTAATGGAGGAGGCCTATGCCCAGCAGTGGGCTGATAATGGCTGAGGATGATGTTGATGATGAATGACAACGTATCATACAAACAAACATTACATTTTTATATCCACAACTGGGTAGGTAGTAGGTTAGGTACCTGATAGTGATAATCCTCAGCATTATTTTGTGTAATCCTCTCGACGATACATAGTGGTATTTTATCTGGATCAACTAATATCTAAACTAGACGTTAACGTTTAGTTAACTAAAACGTGTTTGTATTTTTAAGTGGAAGGTAACCCACCCATTTAGCGGATAATGATGTGTGTTTTAGTGAGTGATGTTTATGCTCAAAAAACAATAATATTATGTATTTGTTCACAGGCGATGACTACTTGATTAAAATATGGAGCCTAAAGATGGATGGAGCGGCGGAGAGATTGGTGTACTGGATAACTCTACTGGAAGCGCTCGAGATGCCGAGCGTGACCGAGTACGCATTGAGTTCTACGCTACGTATGATGTCATGACCGGAATTCGTATAGCTGCCACACTTGGTGGCTTCTTTGCGCTCATGGTATTTCTGATTGTTTATAAAAGCCGAAGTAAAACATTGAAAGCATTGAATGATCCAAAGCTGGTTGAATTAGCTGAGGCTGTGGTTGCTGAAGAGCAGGCTGTTGAAGAAGAGCGCCAACTGACTGCAGCTATGGAGGAAGCCCTGTTAGAAAGAGCGCGATCCCGTCCCTCCATTGGAGAGGAACCACCTTGGCCGCGAACCTCACGTTTTGCTTCTTATGGTGGGGGGTATGGAAGTTTGTTAACGCCGCCTCGTCGTCTTTCAACACTTCGCGGTGACTCTCTTCCCGGCTCGGCTTTGCGATTTGCAGAACGTCGAGCCTCAGCTGGACCACGAGATCGCAGACTTAGTTCTGCGACATGCTCCAGCTCCGGTAGTTCATACTTAGAACGTCGTGGTTCTTCAGTAGTGTGTGCGTTACCAGAACGCAGACTGTCACCTTGTCCTAGTGAACGACTTGCGCCACTCGCGTCTGTGACCAGTGTAGGCCCATCATTCATTCTAGAATATGATTTGGCGTCAATAGGCGCAGACTCAGTGTTCGTGGAAGATAATCCTAACTCTACAGATGATGAGGTAGAACAATTTTCTACAGACAGCGGGGGTGGCGAGATGGCTGCAGCAGGAGAATGCACCGAACTATCTAGTCGTCCCGTGCGACTTCCACCTAGGTTAGATCACACCTCGCATTCACGAGAAACGTTATTCTAGTCACATTGACGACGATGGATAGTGAATTAAATGACGTGTGTGGCGGATGTTGTATGTTAGATAATTGAATACATTAAAATATCGACTTTCCGAACTATTAGACTAGGTACCTACGTAATATTAATTGTTATGTTAACAAGGCCAAACGTCAAGTTAACGTACCGTTTTCACGTTGCTTACTATAATTTATATAAAATAGAATGGATCAAGAAATTGTAATAATTGATTGGCATTACCTAGTACATATCACTCCAGTCTCTTAAAATTAACATATCATGATTTACTAATTGTCATAAACAATATTTATCTAATTTGTATTTTTTGGGAGCAGCGTTACTGCAGACAATGAAAACCTACACTACATTTTATGCTATATGTTTTAGAATAATATTGAGGCCAGTTACTAACAAAGTAAAGTTTTTTAAATTTTATAATATGCAGTTAAATAAACTCAATGAAGGTAGGGAATTAAGCCTTTATTATTTGGCGGAACTTGCTTACCTGAACTTAGTGCCAATAATTATAACTCTCGTTTGACTGACGTCCGGCAGACTCGTTGATCTAATCGAAAAATCGATATTTTAATGATCTAGAACTTAGTTGTAAATAGTCTGTTTTGGTAATTGATGTTTCATACTGTTCATGTTTTTTAACTTTGAAAATCATCGTCGCTGTACTTGAAACAGGATGGTATGGATTGGACCGTACCTTTATTTATTTGCGGGCTTATTTGCTTTGTTGCAAAATGTTATACACTTATTGAAATAAATATAGGTTTAATAGAATCTGATCATAAATAATCTTTATTTGTGCTAATGTAGATAATTACACCATAGTGTTCTACGTAACTAATAAGAAGTAAGTAACGTTAAAATAATGCCGAATTAGTCTTTTATAGGCACCTAACATGATGTATTATTATTTAAACTAAGCAAGTTTAACAGTTTTCGAAGTCTATACTGGCATCCTATCTATATTGAGACGTTTCTGGCTGAATGCCGCGAAACATATCTACTGAACTGAAAATGAGCTTTTCAGTTTATAGTTTTATTTTCCTTGTAGTGTAGGTTGTACAGTGATGTAGGTACTTATATATTTATTTACTTTTATAGAACAAGATGACATTGCAGAAGAAAAGTACTTAGGATTGTTAAAAAATAATTTCAGTGATTAAAATAGTTTTATCTAAAACCTACTTGCCTTTTTGCAAAAGGTTGATAGGTATTATATCCTGTTATCACCTTCTTGCCTTGTAGTAAAAATTCAATAAATTGGTCCCCTAGCTCCTAGGCAGTTTGTTTCGGTAATCTAATAATCTTACAATACTTAAATTCTAATTAACCAATACATCTAGCAGTGAATTTAAAACGGGCACAAAGACCAATTCGTCCTATGAACAATAAATAATATGAAATAGAAGGATCGCGGGGCGCGGCGGTGTACCGAAATTACCTAATTACAACATAAATAAACTTAAATCTGCCACTGTTCTCGTTTAGTTAAACAACTATCTCGGACACCGGGGTTTTATTGATTCTAGGTGTTCTGATCCAGCTGTCTCGCCCAGTAGATTCATTACGTAAAGCCATTTTATTACGATTTAGATTAACGTGTTAGTTTATGTAATGTTCGTTGCTCGAATTAAAAAGAGCTCCATGTAGCTTGTAAAACGTTGAAATGTGTAATATTGTAAATATGAAACTCCACTCATTTGTTTTATTTTGTATGATCCTATTATCATATTGCACGGCTATCTATATATTAAACTTGGTAGGTACTAACTTACGTACGGATCTCTCAGTGCAATAATGCACGCTATAAAAATCCGTTTATCGTAAGTGTGTGGGGGCGTGCATTTTTAAATTGAAAGATTTCTACTTCAATTACTTACCACTATAATCTCACATCCTAAATTTATTTAAAAAACTAATGGGACTGATCCGTTGTCAGAGGCATGGTTTTTACTGAGTATAAAATATAATATAATAATAAAATATAATATAATCTAAGTATAAAATACCTAATTCAATATATTAGTGTGAATTTTTAATACAATCAAATCATCTATTTTCAATATGCACTAGGTAGGTAGGTACTTTAAAAAAAATACCTACTTCCCGGTGAACTAACTATTTTAGCCAACTGAACGTTACTTAAAATAATTGATTGATACCCAAGAAATAAAAATAACCCCTTTGACCAACTATTTATAGTACCTAGTATACCTACCTATTGTTCTACTAAGAGTTGATCTACAAGTGATGAAAAATTCCGAGTGGACAAACTATTCAGTCAAGGTTCATATTGCCAACAAAGTATTATATTTTTGGAAATTTGTGTAAAATAACACTGTTCTATCTCCACGGAGTTAGAGATAAGTTCTACCCATTTTCTACGTCACTAAAGTGACCGCCTTCGGAAGCGCCATGTCCATCGCTCACCTTCATCTCACTTTGGAGATCTAAACTACCAGCAGTGTCGCCAACAAATACCAAATATTACCCCTAAGTATTTTTTCAAAACCCCCTAAATAAATATTGTTTCATAATGTTCATTTGTACTACAAATTAAGTCTCAATTTTTATAGAGGCATAAAATACAGCTTCAAAAAAGTTATACTTTATTTTTTGTAAAGTATTGTAGTGCCCAAAGTCTTCAACTTTGCAAATTATCGCAACAACCGACATTGTCGGTCTTAATTGTAAATAAAATAGTATATCTCGATTTAATTGCAGGTTTCGCAAAGCCTCTCTAAAAAAAACTACTTCAAAAGTTGCTCCTGTTTAAAATTTTTCCCCCTAAAAGGGGTAAAACCCCTTAGTTGTCACCACTATCTACCAGTCGTACGCCATGGTAGAGGCGTTTAACCGGAAAAGAACCATAAACAATAAAGCTCCGTTCAAACGAGTACATTTTGTATTATGAAATGATTAATGAATGTTTTGTTCGGCGACATGTACTTGTTCGGCGCGGTAACGTGGGATGGATGACTCTGTCAGAAAAATTGTATAAGTCGATGTCATCATGACAGGTGTATACTTGCCAAACTTTAGGATTCCGTATCAAAATGATGCGTTCGATCGGGAAGACAACAATTTTATAACTAGCTCTCTTTTGATTAACCTGCAGTTTTGTGGATAGGCGCTTTCCACGTTTCCAAAATTAAAATAAAAAAACATCATAATGCAATCAAAAAACTAGCAATCCCATTCTAATAACTACCAAAAAATAAAATACTGTGCCATGCATTATGTGTACAGAATCGGGATGAAGTCTGACTTACACTTGGCTAGTCTTTATTATTTGACAAGCAAATATCAGACAAAGCAAAAAAAGAAAGATCAAAAAGTCTGCTGAATGTTGATCGATCTTTAAAAAATTGACTATATCGAATTAAGTTACCTTTTACAATAATCAGAATCAAGGCGAAGCTGAAATGGACGACGATTTGCCGACTGACTTTCAGGTCATCGTCGTTGGGACGGGTATGGATTATTTTTTCTGTTTTATATTATTCGCCGGCATGATGGCGAAAGTAGATATCGATCCCATTGCTGCTTCGCTGCCCAGTCATCAATGCTTACACTAGCCTACACTTGGATAACCTAGATATTTAGCAATAGTTCCAAATAGGTAGGTATAAATTAGCTGGTATCATATGATTGATCCTGAGTATCACAACTACCTAGACGTAGAGTGGTAAAAGGTGTCTTCCTCACCTGCGAATCCATAATTTTCAGGCTTACAGTTTATTATACAGCTACCTTTGGTTTCGCCCATATGAAATCGGGTAGCTTGCCGAAATTATTCAGATTTACCATAGACTACTAGAGAAATAAAATATTAGGAAATAATACCTACTAATACTATTTACAGGCAAATCGGTTTAATGGTTTTTGCATGGCTAAGTAACAAAAATCCATCCATTCTCTATCCCATGCCATGACCCAACTTGACCAAAAATTATGATATACCTACTTACCGAGTTTTGGCGGGAACATGAAAAATGGCGCATTGGCGGCATTAAATTGATTGATAAAACTTGTATAACTTTGAGTGTTTAAGTGTAAAAACGGTGGTTTTTTATCCATTAAGTGCTCGTGAACGTGTATGAGTGTTGGTGAATAGTGTAATGCTGTAAAACGTGACTTTTCGTGTTGCCTCCAAAACTCCATAGAAGCCTCTAGTAAAGTCGCAACCACCACTACTTTACAGGGGCATGACTTGACTTATCGACTCTGACTTATGACAAAATAATCTCTCCAATTACTTGACACTGGCTATATACCTTTGATGTGAAGCCAAAACTGAAGAACTTAGGTTCTTCGATAGAAAAAAAAAACCTACTTACCCAAAAATAATGTATTTCAAAGTAAACCTAAGTATTATTGGCAATATTCATTTACTACAAGCTATAATCAGTAGAACATACCAAATCACACTATTATAAAACGAAAATTAGTTGTAGGTATACATATATTTAATTTGCTGGAAGAGGACATAGGCTACTTCGGATTCAGTCTGCACTTACTCCCCGTTGAATAGTGCATTGCCCCCCCAAAATAATGATTAACCCTGTCCAAGCCATCCCAACTCCTTTAAATAACGGATCTCTTACCATCAGGAGAACATCTTGTTGTCACATGTTTAATTAAAAAAAGTAATAAGTATGTTGATGCAGTCTTGATAATTTACACAATAGGTTATTTTGCTCAGGCATGGTGGAGTCCATCGTTGCAGCTGCATGCAGTCGAATAGGTAAAAATGTCTTGCATCTGGACTCCAGTGACCATTACGGAGGGCTGTGGGCCTCTTACAATTTCGATGGCCTGCAGAAATTCATTAAGGAGGTCAATGCTGACCCCAAAAGACAATTACATGTTTACAATTTGGTTGAGAAATGGTATATTGAAAAGTAAGTAAATCAAACTTATTTACATACCTAGTTAAGTATTTTTCTTTATTTATAATAACAAAACAATTAAAAAGGGCTTTTTCTAGTTAGTAAATAATTAACTTTCACATCACAAATTATAAACAACTTTAAAATATATTTTTTTTATTATGCTATAATGCCCACCTAATATTCGGGATTATTATATATAGAGTACTAACATATAGTAATTTATTTCTGGTTATTAAAAAATTACCACAAATGTCATCCAGAGATTTCAACTTAAAACCATAATATGGTTCATATTATTTATTATAGAGTTGTAAAGTTAAATATTAAGATCGGTTTCATATACTCAGGGAATCGCCTGAACCTCAGGAAAAGAAGGAAGAAGGGGAAGGAAATAAGACTGATGATAGCAAAGCTGAGTCCACCAAGAAAGTCTGGAGCCAGGCTAACTTTGCTGCGGAATACAGGAAATTCAACATTGACATGACTCCAAAGGTAAAGCTTACTGAAAAAGTCTAGAATTTGTTTTTTCTTATTACAATTTTGTTTTGTTTGATAGTAGGTATCTGATGCACTGTCTCCATAACATTGTCTATTGAAAACCGATTTCACAGACTTGAACAAGTGTTCAAGCAGTCTTTATGATTGCAATATGCTATAGTGGCCTTATCAAACTATCCATCTGTACAACAAAATGGTCCTATTTTCTTACCCAGGACCATTCTCCTATACTTCAAGGAGTCTGGGTGGCTGGGGTACTATTAGTTAACCTGCATGCAGGGTGCATTGTGCACATTGTGTTGTAGATTTTAACCTCTAGCTAGGCAGTCATTGACCTCAAAGATCAATGCCCTGAATTTAAGTTTCTCCTTAGGCCACCCCCTCTGATGATACCATTACAAGTAGGTGTTAATAAGGCAGTATTTATTTCTTTTTATTTCGTCTTTGCCTCTGTGCCCCGTTTACTACACCCCAGCCAACCCTCTCTTCTTCTCTTTTTTTCTCTCTTTTTAGTTTTTTTTTATTTATATGAATTATGTTTTAGAATATAGACTCAATCGGACTCATTAGACTTCCTTCTTTCAACAGGTTGATGAGAACATGTCTCCTCTTCAACCGCTTCATTGTAGGATTTACTATGAGTTGTTTAGCCAATGGATTTATATGGTGTTTGAGGCGGTCGTAGTAATTTATTTCCATTAATTTGAATGAGTCTTTATCTGACAGCTGTTGTTCTCACGCGGACCGCTGGTCGAGCTCCTCATATCATCCAACATAGCGCGCTACGCGGAGTTCCGATGCGTGACGCGCGTGCTGACGTGGCTCGAGCAGCGTCTGATGCCCGTGCCGTGCTCCCGCGCTGATGTGTTCGCCACAGAGGCGGTCGGCATCCTCGAGAAGAGGATGCTCATGAAAATGCTCACTGCCATCGTCGGATACAATGAGGAAGAGATGAATAATGAGTTTAAGGGTGAGTTTTTTATTCTATCCCAATTTTATGTGTATTATTTTATCTGTAACGCACAATCACACCCTTATATTCATACAATTCGCCTAAAATGTGTTGATTTTTATGCTATTAAGCTTATGTGAGACTAAGTTTAGTGTTGTTTTTGAAGGAAATGAATGAAAATATGCACACACTTACTCTCACACAAAACACCCGTCGGTCGCCTACATGTTAGGTTTTCTTTAGTTGAGTATTTTTTTTCCCAATATATAGTAGCTAGCTACAAAAACCAGCCGATGGTAAACAAGACAAGACTAAGTAATACAACAAACAAACACATATACCCTAAACTCTCTCACATAAGCACACTCCCAATAAAGCGTTATGCACTCTAAACTCTCACACAAATACACACCCATTAAACTATTATGCAAAGCTTATGACATGTATTCTTTAGGCCTAAATTATACAGAAACAGCATAAGGCGAAGGCACTGTGCAGACGGAACACTAGAAAAATTGCAGGACGCATCGCTTACTGATAATGATTTTATATGAAAAAGATTTGCCTGCGCCCGTGCCTTCGCCTTACGTAGCTTCTGTATAATTCCGGCCTTAGATGAGTCATTGTTCCCTTCTAGACTGGAACGACAAAACCTTCAAGGAGTATCTAACCCACAAGGGGTTGACAGCCAACCTGGTGCATTACGTGCTATACGCGATCGCTGGCGGTAACAACTCTATGCCTTGCCTGGAGGGCGTTAAGGAATGCAAGAAGTTTTTGATGAGCCTCGGACGTTACGGGAACACGCCCTTTCTCTGGCCGATGTATGGGAGCGGCGAACTGCCTCAGTGCTTCTGCAGGTATGACACCAATATTTATCTATAAATAGGCCATAGTCTAGTTTTTTGCTATAATAGTACAGTAAGTAGTTCACGTCCTTTTTAGCTGTAATATTCTAATAGTGCCAAATACTCTGCCGCATAGCAGTAATGTATCAACATTATTGTATTACAGTTTAAAAAGTAACTAGTGAAATTTTGACTGGGCTTTCGAGGTTTCGAGACTGACCATTAAAATGTCTCTTAGCTACATTGTTGCGCCAGTCTATTTGATCAAAGTCCCGTGTAAGTAGCTCTGATATGATCATGGGCAGGCGTGAACTCTTACCATCAGAAGAGTGTCTAGCTCGTCTAGACACTTGTAAAAAAAAGATTTAAAATTAAATATTTTTGTAAAAGTATAAATATTTTGGACAGCACAACGCCATATACTCCCAAATCCCAATCTAAGAAGAGCTTGTACTATGGGTATATATATATATATATATATATATATGTATATATAATATTTAGATATTAGAATGTAAATATAATATGTATTAATATTGTGTAATATTCTGTATGATTTTAGTTAGTCAAAATGTTAATTATTATTATTTTTTTATCTATAATATCTTTTTGGTACACCCTTTATCCACTGTAATTTAAATATTTTTTTCTGTTAACAATATTTCTTATCTGGTTGTCTGGAAGAGATTGCTATCTAGCAATAAGACCGCCCTTGTAATTTTAGTTTGTTTTCTTGTTTTTATTTATTTTAAGGTGATACAATAAAGCATATTCTATTCTATTCTATTATAGGGAACTAAATAATTTTCTTTTGTGAATACCTAATGGAATACATAGAAAACCCCCAGACTCTAGACAAACACCGATTTTCATCACACAAATGTTTGTCCTGTAGCAGGAATCGAACCCGCGACACCGGCTTGGCAGTCCAACATACTCGCCACTCGACCAATCGTGTCGTCTAGATAATTTGGGAGCTTGTCTAGACGGGTAGATAATTATATCCGCAACTTAATTGGACCAAATGTATTTCGAACCTACTTGTGAGTTAACAGCATCAATTGCTTCGGACATTTTTTCCTCATAAAAACGACAAAAAAGAATGTTATTAACCTCAGTCGAAGTGACTCGGCTTTGATTGAATGCTCGACAACGGTTTTATTGATGTAAGTAAGTGCCTAATTGTATAAACCAGTATTAACTGAAGAGAATAATCTCAAAGTGCGTCATTTTGTCGTAAAATGGCTAAGTGGCCGCTTATTCAGTGACCCAAATGTGCATCAACTTCATCGCAAACAAAAATGAAGACACTTTCTAATGTTGCATGCTGCGTGGTTCTACATTATTGCACTTTTTATTTTCCAGGCTTTTCGGACAAAATGTATGATAAGAGATTATTTTACTTTTTTTCGACGTTTAACGTATTATAGATCTTTTTGTCTTAGATAGAATGCACTACGCACCTCCCATTCCTGTGATAAGTATAACCACAGTATTTTACCATTGGGAGGAGTCCCCTAATCTATTGCAAAGCAGTAATGTGTAGGCATAACTGTGTTCCGGTTTTAAGGGTATCGTAGCTAGTGAAATTACTGGGCCTTCGAGACTGACCAAAATATCTCAATGTAGACGAGCGCTTTACCAGCGATGCACCTGCCTATGTGAATCAAAATCCTGTGTAGCACTCTCATGAGCAGGCTTTATCGCTTACCATTAGAGCGCATAGCTCGTCTCGTCCCATGTTACCCATTTTTTTTTTTTTTTTTTTTACACACTCACACCCCTGCACTAGGATTCCCTGTGTCGCAGGTGGCGTGGACACATACAAGACATCACAACATCCAAGACCCGAGAACAAACATTTGTGTTTGTTACAAATATTTGCCCCGGCCGGGGATCGAACCCGGAACACCACGCTTCGTAGGCAGGTTCACTACCAACTAAGCCACGGTGTCGTCAATTGTATCTCTACTACGTTAAACTTTCAAATAAAATTAATGAACTGTATGCATAACGACGACATTCTTCCAAGACGTTACTCTACCTATTAGAATTGCAATTGATTATTTCTACTATTTGAACCCACGTGGGCTAGTTATGTAGCTAGTTATTGCTGGCCCATAACAGCTCTAGCATCTTTATGACAGCCACATATAACATAATAGTCTGTTTAATATTCAAAACAGTTCAAAATTCCTAGTTTATCGAAACAAGCGCCAACAAGCCGAATGAATGAATCATCCATCGCAATTTACGGTAATAGGTCACGCCTATGGGCTGCGAACATTGGCGCACGGTACGGCAGAGTGTTTTAAACTTATCAATTGAGTTTAATACGTATTCCATCGAAATATTCCTAATCCTTTCACCACACTGGTTTGAAAGAACTAGTGACACGATAAGAAGGAAAAGAAGAAGAATAATATTTAATTCAATGTCGTCAATCATTGATCGACCTCAGAGTATTTCAGAGGATCGCGGAGCATCCCGGAACATTGCGCGCGCATTGAAATATACTCAATACGTTGTTTTTTGTTCATGTTTACCATATGCTAAGAAATATCAATAAAGTTAATTATATACCTTATGTCGATTAGATAAGATTAGATTATTCAATTGCTAAATTTAAAATACTTCGCCGTACCGTCTGCCCAGTTTGCGCAGGCTATTACTTTGGCTATATTACGTAGGTTTTTTTTGCAGTGTCAGGTCATCGCCATCTAGCTAGAACCAGTTTTCAAACATATTTCATGTGCAATATAAACTATGCGTCATCCTAAACAATCTGTTCGTAATAGCTTTAATGGCTTTTACATTACGGAACTTTGGATGCGGGGAAAACTAACTCTTAAAATACTTCGCCGTACCATCTGCCCAGTTTGCGCAGGCCATTACTCCGACTGTATTAAGTAGGTTTTTTGTGCAGTGTCAGGTCATCACCATCTAGCTAGAACCAGTTTTCAAAATAATATTTCATGGGCAATGTAAACTATGCGTCATCCTAAACAATCTGTTCGTAATAGCTTTAATGGCTTTTACATTACGGAACTTTGGTTGGCGGAAAACCTAGTAACTCTATTATTACACTCAACCCACATTGCTCTGCTAGAGTTAGGACTAGCCTTACACTCGCCACTGAGCCTATTGGTATTGTGCAATGTATTTTATAAACAAAGCTTCTGAGCTTTGTGTCTACATAAACGTATAAACAATTGAGCAAAAACACGCCGTATGAGCAAGGTTAATTACTCAACGAGCGTATAAATAACATTAATAGAAATTCCATCAAATATTTTGGCAACTGGAGTGAATTAGAACGGACATGTCTTTCCAGACTTTGCGCAGTGTTTGGAGGCCTCTACTGTCTGAACCGACCGATCGATAAGGTTGAGACCAAAACAGTTGACGAGGGCAAGACTGTGGTGACCATCGCTAGCAAGTCAAAGAACCTCAACTGTGACCATCTCGTCATCGGCATCAACGAGTGCCCCAAGGAGTTACTGTCTCCGCAAGTTGTAGAGGGCAGCGATATATCCAAGGTATGTGAGTTATCAATCAATCAATCAAAATATTTATTCCGGACAACTTTAAATGTAGATCCTTATAAAAACATTAATTAATTACTTAAAATCATTATTAAAACATTACAAAAATAAATTTTAACCTATCATCATGAGCACCTCCAATCGAGCTTTAATCCAATAGTGGAGCAGCCTATTGGATCAAAACTCGATTGAAAGTCTGCATGATGGGCGAGTCATATCATATGTCATATGGTTATGAAGAGTCCTGAGTGACGCGAGGGGTTCAAGCTGCCCAAGACGAAGACAGGATTTATCCCAGAGGAGCATACTCTACTTTTCACACCTTCTGCGAGGCAAAAAAATCCAGGGCTCCGAACTCAGCAGCAAACACTGTCTTTTGTTTTACAATCTTTGTAGTAGCGCCTTCTTTCTTTTTTTTTATGAGTGGCCAGTACGATTTTAGAACAAACCTTTTTACAATGCCATATGGGCGTTCTTTTATTAGAGTTTTCCGCGAGTTTCCACACGAATTTGACATTCCAAAGTTAAATCACATTACTACCCTTGGGAGTTTCATACAACATTACCTCCCTTGGTAGGTAATGCTTTGCTTTACCTTGATGATAGCATGATATGTAATTGGATATTGTCGAGCAGGTGGTGTGAAAAGCATTTTCTGTCTATCTATCTATCTAAAGTTTATATAAAACTGGAAACCTGAATGCCAAAACATTCGCCAAATTCGATTTTTGAAGCTTTTTTTTTGTTCTGTGACACCACCATTACCAAAAACAAATCAAACCTCATGGGAATACATACGAATCGATTAGTTTTTGGTAGATATGACCAGTCCACTTCAGCTTGCTCAGCCTCCGAGCTATGTCGATAGTTTGGTCAACTGTTAGAGTGAAACCCTATAAAGCTAAATATGTACAACGCTCGGCTCGGGCGCCGCTCTCTCCCCGTTGTAACTTTGTTATTTTGTAGTTACCAGTAACAACTACACAGATATAATGTCTAACCCTTCTTCATTGCCCATTATTTGTTTTCTGGTAATTAAAAACTAATGGTGTATAATGTTTGGCTTCCGTAGGCGGTGTTCGTCACAAATGGTTCTATTTTGCCGCACGACAAGGAGCCGCTGACGCTGCTGCGCTTCCCGCCGCTCACGGAGGACGACGCCGCCGTCACCGTGCTCGAGGTCGGCCCGGCCACCGGCTCCTGCCCCAAAGGACTGTGTGAGTTTACACTGAGATCTCTTATCCTGTAAGTTAGGAGGTAGGAGTATGAAGGAGCCGATGACGATGCTGCGCTTCCTACCGCTCACGGTGGACGATGCCGCCGTCATGTTGCTCGAGGTCGGCCCGGCCACCGGCTCCTGCCCCAAAGGACTGTGTGAGTTTACACTGAGATCTCTTATCCTGTAAGTTAGGAGGTAGTATGAAGGAGCCGATGACGCTGCTGCGCTTCCTTCCGCTCATGGAGGACGATGCCGCCGTCCCGTGCTCGAGGTCTGCCCGGCCACCGGCTCCTGTCCCAAGGGACTGTGTGAGTTTACACTGAGATCTCTTATCCTGTAAGCTAGAAGGTAAGAGTCTCAAGGAGCCGCTGACGCCGTTCAAAAAGGACTATGCGAGTCTACACTCACACCTCTTCTTATCGTGTAAGCCAGGCTCTGATATGGGAGATACAATCATTCCAATGCAACAAACAAGGTATGTTGCCTGGAAGAGATCGCTCACAGCGATCTCCAGCCCTTGTACTATCTACCTTTAAGTCTTCTTCTTTATACTTGTTCTATTGCTTTACTCTTTCTTCTTTTTGGTGTACAATAAAGTGTTCATCTATATATCTAGATAGATCGGTGCCCACAACATTACTCACGACACGACAATACGACGTCCACCTGTTTCCGTCTAGATGGCTACCAACGAAATATTCTGCCGACAAGCAGTAATGGCATTGTAGTTAATGTAATTACTAGGCGACGAGCGAACGAGCGCTTTAGCAGCACAAGTTATGTGTATCACTATTTTGGTAATGGGCGGGCGTAAACTGTTACCATCGTCGTACAAAACTCATTTATGGTGGTTTAGTATTGTGGTACTCGTAGCTGTCGAATCGAAGTGAGCACAAAACTGGCGTATCGCAACCTCATTTAACTTTTTGTACCGAGTTTTTGTTCGTTCGGCTGCTCGTGGAAGAGACTTTTTGTAGGTGACTCATTCACTGTTATTTCGATTCAGTTGGTAAATGGGACGATTATATCTACCAGTAGTGCTATTTTGCGCTTTATTAGGACGCTGTTAAACAGTATAAACATTAACAAATAATATAAATATATTTAGTAATAATCGTTGCCCGTCCCGTATTTATACCCGTTGTTTATTCACTCTCGTTTCAAACTAAGGCGAGTCCACACCTCCTGATGATGCCTCGTGTAGAGGCGAAACACGTGTCGTATCTTTAAACTTTGGTTTTCTGTTCGTTGACACTTTGGTTTAGTTAAACTAAAGTTAAGTTAATTAAAACCTTTGTTTAGAAATTAAGCGGATTTATTACTAAATATATTTATATTATTTGTTAATATATATGGATTTCCGCAAAGTAATGCCTGAATCAATCAATTAGTATAAAAATTGACAAGAAAGATGACTACTACTTCTTATGTCATAAATCTAATAGGCGAAGCTGCGGGCAGGAGATATCAGAATGCGAATATATGTGAGAATGAATGGATACATAGATGTTTGTAACTCAGTCACACTGAATTTAGAGACGGAGGTGTTGGGGATGGCTGGTGGGGATTTCGAGAATAAGATTTTTTTACAATATGCTGTTTGAATATCCTTCCCAAAAGCTCACACGCTAGCTTTAACTCGCCAAAAGCAGCTTGTAAAAAATCCGTGTGTCATCGACGCATAACACTACTTTTCATCCCGATACACACTCGAAGCTTCAGACAGGAGCAGTAAATTCACAATAGAACTGAAAATAGATTTTCTTCATGTGTGTTTCAGTTGTGGTGTACTTCATCACAAAGAAATCGAACGACGCGCAAACCGACTTGATGCCGTATGCTGAAAAAATATTCGACATGTCGGGTGGAGATCAAACCCTGCCTTCCGACAAGCCGAAGGTAACACTTGGTTTAAGACCACCGAGAACAATCAAGGATATCAACTATGCTTGCTTCATGAATAAAGGTTACTTGTCAAACCCCAGAATAACTCCATTGATGTATAAAAAGATATTCAACATGTCAGGGGGAGAGACCAAACCCTCTTTTATTGTTCAAAATACATACTAATGTTTTTAAATCTATGGTATATATATGTAAATGGCCAATGTAAGGAGATAGTTCTCAGGGTCTTTCGATGAAATTAGAGTTTGTAGCACGACAAAGGTAAAGTCTTCTTCTTCTTCTTATCGTATCACTAGTTCTGTCGAACTAGTGTGGTGAAAGGATTTCAAGTGGATTACAAGTAGAGTATAGTCATTGAAACATCACATACAAAATACATATTATGACAGAATCTAGTTATTGCACAAATTAACTTTATCCAAACTTAAAGTAATATGAGGTTAAGGATATTATTATTTTTTATCTACACATGTCCATGAATCAAAATAAATGATCTTAGTATACAGCATACACGTTTAGTGTCCACTAGTAGTTTTGCTTTTGGTCCTTGATCAAAATTACGAATATGTTGTAGTAAAAATTACGCTGTTACCGTTATGTTGCTTGTTTTGCAGTGTCTGTGGTCTCTGTTCTACAATGTGAAGGACACGAGCGCGGCGTGTGCCAGCGACAGTGGCAGCGTGCACGTGTGCGCGGGGCCCGACGCGGGACTCGACTTCGACCGCGCCGTTGAACAGGTAACACTTTCACACTTATGTTGTACAACGCGTTCAAATCTCTACTCTACTTTCTTGAAGAAACTTGGCAACCTCTACAATGGACTGCCACTCGCCACGAACTTTGTCATCAGGCGGTCCGGAATTATCCTTTGTTGCAGCCTTCGTAACCAGGTGTTTTTACCATACTGGGTAGTTCGCCCTGCAAAGCACCCTCCACTTTTACCCGGACTTGGGACCGGCAGTGCAGAAAGTTTCCTCCCACACAGGCAGAGTTGTTGAAAAGGAATCATTATAACGTTAATATTGTACATAGAGCAGGTGACGCTTTGGCGCTAATATTGCCAGTAATATTACGCGTTGAAAAGGAAACAGTATCACGCTAATGTTGTACAAAGAACTGGTGACACTATTGCGCTAATGTTCTACAAAGCGTTGAACAAGAATCATAACGGTAATGCACAAAGAACAAGTAAAACTATCGCGCTAATGTTGTACAATGGGTTTATCAGGAAAAAGTATCACTCTGATGTTGAACAAGGAACTGGTGACTCTATTGAGCTTATGTTCTAAAAGGAACATTATCATGATAATGTTGTACAATGCGTTGAACGGGTTACACTACAGATAGTATAGCAACAATATTATTTGTTTTTACAACATTGAACATGGGACACTCGCACGAATGCTTGGTTATACAACGAACAGGTGAAACTATCGCGCTAATGTTGTATATGAGAACGTTTCTTCTAAAGGGATTCTGTTGATTATAATGTTTTGTGTGTATTTATGTCCTTCTCAAAATTACTAAGAACATACTTCCATTTTTAGGTTGAGTCTACGCGACTTTCAAAATAATTAAAAGTTATGATTCTCACATTCTCATTGAAAGCAAAGCATGAGTAACTCCTTTTTTTTTAATGTAAACATGGACGAGCTAAGCGCTCTCCTGACGGTAAGAGATCACGCCTGCTCATTACCAGAACAGTGCTACACAACACTTTGATTCACATAGGCCGGTGCAACACTGCTAAAGCGCTCATCAACATTGAGACATTTTGATGGTCAGTCTCGAAAGCCCAGTAATTTACAGTAGTACCTAGTGATATACATTTTATTGTACAATAAGATTGAAAGGCGCTTTGAATACAAACGATCAATTATATTGCGAAATACTACGAAGTGCGCAATGTTTTCACGTTTAGTAGGAGAATAGTAGTAATCCCGTGTGCACCGTGCGTAAAGCTATATGTCTGAAAAACGCGTGCACTTCTCGTCAAGGCAAGGATTTTTATACTACGTCCTACACTTTGCAATGGAAAAATATAGTGCAATAAAAATTAAACTCGTTCAATCATTGCGCAACATTCTATACGGTCAATAATATTGCACAATTCGTCATTGCGCAATATAATTGATCGTCTAGGGGACGCTTAGGGATGACCTTGATTCTAATTTATTATGTTTTTTTAATTGGTGTGTTTATTATATATTATATTATTTATCAAACAAATTTTGCTAATTCTTCCATGGTCTGATAAATTTGCTATAGTAACGAGTAGCTATCTATTTCGATTTGAAGGTTACTGGGTTATCGTGATATTTTTTTTAATTTGAATTTCGGATGTACAAAGTTAAAGCCGACAAGTTACGCAATAGATATTATTATGGCACCTATTGGGGTAATAATAATCTTAGGTACTTTTTACCCGACTGCCAAGGAAGGGTTATGTTTTTCACGGGTATCTTGTATTGTATGTATGTATGTTAATTTATTTGTTAACTCATCTTCCAAACGGCTGGATGCATTTTGACAGTTAAGGTATCGTTAGATTCGTCTCTATAACCCGAGTGTCCTTATGGGTTTTTAAAATAAATTACCAAAATGGCGGATATTTGGCGCTAAATAGTAAGTCGTTTATGAATACATTTTTGTTAATCAAACCTATCGAGTAGGGTATCAAAATAGAGGAGATTACAAAAATATACTTATGTCATATGTTTAAATTAAATTTGGAATTACTGAATTGGCAATCAATGCATAATATTTTCGCATTTGCTTTTCAGTTTATATTGTGTTTGTGGCTTGCGGCGGAACCTTGAATGGCTTCTGTTATATAAATTTGAGCATGACAATTATGTTTAATAAGTTAGCTAATTCATCTGATATTGCACGATCGAGACTTCATATTTCTTATCATTGCATTGTTTTGAATAGGCAATGAAACTCTAATTTATAAACTATTTGGTCACGCATTGAACCTCTGTAACTAACCACGGTAGCGGAGTATAACATTAGTATATTGGATCACGTAATACCTACATATTTATGTTATGAAATTGGACTCAAAAAATGACAAGAACTTTCGCCCCTTTAGATTAATATAACGGTTTTCAAACACGTTTCACACACAAACTGTCGAAAAATTGTAAACACTAAAATCTGCTATGAAATATACCAATCAAAGGAAAGAGCCCTGTTACTCTTTTTTTTCGAAATTAGCATCGGACCTAAATCTTTTTTTTTTGTTTTGTTGGTTGGCTAAACTAGCCAACTATTTTGGGGCGTTTTCAATACTCAATACATTTTTGTGTTCACATGGTAAAAATGCTAACAAATTAGGTACACAATAAAGTGGTAACTCTACCCTTTGGGGCACTACAAAATCTATAGGTAGGAGGCGGGCAGACCGAGATTTTTGCTACGAACATTAGGTAGGTTATCTTTGTACTATGTGGTTTTCAATTAACTATATTACGTATGATTCTATACTATAATAGTTCTATAGCAGCAGTATTTTTAAAGATGATCACAGGACGCATGTAAACCCTACGTTATTTTATTTTATTATGGCATAGTTTAAAACAATTTAAGGTTTTCTCGATTCAATCAAAGTTAGTATCAATATATTTTAAAAAGGGTTGTTCCTGACTGACTGACTGACAACCCACAAGCCTCTGAATGTAGGTTGTAGGTTCGTCATTAAGTGTAAGCGCGTACTAAAAAAGGAATTTTGTTAATTCACAACGCAAACGAAGTTGTAAGCGTCAGCTGCTAGTGTTATATCAAAGTTACATTGTTTTCTTGTTTATTCGATTACATTGCTGTGTTCACTCGATCTTGAACTACACTATCTCTTTGTGTAGGTATGTGGCCTACTTACGTGTAGATGTTCATTGCTATGTTTGTAAGTTTGTCGACCTACCAATGATAAGGATCACGAGTAGCCCGAGTGTTATTTATGTCCTGTCTCGTTCTAAAATTAAACGAAAGGAGGTTAGACTTTTTTATTGTAATAAGACTATTTATTAACTTTTACAAGGTGAAAAAAGTGGTACATGAATATCTATCTTAATAGTTTTTTTTGTTTGACGACATTATTGGTCGAGTGGCATGGCAAATGTGTTAGACTGCTACCCAGGTGTCGTGGGTTCGATTTCCGCTTCCGGACAAACATTTGTGTGATGAACATCAGTGTTTGTCATGAGTCTGGGTGTTTTCTACGTATTCTATGTAAATATGCATTTACAAAAAGTATCTACTTCCCCTAGTACAAGCTTTGCTTAGTTTGGGGCTGAATAGCGTTGTGTGAAAGCCCTAAATATTTACGTATTTTTTTCGGATGGATGTTTAATGCACTTGGACGTTACTGCGTCACCGGACTCTATATTTATGTATTTGTCCATCAGGCCGAGCAAATCTTCAAGCAGATCTGCCCCGGCGAAGAGTTCCTGCCGCGCGCCCCCGACCCGGAGGAGATCGTGTTCGAGGATGACGTCACACACGGACCAGACTTCACCCCAGATGACGAGGCCGACGGCGACGCGCAGAAACAGTAATCCTCTCACGGTCGGCCAGATCTGACGCTTTTATATACCCTAGGTGTAAGGTTCACACCGGGATCGGTGCAGGGGTACTTTATGAAGCACTTATTTAATCTGATATACACCACATGTTTTTAATTACCAGGAAAAAAGGATAAGCATAATCAAGTGCCGTAACTGAGCACTTATGTCGCAAAAAATCTTTTTTTTTTTTCAAAATAATGATGATAAAAATTGGACATACGATTACCGTTAGTCGTTTTTCGATGGTCTTGCTTCAATCGGTACGCATCATTGATAAATTATTTAAGTTTCATTCATCATTTGGCAAACTCGGGTACCTCGAGCCTGCTTGCAAAATCTCGGCTCGGGCGCCGCACTCTCCCTGCTGCTGAATTGCCCATCTAAGTTTTTTTGGTAATTAAAAACTTGTGGTGTATAAGGTAGAAGCGTTGTCCATTCCATTGCGTCGGAGTATATTCATGTTAGATTCGTATCAGGTACTAAAGATCAAAAGAGCATAGATCTGATAGCTTCACAAGGTACTCTAGCTCAATAGTGGCTTTCCATTCTACCTTAGTAGCTTTATGAAATGCCCTGATTCGCTGTATTCAGAAGCGGCCAATAACCGCCTGTTTACAACGGTCGTTGGCCGCATTTAAAACGAGTTGGGACAACCTTTGGTTTAAATTGCGGTGGCCGATTCATCGACCCCAAAAATCATGTTTATCTAAATGTATTTCGATCAAAGGCATGCAGCGGGGAAAATTAAGAGCATACATTACAAACGGCATGTTAGGGCGTTACGAATATCGTGCTTCTGTAACCTTATACGAATAGTTCTGCTTCGCAATGAAACTTGATCAGTTTCGCAACAGTTCCTCTCTCATCCGATCTCATAAACTTTGAGCTGTGTTCCGGCGATGTTGCGAATACATTAGTTTGCCGTTTTGAAAAAAAAAAACAATTTTCTAGTTCTAACGTCCTGCTTAGCTTAAGTTTATAGTTACGCTTTAAACGCTTGACTTTGTGCATTCCGACTGGTGCGAAAGGATTGTATAACGTTATAGGATTGTTTGAGAAATCATCTGTTTTTCGACTGAATATTCGAACTTTGAAGAGTTGATGATCCGGTTCATTTTTATCTCGTAGTTTGTTGGGGTCAGGGTAAAGGGAACAGCTAAGTTGTCTTGATTTAGTCAGCAAGATCGACTGTAGCACCAGTGGCTTATTTACTTTTGAGTTGGACAAATGATTGGCTTCATTATCATTGTACGGTTTACGGTAGGAATCTACGAAACCGATAGCAGTATGTTTTTATATTGTAATTATTTAATCACTAGACATACTGTGAGCTCTCTAAAGAGAAACGCTAATAGTTTATAAGAAAATAGAGAATAGTTATGTATTTATTTTGTAAGCCAAAGGAGTATTATTTGAATTTGCTTGAAACCAATAAGAAAATGTGCAATTAAATTAGAACTCAATTTTGACTGTGGATTTCGTGATTCTAAGAGATTTGGGCGCACCAGTCCAAACGGCGTTATTTCCATTATTTTATAAATATTTAGCACTCATTATTTATTGTCAAATGATAATCATGTCTCGCAGCTTGTGCGTTTATAAATTCCAATAAATTGTGATTATTAGATTACTTGTTTTTTATTTGACCTCTAATATCTTGATTTGTTACCTATCTACCATACCATAGTGAGATGAGTTTATATTCATACTAAGCTAAATCTTATTACTTTGTTATAAGTATTGTTGATGTATTTTATTTATGTATAGTATGTTTAGAATTAGGAATTCTAAGCATGTATGGTATGAGTAAATAATCCATTTTTATTTCAGCTAGGTAGGTCCAACAAAAGTACCCAGTAAGTAATATGGCATAGGGTTATAGGACCTCTAGGTTTGTGCTATTGTATCGCAGGTAGAAATTAATAATGACGATTTAATTTCACACATTTTATTTACAAAAACAAAATCAGATGCTTTGCAAAACAACAATCACTTACATACTAGTTAGATAATAAAACACTTCAAAATGGAATACTTTAGTGTAAAAAATACATTCAATAAATTCTTTGTATGTAGAAACAGTATTCTTATTTTATTTCTTATGGCTTGTTATTAAGAATAGCCAGGAAGCAATACATTGAACATCATACTAATCATTTGAAAATTATTACAAATAGATTACAAAAATATTTCATGGGACTTGAGATCAGAATATTATTATTATCAGGTCCTTGTATGAATGTATCCTGTTTCAATAAAGTAGATAAAATTTTATATACCTATTCAATAAAATAATAGGATAATCATTTACCTAAAATAATCTTTTTTCATAGGAAAACAAACCATGCACATTGCCTTCCAATTGAGCGGAATGTGTTCTCTTCATGAATCTGAGTTCACCAAAATGACTCATTGCTTGCAGCCTGGCAATAGACTTAGCTCCAATGTCTTGACAGCTATGTTGTATTCCAGTTTGCAGGTACGGCAGGAACCTCAGCACAGATCCCTTATCTACAATACTCCCGCTCACTCCCTGAGCGACCCTATGCTTGTCAGTTTCCTTGTGGAAGTAACGGCTCATAGCTGAGCCCTTGCCATCCTTATTTTCCATTGCTTCTAAACTTCCCATACCTCTGTATTTTTTGAGCCTGACTCCATCAGAAAAGAAGTATTCCCCTGGGGCTTCTGATGTCCCAGCGAGAAGGGACCCCATCATCACAGAAGATGCTCCAAGAGCCAAGGATTTTACAATATGTCCGACTGATTGTATACCTCCATCAGCTATAACAGGTACATTGAAGGTCCTGGCATATGATGCAACTTGGTACACTGCAGTGGCTTGTGGGCAGCCACAAGCCATCACTTCTTGGGTGATGCAGATTGAGCCACTGCCCATACCAACTCTGAGAGCATCCACTCCTGCATCTATGAGATTCTTGGCCTGCATCCTGGTCACCACATTTCCACCTATAACTTGAATGTCAGGGTATGTCCGCTTGATGAACTTTATCATTTCAATCTGATACATGGAGTTGCCCTGTGAGGAGTCAAGGACAATCACATCAACACCATTGCTCACAAGCATTTTCAGACGTTCTTTGTCAGAGTCACGTGTGCCGATAGCTGCTCCAACCAAAAGCTGCTTATTGGAGTCTTTGGAAGCATTTGGGTAGCTTCTTGCTTTTTTCAAATCGGTCCTTGCAATCAAAGCTACGAGTTCTCCAGCTCCATTAATGATTGGCAGTTTACCTTTCTTACTCTTCTCCAAGATATAATTAGCATCCTGAAGAGTCACCCCTGATTGGGCCGTGATCATGTCTTCAACGGGAGTCATGACTTCCTTGAGCTTGAGGTGAGGGTCCCCCTCCCTGAAGTCTACATCCCTGGATGTCACAATACCAATCAGTCGTCCACCAAGTTTACCATTTTCAGTGATTGGGTAACCAGTAAATCCATTTACCTTCTTTGAGTGGACAACATCGGCTACCGTGTTGTCGGGCCCCATACAGATGGGGTCCCTGATGAATCCATGTTTGTACTTCTTCACTTTGTGGACTTCATTGGCTTGATACTCGGGAGTGCAGTTGTGGTGTATGATGCCGATGCCGCCGCACAGTGCCATAGCGATGGCCATGTCCGCTTCTGTGACTGTATCCATAGGGGTAGACACCAATGGGGCCTTGAGGATTATTTTTTTGGTGAGAGGAGATGCCAAGTCAACTTCTTCAGCAGTGAAATCTATGTAGCCAGGCAACAGTAGGAAGTCGTTGTAAGTGAGACCCTCGCTATTGGCGAAGATTTCCGAAGCCGAAAGGCCATCCCGTAGGTCTCCGTCTGGTTTGCCGGCCATCGTTAAAAAAACTAACACGTGGAAACGAATACAAGTTTACGTCAAAAACTGCACAGTAAACTGATTTATATTTTAGTATTTATATACTTTTAGTTCTAATTGAAAATTACGCACACGTGGTAATAATGCCCGAGTTCTTCGACCGCAAGTGTCGATATTTTGCAATCGAAAGTTCCCGTTTAATGAACACACTATTATTGTTCGAGAGATGGAATAAGAATGCACTAAAATTCTGTGTTCTCTGCTTTAAATTCTCAGAGGAGATTGCAGATTTCGACGTTCACTGTTATTAATTTAATAGCGCAATTAATTAATTTAGCGGAGAGCTCAGTATGCCATACATACATGCAGCAAATCCCGGCTTGCTGTTTGTCAAAATAATTTAACATTGACAGTGACAGCTCAGACAGCTGATCAGTGCTGCCAGTATAATGCATATAAACGAACGAAAAACTGATAATGCATATAAACGAACGAAAAACTGCCCAAAAAAGTTTTTGACAAACAGGTAATTTTGCTTTCACTAAAACCAGGTTATTCCCGAAATCCCCACTAATAGGGATTTCTGGAAAACAAAATCCCCACTACCTACCGCAGTAGGGATTCCAGGAATAAGTATAAAATCATAATAATTATGTTATTTTATCCTCATTTATCTACAAAGAGGTTGTTCCAAAATTGTTCACCATTTTATTTATTTTTTATTTCTTTGCTGGTTTAACGCCATCTACCGTGGAATAGCTGCATAATTTTAACAAATAAATTAATTGATAGAAACCCCGATCTACATGTAGTACTTTTTTTACTCAATACGGTCACTGCATACCGTCATTGGGTCTAGATAGCAGCATACTGACACCCTCGTTGGTTCTGTTTCACCGCACAATCCACAGTAGGTACTTTACCTAGTTACCTAGCTATCACCGTTAGTTTAAACAGCAACGGGCGCGTCATTAGAATGGAATCTTGTTAGGTAGGTTAGTAAGTCCCAATATTTAATCCTGAGTCTTAATGCACTTTCCATTCACCCTGACATAGCCGGTCGGACACTGATCACCGTTGAATGAAGACCGCTCATCTAAAGTAATTATAGTTCCATCTTTATCGGCCGGTTGAATATTAGTTTCACTCGTTTTGGCTTTATTCATATCAGCCGGAAGAGGAAGTACGGTTGTCGAGTCGCTGATCGGATTAGTCTCGCTTTTCGACGGTGCTGGCTCTTTAGGTGCTGGCTTGGTGTCTGTCAATGGTTTTGGTAGTTCGTTCTTTGTATGTGGTTCATTCGAGTTAATGGTGTTTGCGGGCAATCCACTCGACGGCGACGGCCGGTTCATTGTATCGGGCCCGCTTTGGGCCGGAGCAAATCTACACGTCGGGTCAGAGTTTACTGTCGATGAAGGAGGGTTAAGTTCACTGCCGACTTGGTTAGTTACTGTATGGTCGGTGTAGGGGGGTCGTTGCACTGGATTCTGTGGCACACTTTGCATCGGTTCAGCTCGCCAGCTCTGATCTGAATCAATGAAGATCTTAACGTTTAATGAAACCAGTGGCGGCAAGAACTGCACATTTATAATGTGGGAAAAAAAAAACTACTTCCTGTCCGAGTATTTTTCCTCTATAGGTACAATAAACTGCATGTGAGTAATACAATCACTGCGGAATTTTTACTGTACATAACGAATCTAAATACAAATACAATGTGTTTATTGGAAAACAGCTGGATGCGCAATAACACTACTTTAGCTTCTTGGTCACTGACGTCACTTTTTGCATTTATGTACAAGCAACACAAGTGTTCAATAGTTTTATCACAGGTCAAAATGTCAAGACTGGCTGCGTACCTTCTATTTCCTAGCTAGGGTAACTGTAACAAATATGTCTGTTCCGATTATTTTCAGGCTAACTATAGGTACAGGTACTTACGTACATACCTTAGCATTAATTAGGTAGGTAGGTACTACGACAGAATAATAAGATATAGATATAAAGTAAGTACTACTTTGAGGTTACAGAGAGATTTGACGGTAGTAGGTATTTCGCATATTTTTATAATTTAATAGGTATTTTTTTTCACCGATAACTAGAATCCACCTTAACTTCATTTTGATGTGCTTTCAGCGTGGAGTCTGATTGCGGAGACGAGCTAGACTATCTTTTGATAGTAAATTCACGTCTGCCCGTAATCAGAACAGTGGTTTTAATCACATAGGCCGGTGCAACACTGCTAATAGCGCACGTCCACTTTGTGACATTTTGATAAAAACTTTCGAAAGTCTAGTAATTTCGCTAGCAACAAGTGTTCTTCACCTCGGAACACTATTGCTTACACATTACTGTTTGGCGGCAGAATATCTGGCTGTTAGTAATAAAAAAATAGGTAAGAAATATTTTGCTGGTATGATACCTGTAGGTAGGTACCTAAAATAAACGGTTGTTTTTTTTTTATTAGTACCTATCTGAATAGTCGATTTAAGTCCTATTATATTATACATGTATTATATTAGATCCTATTATAATCTAATTTATGAGGTCTATTCAGATTTTCAGATAGATTTCAGGATCTTTTAACAAACAAATTAATAATTAAACTGTTTGATTATGAATCTACGTACTAATAATACTAATATAACATTTATGCATTTATATTTTTTTTGTAAAAAAAAACTTTTTAAGATAATCAATTCTGAAGGTCTTATTACTTAACTGGTTTAAACTAGGTTTTCACTTACTTACCTACTTAAAAACCAGTACATTAAACTTGTCTATTTTTCTTTAATTTTTATTATTTTCCTACGAATCATTAAATCTTACATCAATACCAAAATCTTCGTCGTCGTCGTCTGCAGCCGGCTTAGGTTTTGTTTCCCTTTTGGGTTCCTTGTCTTTTTCATCAGTAACACTTTGCGAATAGTCATTCATATTCGCATCTAAAGGAACAAACAAAGGACCATCGTTCTCTGGTTTCTTAGTTACTTTCTCAGTGTGTCCATGAGAGGCGTGATTATTAAACACGTTATTTTGATTCTGTTTTGGTTCGTTCTGATTGTTTGCTTCATCGGGCTGGCTCTGTCCATAATCTGGTTTGTTATTTCCATAACTATTACCATACTCTTGTTGACCTTGTCCATAATCGGGCTTGTTATTACCATACTCCGGCTGATGGGTACCATCGTGAGCTTGGTTTCCGTAAATTGGTCTGTTATTTTCATTGGATCCGCTATTAGATCCGTAGCCTGGTTGATTGTGAGGTTCTGGGTTGTGACCTCCATTATTCCCATAACCAGGTCTGTTCAGATTGTGACTTCCATAATTAGGTCCATAGTTCTGTTGATTGTTCCCGTAGTTTTGGTTACCGTATTGAGGTTTATGTCCATAACTAGGCTGGCTGTCTCCAAAATTGGGTCCGTTGTTTCCAAAATCAGGTCTGCTATCTCCATGATTCGGGTGAGGTCTGTGCTGGTCAAAATCTGGTTGTTGATTGTTTCCGTGGTTTTGTTGGTCACCTCCATAATGGTTCCCGTATTCAGGTTTATGTCCATAACTGGGCTGGCTGTCTCCATAATTGGGTCCGTTGTTTCCAAAATCAGGTCTGCTGCCTCCGGGTTGCGTATGAGGTCTGTGCTGGTCGAAATCTGGTCCATGATGATGGTGATGATGATGATGTTCATCTACGATGGGTATATCCGGCTGCTCGAAATCGGCTCCTCCATTGTAATCTCCTTGTGGTGAAACTGGCGGTCCACCAGGTCTGACCTGATGATTAACCCCACCATGCATACTGAAGCCCAGTCCATGGCTTATCCCCCCGAGCAGCGAACCAGCCACTTTATGCGCATTAGAATGAGCTTCTGTAGCTCTATGCAGTATTCCGTCTAACAAACCACCATGTCCGTAGCACTGGTAACAGAACATTAAATTAAATAAAATGTAGAACTTCATTGCAAATGAAACTGTCGTATCGTGCGTGAGTACGTCAATCTAATACTGGTCAATGGTCAAATGATGCGCAGACAAGTCACCTCGCCCCGTGTACTGCGCAAAACCAGTTTGTATTCAGTAGAATAGTTACCGAGACCCGTTGAGCAAAATAGCTCAAAAAACCGAATTTAAATTACTAATTTATATTCATCTTTACCTCAGGTAACTTTATCTTCGTGATTTTCAACCGACTTCGAAAAATAAGGAGGTTCTCAATCCGGTTGAATTGTTTTTTAATGTTTGTAACCTCACTTTAACTTTGTTGTTTATAATTATAAACCTATTTGAAAAAATCTAAGTAGGTATTTTTATTTGAGAATATACTTTAGTTAGAGAAATAGGTACTTTCAGATTAGTCCCATAGAAATAACACCAAAACCGGTCCAGTAGTTTAGTTTTTAAATCAAAATTACTGAAAAAAATATGTAGTAAAAGTAAATGAACTTGCGTATTTTGCTTCCTCTGTGAATATTCAGTGGTGTTTACGATCACTAAAATAGTCCAATTTAATCCAGTCGGTTGGTGGTTGTATATTTTTGTAAAACCTTGATTTTTTTCTTTAAAAAGCGTTTAAAATAAATCTTAGATAGGTAGTCATTCATTACGTGCGATATTTTCAGATAGATTTTCCTCATTCGATGCCAATGTTGTTGTTGTATGATCCAAGTCAAAGGAGTCATTGCCTTGGTAATTAGGAATAATTATTCATCAGGCGTTCAATCATGGTCGTATTCGTACCTACCTATTATTTGTGTCATCAGCCACAGAGCCCAGGGTTTCAGTATCGCCTTGCAGTTTCCGCGGTTCTTATTTTTTTTTTATGTAAAGCAGTGACGAGACTAGCTATTCATTTCATCATGAGTTGGGATTAAATTTGGGTTAACTATCGTAAAATAAAACCGCAGAACGTTTCTTTACTTTGTATTATTAACAAGGTCATTAAAATATTTATAAACAGAACAAAGATTTACCTCATGCATAGCGATTTCATTTAGTCAGCGCTTCGTTATTAGGTAGGTACTATACTGTGACTTATTTATGAAATTATAAGTAGGATGTACTTTAGTAAGGATCTAAATAGTATTTTTTTAACGGTTTTGAGTGATTTCCAATTGGTTAACGTTGGGCGAGACTTTTAGGCTCAATTACCAAGGCAGAGAACTTTCAGTGTCAAACAATTTTAAACATTATCTACAGACTTTATAAGACTAGTATAATTGCAGGGCAAATGAAAGGCCGCGCGCGGTGCCAAGCGGCCGGGTAAAATTGTTTGACAATTGGCCACTGAAAGAGCTGCCAGTCGCTGCCATCCTAGTGGGAATTGAGCCTAAGGGCGCCTTCAAATCAGAGGTGTAAGGACGCGCCACTGTGGTGCGCTTCTACTAGTTTTCATACAATATCTAAACGCGCAGGTACAGCGCCGCTGTGGCGCATCTAAATATTGTTTCATACAACTAGTAGAAGCCCCATAGTGGCGCAGGGCGCTTCCTCAAGCCTGTAATTTGAAGGCGCCCTAAGCTTCTCGTTTGAAATCCATGCAAAACTATAGAAAGTAATGCATTGATGCAATAATGAATGGTATGCCACAATCAATCAGTCAGATGCATTTTCCACCTTTTACTTTATTCCATGGTTAATTCAATGACAAATAACCTTTAAAAATATCGTTATGCACTTATTTATTTAAGCCATAATGACATTATGCTATGCATAATTTTAATGCACAAGTCACGCTGTTAGAATAAATAAAATATAATGACAATAGGCTACGAATTAATGTGATTAGTTTCAACCTTTGCATAAATTTATCTTTCCACCCATTTGATACACCTAGCAATGACAATTTTTTTTCTCCATCGTTCACATAAACAGCTTAAAAAATAAATATTAGTAAGTAACCCGTAAAACCCAATGACTAAATATTTTTGGCTCCGATTTAAACCATGAAAAGTAATTTTATTTAAATACATACTTAGCAATAAATAAATTTGGTTACTTAAAAAAAAAAGTAATTCGTGATGGACTTACTTTGTTTGTAAATAGGTTCGATTGTTTTTCATAAGAACGCAAATTAGAATAATCTTTGAAACTTCTAAATTCAACTTTTTTGATTCCATAATAAAGAAGTCAGTAGGTATATTTAAAATACATAAGTAATACTTACTATATTTTTCGTTTGATATTCTACATGTATTATTATGATTATTTTATACTTTTAAAGATTTAATAAGGCACTTATTCAGTTTATCTTATTGGATAATATTAAGTAAGTAATAACAATTATTCGTTTTATATTAAAATAAAACTGACTTAAATGTAAGTAACATTTTGATGATTTCAATGACGATTTCGATTTTGTCATGACGATCTTTTCATGTTGCATCATAATGGTAACATTTATTATTTAGTCTATGGTAGTGAGAAATATGCCTCCCATGATTTCGATTTCAACGCAGGATCACTGTTTGGAAGCGACTACTTATTAATTTGAAAATAAAAATCATTTTGCCAATTAAAGTAATAAGTCTTTGTAGTCACTAAACTAATGTGAAAATTAATGGATACTATCGATTGATGAATGATCGTTACTCAACCAAGCTAAAACTACTGAATAGATATTTCGGTCTATAGCAGTACTCGCTGACAAGAATAGACCCAGCGACAGTTTCTCTAAGATCGATGCGATACGATACTTTGTGTCGTGTCGGTACATGTAAAATATTTCTGCGCGCATATGTACCTTACCTACATCGTGCAGTGAATACGATAATGAACAATACGGATATTGGATATTTATTGTGATGATGTGATTTCTTAAGTCTAATGGTGATATCACACGGCCCGTGCTAACACGGGCCGCGCCGCCGGGCCAAGGTCACCTGTGCGGGATAGCGCGCGCCGCGGAAGAGTACGGATCACCCCTTCTCACGGCCTGTGTAAACACGCGCCGTGTGAAGCGAGCGGCTCGAGGCTCTCCGGGCGGGCGCGTAGCTGCCTGTGGCGGCGCGTATTGTTGGTAACTTCAAAGGCCCGGCGCGGAGCGTGTGCTCGCGGTGCGGCCTGTGCAGGCGCGTGTGGTGTGCAGGTTTAACACCCGCCTTGACAACGGGTGACCCGGTATCGTCCGTGGCGCGAGCTTGTTCGTACCGATCGACTCACGCCCGTATTCTAAGTCAGTCCTCTAAACTCTAATGCCGACTTGCACCAAACTTTCAAAGTTCCTAAGCAATTACTTTACTCGCTTGACAGTTCTTAATGGTCAGAATCTGGACTGATAAGAACTACCAAGCGATTGAAGTAATTGCTTAGGAACTTTGACAGTTTGCTGCAAGTAGGCATAACTCACCTTACGTGAGTAGTAAAATGGCCGCCGCTTTACTAAAGTTTTCGGCTGTCACCTATCTTTCTAATGTAAGTATTTCCTTGAGTTAAAAAATCGTCTTACAATCGTGTCAGGCGCGGCCCGGCCCGTACTAAGACGTCCCGTATGAAGCCACCATAACACGTATGACTAAATTACTTAATTATAAACATTTATAATTCCACGTGGCTGGTCATTTACGTTTCCTCCTCATCGCGCAATTATTTCTAAGTACATATGAACATCAATTTTTTTTTATAATAACATACGTGCATACAATAAAATGTTAATTATTATTACCATCGTCAGCGCTTTACAGTATATTTTAGCACCATTTTTAACGACAACCAACTTAGTCATCCTCAAGTTTTAATATCTAAGCAGGGAACAGACGTTAACAATCGACCAATGATAACACTTTGAGATGATGAGATTTTATTTCAACTCATTCTGATTGGTCGAATTCACAGAACAACAAGGAATGTAGATTAAAATTTAAAAACGTCGTTTTAATGCTTTGCTTCTATCTCGCTTCGTTTACGAGATATAGCAGTTTTTATGGTTTTAGAATGCATTGTCATCGAGTTGTGAGTAACCTGAATGTTTCAGCCGGATATCTAATCGGGAATTGTTCGAAATTCGAGTTGCAAGATTCCACCCGGAATGACAGACAGACAAACAATAACACAAGGTATGCTACGCCAGACAGCAAATACTGACCTACTTCTTCACTGCACAACTTTTTAACCATTTAATATAGGTACTTATTTTAATGACCAGATGGCAGATAACATGATGACTGTAAATCAGTAAGTATTTCGCATCAATAAATTTAAGATAAATTACGACATAAATTCGGTATTAAATTACTACGCAACTAGAACGAACATTGTTAAAATCTAAAAATGTAACATCTTTTTGAACACGTAAAAACTAAACTTTACAACACCGATATAAACTAATTTTCGCTACCCTCGTAGTTATTGATACAACTATTTATCTGTGTAAAATTTTCTCAGATACACGGGCCTCTCAGATTTAACTATTTGGGAATATAAAGTCAGATCTTTCACACAAAATACTAGTTAAAAAAAATGAAAGTGGTAAAACCATGTTCATATGCTGACGTTGTCGCTAAGAGTAGGTATGGGTATAGGTCGGTCAGGTTCCGAGTGCAGCGGGCAAGGCCGCCGGCCGCTAGTGATGCGGCGCGCTCGACTCGCTCGCGGCCGCCGCTGAGCCCTCGCAGCTGTCGACAAGTCGCCGGCCGAAGGTGACGCCGTCTTGTCGAAAACCTAATAAAAATAAACTAGATTAATTAATCAAGGTTTTACAAAAACATACAACAACCGACTTCAATCTGACTATTTTAGTGACCATTAACACCACTGAAAAGTCACAGGGAAGCAAAACACGCAATTTTGTTCACTTCTTGAACGACTTTTTTTTCAGTTAGGTATTTTGATTTAAAACTGAATACTGAACCTATTTGATAAAATTTATAATGGACCAATCTGAAAGCAAATATAAAGTCTCAAACAAAAATATTTTTTCAAATCGGTTTATAAACAATAAAATTTAGAGGTAACAAACATAAAAAAAACAACAGAATTAAGAACTTCCTCCTTTTATTAAATCGGTTATTTTTTTTAAAGAAGAAACTTGTACGGGGCGTGGTTGAGGCTTGCTGTGAACCCAATGGAATTTTATAGCTTGAAGACCATTACCACCGAGGAAAATCAACCAATGAACAACGCGAATGACCTTAGATACGTGTTGAAGTTTTCAAGTTACAAAATACCTAGTAGTACGTATTTGATATTTTGTTATACAGGGGGTACAATTTGGTGGAGAAATCAGTGGGAAGGTCTGAATTTAAGATAAAAAAGGTACATCAAATATGGATGTGATTTTACAGGTCACGTGTGTAGAAACACGGGGTAAAATAATGCTTACTTTACTGTAAGCAGACGAGCCGAGGTTTCGGCCGAGGCTAGTGTCGGTAATGTGCTTTATCTTGACGTGGAGCACGCAAGAGAATATAATTCGAAGATTAGTATGAACTAGTGTAATTTAGAGTATGATTGTATAGTTTCACCAATAAAATGTGCTTACTTTTCTTTTAGCAGACGAGGGCTTAGGCCGAGGTCAGTCGGAGACGTGCTTTATCTTGACGTAGAGCACGCACGAGAACAGGAAGCCGAAGATCGGGATCACGGACATGCCCACGCCCACGGCCGCCAGGATTATCAAGTGCTCTCGTATGTGGACAGTGAAGTGTGTCATACAACCCTAAACAAAAATAACACTCGGTTACTAAAATGTTTTAAAGTTCCGCTTAAAAATCCAGAAACTTAGACTGCTTATAAACACGTGCCTTTATTGCAACGTATAATAAGCGTCAAACAAGTTGTCCTCTGGCGAACCACGTGACAAAGATGAGCAGATCGCAATTTTTAGGTCACATTGGTTCTGCGCATCTTTGTCACGTGATTCGCCAGAGGACAACTTGTTTGACGCGTAGTATATCTGGATATAAAGAAAGGATTGTCGTTATCAAGCTTATGCAGATTTAGCACGATCGGTTCAGTAGTTTCTACGTGATAAAGCAACAAAAATTATCCATTTATCTCCAAACTTTCGAACTTATCATATGAGTTGGATGACATAGGCTTCTAATGGCCTGTGTTAGCACGGGCTATGAAAACTATGAACTATGAAGGGGTGATATTGACTAATCCGCGGCGCGCCCTCACCCGTACAAATAACGTTGGCGCGGCGCGGCGCGTGTTAGCACAGGCGGTGTGAGGCCACCATAAAACGAATCCATTGATATATAGAACGAATTCTTAGGTCAAATTGGTTCTGCGCATCTTTGGCACGTGGTTCGCCAGAGGACCATTACTTGTTTATCGCTTTATATACTCACAGTATAGTGTATATTGGAGGGATGGTCTCTCGCGCCGCAACGGTTGGTCACAGTCTTGCAGCACGAGTCGGGCACGAGTAGGCGAGGGTCGTGCTCGTGCCACGGACTGTGGCGCCAGTCCTTATATCGCACCGCTCCACAGCAGTGAAACTATAAAGATAATCAAAGTTTTACAAAATCATACAAGAACAGACTTCACGGACGTTCTAGTGACCGTAGGCACCCAGACAAGTCTCAGGGAAGCAAAATAGGCAATTTGGTTTACTTCGACGACATATTTAAAAAAAACTCAACTACTGAACTGATTTTGATGAAATTTCTATGGGATCAACCTGAAAGTTTATTCTCTCAAACAAAAAATCTTCAAAATCGGTTTATAAACAACAAAGTTCAGAGTTAACGAACATAAAAAATCCGATTTGAGAACTTCCGATTATGCTCACAAAATCAGATACAGCTATATATACATATATTTGTAGATTATGCACCAAGGGGATAAAGCAGTGTCTTACGTCACGGGCGGCATGTTGAACCCTGAGCTAACGAGGGACTAAGTTAACCCCTGAGCGAAGCGAAGGAGTTATGTAGAGTCCTGAGTGACGCGAGGGGTTCAAGCTACCCAAGATGAAGACAGGCTTTATCCAAGAGGAGCATACTCTATTTTTCACACCTGCGAGGCAATAAAAAGCCAGGGCTTTAGCAGCGAACACCGTATTTTGTTTTTTCACAATCTTTGAAGTCGCGCCTTATTTCTTTTTTTATGAGTTCTGCTTATGGTGGCCAGTTTTCGAACAAACTTTACTCCCGTGGGAGTTTCATACAACTTTACCTTTCAAGGAAGGTAATGCTTTACTTTACGTTGAGATTGCATAATTTGTAAGTAATTGGACATTGTCGAGCAGGTGGTGTGAAAATTCAATTTATTTCAGCTTTTTTAATAAATGATAGATACCTCAGTTTGCATTTGGTCGACAGCATCTGTGACGATGGTGTCTAATGCGTAGTTAGATATAAATGTGTTGTTGAGTTCCATTTTGAGCTCCTCTTCTACCGCGACTTCGTAGTAGTACGCGAGGCCTCCCGCACCCGCTTCCAGCATAAATGTGATCAGCAGAAAGTATGTGTACTGGAAAATATAGAAAATACTGTTATCTATCTTTCTTCAATATTCAATATATTTATTGTAATCACAATTGGTTTCAAAAGATGGTAACTTTGATGAACATGTGAACCCCCTTGGGTATTAGAATATGGTAGGAGACAGGCCGAGATTTTTCTTATTACGTAGATACTTATGGCAACCATGCAATTTACACTAAGTAGGTACCTAAGTATTAGGTATTTACGTCTTCTATATTTTTTTTTGTATTGTTAGGTAATTTGTGTAAGTGGTTTAATCACAGGAGAATACCAGCGTAAGCTGGGTGTAATGACCATTACAGAAAGACATTTCTTCTCATATACCTAACCTACTAGGGATGGTCACCAAGGGGAGGGAAGGGGGTAAAAATAGTCAAAAATGGGTCACGTAGTTTGGGTACGTTCCCTTACTGCGACACGTGACTCTGCTATACAAAGTTGGTTACACACTTACACTAGTAAGCTCGTCCGGTTCTCAGTCTTGAGGCCGCAACAGCCGAGCGCGGCGAGCGGCAGGCCCAGGCCGCACGCGCCCACCAGCATGTACGCGATGGCTTAGATATAATCAAATTCAGAAATACTATGTTGCATCGTCCTGACAGTGTCCATGTACTATACCTACACCTAATCTGTAACTACTACTTAAGACCTGAAATACTTACCTGTATGTACAGTCGGCTCTGTAATGGTATTTACACCCATATTACCCCGGTGTTCTCCAGCGATTAAATCACGCACACAAACACATCATATGAGTGGCAGGCACGAAATACCATGTTGCATCGCCCTGACAGAGTCCACTTACTATACCTACACCTAGTCTGTATGTACGTACATGGAGGCAATAAATAAATACAAATTGCAGTTGGCCCGCATGGACGTTCCTGTGACACCGGACTCTGCTATGCAAAGTTGGTAACACTTACACATAGTAAGCTCGTTCGGTTCTCAGTCTTGAGGCCGCAACAGCCGAGCGCGGCGAGCGGCAGGCCCAGGCCGCCCGCGCCTACCAGCATGTACGCGATGGCGCGGTACGTCAGCGTGGGCAGTAGGGACACGTAGCGGTGTCTGTACGCCACAGTCCACACACCCACTAGGAGGACTCCCGCTCCTGCAAACTGAAACCATACTTACAGTCAGCTGTAGAGACATGTTTACACTCCCAAGCTTTCACATTTATATTACTCTTAATTTTTGCAAACCAAAGTGCACGCAATTATTTTCAAATTAATGAAGTCATCTTACTTGTCAGAATTATTGTCAGAAGAATATCTTTGTAAAATTAAGAGTATGATATAAATGTGAAAGCTTGGGAGTGTATACATGTCTCTGCAGCTGACTGTACTTTACATATTGTTTTCAACCGACTTCAAAAAAGGAGGAGGTTATTAACTTGGCTGAATGGTTTTATATTCATAATTCATACTTTCTCACTGTATACAGTACAAATAGAGGCACGTAACTTTAGCGCTGACCATTATTGCGCAGATGTAAAAAGTAAGGTACCTGACTACACAATACACATACACGGGGGACTACACATACAATAAATATGCGCAGTAACACCCCCGCCGCGTACCGTTCAGCGCTAGACTTATGTGCCGCTGCTTATAAGTACCTAACGCTAAAAAAAAGGATTCGGTTCAAGTCAGTTTTTAAAAAAACAAAATTATAAGGTAACAAACAAAAATAAACCACCGAATTGAGAACCTCTTCCTTTATGAAGTCGTTTTTCGTTTATAAACTGATTTGAAAAAAAAAAATGTTTGAGGATATATTTCTTTTTTCTTTCAGATTGGTCCTATAGAAATTTCGTTAAAATCGGTTTTGTGGTTTAGTTTTTACATCAAAATATTTAACTGAAAAAATATGTCGTTGAAGTAAACGAAATTGAGTATTTTGCTTTCCTGTGACTTTCCAGTGGTGTTTACGGTCACTCACTACGGCTTGTATTTTTGTTAAAAAGGTCTTGATAATTATCTTTTAACAGATGAAAAATTATTATAGTAGGTACCTATCCTACCTACTCAAGAAACATAGTAACACAAAACATTTCCTTGAACTACGACCTTACCACAATTAGTAGACGCTAGCGAGCTCAACTCGATACCGCGCCCACGCCATTAATTAAATTATGATAGCATCTCTGATACCAGAAATTTCTTGCATGAATTTAGGCCGTTAACAGCCGTTCTAAGACATATTTTAATAAAAAATTAAAACATTTTTACTATATTTTTTGGACTTGTTTTCATAATCAATATAGGTATATGTTTCATATAGAGATAAAACTTTACTGTAAGGCGCCTCGCAAACGAGCGTCCTGTGTCTAATAGAGACTCCAACTGCAGATTTTCACACAAAATAGTTGCCGCAACGCGTCACTTGTTTCATGTACCACTTGCCGCTAATACAATAAAAAGTTTGCGCAGCGCCTAAATAATCCGATTTTCCAAATAGTTCTGTTCGGAACACTAAAAATAAAAGTTACACCAACAAACGAGCGACCTTATCTCTTATAGTTTAGTCATTGTTTTTGTGTAATCGAAATGGGCACTGTGTCGATAATATTGAAGGTATTAAAAAACTCAATTGCAGGAAATACCATTGCAACACCCCGGGATTATCCACAAAATGTTTTTAAAGTTACGTTTAGGTAGGTACATTGTAAAATAGGTTTAGGTACATTATACTTTCGCTTAAGTACCTACATTGTACTTACGCTTGAGTACACTGTACGAGGCTTTGGAACTTACCAGAAATACGACGTTGAAGATATGCAGCACACACTTGAGGAAATTGACGCTACAGCAGTCTGCGTCGCGCGACTTCCGAGGTTTTATTTTCTTCTTGGTGAGAAGTGTGTTCGCATCTTTCTTCTCCTCAACCATTTTCGTCACTTGTTCTCGCAAAACTGGTCTCTCATCTCTCAGTCTCTTCCAAGATTTCGAAATTACCTGCAAAACGAAATAGACCTTACTAACAATGTAAACAATGACTACATTCAGATAAAAAGTTTAGATACTTACGGTTACAGGTGAATAAACAATTACGTAACATTTTTGTCCCAGGTATGACAAATTCAAACACTGAACAACGAATTACAATTTATTCCATTAGCATGCCCTATCGTAAAGTGGAATATCTATAATACAACACTTATTCTAAAATACAACTTTATCAAAAAGAATTTCAGTTAGTGGCAGATTAAAATGTGTATACAATAAAAAATATAAATAATACCATGATCGGTGATTGGTAGATTGCAAATTTATACAATTCATTTTTTATGATAAACAGCAAAGGTCATGATTAATAAAAACTATAGGTTTACATTCAGTCCATTAGTCATCACAAGTAGATAGATAAATTCATTGCACTAAGTTTTTAATCCTCTGGCTGTTATTAATCGTATAAAATGTAGAAAAAGATATGTAGACTAACTTTGTATTGCTTATTATTACAGTTTAATATAATTGAATAGTTCAGTCACTTGTACTAAAGGAGCTATCAGACGGTTCACTCCAGTGAATGGTTATTTTTCTATCACTCCATGTTCACATGGCAGACCTAGAACTTCATAAAAAGGACGTTCACCTGTTATTTTCTTTTAACATGTTGAATGAAGTTGTGCGACAAGGAATTAGTGGCCAAATCCGAGTGAACATTAACTTTTGTGTTCCTTCATTTGGAGTGAACGTGAAAGATGCGATTGCCAAAGTTTTTGTTTAATTTTGTGTCCAGAAATTTAATTTAGAGTGGAATAAAAAGCGAGAGTGAATAGTCTGACAGCACCTTAAGAGTTCTACATATTGACTATCAAAATGGGAACATCTTGCTAAATTTAATATAGATAGATGTACACAGCAAAATCTCAAAATAATATCACCATCAATTTGTGCCATTCTAATAATGTACATTATGTTACCGGCAAAGTATATATTGCAGGCATTGTAAAGGATACCTAGACGTTTATTGTTCACCAAGTACCTAAAGCAAGTTATTTTATAAGAAACATCTATCAGCCAGAGCCAAGGCGAGCACAACCTTATGACAGAAACTCAAAGGCAAATTGTACTACTGTATTTTTAGACATTCCACCATCCCGTCAACAACATATTCTATACTTTACCGGGTGAACATTGGTTATAGTATAGAACACCTAGGTAAAGTATAAAATAAATGATATTTTATTAGTGCCTCAATGTTTTAAGCTCTCTATACAATGACTAGGTATTCCATACAATGCCGGATTATACAGATTGCCGATAACATTATGTATACTTGTGAACATCGTTGGTAGAAAATGTATGATTATGGCACTAATTCGGTGGTATTATTCTGAACATTCGGGATGAGGATGTTTTAGTGGACAGAAAGCTTAACTTTCAAGTTTCCAGTCATGGAACTTGAGCTGGCAGAAAAATGTAAAACAACTGTGGCAAAATATAGCATTCTATACCAGCTTGGTGGGTCATAAGCTAGATAATACATTGAAATTTTCAGCATCATTAATTTACAAACAGTGCTAAATGGTACCTAATTAATTAATTATACAATATATTCCTAAACTATAATTTATCGTGTTTAACACTGTTTATTATTAATTCAGTCAAATGACTTATTCATCATACTGTCCCAAAGTTGTTTCCAATTTATCAACTACTTTCTTATAAAATGCAATTTGCTGCCTTAAAAACTTCTGCATCGTCACTTTTAAGTCGGCTGTTCTTTCAGCCTTGAAGTGATTGATTTCGGCAAGAAGCGCATAGGATATGACGTCAGTTCTTCTCAATACTTCATTCAGCTGGGCAACTTCCATTTTGTGCTCTGCCGTCAACCTTTCGCACTCTCTCTTCTTCTGTACGGCGCCTTTATGATTAGCTAGAGAATCGGGGAAGCTGCCAACGATACCTTTGTACAGATGGAATTTATCGCCAAGTGGTTCCCAATCCCACTTGGGCTGTTCATCATACATTCTGCCTATGTCAATATAGGCTCCTCCTGTCATCTTTATGGCCGACGTTAATTTTGACGTTGATACGATGGATCCTTCGTCCAAGCTGAGGGCGTTTCCTAGCCCGTAAAAAGCTTCTCCAACCTTTTGACATTCAGTTTTGTAAGGGCCTTGAAATCTTTTGGTTTGCAACTGGCACATGTTCACAACGGATTTGACAGATGTGTCCATGCTGTTCATAAATGTATGCGCTTGTTCTGTGATATGGTCCACTTGTGATTGTAATAAAGCTTTTTCAGGTACCACTAATGAGACACAGTAGTTCAAGCCGAGTAAGTTGTCCCGCTCGGCTTGTCTCTTGCCTGCTTTCCATCTTTTTTCATCAGTGCATGTGAGAAAATGCTGCCACACTTCACATTTGGACAGCACTGGGTGTTTGCACATCCAGTCTACAAACTCTTGAAGCTGGACCCTTCTACGTTCAATCAGTTGCTCATCATATCGACCAGAGATTTGTTTGTCGGGCAGCGGGGGGATCGGAATCAAAGTGAATTTCTCTTGTAGTCTTTCATGGAGCCAGTCGAAATGTTTATATCTCCGAGACACTTGAATATTATTGAAAGAAGGTGTCAACTGATAGGCTATAAAACTTTTAATGCCTTTGAATTTTGACTCCTTTTTTGGGGAGGCTACAGTGACACTGTATGGTTGATTTACAGGGGCCCAAACATACCTGTCTTCTTCTTGAACTATGTGAACCTTGTCTGAATCTGGGACTTCTACATTCAGTGTAGCCAGAAGATAGCTCTCCCCACTTATCTTCGAAGAAGGTGCAAACTTGTTTTTTCTAACTGTGCCCATTGACGATCCAAAACTTGAGGCGGCGTCATCAAAGTTTTGATGATGATCATTGATAGGCATGCCGGGTAAGGGTGTCAGGGGCTGATTGTACGCCGGAGGAGGTTTTTGATGGGCGGGGCCTATTTCAGAATAAGTGTCGTCATCCCAATCATCGTCCCAGCCCTCTTCTTGTGAAGTACCTCGCTGGTAGTTGTTATCTCCTGCACTGTACTGCTGATCACCCCAGTCATCAGCCGCCTGGTCATACCGTGGGGCAGGTGGGGCGGTTTTTGTTTGAATCATGTCCTCAGGAGTTAGAGTCTTCACATAAGCTGCAGGAAAAAGGCCAGTTTCCCCTTTAGAATTCCTACCCTCCCACCATCCTTCTCCAATCTCTGTGTTCAGTATGGTCAGTATTTCACCGCATGTTATTGACATCTCGGTCGTGTTGGGCTCACCCGAGAAGTCATACAAGGCTTGCACCTGGGTAGTCATCGTCAGACCAGTTACCTAAAACAAATTCAGAGTATATTATTTATATTAAGCAGAGTAGTTAACAATCATACAGCTTAGTAGAAAGGTTGAATCATGCATGTGGGCATATCTTATCTGTTAGTTATCTAGATAACATATTAAGGGAGTATGCACATAAATGTGATAAGAGCTGTTCCTACGCCTAGTTCTTATAATCGTTGTTATTACCGGCTTTTGCGGATTTAGGGCGTCATTTTAGCGCTGAGAAGCAAGGTGCTGACACATATTCATAATAGACCTCAATTAACGCGCTCGTTGAGGCCATTGTCGAAATTGAATTAATGAGAAAAATTGTATGCCTGATATTGGAGGCCCAACTAAATAGATCAGGATATAATTTATTTATAAGAGATAAAGGTTTTCTTTGTTAGTGACTAATAAAATAGGAACAGAAAATGTTAATATTTTCAATTTCCAAAACATATCGTTTTTATAGCAAGATCATGTAATCTATACATTCTGCGATACACTATAGCTTTTGAATTACGAAATAACAAGATGATAGCACACGAAAAGGACAAAAACACGAAGCAATAGACGAAATTCTTTTAAATTGTATTGGAAATGATTACAATGACGTCAAATCTCAATGAATGAAAAAAGATTAAGCCCCAACGCAACTAAATTAATAACAACTCACGTATTTCAGTTTTTAAGGTTCCAAGCACTGAAAAATACCACAAATTTGAAAAACACACATGAAATCACCACGAAAAATATATTTACAACAATGAAGGAGGATACGCCGATTGTACAGTCATCTGTCTTTTTGACAGTTTTAGTGTGGCCAGCATATCTTTCCGAAATAGTACAAAAAGGTGCTAAAATTGGCATAGAGAATTATTTATATGGTAATTTGAAAATTGGCATTTTAATAATAATTTTATACGCTTATCACATTTTTCATGTGTTTTTATTTTATTTCAGTTTGTGTTTGATTCTTCCGATAAACTAGCTAGCTAACAATGTACAACTACAAAACAACTACGTAATTTTGGGTATCAATCAAACCTTGATCAATTGGCTTTCTAAAATAAGTTCTTCATTTGAATTTTGACGTACTGTTAGGTACGTAATTTTTTTTAAATTAGGTTAAAATAAATACTTTTAAAAAAATACAATGCAACAATATTACGAGTTGCAAGATTTTATGAATGATTTATTAAGTGACGTAACAATATAGTTCAAAATATCGGCCCGTCTCTATCATTTGCAACACCCTATCCGGGTAATAATGTGTAGCTATACTTTATTTAATTGACATACCAAGATCTAAAATGTAACCTGCCCAATATTGCAAGTAAATACTGAATACTAATATTGAATAAGGTGCAAAACGTTACGGTGGGAATAAGTAAAAAAAGGAACGTTAATCTGTCTTTATATTTTGTACTGGTATTACTGCTGACATTACTGAGAAAACTTGTTTTCAATGTTCGTTATATACATATTTTGTAGTAAGTGACGTGTCATATGGCCAATGGAACGTCGGGATTCCTACAAGTGAATAATATAGTCCAATGAAATAACGTTACACAAGATCCGTGTAACAAATATTCTTTTCGTCATGTTTTTTGTTTTCATCTTTTTCGAGAAGACGTAATGTTGTCGAACCGTACTGCCACTACAAATAATTATTATTTTTGTTCATAGTACTGCCATGTTTTCCTTAGAGTCTAGGACTTGGAAATTCTATTTTTTAACATGGAGATTTCTAGAAGAATCCAACTTGGATGGGCTGCTTTTGGCAAGTTGGAAGATGTCCTACGGTTGAAAAAGATCCCACAGCACAGTCCTGAAGACAAATCTCTATAAACAGTGTGTCTTACCAACAATGACGTATGGTGCCGCGAGACTATGGGACGCTCCTAATGCCTAGATCACACGTACGTACCGAGTTGCCCTGAAATTTAGTTGGGCGGGATACCTGGCTAGACGCGGTGATGGCTGATGGAGTAAGACAATGACCGAATGGTGGCCAAGGATAGGCAAGAGAAACGGGTCAACATGCAGCCCGATGGGTCATGAACAACGTCGCTAAGATCGCGGGGACTACCTGGATGAGAGATGCACAAGATGGAAGCGAAAGGAAGCCCATACCCTGCAGTGGGTCCTACCTGGCTGACTATCCATATTGATGACGAAGATGATTTTTTAAAAACTACTAAGCTACCTATGTTTATATCGAAAATATTTTTTGAATAAAAAAATGTTTTATCTCCCTCAAACACAATAAATGTGGGATGGCTACAAATATAAAGTTTCTGGGCCTTACAACACCCTTAAAATGAAACAAACAGACGATTTGTGTACCACAGGACTCAACTACTCATTTGGTTGCATTGCCTTATTAGTTAAGTAAGCCCTCCAACTCGCTTTCTAAACCACAGATGAAAGCATTATCTAGCTAGACTAGGCTTTGAGCTTCCCCTTTGAGCTTTGGCCTCGAGTTTTACAATCAAGAGAGACAGGGAGAGAGAGATGATGTTCGTTCCGAAGAAGCGACAGTAGCTAATGGATTAATTCAGGCCATGTCACCCAGTGAAGGAAAAAAACGCGTTCACTGATGTCACCATTCTAGATACAGCCCGCAGCTTTGTTCGGGTGGTATCAAGGTAAAAAGTAGCTTTCGACTAACTTACACTAGCTTCATAAGGGCATAGGTACTTATGTTAATAATCTGAGGCTCAAACATTTCATTAGTTTCAGTGTGATCTAGGAACAACTTCTATCTGTCTCTCTATGTAGCCTGTAGGTACCTATCTATTCACAATTCTTAAAAACTTTCGTCTGCTAAAATTACTTATTATGACCACGATAATACGTTTGTTGTATTTTAGAAATTTTGTAGTTATTACTAGAGATAGGTATTTATTTACCTATAGGTACTTATACTCCAGAAGCCATGCCAGAAGTAGATGAGTTGGTAAAAAAACATACATACATAATGTACCTTATAAATTGGTTTAGTAGCCATCATACACATATGAACATAAGACAGTTTTTTGTAGTAAAGGTTGCTTAAGTAAAGTCCAGAATATAAAATGGGCGGGCATGGTATTCTTTGCACCAATAATGAAAGACGAGGGATGAATGAGGATATCTTTCTGAATAGATTTACGATGGTGCTACGAGCTATCTTTTCAATATACCCTTTCAGCTCGTCGCGATTCGACGGGCTCCAAACAAATGTGATTGAAGTTGAATACGATTCAGAAAATGAAGCCGCTGAATTGTTATACTTTCTCGACTTATCATATACGCCATGTTGTGAGAATTTCGTGGATTTATTAAGGAATCTTAATTTAAAGATTTTATTAAGGCTCTCTCTCAGTTTTATATTGGCTATGAAATACAATAGTTAGTTAGTTTCCATTAGTTCCATTAAAAATACTTACTTACACATAAAATAACATAATTTTCATATAAAAAAGTGATGATATTTCCAAGCTTATTCGTTCATGGGTACTTTTTGCATAAATAATTACCTACAAATATAAGTAGGTACAATCTTAAATGTTATTTTATACTGGACCATTCTCTTTTTCTTTCTCTGATGGTTGGATATCGTCTTTGGTCTTAACCGAAACTGTGACTACGACTTTGAATCACAAAATCGCGGCCGTTGTGCTATTAGCGCTCGTCTACTTTCACATATTTCAGCAGTTATTCTTAAAAAACCTCGTGATACCGAAATTTAGTTAGGTAGATAATACGCTCAAAAGGTTCAATTATATATTTAAATAAAATTACATGTAGGTACTAACTTCTTAGCATTTTATTTGAGGGTATGTGCACGGGCATTCGCCAGCGCCTAGTTAAGCATTTTTATAATGCCTAAAACTAAAACTTACTTATGGCTACTTGCACCAAACTGTCAAAACCAAAGTGTCGCTTGGTAGTTCTTAACAGTACAGATTCTGACCGTTAAGAACTGTCAAGCGAGTTAAGTCATTGCTTAGGGTCTTTGACAGTTTGGTGCAAGTAGGCATTAGTCCGCAAAAAATTGGAGGAGTATGGTAGTTTTTATTATATTCGTCGGTTTTACAAGTAGAGCGGCGCACTCTGGCTCTAGGCTAAGTTACGAGTTGGCTCGAGGCAAAACGCAAAGCGGTTGCATTTTATTGCTCGTAATTTTATGCAACTTCAGAAAATTATTTTATAATTTTGAGGAAAATCTCTATGTCTATGTTAAATAATATTTTTTTTACATACATACCTACCTATATTGCACGTATGTATGTAGTTAGGTAAGTATGTTATGTTATGTAGTTCTAGTTTATTTCGCAAATCCGTGAAGTCTAATGCATTTTTTTTAATTACCTAGGTATTTCAGCTGCGTTTGTTAGTACAAAGTAAAAAACATTAAATGATAAGAATTCTGGTAATTACAAGGTTTTTCAATTGAAAAGTTTTTGTACAACTCAATCAAGAATTAAATCGTCGCCAAATAGTTTGTAGCCGAGGACCGCGCAAAAACTAGGGGCGTGGGGCTATACCCAATTAACTTTCATTCCTATGCTATTCCTTGGTATAGATAGGTAGGTACTTTACGTTTCTAACCTACCATTATTTTTTACTCTGTGCTTATAGTCAATGGAAAGGGACAAGACATTTGGCCAGGCGGGGTGGTCATCGGTGGACCAAAGCAATCACACAGTGGAGGCCGAGTGACATACGGCGGCTTCAGAACAGACCACCAGCCCGATGGTCGGATGACAATGACCATAATAGTGGAACCACCTTGCACAAAATCAGCAAGAATTGCGCTATAGAGAAGAGGCCTTTACTCAGCAGTGGGTGTTACCAGCTGAATAGATTGATAAAAGTCACTATAATAGTAGGGTCAAAGTGTAGGGGATAAAAAAATCGATACCAATACCATCTCCTACGTAAGCCAAAGTACTGCCTTCTAAAAGGTTGGTACCTAATCAGGGATATGTTCATGGCCAATGAAACAGCATTTATTCCCAAATTACAGAGCGATTCGCTAAAGTTGTAGGACATAGCGGTTGAGTTTCGAAGGCGCAACATTTGCTCGGAAGTGCACTTTAAACTTGGTTACGAGCTTCAGCAGTCTAAGTCCTCAGCCGGGGCTGTGTGCTCGGAGTTTCACAAAAAGGGTTGGTTCAAACGAACCACTTTCTGACCACACGTTTTTAGGCTTTTTAGGTAGGTATTTTATATATATATATTTTTTTTTAATTTTAGGGAAAATATCAGTTAACTATTAGTATAAAGTACCTACTACAAAATTCAGATGGCAAATTTATAAGAAATTTATTCGGTTAGTTATAGAAAGTACCTATAGTTACAAACAAGGATATTATAAGTTAATGGAGGATACATGATTAAGGAAAATAATGAAGAATTGCGTTCACTTAGATAGGTAGGTACTTATGTAGTGAGTTAGCCTTCGAAAGACTTTTTAATTAGAGGGCGTAGGTATAAGTTTTTAGTTTTTTTAATGTATGTATCTACTTGGTAACACGTTACTCGCAACATTATTTAGGAACTCTTATTTATACCTACATACATATATTTTGGAAAAAAAACGCCTATATTGCCCTTTTTTTTACATTCCATTTCAAATGTAATTGTGTAAAACCATAAATATATATTTTGTAAAACCTTATGAACTTAATTTACACTTTACCTTTCAATGTCTAGGTATTGGCGACCTGTTTCTTCTTCTCCACAGCTTGCCTCCTGCAAATATTTATATTTTGTCCTGACCTTCGCTACCCGCAGCCATTCTGTCCCTGCAACTTTCTTGATCTCGTCTTCCCATCGTGTATTTGCATATTACATACTATTACACAAATGCATGCACGCTTGCCTCTACATTACCTAATAAATATTTCAAATAGCAGCCAACCACACCGCAACGCGTTACCATAGCCCATAGCCAACGGAACGATGCGTGGTTTTAGTGCTAAATAGTTATTTTTACATACATACATAAACTAAATATGTTTACTTTTTTTACAACACAGATATTCCTAAAAATCATAGGTTCTGTTTTACTACTTAAGAAGACTAAAGAAAGTGATGCGTCTAAACAGACAGTAAAGTAGGTAACTAAGTAATAGTCCTGTTAGGCCTCGACGACGACCCTTCGATCAGGACAAAAGGCCCCAAAAGAGCACTCGACTGCAAAACAAGCAAAGGTTTTCAAGTTTCAAGCTGCTTTATAGCCTCCTCAGAGCGATATTTGAGCCCTTCAAGTGCAAAATACCCCCGTATTTTGTAACGATCAAAAGATTTACGCGTGACCAACCGTTTTCTATCGGTAAAACATAAAGGTTTGTTAGAACAGTCCGAAGTCATTCGTAATTTAATGGTCCATGAAAATGGGGCCATTTACGATTGCGAATCATCTCTTCATGCATTATTAAAGAACTTCAGAAAGGATCGAGTACAGGTTTGTCCTCAAAAGCTGTTGGAGACCGCAGTCGGTCTTGATTTTAATTTAGATCACTAGTAATATAGCAAAAGCAAAAGAGGTATGGCGATAACTAATGACAAAAAATGACGCAGTGTCTGCGTATCACTTATCTGGATATGGGCAGGCTGCCTACCGCAAGCATATCTTTCACAATAGCTTCATTCATCGACGTCCATAGAAATTAAAGAATATTTTAATTACTTGAAAGAGTTTAGCATCAATCAATGGGAAATCGGTCTAATCCAGTTGATGGAAAAGTTGTTGGAGATCAGAAAAATTGCGAGAAAATTCAATCGGAAATTCATTAGGTTTTGTCAGGAGACAAAGATTGATGAGTGCAGATGATGTGTTCCGATTAGCTACCGACAAAGGCTGTATTACCTCCTAATTGGGTTATTGACTGTCTAATAAATAACAGATTTTGAGTCATTATTACATTTTTGAAATATTAAATCTTCAGATTTTTTATCGACATAAAAATGAGACGAAATTTCTTAAGTTTATTCTTTCAGTAAAAATATAGAATAAAATAACTTAAAACTAATAATACCGAGCTGGACGAACAGTTGGTGAAGATTTGTCCACCTAAAACTTACCTTTTTTCTCGACTGCAAATCTGGAAAAGAAAGGAACATTGAATTTTCCCCATATTTGTCACGTGCTGAAGTGATATTGGTGGAAATTATGGTTCAGACAGGGTAAGTAATGTTAGGTAGACGTGGCTGCTACAACTTACTACGTTCTTGGTCACGCAAGGACAAGATGGTGACTGGTTGTGAACAATAATGTTACTATTTTTTATATTTATATACATAATAAAGTAGAAGTAAGCGGGTATTTTGCTATGTTTAGGTATATTAGGCAATTACAATTTATTTTTATCCGAACACAAAATTGTTTTTCTTATTTTGTTTTGAGTACCTATTTAATTTAATTAGTATTACCCCTTTACGAAAACAATCTACATATACAACCCTACATATAAAATCGACCAAAGTCGTGTTCAGTAATTTCTCGTTGTGTGAATTCCGCCATTTTTGCCCAATCTCCTTTCCTTTCACGTTGAAGCTAAACTGTTTGAAGCTCTATATATCTGCACAAATAAGGGAATTATTTTTCTTTGTTAGGGAAATGGGGTGGGGTGATATAATGGTGACAGAGTATTGTTTATGAATATTTAAGTATTTATTTTACTGCGAGAGTGTCGGCAATGATGAGCTGGGCCCCTAGGTCACGTCTATTGTGCACTAGTACTTCCAGTGAAGTGACCAGAAAACCTAATGCTTTGTTTTTTTGTAAAGTGAAAATTTCTTAAGGCGCGCTGAGCAATTTATTTTGTGAGTATTGAATAAGACTGATTTTATAAGACTGAGCTGTCAGGCTTGATTATGTTACCCTCGTTCGGACTCGAGTCGACGGAGGTGATGAAGTTTTTACTTTTTTTTATTTATGACAACTACGGACACGCTACGAGGACTACCCACGGTGTAACAATGCTACAAGGTCCATATAGTGCTACGTCGACGCTATTTTGCTACGTGGACTACCTAAGGTGCTACGATACCAGTGGCCCATAGTGCTACGTCGACGCTACGTTGCTACGAGGTCTATTAACGGTGCTACGATGCTACGTGGTCCGTAGTGCTACGCCGACGCTACGTTGCTACGAGGTCTGCCTACGGTGCTACGATGCCACGTGGTCCATAGTGCTACATCGAAGCTACGTTGTTTCGAGGTCTACCTACGGTACTACAGCACTAGGTAGGCGCTCCGTTACACATTAATACGAAATAACAAATGAGACCCAAGTTTAAAAAAAAACTTAAATAAGTACGATTTTTTGTTTCGACAAAACCCAGATCAATATTTATTATGTTTTTCCAGCTTTTGTATTATTATTAAGTTATTTCACGACATTGCGAAGTAAAAATGTATTCTTACTAAGTAACTTACTATCATATAAAAACAGTGACTAAATTATAATAAAAAATACTTACAACAACATTATATAAAAAAAAGCAAAAAATATATAAATATCTTGAATTTAAAAACGTTAAAAGTCAGAGATGAACTCAGTTGCGTCTTGAATAGTAGAGAAAAAATATATATCTCGTATAATAAATGTACCTTTTCAGACGTTACTACTACTACTATCCATACTAATCCCGACCTCTGTAATCCAAATCAGAGTCCGAGACCTCTGTAATCGCAAGTTAACATTAGCTGGAGTTATGTTAGTAATTAGTCTCTGGCCCCTCGTTGTCGTAATCAAATTGTTCCCGAAGTAGTGCCAAGTGACTGTTAGGTAATCTACGTAACATGCTACTCGTTTACCAGAGAGGGATTTATCAGAGATAAAGTAGCAACTGTAGCAAGCACCAATAAAGGTGTGTTAAATGAATCAAACAAGAAATTGAGGTCGAACGCGAGCCTTGCCTTCAAAATATAAAAACAAGTTTGTTCATTATAAAAATATTCGATTGGTCATTTGGTTTATCATCTATTCATTTTTTCATTATCCCGTTTTCTACCCAACTGCGAAATACTAAGAAAGGAATTATCATAATTCGCAACGCAAATGACATTTTGCAGGTATCTACTACCTTTAAAAAATAATATCTGTGGCCAATAGTATCAAATGTTCATTATATGACAGTAAAGTAGAATAATTCTAAAGTAAAAGCTTATTTATTTATTCAAAGCTTTATTTTCTAGAGACAGCCCTGCCCAGAGTCAACGGTTAAATCTCATCTCTTGGGAGTTCATTACGAAATCCCTTCTCAGAATACCACCCTCTGAGAATTCGTGTTATACTCGAAGATTCTAGACATTTCACTTGTTAAAATTCCACTAGTAACACAAAATGATTCAAAGCTTGTCCCAATTAAGTAGCTTTAATACTTTTATACTTTAATATTCATAATCTTGAAAATGAAAGAAATAAAAAGAGTTTATTGCTCAAATACTTATTAAACTATTTAAAAACTAAGTTATACTTATCATCGATCACGATATATCATTATTGGCTATTATTTCCTGAAAAACCGTTAGGTACCTACCTACTTATATATTACACACATTCTTTATAATATCGAATTATTTTTTCTTTTATCACATAAGTTCTTTACTGAACTGAATATGTGCCTTGCGTACCAATGTCGATTGGTGATTTTTCTAACTTCTTTTTTGAATTATAAAATTACAAAGCTGAAATATTTAAGCACCGTTTTCCTACGTAAAACACTTTTGAAGTGAAATTTGCAAGTGATGCATTGTTTGTAGCAGACAACATTTTGCATAATTTGCCACACATTGCGCATTTGCAAGCCTGAAGCATACAAAATATGACTGCAAATAAAAATGTTCGATCAAATATTGCTCTGCAAATGCAATTTAATTTACCACTACTACCAATATTCCTAATATTCCTGTCTCTAATTACTTGATCTGAGTGTTCTCAGAAATGAAAGAACATTTACTGAAAAGCGCACTCAGAGAATTTATTTTCGATTTATGATATCGACTTTCAGTTGCAAAAGTAGGTCGTGCATAAATTAAATCAACTAAAAACACAACCAATACACTTGGGAAGCGATGTATAAGATTGGACGAGAAATGTTGTGTCCTCTGTGGTATTTAATTGGCGGTGTGCTCATTTGGCCCCCGGCCAGCAAACTCGGCGATCACATTGTACTCAAGCTATAGGTAAAGTTTTGAAGTAATTTAGGTTTTTTTCGGCCTTATGTTACTGTTTATAGTAGAATTCTACTTTGTATTACTTTAAATTTACTGTATAAAGTAGAATAAGCTAATATTCTACTTTACACAGAATATTAGATTAAATAATGCTTTGCGTGGAGCAAACTAAATTGGAAGCTTACTCGAATTCTAAAACATAACTATAAACCTTGGTTGTTTATAGATTTTGAATAACAAAATACATTATTCGTATTTCGTAGCATTAGGTTCTTATGGAAATGTACATTTATATTACCTAAGTTTAAAATTCAGAACATATTTCAGCATAAGCTAACTAACTACATACCTACTAAAATACAATTAAAATATATAAGTACATACGAAAACAAACAGGCCTACTATAGATTTACATTTTAATACAATTTGTAAGTAGCTCAACTGGTCAAACTCGACACCCGACGGCAGCTTGTCGAAATTCAGAATAGTTTACCATACTAATATGCGTTGCTGTTGCAATAACTACGGTCGAGTGGCAAGGGTGCTAAACTGTCTCACCGCTGTCGTGGGTTCGATTCCCGCTTTACAAATATTTGTTGTAATGAATATCGGTGTTTGTACAGATTAAAAAAAAACCTAGGTAGGTATTCAATTTGTTATCTGGTTCTGCACAAGCTCTTCTTAGTTTGGTACTACATAGTATTGGGTGAAATGTCCAAACATTATTTATTAATACATATAAACTGCTTCGTCCTGTCTAACTGACCAGCAGACAACGTACAGGCCAAAAAACGTAGATAAATTTAGCCTACATTTGTGGATGAACATGTTCGCCAACAAATATAGGCTAAGAAAGGAATCTATCAAACGAAGTTGTGGGTGTCAGTTAGTAATATAAACCCCCTCTTTGGCGGTTGGGTAAAAAGTGAATTATCCACAGAATTCCACCCATGCGAGGTGAGAGAGGTGTCGAGTCATGTATAATACAATGTCGTGAGTGCGGTACCGTGAAGCGGCCTTAATCGAAAAATTCCTTCAGACATTCTTGAAATATTCGCATGATTCAGACGCTCCGATCTTAAAAGGTCTCCGAAGTTAATATCGTTTTTTCGTTGGCAGTTAAAACATCAAAGAACAAATAATAACATCGTATGTGAATCGATTATCAATATTAATAAAAGGCTTGGTCTTGACTGACTGACTGACAGACAGCTTTCAGACTAAACCAGTGGTCTTTATTTTGAAACTTGGAGAATGTGTTGGTCAAGAGTTGAAAGTGCGTACTAAGAAAGGAATTTTGTTAAAAGATTTGCAGGCATCTGCTAGTTATAAATATGTAAATCAAAGTCTTGTGTAACATTGTTCTGATCATGGGCAGGCGTGATCTCATACCATTAGGAGAGCACCTAGCTCGTCACTTCGCTTGTTGACATAAAAAAAAACTTAAATAGAGCGATGAATGTACTAGCTTTTTATAAATCTTTAAATTTTATCCTACCTCGATTTTTAAAGGGATAGTACAAAGTGGATATTTTTAAACATACTGGATTGCAAACAGTCTGCGTTTCATCGAGTTTCACCTAATAACTAGGTAGGTAGTCCGTAAATGTAGAGTCGTGCAGTAAAGAGTTCATAATATGACGCTCTTGTATTTTTTATGGATACGGCAAGTGCTGACCTCTCCCATTTGCACCATCTCGCCTTGTCTAAGTCATAAGCTTAATGTAATGCAGTGGACTGCGATAGGCTTATGATGATGATAATGAAGATTTCTAAGTTTGAGAAGGTATCTTTTTTATGACTTCTATTATTAAGTAACATGATATTTCCTGCCATAGTATACTTTTTGTATTTACATAATCAAGGTTTTAGGAAAACATACAACAACCGAGTTCAATCGGACATCGGACTGTTCTAGTGACCGACGGCACCACTGAATAGTCATGAAAGCAAAATACGTAATTTTGTTCACTTCAACGACTTTCTTTTTTAGTTATTTAGATTTTAAAACCAAAGTACTGAACCGATTTTCATAAAATTGCTAGGTACCAATCTGGATGTACCTATGTCCTTTCGAATAAAAAGATTTTTTCAAATCGAACGATTTTTCGAATCGAAAGTTTATGAACATAAACAACAAAGTTCTGAGGTAACAAACTGATAACCTCCACATTTTTTGAAATCGGTTTAAAATGGATCCCTTTATACTTAACAAGTTTTTTCATTGACTGTACTGTACGCACGTTTAAACTTAAATAAGTGCCGGTTGTGGCCAGCGCGGTCAACAGTGAGTTTATAATGTAAATATAAACCACATGGCCGAGGTAATGCTTGTTTAAGATACCTTTCGACCCTTCCCGGGGAATTTATAGTTAACCTATTCCACTCCTAAGTTTAATTATCCTACACTTTGGAATGAACAAGCTTAAGTATGAAGTTTAATTAAAACGCCCTCTCATATATTATTGAAACCAGTGTAGAGCACTAAGTAAACTGTCTCAAATAAGATGGCACCAAAATGGGTTATTCTTTACCAGAAATAGAACATGGTAAAAATAACGCACATATGACCAAACCGTAAAAAGCACATAAAGATTTAAAAATAGGTAATATTAATATATATCGAAAGTTTCAGATTTGTAGAAAGCATCATGCGACTGCAGCAGGAAAAAGTGGCGAGGTATCGTGAGGCGAGTCACAGCTCCCGATATACAACTTACTGAAGACCACGACCGCTCAGTTAAGAGCACAGCGAAGAAGAAGAGCATTTAAAAAAAAAACTATTATAGTGTCCCACTTTTGGGCAAAGGTCTCTCCCATCTTCTTTCACTTTTTGCGGTCCCTAGCCATTTCCCACCAATCTGCCTGGTAGGTATCGTTGTCGTCACGCCAACGTCTCCTATGCCTTATGATCTTATATTTGTATTATCTTATATTAGGAAGAGCATTATCTAAGAATAATAATTATCTCAGTGTCATGAATTTTCTGTATTCATGTATATTCAGGTATTTATAAATAAGTATAAGACGTGCTTACGTTGAATTAGAATTAAAATATATCCGAATAAATGTCAATAAACAGTAGGTAGATACTGCCAAAGTTTACACGACAAATAAAAAACAAATTATTTTAGCGATAAGGCCGCCAATTGTACCACTCATTAGTTTTAAGTCTTGTATTTGTTATTTTCCATGTGTACAATAAAGAATTATCTATCTATCTATCTATTTTACGAGATAGGTATGGACAATAACAACTTTGTTTTCAAAATATATACCGTAATTTTAATCGTAATGACTTGGATCCTACTACAGGTATAACATGTACTTAGACGTGGTATTTTTACAATTTACTTAAAAGCAAATAGTCTGAAACGTAGAGGAAAATTTCGTCAAGCTTCCATTCAGATGAATTTATCGTCTGTCCACCTTCGCTTATATTTTTGAAAGCCTGAACTTAACATTTGTGTTACTACATTTTTAGCTCTGATTATTATGTGCATTGAAAGCACTAGGCAAGCGTTGCTTGTGGTAAAAACTGCCAAGTGCTGGGATTAAACTACCTACACGCGTTTACACGGCAGTTAGTGACAAAATTACATCTTTTTTTTAAAACTGAATACTGTACATAGCTAAGCAAATTTTTAACTTTAAAAAGGTTTACACACAGTGCTCGATCTTTAGCTTTTATTGAAACAAAAGTGGCAGTTATTCTTTGAGTATTTAAAAAACTGAGGATTGAAATAAGAATAACAATGAAAATGAAAGAACACTTTTTAAGCATAACAAGGAGTAAAGGTATATGCTGAACAATATTGTTTTAATTATAAAATAAACCAAAAGACAAGCGTTCTGTTAAATGTTTTTGAATCATCTGCTCATAAATACTCGCTAAAGAAAGTAGGTTTAGCTGCAAAAATTACTGTATAATATGAAATATGTGTCGGACTCACAACTTTATAAAGAAACTTGTGCCTAAAATTATATAACTAGAAATCCCAGGAGTCAAAAATTTCATAATTTTACTTTTTGTAATAATTCCAATATCTAAAACCGATCCTTACTAAATCAAAGCCTAGAGGGTCTAATAACGAATTTGAAGATCTGTTGGATGATCTTTGAACTGAAGCACAAGGGTCCCTGAAGAAAATCTTATTAAAACTTGCCGAATTGGAAATACCCAGCCGCCAGTCCCCAGACAAGAAAGCTGTGTAATTAATTGTCTGAGTGAATTAAAATGCTGAGTTAATTTGGCAAACACTCAGAGTAATAATGAAACATAATTATTATGACAGTTAGAGGTCGCTTTTCGCCGTAATATAAAAATCCTTAAGATCCAGAATTTCGCGCGCCGCTCGCTCGCACATTCGTACATTTTCGAAGATATAAATTGACTGAGTGAGTTGAAATTTCAACGAATCAAAACGGAGCGGTGAGTCTGTTTCTAAAACCTCACTATGTATAACCTAGGCGAAGGAAATAGGAAAAACAGTTTGTCCAACTTCCTTCGTTTATGTTAAACATATCAGAACAAAAAATATACTAAAACATTTAGTGAGGTTGTAGTAACAAAATTACCTCTACAATTTTTGAAACACTCAGTTAATTTATATCTTCAAATATGTACAAATACGAGCGAGATAGCTGTGCGCGGAATTCTGTGCCTTAAGGGGAATCCTCAATCCGGATTCCATACAAAATGTTTCGGAAAAATACTTAAAAACACGTATAAAATCTAAATTAAAGTAAGAAACCTTTCACTTTTTTTGTTGACGAAATCAAAAAACATGGACGAAACGAATAGTGTGAAGAAATTACTATAATACGGCGTACTTTTTGAGTATTTGTCCGAATCATTTTGTATGGAATTGGGATTTGAGGATTAGCCTTAAGTAACAACAACATCTTTTGACAATGTTTCATTATTTTACCTCACAACAATAAGGGGAGAGGTTGTGTTGAGTTCGTGGCGCTACATGTGGAGCGCTTCGGTTCTAGACGTTGACAAATTGCTCGGAGACTGTCGAGGGAAATTATTTTAAACGCCCACACATGCCCTAGTGACGTTGACTGGAGTCAGGCGCTCACAAGTATTTTTAATAACGAGCTAAGTATAAGTAGGTAGTACAACTATGTAATAATATTATTTATTCTTTGGTACAACTCTTATTGGATTTCTAAATTAAGTTGCGGTGATGCTTCATAAAATTTTAGTTTTATTATTTGCTCCAAACTTTAAAATAGTTTTAATTTTTTGAACAATCTCTAATGGGAAGGATTGTCAACAAGCAGATTGTAAAAACTCCGATGACACTGGGCGACTTTAAAAACCGTGTGTCATCGTACTATAAGTGCGGTTTCGGACCAGCGTATTTTTGTTTCGCGTATACGTGCAGATTGGTAATCGCGTAACTTCAAAAGCCCAACGCGTGTATACGCGGTTTTTTCAAGCTTTTTCAAGCCAGTAGTATGCTGCGTTTCTCGTGTGTATACACGCGTACACGAGCTGCAAAAAACAAAACACAAGCGGCGAATTCTGAAACCGCACTAACTGAATGGTATAAAGTTTTTTATTCATAATTTTCATGACGTACAAATAGATACGAATCTTGAGTATAAAACTGATCTTCCATCGAGTATCTTTATTTTTTTATACTCGTCGTAGGTCGAGAGGTACTCGTGTATTTGATAAATACTACGTTGTTATGATTATGCGAAAATTTACCCACTGCCTGAAATTACTTCTGTTATTTCAAGCTCGAACTGTAATATATAAGTACTTGTAATAACGCACTCTCAAACTCCGAGATTCTGTGTAATTTATTTTTCTTTGCCTCTTGTTAAAATAAATTAAAAGGAAATGGTCGAAGATAGACAGACTTCCTTCCTAGTGTAAGCCAGTGGCTGGATGTGATTTTAAATGCCTGAAGGTATCCGTTTGGTCTAAATAAACCTAACAAAAGTGGAGTGGAAGAGTACTCAGGGGAGAATATCCTTTATTTACCATTATCAGTAGGTATACCAAAAGTAATCGACGGAAGCGTCTCTTATTTTCCATCTCTTCCTATTTAGAAGCTACAATAATTATTTACTATAAGTAGGGTCGGCTCTGTAATTGTCTCTACACTCAGGTTACAACGGTGTTCTTCTGTGATTAAACCACTGGTGGTTTATATTATGGGTATATCTTAAGTGGTTTAATCATGTGTTTGTGTGAGTGGTTTAATCACAGGAGAACACCGGCGTAAGATCATTACAGAGCCAACTGTACATACATACTCGTAAACATACTGTATGTAGCTGAAAATGTCGAGACTTGTTCAAAATGATTTCCTTCATTAGCCTCTGAATAAACGTTACGAATACAAGGTGAAATCGGTTAACGAATCCATTTTGGGTAATGCGAGTCGTTTGAGAGGCAAGTGTTGCTCTCGGGAATGCCGGGGGGAGGGTGTAAGTAGGTTTATCTTGAAGATGCGAATAAGAGAAGGGGTAAGTAAGGTCTTATCAGATACTTTTATGTCACAGTTCATAATATATAGTAGGTTCCTCACTTAGTTATAAGTCAGATACAGTCACTGAGGAACTACACCCGAGCCTGACACCTGCGTTTGGCAGGAACTGTCCAAACGAGCTTAGGAACCAGCACGTCACGTACACATGGTACCTCCATTGCAACGAATTAAAGTGCAGTTTTCGACTGCACTTTGATTCTTTACAAAAACTCGAATAAAAAAAATGTATTAACGAACAAGTCTTTTTGCATGTGTTCTAATATAATGCATGGGTAAGTAATTGAATTAAAAGTAAAAAGCTCACAAATTTATGTTTTGTTTTTATACATACAAGTATAATTTGATAAGTGTTATTAATTTAATAGGGCGAGTTTGAAATCGAGCATCTAATCTGTAGCAAGCCTGTGATTGCAAGGGATGCCAGGTTTCGGTATAATCCGGGATAATTTGGACAATCTCGCAGGTGGGAGGCGTAGATTGGACTTGCAAATCCCAGGATTGCCTCAACTTTCACCATATCGCTGCCTATTGAAGGGAAACCGAATAACTAATTCTGTGAAAGTGGCAAACGCGGCAAACTACCATTTAATGCATGGAATAACCCAAATTAGTTAATTTTGTTTACGCTGGTGATTACCTACCTCTGTTAGGTACTTAACGTAATCAATACATAAAAAGGCCTTGGACCTGACCGACTGACTGACAGACAACGTACAGGCCAAACCGCTGAACGTAGAGACTTTAAACTTGGAAAATGTGTTCGTGGATTAAGCGCGTAATAAGAAATGGATTTCATTAATTCACGGTGAAGTTCCGGGCGCCAGCTAGTATAATAATAAAAATGTGTAAATGAAGAAAACTTAAATAAGTAAACGTAGAACTTTTTATGAAATCTTAAAGCGGATGAAAGTTTTGTACCTAATCCTCTTGGTCGGAGTAGGTATCCTCAGCATTCGAAGGCTGCTCGTTGCTGCAGTGAGTTTGAAATGTATTGAAAATAAATTGTGAGATTTATAGAAAAGCGGAAATGTTATTTCTATAGCTTTGCGAGTATCAACTACGGTCCCTATCCTTGGATTTTATTATAACAACTTTAAAAATAATAAGTAAGTTAAACGTTTCAAGTCTAAAACCGAGTAAGTACTTATGTTTGTACGTAGTACCAGTTACATAATTCGATGTAACATGTAAATATCGTCGAAATAGCTTTTAGAACTTCGTACAGTGCTATTTGCGTAAACCAACTTGGGATTTGTTGCATCAGCAGGATAATGGAGTCAGCTAGTGTATTATATTATGTTCATAACTACATACCAACAACAGAAAGTATCTTTTCTCTTTTCAGATTCGAGTGTTCATTTTTTTAACCCTTTTCAATATTTTTACTAAAGCAGTATTTGCAAAATTGCTAAAGCGCTCGTCGACATTGAGCCGTTTTTATGCTCAGTCTCGAAAGCCAAGTAATTTCACTAGCTACAGTGCCCTTCAAACCGGAACACAGTTATGCTAACACATTACTGCTTTGCGGTAGAATATCTGGCAATGTACCAGTACCCATCTAGATGGCATCCTGCAGGGGACGTCTCCCAATGGTAAAATAATTGCCAGTAGACTGCAGAATACATGTGGCGACGGGAATCCATCCTGCACTAATGGACCATTACGGAACTCAAAGGACACACACTCCAGTTTTTCCCTCTCGAAACTGCAGTATAATGGAACTGTGACGCCTCCCATTTTAGACGGATTGCACTAAACTAGTAACGCATAAGTCTTTTTCGAGCTGACAAATTATACACCATAGATGAATAACTGTGTTCCTATAGAACACCAAGATGGACAGTACCAAATTAAAATGGATGCGGTAGGTATGCGACCGAAATTTTTCAGACACCCTGTCAATAAAACTGAAATATCTCTTTTTTCAAATATTCAGAATCAGAATCAGAATATTTTTATTGTATGAACTGTTGTTTGTTACTTTTTACGATGTAGTTTTATTGATAATGAAAAAGCCTAGTAGGTAGTTTTAACATATACTAGTTATTTAGCCCTGTTACTTCTCTTTTTCAAAAATTAGCATCGGACCAAAATGTACTAGAAGTTAGCCAATGTGTTTCTATAGGTACTTTAATACTTCTGTGCTATACACATACTGAATTTCAAATTTAAAATCGGCTCAGTAACAAAACTCTATACATCCATCTTCAAAAACTTTCGGGGTTATTCCATTGTTCATAATAATCCCCACTGTGGCTGGTAGTGCCGATTTCGGGATTTTTTCCCGATGTCTGCACTAGTGGGGATAGTTAGTTCGGATTACGGGAATAACCCAACTTTTGAATCTGTAATAATACTTTGACGACACGATTGGTCGAGTGGCAAGTGTATTGGACTGCTACGCGCCGAGTGTCGCGGGTTCGATTCCCGTTTCAGGAAATATTTGTGTGATGAACATCGGTGATGATCGGGTGTTTGTTCTGCGTCTGGGTGTTTGCTATGTATTCTATGTATGTATTTACAAAAAAAAGTATATGTATTGTGTCAGTTATCTGGTTCCCATAATACAAATGAAAATAAAATGTTTTTTTTTTTATTTACTAACAAAACACAAATATATTAGCTAAGCTACCCAAGCTAAAATTAAATAAAGCTAAGTGTATTTACTATTATTAACAGTGCATTTTGTAGAGAGATTCAAACATCTTTGTATTTACTAACGGCCCCACACTAGGCAAGCCTGTATCGTGGAGACCTTGTATTACGATAATTCAAACAACAAAAGTTAAGGCAACCTTGAAAATATCTGAAAGAAATGAATATTTTCGCACAGAATTTCCTCAGTCTTAGCGAACGATAGTAAAAATAACCACTATTTAGGCAAGTAGGTGTATAGGAAAACTAAATTGCAATTGAATCTATAAAGGTACCTATACAACATTTTCGCTATGATTTAAGTGAGAGAATTTCCTCAAGCTTTCCACAAGCTTGCTTAGTTTGGGTCTCTAGCCCATCTATGGCGTTGTGTGAAATGTTCAAATGTCCAAATATTATTATTATACCTACGAATGTATATTATTGTTTCTTAGAGATAACAGTCAGTTAATAAAAACTGGCTGGCTTTTCAAATAACATGCAGCAAAAATAAATGTGAAGGTAGCTCGCATAGTGCGTGAGTTTTCATATCTTGAATGAGTCTCTGTCCTCCAGGGGTCAGATCACAACCCAAGAATACCCTTCGTTAACTGAATTTTAAACAGCTTTTTACCCCACTTCAGTTCATACTTATTCTGTCTGAACAAAGCAATTTTCCATCATGATACCATCCACTTTGCGTTGGATTGCAAAATCCGATCTAATGGAGAGTCCAATGCCGGTATTCAAAGCCGCGAATCGTTATGCAAATCAGCGCTAGCCAATCAGCACGGGGCAGCGATTTTTGAATAATGCAGGGTCAACACTGTAATCATTACTTAGCCCGCTTTATTCAACGCAACTTATATAAACTTTCTAAACTTGATTAAAAGTGGTTTCAAAGTTGGAAAAGTGATGGCTCGTGACTCAAATTCTCTAAAGAGTTTTTAGGAAGCCTACTTTTTGTTATGTGGTCTGGTCCTGGGCAGGCGTGATATCTTACCATGAGGAGAGCACCCAGTTCGACAAGCCTTAAGTTACATTTAATCTATGTATAATTTTACTTTCAACATTTCTGGTGAGGGTCTGTAAAATTGACTGGGCCCAAAGACGAAAAATAAATTAAGATCAATCAGAATGTACCTACCTACCTACACTGAAAAAAAATGCCACCAAAGAGATCTAACTTTTAGGACATTTTTCTCCGGTCCTAAATTTAGAAACAGAGAAGTGTAACATAAGAATCCTATATTATTGTAGTTGTTAAGAATTTCTAGGTTTCTCATTCATAATACCACAGAGTACTAAGTTATAATACTAATGATAAAACTTCATTGTAAAAAGTTACAAAATATTTTTCAAAACAGATATGTTTCATTTTTGTTGACCTGGTATTGTCTGATTTTTTTTGTCCTATTTATGCCTCCATCTTGATTTAATACTTTCAATCGTTATATACCTACTAATAGAATCTTTAGAAACACCAAGTTTTTAATCTATGATTAAGATAGTCTTTCAGCAAAAAAATAAATTTAATAAATAACTTAGATGCTGGTCATGGGCAAGTTACATTTAGTCTATACTTTTACCTTCAACATTTGGAGATCTGGTGAGGGTCTATAAAATTGACTGGATCCAAAATTACATCCAAACATCCTTACAACCCAATCAGTGTCAAGAAATTGAAAAGATATAAGGGATTTTCTCGTGAAATCTTGCTTTGTATTGCGCAAATAAAATTCAAAGGAAAAGAGCTACAATTCTTGTAGCAATCTGTATTGACCACATTTCTATTTTAAGGAGGGTTATTTATTGAACTTTCTTTGAGATATTTAATAATAGGTACCTACATATAAATAATACGATAGATAAGTAACAATTTTATCTCAGCTAGGTCTTGTCACAAAATAACAACGCTACTTATCAACCCTAATGGTTGTGGTTAGTATTGCCACATAATATAATATTGCTGGAGAAACAATATTAGTTAGGAGCTCTTATAAATTGCTTCAAAATGTTTTCATCGTTTAATTTTATCTTTAGAATCAAATACCAAAATGTTCGTGCAGTGATAGTAAGCTAGCAAGCTAGGAGCATTGGCTTCGTGTAAACAGAACTAGCTTACTTTTTCACTAATTTACTAGCTTAGAAGTGATGCTATCCTGGCTTGAAAAACTAGCCTCGTATATTTCGGGCATTAGAGTGCGTTTCCACAGACGCGGAGCTGAGTGGAGTGGAGAGGAACGGACCATGAATTTGCCAATCGCAGTGCTAGAAATTCCACTTCGAGCACTGTGATTGGCCAAAAGACGAACCACTCCTCTCCACTCCGGCCAGCACCGCGTCAGTGGAAACAGTATTAGTAGTTACAGAGTATTAGTTTAACATCCGAAAATGTTTAGCAATTTTGACGCTTAGCTTTGATTTTATTTAAGACACAGATTTAAATGGCTTCTTACAGCAGATTTCTCATTGGCAAAACTTTTCTTGTTTTATTTAAATGGGATAAAATCTTGCAAAGCGTTGTTAAAATTGTTCATCAAATTCATTAAAAAGTAAGTTGATTTCAATCAAAACATGATTAAAACTGCCTGCCAAAGTTTTGTGTTTTAAAATGAGTCGATCTCTTCTCCCACCTCGAAAAGTTTGTGACAATGGATATTAGAACCGATTGGAATATGCAAAACTGATCTTCTCGACTTTGAAGTTTTCAAACAGCCTGATGGTCTATGACTTGGCTGAGGCATACCTGGTCCTAATAGAACTACTTAGACTAGATACCCTACTATTTATTAAATATTATATTATTTAATTTATAATTTAATTATATTTTTTTAGATGTATACTATTCTTAGGAATTAGTCATTTTTATACTTTGCTTTTTTCATAAGGTGGCATTTAGTTTATACTTACTTAGTAGGTATAATTGTATATAACATTCAATTTTAGACGTTAATTAATATGCGAAGGTAATTACTAATAACTTGCCATTTAACTTACTTTTATTATGTCAAAGTTAATTTGTCTCTTCTAATATTGTGTCATTTTATTCTTAGATGTGGCGTCAATCCACATCTAAGAATAAAATGACACAACTACATAAATAATACAAATTGTTACGCCTGGTTTATCTGATAAGTTGCAAATTTTCTAAATAAATTCTATTTTATTCTATTAACCGAATTTTGCATTATTTCGATTTGGCATTTTAGACTAAGCTGTAGATATTATGTGGTGGATAGGTTATATGTCGGATGCTGTTAAATGTATGGGCCGAAGAAAATAAAAGAAAAACATAAGTCAAGATATTTTCTCACCTATCACATAATAAAGGCTAGGTAGAGTCTGAGAGCTCTCCCCTGGTCTCTCTCGAATTGGATCGCGCCCAACTGGCGGCAATTAACGTCTATTCGCCACTTTGGAGAAGGCTCCGGTTCTCCGGTTCTGGATAATGATAAATCAGGAAGAAACCATTACGTTTTCTTCGAGTTAGACGTAAAGAAAATAGAGCTATGTAAATAAATATATAGATAAACACACAAAATATATTTTTTCACTTTCTTTTAAATAATTTTCCATATACATAATGAAAATGTGACGTCGCTCGATTTCCCAGATCACTGTGTGCCATCGTCTTAGCGTAAGAGTTTGACCTTTGTATGTTTCAATTACATACCTACAAGCTACAATACATAGAAGATACGTAATTTATAAGTTCTTTGCATACCTACGTATAGCGTCGGTATCATAGTAATTCCGCAGCTACGACCAAACCTATACAAATTTCGATATAGTTTTAATGAGACTCAGCATAATATGCTGTCTCAATTACCTATAAATACGCGCATATTATGCGAAACGAATACATCTGACATATTTTTCGTTGTTTCGCATTCGCATGCCATTGCGGTAGGTGGACTAAAGGCGGGGTTGGAATTCTGACGAGGAATTCAAATTAACTTCTGACGAGTAATGCTACAGGATAGGCACTTTTTACTCAACTCATAAACATAGGCAAAACATTAACCTAACCCACCTCATCAAGGATACCTTTTTATTATGACGACTAATTGGGCGCGTTAGTATGTCACGGGTAAGCCTTCATTACACTAAAGGGTGAGGCCCAGAAACCTTGAAACATTGTCACTTTAGAGCCCACGACAGTAATAAGTCATGTATAATAACAAGCTAAAAGTTTTAAAAACAATTGAAAACCTGACTGCGAAATAATTATACATTCATTGTCAATTCATTATTCGAAATTAAATTTAAACATATAACTTATATAATTATTTATCTAGTTTTGTAATCTCCTTTAAAATACATACCTTCATTTTGATAGACCCTACTCGATGGGTTTGGTAAATAAAAAAATATTAACGACTTACTATGTAGCTCCAAAAGTGCGCAATTTTGATTTAGTTTTTTTTAAAACCCATCTAACAACACTCAAGTGTTTGAGACGAATCTAACGATACCTTAAATGTCAAAATCCATCCAGCCGTTTGGAAGATACGAGGTAACCCAGAAATTTATATACATACATACAAGATACGCGCGAAAAACATAGCCGATCCTTGGCAGTCGGGTAAAAATATAAACTGCTCTTGAAAGCCAGTTCAGATGTGACAGTTTCAAGATGAATCGAGTGTGTAGTCTGTAGAACACTTATAGGGTACGTTTCTCCATTTCGAACACTGTGATTGACCAATTCACGGTCCGCTCTTCTCCACTCCGTCCAGCTCCGCGTCAGTGGAAACGCACCCGAAAACGCTATTTTAGCTGAGCATTGTATATATTTAAATAAGTTAAACAAAGATCAATATAGACTCGACCCAGTATGCTTTGAAACTTCAGCAGGCTTCACGTCAAAGGCTCACTAACGACGACGCAGGAGATTCAATCACTAACATCACTACGATATGTCGTTTGCCATATCGTATCGTGTGTTTTAAATGAGTTGAGTCTGAAGTCATCTACTAGTGTCATGTTTCAGTGCCATTACTCACTTCAAACATTTTCAGAAAGAATGTTGCTATAATTTATTATGTAGCACGTAATATTTGCGACATGTTTTGAAAATGGCAAATTCTTTGAGTATGTTTTTCATATTATAATGAATGTATCGGTAGATTATTTTGTAAAGTAAATGCAAAATATGGTAAGGGACAATAGTGTTAATCAATATTAATAATTCAAGTTTTTTTTTGGGTAACCTAATACTTTTGTCCCACACTCTTAAGTTGTATTACCCCAAACAGAAATCAGCACAGCACCGGCATAGCTCTAGTAATTAATGTTTATAAACGTCTGTTTGTAATTTATAATCATTGTCCCTTCTCTTGGCACAACATGGCGCGAAATGTTCAACAATTTGTACATTACTTTGGCTGGCACGATAGTATATCTAAAACTGTTGAGCCACTAAATTTTCCAAGTGTTTTTGAGATCATTCGAAAACAGTATTGAACATACTTAAGTTACTTTTATTTTTAAGAATTTTACACAGTCATCTTATTGAAAATCACAGACTCAATGCTATCGACAATTTTCCATTTATTACCGTCAATTATTACTTCTTGCTTAAGACCCTAATAGACCTCTCCGATTATATTAATTAGGTCTTATTTATAACAAGTCGTAACTTATAATATAGAAATTTACACTTAAATTATAACATTTTGTTTTGTAGAGTACCACAGGTAGTCTTGGGTTTCTAAGTGGCCAAAGATAAAAAAATATTAACTGTTACTACCTAGCTTTATTTTTCCATTATAATGTGTTAGTACTAAGATGGTGAGCAATAAAGTATATTCTATCTATCTATCTATCTATTAACTTGGTTCTGTGATACTCGATCATCTAGGGTTCTAGGCATACATAATACTTTCATGCGGTACAATAGGTTTTGTTTATAGTATTGAGTTTATTCATAACAAGAATTTAAAAGAGTAGTTATTGCAGAGAACACAAAGGTTAATGTTTTAAAAAAATACATAATATAAGGTTTTGCTTTGAATACTAGAACCACTTTAGCTGTAGCTTTGAATAGTAACTTATGGCATATGTTAACCCTTTTTAAACAATTGTAGAATAAAACACGATAGAAAATCCCATAATAATAAGAAGTAAAGCACGAATGAAGTGAAAAAACATTACGAAAGTTGCGTAGGCGGTAAATTAAAACTCTCTCTGACACCAGGCTACAAAATAAAGATTTTATCCGCAAGTCAAAAAGGTGAATAAAAAGTATCACTTTACTAACTTTTATATAAATATCTACTTAACTGCAAAGTTTGGAGGACGACGAAGCTTCGCAGGTGTACTCAGTAAGATTTTTTTTTAATTACTTATAATATTTTTTACTGATGTATTTAAGAGATTACTACCTAATTGTATATCTAGCTTTAGGCTCTGCCTTAGGTTTTTCCACTATCACTTATTGTTATTGTTTAATGGCCACTTTTTCACATTGGTTCTTATTTTAACAAATGTTAATCTATCAAGCATATTTGTCTCATCTTAAATAAACAAGTTAGCATCTGTAACCTCATGATTTATCTCAAATATTGCTCCCACTGAGCTACAAATTCGTAACGTGAATACTAAAATGATTTCAACCCATGAATCTAGGTTAGGCTATTTAGATTAGACAATCCTACATCAATTTGGAGGAAGCGCAGAACCGCCCATTAGTGCTCTGCTCAGATTTACAAGGCTGAACCATCTGAGGCTTTGACGGTAATTACAAATTTTGTCTGCTTTTAGATATGAATAAAAACAAATTGAATCAAAACTCAATTAAAACGAAGTCTGTTCATTTGCAATGTATATTCATCTCGTGACTATTTAAAAATACTTAATTAGACCGCTTTTATTAAATTGGAGTTCACTCGGTAAAAAATGTTTTACCGTATTTTGTTAATTACTTCTCATTTTAACGTGAAATTAAATTAATATCACCGAGTACTGTTTAAATAATAATTTTGTCTCATTATCTGGTGTAGAGTCGAAGTCTCTCTGAGGAATACTTGAGCTTCAGTTGGCTGAGGCGCTCAAGGGCTTTGCAAACTCTGTCGTAATGAAGTTTCGCTTTTTGAAAGATTTCTTATTCGTAGTTTTTAAGTTATTCAGCAGACTGGACTAGCCGAGTTTCATTTAAATTACTATAGAAAATGTGGAATATAATTTTTAGTTTTTAAGAAAGAGTTAAACTTGAAAGCTTAGACAGTGTATATGTTGTGGCCGGATCATTGAATTGGCCATTTCATGAAGTGGCTGGCCATTTCACGAAATGGCCGTATTTCAGGAAATGGCCAATATCCATTGGCCATCATGAAATGGCCTGGCCAGATCAATGAATAGTCAGCGTTTAATGATATGAACAGCTAAACGCGTGGCCATTTCATGAAGTGGACAAATTGGTGTTCACTAACGTTTGGCCACTGCATGAAAGGGCCAAGTAATATTGATCATATCATAAAATAGTTATATTACCCACTGTTAGAGGCACTGAACTGTTTTGATTTTGTGATGCAACATGGCGGCGGACAGTTATTCTGATAAAAAAGGGTGACCACGCAACGAAAATTGATGGATTGTTATTGGATTACAAAACATGATTTCATGGAAATTGCGAGTGAAAGACTATAATTTTTAAAAACTTATGTTCATGTTTCATAAACCATGTTTGAATGTTTATGCCATCGGTAATCTGTATAACTTGCTATTATTATAAGTACTATCTACCTGCGATGATTTTCTGTTATGAGGCGCGCAAAAAAAGAAACCTTATAACCAACCGTCACCTAACTTCTATCTGCCTTAGATAATTTTCTTTAGTCAGGTTGTGCATCGATATCATGGAAACCCTACATTTATGATATGGCCAAACGTGGATGGCCATATCATTAAACGTTGAGTTGCGAACGATATGGCCAATATTAGCTGGCCATTTCATGAAATGGCCAATTCAATGATCCGGCCACGACATATATACAATGTATACATACAGTCTATTTTAAATATACTAACATTTGTTGGTGGTAAAATAATAGTCCTACAAATATAATATTTCATAGACATACATATACATAGGTACTCTACATACATAACAATTCTTGTTTAGCTTTATTTGGAATCTCTCGCACTGTTATGTAAAAGTATCTCTGGCTTCGAAGTTTTTGTTCCAGTACGTAACATAAATACGAGGCTATAAAATAAACACGTTGGAGTATGTTACCCGATAGAGTTTGAAGAGGGGGTGTTAATTTGTGTACAAAACCAAACGATTTCTTATACTTTGTATCGGATATTTTTGTGATATTCCGAAGGAAAATCTTTGTAAGTTTAGTATTTGATAAAATAAAAAAGGCATCATTTCGCAATGCTTAGATGCATTAAAACGTTGTGTTTCTAAAATGAATGAATATAAGCGTTGTGTTTCAAACATGCATTAGAAAGTTTGAATCGAAGCCACTTTGGAATTACTAGCTTCAAAATGTATGCAGTAATCTGGTCCCAAAATAGTACGTACAAGCTTTAAGTAGTTTGACCTTATTATAGAAAAACTTTAATGCGTACCAAAACAACATTATTTTCAGATATTTCCGCATGACTTTGTATTTACTCAGCATCGACCTCGAACCGTTTATACTTCGCATGTTGGCAAAACAAGCCAAGCCCCATCAAGTATTCTTTATATTGAGTGAAATGTTTTGCAAACTTTTTGATTGGTGTGCTTAGGAGAAAACCGTCGATGTTTATCATTCTGGAATATTTATTCGATCTGGCTTCTCTTTGTAAAAATGATGTGGGGTTCAAGCCTTCAGGATCTCTTTCATGATAATAATATAACTAACTCTTTACTGATAAGGTGATCTTAAAAGTGGATATGCTTACATTCAGCGATATTTTTCGTTAGTGTAAAATGGAGTTGTAGGTATAGGGGCTTAAAGTAGCTTACTTCACACTATACTAATCCTATTTTCTTTAAGCTTTCATGCGTCAGCTTACTAACCTAATCAGGCTAATTATATATATAGGTATTTCACACTACACTAATCCTATTTCCTTTAAGCTTTCATGCTACATGTTTTGGGCTATACTAGACAGTGAAGAAGATAATATAAGATGTAAATACAGTTCTAACAAAAGAGCTTGTTTGGAACTACCCAGTTTGAACACGAAGTTCGCAGTAATCTAAGTTTATACGGGTACTAATGCGCCTAGGTTAGCTTTAACTTACGTAGTTTAGTCAACCGAGACAAACTAACGCTAGAACTCGGATACTTATGTTAAACTCGAGCTTACATCGCGGCATTAGATTTCGTAATTGTTTTGCGGTAATAATTTGATACTGCGATTAGTAAGATTATCAAAGCCATCTACGAGCAGGTATGAAACATCGAATAAAGAATACATTGAAGTGACGTATACCTAAGTGACTCTATCGAGATTCCAAAGAGACACCTCGCCAGCATTAATTCTACGTCGTAGATTTGTTTTGGACACAAAATCACACTGAAACACGAAAATGAAGAGAGAGCACTCTTTTTTAGAAACTAATGTATTTACATACACTCATATTATCAGTATAATGTATACATATAAAAGGCTTGGTCCTGACTGAACGTACAAGCTAAGCCACTGAACGTAGAGACTTGAGCTGAAAGCGAGTAGGTTGGCACTTACTAAAAGAGGAATTTTGTATAACAACGCATGAAGTTGTGGATGTCTGTTAGTCGTACCTTATATATAAAAAAAACTTTTCTTTTAGCCGTTTCTTATTTATAGTTCCAATTTATTCTAAATTACAATTCAGGAAAGAAGTTTTAAGCAACTTCTCGAAACATTATTGACCTCTTTTTATAAAAGCCGATGTGAAGTTTCTTTAAAACTTCAGAATAAGGAAGAGGCGAGAGTTATTTTCAAAAGTATTATTTAATATTTGCCACGATGGCGGGTGACAAAAAATCATTACTTTGTAAAAAAAAACCGGTTTTAGAAGATCTTTGACTTCATAGATTAAAATCAGCCATGCTGAATATTTATTGGGGGACCAGTGAGGACCAGTCAAAAAAATGGAGTTAGTTATATAGGTACATTCCTAACCTGCCTAGAATTACCTATTGCATACTTCTTTTATAGATTAAAAATGTTAATACTTAGGAATATACCCCATACCGAACACTATGATTACTCTTCCTAGGCAATCATCATTTTACTAATTTTATATTATGTTCCTTATACAAGTAACGATTGCCAATCAACCATTGATTTTCTGCCAACAAGTAGAAACCCCTGTCAGACGCGAATAACTCAAAGTTGATGAACTAAAGTTATTGTTGCTCGTGTGTATCCTTACAGCTATCAAGAACCCGGCTATCCGAGGGTCCCTTGAGTAATTCTGACGATTTGCCGAGCTATTTCACTTCTAAACTTTGATTTTGTAAAAGTTATTATTATTATTATTTGTTGATAGACGAGCAGCTTCCGCTGATGTGTCTATATCACACAGTGTTGGTTATTTTTAATAGTTTTGTGTCACTTTTTTTAACATAGTCTTGTTGGTTCGTAACCAAGTGTCGAGTTTGTTCTTGAACGAGTTTGTGGATGCTGCAGAAACAACATCTTCTGGCAGTATATTCCAGTTGTGCACCACTCTGTTGCTAAGGAAGTGATGAGCCGTAAGGGTGTTGGTTAGATCACGATTTAATTGGAGTTGGTGCCCACGAGACGATTTTTGTGGTTTCTTTGTTGTGTATATGTCTTGAAGCCGCGGCAGGTTGTATTGATAATTTTTTTCACAAACTTAACCACACGCCAAACTGTGTCTGCTACACGACTACACATCACAGACGTAATCAACTGTTAGATAAGACGTAATGAGGATTCTAACTCGCGTTTCAAACGAACCTTTTATCGTATATCCTCTACACTACGTCACATTAGTAGGTGTCGGTTTCGTATTCGTAGTAGTTTGCTACGAGTGCTACGACCGTTGCTACGAGCAGACAGTTACGACAGTTGTTGATATTATTAGTACGGTTTCAGACTAGCGTATTTTTGGAGTGCGTATACGAGTCGATTGGTACTCGTGAAGTTCAAAAGCTCGTCGCGCGTACAAGCGCTCCAAAAAACAAAACACGAGCAACAAATCCGCCCTGTAAATCCGCTAATCTAAAACCCCCTGCGGAAGACCAGCGCTGGGCTGCGTTAGTGGTCCAGCAAATGCTGAGCAGGGGCCTGTTTGTGATATACAGGCACTGTTCATTGGGACACACCTATTGTAACATCGTTTATCGACTGTTAAAAGTATTTAGTTGTATGTAACGCTTATTTTTATGGTAGGTAGGTATAAGTAGTGCGTAAGTCTTTATTTTTTATTGTATTTTTTATTAATGTAGGTTTTTATTTTTATTTTAATTGCTCTTTTTTTTACTACCATAATTGTACCTATTGTGTGTCAACCTGTGTACAGTGTACCTTAAGTTATTATCACAAATAAATAGTTTTTCTTTCTTTCTTTCCAACCACACTTCTAACTGAATTTAGTTCAAGAAAACTTTGAACCAAGGACATTATTTTTATCAATGGACCGAAAATATAGTAGTTCTGCTGTAACTTTGCAAGTAACTTTTAAATAATTAGCATTTTATAAGGCTCGCTTGTGTTGAAAATCCGTGCTCGAAACCTATATTCCCTTACAGTGCTAGCATAAATGACTTGCAAAACTTGATTATGAAAACTTGATAACAAAGAGCTCGCGAAATTAAAAAGTGAAAGTTTCAAAAGGCTTTGTCCCGGTCGCGCTGAGAGCAAAAGTGTTCTTTGTTTGTAAAAGATGTGAAATATGAACGGAGTATAATAACTGACAGGCTTTCACATCCTAAAGTTTAGCCCTAAAATATCTATCTAAACGTTAAGATGTAACAAATATCAACTCCACAATTTAAGCAAGAAAGTTCAGTATGTTTATTGTTTAATCTACTCAGGATATTATTTATGTAAGAATTTGAACGTACTGTTATTGTAGTAGTCGGCATATTTAAAGTATTAATGGTTGAATTCTTTTAGGGATGGTTTCATCCCTCTAGCTCAGCAGACATTTCGTTTTCAATTTTGGTTCATTCGTTCGATTCGTTCCGAATCCGCATTTGCGTGGATTACGTCCAAATTCTCGCTACGTTTACATTTCCTGGCTCCACTTTCATCAGAAAAGACAAAGAGATGCAAAAGATAAAATGTGTTCACAACTAGTTATTGATTGAAAGAAAGAAATGGAATGAACGGCCTACCGCTAAAAGTTATATCTTTTAGGTATGTATTAAATGTATTTATTTCTCGTATGCTTGTCTCAGTTAATAGTAAAGTAATTAAGTTAATAACATAGGTCTTTAAAAGTGTTACTTTTACTAGCATTCCTGAACGCCCATAAATAATCAGACAAATAAAGCCTTTGAAATATCGGTGCAACGGACTGTGAAATGCACAATGCACCAGATGACGGGAAGGTAAGAATCGTTCTCATTTCGAAGTCTAGATCCAGTGAATGCGACATTCCGATGCCTGACATTACGGGAACAGCGCACGGACTTGTCCTCAGTAATTGGTTATCGACTTTAGATAGTCATAGGACGAGTCAAGGATATTAGGAAGGATTATTGAATCTTGAATAGTCACATGCGAGCAGTGCAGGTCAAAGTGAATGATGTGGCATGTAGTCCTTAACGGATTAGTTACTTAAGTACTTCTTCTTTATAGATGAATAACGTTGTTCCTATAGAATACTAAGATAGACAGTATCAAACCAAAATGGATGCTGAAACCAGGACAGAACATTTTTAGACACCCTGTCAATAAAAATTAAATATCTCTAATTTCAAATAATGTTTGTTATTTATTACGATTTAGTTTTATCGACAATGAAAAAGCCTAGTAGTTTTAACATATAATAGTTATTTAGCCCTGTAACTTCTCTTTTTCGAAATTAAGCCTCGGACCAAAATTTACTAGAAGTTAGCCAATGTGGCTCCCTTTTCTTGGTCGCATTATCAATTTAGATATTACAGTGTGGTTCTATACTTTAATACTTCTATGTTCTTCTTCTAATCGTGTCACTAGTTCTTTCGAACCAGGATGGTGAAAGGAACCAGTGACACGATAAGAAGACTTAAGTACTATACCTTATCAACTCGTCATAAAAAAGACGGCTGCAAAAAATCTAATTAAGTAATATAGTGAGTTCACAAGCTTTCCCTCGGAAGTTATTATTTTTTGTAAGTCAAATATATTAAATAACCTGAGAAGTGAGATCAATTCATTATCTCTACGCCTCGGGCTTTCATTTCGTTTTGAGGAACGGAATTTTTCAGCGTTTTAAATAATGAAGCCTGAATTATTCATGGTTTAACACTTCACAGTCAGAATTTTCGCCATCCAGCTCCAGCCAGCGTGTACACAATCATCTATCTATCTGGCCTACAATATTCAAATATAATTAATGATATTATAGCTATAATAATATTGTATCTTATTTATAATCTTAAATTAATAATAAAGCAGCGTAATGTTCAATTTCAATTCAATTCTTTATTTTCAAAAAAAGTTAGGCATAACTTTGCTCCAATACGTTAAATAAGCAATTTACAACAAAAATAATAGATACATAATCTATTTAGCGTTGTTAGAGGCAACAGTTCACTAACACTAACTAACGACTTCAAACCAAAACAAGTTAACTAAGTATTCAATTTCAATTACCGTTTGCTTTGATTTTTTTTATAAGCAAGAGTAAATTCAAACACTCCGTTATACACTGTAGGTACAATAATAAGAGAAGGTAAATCATTTTCTTTTATATTATATCCTCCGTCCTAATCAAAGACAGTGAAGAAGCGCAGGTGTTGAAAACTTCTCTGAAGTTTCAGGAGGAATTCAATTACTTCTAATAAAGTCAATCGATCAAGTCAGCATAAAATTGATTTCAAAGGTTGTATTTTTCAATTTTTATTTGATCTTGCTTTACTTAAAGTAGAATGTAGGTACCGTTTTGCAGAAAGAAACAGAGGGGAAAAAATATTATAAAAAATAAAATATAATAATGAAGAATCAGAGAGATTTGGTCAAAGGATCTGTTTTCATTAAAGTTTTGACGTGTAATTTCGAGGCTTCCGTCGATTGGGACCACTAGGTTTTGGACCGCGGTCCCAAACGACGGAACGATTAAATTTAATTATTTTTCTTCCGGCGATTGGGACCACTCTCGAAATGAATGAAAAAATCTATTGTTCAAGACAAATACAGTACAGTCAAAGGTAAAAGTATTAAGAACAAAACTCTTTGATTGAAAAAATATTTATTTTTAAAAAATAATAAAAAAAATCTAATTATAAACAATTATTAGAGGTTTAATTTCTCTTTGATAAACTATTTTTTTTAAATGTTCCTAATAAAAATATACACATAAATAATATTACACAATAAAATGATCAACGAACTACAAACAAATAACAACAATGATAGTCTGTTAAAAAAATATGAGTGGACTCGCCGAAGACTCTCGTTTCAGACTTCAGCGAGTCCACACCTCCTGATGATGCCTCGTGTAGAGGCAAAACACGTGTCGTATCTTTAAACTTTGGTTTTCTGTTCGTTGACTCTTTGGTTTATAATATACTAATATGTACTAAAGTTCTAAACTAAAGTTAAGTTAATTAAAACCTTTGTTTAGAAATCAAGCGGATTTATTACTAAATATATTTATATAATTTGTTGATATTTAATATTTTTAGAATACATATGAATAAAACTATAAAAATAATATGGGTATTCTAACAAAAAGAAACACTAAAGTTAATACTAAGTTAAAAAACATATTGACTCAATTAAGTCTATAAATAAGTCAAAAAGTGTAAAACATACCTGATGATTTAATATTTGAACCAAGTTACACTGCACTAATTGTATTCTCACATTTCAAACAAACATTCAGAACTGTGTCTCATAACCATATAATAACAAACTGTCCAATGCAAATATTTTCACCTTTTTAAGCTGATATGCTTCTTATCAGTGATCCAAGCCACCAAAATTCCCGTTTGGAACAAAAGGGCTGCATAACCTTGAGATCAACAGGCTGCACGGGCTGGGATTAGAGAGGGATAGCATTTAATTTTGTTGCAAACTTACCTGCGCGGCTAAACTTAGTGAACGGGCTGGTTTAAACTGTTAGCGCATGGAATAAATCCACGTCTAGAATATGAATAAATTTATAGGATGCACTTTTATTTCGGATCTGTATCTGACGACGACTGTACAATATACGTCACGTGGTTAGTGGTCCCAATCGACGGATTCAAAAATGTATTCCGGCGATTAGGACCGTGGTCCCAATACCTAGTGGTCCCAATCGACGGAAGCCTCTAATTTCCGGGAAGTGACGTCTGAGTATTTCGAACAGCTTTTTCCCACTATAATGCGTGGATTTCGTATTGATTTTCCGTCACCGATTCTTGGACTGCTCTCCATACATAAGTTATTTAATTTCAAGAAAATCCTAAAACACGTGCTATTTTCTTCCTAAGAGTCTTTGCACCAATTTTAAAGTTTATACATTGACCCCTGTTGGAACCCATTAGGATACGATTTTTTGTTTAGTTTAGTCGATATTGTGCCTCTTAAAGAATACAACATTCAAGTTTCGAGTCTCCACGTTCAGCGGTTTTGGCTCGGTCATCATGAAACAGTCGGTCAGTCAGGACAACATATAGTTTTATAGGTAAGTAACGTTTATTTAGTGACTTTTGTGTTCCAAATTTAGATCAGAACTTCGGCCATAGGGGTTGATTAAACACAATAGTATTTGCCACATAAGAAGCTTCTATAAGTTGTATGTTTCAGTTGCTAATTGTTTCTTATGTACCTACATTGCTGAGGAAGAAAATACAACGAGTAAATGCTGAGGAAGAAAATACAACGAGTAAATACTCGCCTGTCCAGAGTGAACGAGCGCAAAAGCAAGGCTGTACCGGAAGTCCAGCATATCATGTTGATAAAAACAGTGCTACACCAGACTAGACTAGACTGATGAAGATGATGACTGATGGTGACTGCTGGTGTGATCGTTTACATCAGAAGAACGTCTGGTACGTCTTGTCGGTTTTCTACATAAAACAATGGAAAACGGTTTTATGAAGTCTAGTTTTGTGTCATTGAACTTGAATCTGCCGTCCGACGATATGATAAATAAAGGCATGGCCACACGATCTACCTAACCCATCCATTTTGGTAGTGGTCACCATTTGTCACAGGCTTTGGGAGCAAACATACGACGTCAGTCCGTGCAGTCGGTGGAACCCGGCATATTTCATATGAATTATACAGCGTGTCCCGATTTTTGCCCTGATTTGAACAATGTCACAAAAAAACGATGTGTGTGAAGTGAAATCAGTTGACATAACTGAACCTGAAGGCTCAGTCTAATGCCACCTCAGAAGAACGAAGTAAATAGAATCCCTCCTAAATTTGACAAATTCGCTATCTTCTTTGCGCATACCACTTTATGCACTAGATAAAACGAGACAAAACATGCATTTGTCGTACGTCATAATATAGGGGGCATCTGTCACACGTTGAGCCACAGAGATGTCCAAGTCATAAAATATCGATATCGATATTAAGAGTTCGATGATCCGATACCGATATCGATATATCAATCCTAACAACTTAAAGTCCGTGACTATGATAACGTTATCTAGATTCACTCTGGATTAAAGGAACCTTGAACTTTGTAAAAACCACGAATTAAGATGACATTTTTTTATTTGATAAAATAATATACAACATACACAGAAAAATGAGTACATTACAAAATTTATACTTAACAAAAGTTAACACTTGAGCTTAATACTTTTTTCAGCTAAACCTTGTTCTGCCTGCCCCCTACCTATAGATTAGTCCCCCGAAAGGGCTTACATGCGATTCTACCACTTTGTTGGTTTTTTGTAAGTATTTTACTATGTGAAGACAATAAATTTATTGAGTATTGAGTACTTTTCCCGTCATTGTGATAAGCATAACGTTGACGATCACATATTGATGGTGGAAGTGTTAATTTATCAAATATTTTTAACTCAATGCTATACGCATGTGGCGAAGACTCTTTTGCTAAATATATTTCTATTAATTTATTTTCCTTAACTTTATTTATAATTATTATATTTTCTTGGTATACTTTATCAGTACTTTTTTTTCAAGGCTTTTCGTACGCTGTCTGAAACAGTTAATTTTTAGGCAAACTGGAGTAGGCTAGATTTTTATCGACCATCTCATACTGCACATTCTGTACATTCTACGCTAGTGTTCTTCGGTGGTACGTCTGAAAACACTGATGAACTTATTTCTGTAGTATCCGAAGGTCCTGGCTTAGGTACGTTGATGAAAGGGATATCCTGAAACACATTATATTTTTAATTTATAGTTCATGTAATTATAATATACCTATAACACGCAATTTTAAGTACAGTACTGTACTGACCGTTAGCTTCACGAGCATTGCATTTGGTTCAAGTTGAAGAATAGCCGGAAGAACATTTTACCTCTTGCCGATCGTTATTGGACGCCAAAGAGACACCCTGAAATATTAATAGTGTAAACGTAATATTTTCCGTGATTATTTTGAAGCTCTCTTTTTTTGTATATTACACTATCATGGTTGAACACATAGATATTCTGTTTAACCATGATACAGTAGGCAGGACGGCAAATATATAATATTAATAAATAAAATATGAATCGAACAAAATACAAAGAGTGTGAGTGTGTTTAAGTGAGATGGGTCAGCTACGGGATCCCTCAATGGCTCACTTTATTCTGAAAATCTTACAAGGTATACTCGTCGTGTCTGCATAGCCTTATCGACAAATCTTTTTACGTTTTATGACATCCCTAGTTAGTATATCATAGCCTCGATTTATTCATGATTTTAGCATGAAAAACGCCGATTCTTCATATTTCTATACTTATTGGACGTTATTCAATGTATCTACGCAATAATTATGTGTTTAGTATGGGTTATTAATGAGTACATACACAAATAGATACTTACCGGTGAAAATTCAGTTTCTCTTGATTTTTCATGATACTTGCGGAGGCCTGGCATAATACGAGGACACAATTCGACATTTCACATATTTATTTCACTATTTACAATAGTTCAATACGTTTTAAACAATATAAAACATCCAAAACCCCGTTGAAAAATAAACAAAAACAATGACATTTTATGAGATTAAATTTGAAAGATAGTCAATGTAGATGGAAAGCGACAGAACCATTTAACAATACACTTGGTTGGATAATTATGTCCCACATAACAATTGTGGGACTTTCTTTGAAGTTTCCTATGATTATCTCTATTATAGGTATATCCAAACTCTTTGAATGCCACCCACAAAATAAATAGCTCAGCGCGCCGAAAGAAGTTTTTACTTCAAAAATCAGACCTGTTATGGGAAAAGGGTGTTTTGTTCCCTATATTGCTATTGCTAATGCTAATACTTGACACTTATTTATTAGTGACGGGAGTGTCATAATTTTTTTGACAGATTAGTTACGATTTACAATTTTTAATGGCAATGACTTTACTAACGATCGTAAAATATTGAAATGACCCATTAGTGGTCAATTTTATGATGTGGTTATTACCTATGTACACACAAATACGTAAAATGACAGCTGCCGCCTTTTCAAATGCCATTATTATTTTAATTTAACTATTAATACAATTTATTTAACAGTTCCTTATTTTACAAAGCTATATTAAGTCATTTCGTTCAATATTGTGAAACTGATGAACCTCCAAATAAGAAAAAGCTAAGAAAGCAAATTACCAACATTTCGCTGAGTCTGTGATTTATTGGGCTTGAAATGTAAAATGTTGTTGCGCCATTTCAGAACGAAAGCAGAATTATTTTTTAATTTTAAAAGTAAGAGTCATTTACTTATGAATAAATATGGTAATATGTCTGTTTATACCATATTACCATTTTTGCTAACATTTTTTAGTTATATTTCATTCTCTTGACTGTCAATCAAATATCTTATTTAAGTTTACCACTAAATAAGGGCGATGACAAATAGTCAGGACGGGAAATAGCTAAAAGTACCTAACTGAATTTTGGACACCAATAAATTATAAAATGTTATTATATTATAATTATTAATTCTACACGTGACCAGAATGCTGGTTTCTACTTTGCACAGCGTATAAGCATTGCCATTCAACGTGGCAATGCCGCCAGCGTTCTGGGCACGTTGCCGTCTGGTGGTGACAACGACCGACTAGGTTATTTATAGTTTATTATTTTATTTTATTTTTTTATATTTATGTGTTATTTATTATTAATCTCTGTTGTAAATACAAGTACTTTATTATATGAAAATAATTAATAATTCAATTAACAACATCTAAAATAATATTATCTACCTTCACTTTTATTAATTATCGATAACCACTGTGCTATTTACCAAATGTTAAAAAAAATTCCTCACATCAAATGGAACTAAATATTTGGCGCGCACAAATTAACAACTATATTCCAGCTTACGCAATTGTTTGATCGGATTATGTCTGTTAATACTGATTCTATATAGAGACTATCAACCCGTACATTCAATCACAGATTGTGTTTGCACGGGAGCTATCGACTGATGTACTGTATCAGGCCACTAGAGTAATCGGCTCGGAGATTAATGAAATCCATCCGACGTTGGGCGATGTAAGGCATGTCGTCCATGACACTATCAACACAGTGCTTACCTTTATATTTACCGCGCGTATAGGTACCCCTAAAATAAATTGTATCTTAGGGTAGCTATGTACTAATTTACCTCTTACATTTAAATATTTTTTATTGTTTTAAATTTAGGCGGTAAAGGTTATTTTTTATTCAATTTTCGTTTATTTTTTTATTATGATTCTCATTACATTTTTTGTATTGGTTTACGTGAGAGCATATTTTTTCCTTGTGCTAGTAAATATTGGGCCTGAGCCTATTAAATCTGTACTCGTTGACAAATATGTTAAACAAACGAACAATTATAAGATTAAATAGGTACTTACATAATATTAATCTCCTGCAATTGGATGCGTGTCTTAGTAGCTAGACTTCTACCCATTTTATGTGTTGTATAGTGGAAACATGTCCAGGGCCCGGGCCCATGGGACAACTTGTGATTAACGCACGTCTATCGCATCGAGTCAACTTGGCAATGTTATTAATTGGTTGTTAACTTAATTAAGTTAGTATTGAGAATGACAATGGTTTTCAGGGCTTTCCTCATGATATTTTCAGGGTATACTTGAAAATATCATGAGGAAAGACACTGCATATTACACTAATAAAAATGTATATGTTTGTTTCTTAGGTAGGTTTCTTAGGTAGTCCATATAAATTATTTGCGATTTAGTGTGATTTCTGACTAGCTGATTAACCGAGCGGTTCGCCGCTCGTGTTTTATTTTTTGCAGCGCGTATACGCGCAACAACGTTGAGCCGCGAAACCTCATGTGAGAAAAATCCTAGCGTAAACGCCGGAATACGCGCGTATACGCGCGCTCGGATTTTTCGCAAACTACCTATCTACCGGTATACGCTCGAAAAAAATACGCTAGTCTGAAACCGCACTTAAGTGACTACGGTTTACCCATACCATAACTTTTGCCTAAACCACAAAAAAGTTACTTACCCACTTACCTGATCGACATTAGACGAGTAGAGCACTTTTTTCGTAATTGAATTAAGTAAAGGACTCACTCAAGTCAAAATCCGAGATCAAGTGAGTCATTTGCGTCTCGTGCCATCCTTGCTTCTCTGATCCGACATCGTACGCATGAATATCGATGACTTGCGAAAAGCTTGGCCTATTGAATAATTCATAGCCTATTTGCATTCTGATCGCAAATGTTACCGATAAGGCACAACAAATGGCAATCAGTAATTTTTAAAATAAACGTTGACGTAACATACATAACATAATACACATTTATTACATTTTAGGTGGGTTAAAAGGTTGAAACATAAAATTCAAAATAATTTTTAATTTTAGTTTAAATTAATTATTAAATAATGGCAATTGTAAGTATTTTAGACTAATATTGTACTAAGATAGATATTTTCACCAAGTGTTTTTTTTAAGTGCTAATTTAAAAAGTGCGGCGCGGCGGGCGTTATGATATTACTTACCAAAACGCTTGTGACAAATATGAAGGCCGAAACTCAAAGAAATTATAACGGTATATCGTACCTACTATAAAACATACCACCGTAGAAAATAAAACTTAAATAAAAACATATTGTATATTTTATGACATGGTAGACCTAGAAGTTAAAGTTTCCAAATACGTTCGTTAAAATGTATCTCAATAAAAAAGCAATACTTAACTTGCAAATTACTAAACCATTAACTTTATTTGTCGGTTCTCTTCTACAAGAAGTTTCAAAAAGCAATAAAAGTCTTGCGATGCCCTCAACTTGATTTTATCACGAGATCAAATTGGTCGTCAACAAAAAGTCTTTCAAAGTTACCCCCTTTTATGGACGTTGTTTATTCCAAAAGGGTACCTTCCCCTCCCTTATATCCTAACAAAATTTGGGTTACCTAAAATGTAGAAATTCTTGACGAAAAATCACGGCAAAGTAGGTGGTACAGTCACCAGCACTAAGATGTCTACGTCCAAAATTACAGGCAAGACCTGAAAAATTATGACGCCAATAGCTTTTGCCATTTATACGATACCTAAGTAGGTATATATTTTTTCATGATGTTCACAAGATTGTACATGTGCTATTATGACACGAATTAATATTAATTATTAACATAGGTATAGTTAGTATTATTTTTAACATAGTTTTTGAGTTTTCAATGTAAATTTTAATGAAATTAAGCACTTTTACATCATTTTTTTTTTTTAGGCGTAGACATCTTAGTGCACTGTAGAGACAATTGTAGGAAGGCGACTGTAGAGATCAGGTAGAGATTAATTTATATAGGTACTACTTAATCTATTCTGATAAGTATGTTGTAATCAAAATTCAATTAAATATAAGGTACTATTATTAATAATTATTATGATTAAATCCATGTGTGTGTACGAGTACGAGAAGATGATATACTCGTAGGTAGATGGATGAAGACAGTAACAGAGCGGCGGCGGCTTCGCGAAGAGCGAAACCCAGCGGGCAGACAACCAGATTTAAGACATCGTTGGATAGCTGGATTTTGCTGGATTCATTTGGCAAAAGAAGAGTGAGGAGCTTAGGAGAGGCTATACCCCACCGTGGTTCGATGTGTACGAGTACGTGTAGGTTTTTTATGTAAACAAGTTACGAGACGAGCTAGGCGCTCTCCTTATGTTAAAAGATCACAATAAAAATTGTGCTAGATAGGACTTTGGTTCACATAGGCCAGTTTACTGCTTTAGTACTCGTCTACTTTGAGTAATTTTGATGGTAAGTTTCGAAAGCCCAGTAATTTCACTGGCTATAGTATGAAACGACCGTCTAGCTCCGTAGCTAGTTTATTACTGAGACATACCGGGTAGTACCCACACTCATAAGATACAGTTCAGCCTTTCAAACCGGAACACAATAATTCTGACACAATTACTTCTTTGCGGCAGAATATCTGACACTGTGTTAGTACCCATCTAGACGGGGCGTCTTGCATAATATTAGGTATCCTCCAACCTCCAACGTTAAGATGTTTCTACATCATCATCATTATCATTTATAAGTAGCCTTATCTGCTCTTGCCACTCATCCCAGTTCTAAAACCGCTGACTGAATATTTATTTACCTGAAACAAATTAAATAAATAGGGTTATTCACAATTTTATGATTTTATCGCCTTTTTTTTAAAAGCTCATTTCTACCGACACCACATTTTGTGTTACTAAAAATTCATTTTTTTTTTAAGTAGGTAAGAAGTAAGTACCTACGTAATAAGAGATTTATTATAATCACAGCTTTCATCAATTAGGAAGTAATTCTGTAAGTATGAAGGAAATGATTAATAAATATTATTAATTTATGAACAGCGAACGGTAGCCAGGGACTCGGTTATTCCCTGTCATTTCCCAGAAAGATTAATTATATCGGAGGCAGAACCAGCACCTAGCCACTTATAACGGAACTACGGAGTCTTGCAAGAAGTGGCCAAGTTTCGTATCGATAATGCTTTCTATTCAATTAATCATATAAATTGACAGCCATTGTTTATCTTTTAAAATAAAATAATTAAATCAGATCCATTTGATCAAATTAATAATGATCACTAGACTCGGCGGCACTTTCGTATCTAACGAATCACACAATATAGACTTTTTCCGTATTGACATATGTGAAAAGTCAAGATTGTGAGATATATAAGTGAAGGCACCAGAAAAATATTGGAGAAAAATACCTAATGCCTAACTCATTCCATTATGGAAAGGTACGTAACAATTTCCTTGGTGATGTGAAAAAAATGCAATGAAAAAAATATAATTTATACCACGCGCGACTTTCTAGTTATTTTATTAGAGACACCACCAGATGTCACCACCTAATTTGCACAGATTCCTGATACCAGATACATAGGTTTTTTAAAGCCTTATGTTCAATACGAAAATTTTATAATTTATTTAGGTCTGTAGTAGGTACTAGGAGAAAACATTTCTGGTATAATTGAAAGTTATCTCAAAGAAGAAAAAATATTGCGAGTAAAAAAAAACTTTGCTGTTGATTGAACTTTAGTAAAGTTAATTATTTCGCGCTCTGTAATACTATTTAATATCAATAAAACTTAATAAAAAAGCCGTGTTGGCTGAGTGGAAGGTGCCTCGACTTTCGACCCGAAGGTCGTGGGTTGGAACCCGGTCTTACACCATTGGATTTTTTGTTCAAATAAAATCTATATGTGCTTTAAAAAACACGTGCTTAACGGTGAAAGAAAACATCGCGAGGAAAACGGCATTTTATAGAACCTAAAAAGTTCGAAAACATAATATGTCAAGTGAACGACTCTTCGAGGCGCACTTGAAATCCTTTCACCACCTTGGTTCGAAAGAACAAGTGACACGATAAGAAGAAGAATAAAGTGTGGTAGGGTGGAAGATTTATATCAGGATTCGGATTTTACAAATAATTTGATCTATAAATATTAAACTTTTAAAATAAATTTTGTGTAGGTATTTAGAACTCATAAAATACCCACAGATATCGAGCTTTTCGTCTTGTTCTCTATTTCCGCCTAACCAAATAAACAATGCAGATACTGTAAGCAAATCACGAACGTGACATGTGGAAATCCGGAACATTCTTATTTGTACGTAGATCGTACTATCCCTTACGTGAATAGCGTGAAAAGTACCTTCCTATTTAAATGTACCTAAGCAGTACGATATGCAGCCTCCTTGTTTCCAGAAGGGCTTAGCAATTTGTAAGGAATCTGTGTCAGCTTTTTTGCCTTTGCAGAGGCCTTATTATGAAAGTTAAACTTCGAAGAACTATACTGATAGTTACTCACACAATGTATGTATAACAATATTTTTTTCGCAAGATAATATTTCATAGTAAACTTTACATTAATATTAGAAATATTAGAGCTTCTTCATACGATCAACGCTTTTTTTTTTTCACATGGGGAAATCTTCATGGATGCCCACCGCCCTTTGGGGAGGGTGAAGGGGTATGTCGGAGTTTAACCAACTAAAACCCCATGGTGGTCGACCTCTGCGCATTAGAGGGACCCCGGGATATCCAAAGAACACGTACCGGTGTCCCTCACGCACGTTGCTGTGAGGCCCATCCCAGGGCAGGCTAGCGCCGACCCCGAGCTCCGCTTGCAGTGCATGCCTCCCTGTGCACTGCAGCCGTCCCGGGTTCGAGTATGCAGCCAGAGCCCCGACTCCGACAGCTCTCGAACCCAGCAAGATCTCCCTCATTGGCAGGAGACACCGCCGCCCCATGGCCCTCATGGGCGGACGGCCCAGGGATGTCCTGCCTGGACACCCCGGCCCCGCCGTCTTCGAGCGGAATCGGATCTCTCGCGATCCCGTTCAGCAGCCTCTTTCTGAACCATGACGATCTCACAGAAAGAGGCTACTGCCCTCCACGCTGTCGCCTCTGCCAGCATTGCCGCAACAACGCTAGGCAGGGCGAGGTCTTGCCCGATTTGGTCCATCAGGACCCGCCGTTCAGAGCTCCACGCCGAGCACTCCTCCAGCGTGTGCTGGGCAGAGTCCTGGTCCCTCCCACATCATACGATCCACCCAGTTCGACCCATTATGTAGGTATCTAATTGTGTCGATCTACTTTAAATTTTTTATTATTGTTTCAACCCACGCATACATTATTTGTTCATGCCCGTTTAATATTATGCAGAAAATCTGAAGTATTTTTCACCTGCTTTCACTTGTCTTATATTTTGCTTAGGTATTGTGTAAGTTCCGTTTAGGAAAGTCTTTGACGAGATTAAATAAGAAGTCCATGTCATAAGAAAAGTAAAGCCTCGCAACGAAAGATAAAATTAGTGGTGGATGGTGATGAAAATGAGTGGTTAGATGTAGATGGTACAATTCGACCAAAATTTCGTGCTTGCTCTTACAAGTCTCTACTACTAACACACTGAATTGGATAAACGCATTAGAAGATTACCTACCTACTCAGCCGTAGACATTGAAAGATTAATGCTTTTCCCTATCACCATAAATTCGCAATATTTATATGTCGCAACTGTTCAAGGTGATATTGCGATATTTTTAAGGGAAAAACTAATGGAGTAGGAGTAGGTTGGTACGAAAAAAACTTTGTTCTAGAGATAGATACTAACAAAACAAGTTTGGTTCATTTGAAGCTGACGAAAATAAAAGCAGGAAGTTCTCAGTTCAACCCATTTATAGATTTTCCTCTTTTTTCTTTATCTTAATTAGTGCAGTGAGGGTTTTTCATTTAACTGATTTTTTTATTGGGTAGAGAGAGTTTGAGAGTTGTCCCGTTAGAGCAAGTTCTGCCTCTCAGTGTTAAAAACACTGAATTTTGAACGAGACGTAGATATACCACTGTATGTTGTGGCTATATTTCATACCTAACTGGAAGAGTGATGAATTGATAGCAGCCTACAACAGAACCGCGCCTGGCAAAAAATAATGTTTTTGCGATCGCATCCAGCTGACACGATTAAAGAGAGTTTCACATTGGTAAATTAAAACTCTTGTTACCACTGTAATAATTTATTATCAAGTTATTGACGTATTACAATCCCTAATGCAGAATAGTTCGTAGGTGCTCTAGCCACTGTCTTTCGTTCGTTTTATTTATTATTATTAGCTTTTTTTATATAAATAAAACATACAGCACGATGTATAGATTATATAGGGAATATTAAAGAATAGTTATCCTATTGTAGCTACGTGCCGAAACTCAAGTTCCTATTGTTGATTTGTAAGGTCGATTTGTAATGCCTGATAAGTATTTTTGTTATTTAAGTATTCCAGAATTGAGCAGTTTTCGTTTTGTCTCGCAGTCACTGCCTCGATATATGACTGCCTTTATGACAAAACAGAGTAAACAATACCTTTGTAGGCTCATGAATGCTTGACCGCGTGTGGATGGAATAATGGACCTTTTTGTTTGACCCCCGTGTTTGGGTATTCGAGGGTATTTTGTTGACCTTCTTTTGCTCTAATTTCGTCAGTCACTTCTTCAGGTCTAGCCACCTAAAGAGCCTTGTGTTTTTCAGGGACATTCATTTGGAACTTATTATGTGATCATGATATATTATCTCTACTCTATCTATTTATCATAATGTTTAATATATAATATAATATGGCGCTTTCATTGAAATGCTATAAATAAGACAATCAAGAACAAAGAAATTATAAAAAAAGTCGGACACTGTAGGTATACCTAGATGAAAAGCAAAAACTACAACCTTGTTCTGTTGTTATAAAAAAATTCTATACTGTGTTTTTTTTCCATTGTTCTAAAACTGAATACACCAATAGTAAAACAATATACTGAAGTCACGAAAACCATTACTCATGATAACTAGAACAAACAGTCATGTCTAGAAAGGCTGCGTAAGCTCATAAATTTACGGTCTCTAAATACTGTCAGCGTCGTGTGCATAAAATTTTAGTATATCCGACATCCCGACCCAACATATTCTATAAACTTTTTGTGGTCCTACGTGCTTACCAGTGACACAACACGAAGCTAGGTAGAACTGGATGCGACAGCTAAGATACTCATTTTTGCGAATTGCGAGCAATTGTCGTTATTTTGTAGCTATGTTTTATCGAGTTATATGCCAGATTAATTTTTTTGATTAATAAAACTAGACGTCTATTGTGTTTTTATATTAACACAATACAAAAGGTAGGCAAAAGGCCCACCTGATGGAAAGTTTAAAGGTAAATCCTCAAATAAAGTTTGATCATCCGTCTTCCATAAGCAGCATTTGTTTTATAATCTAACGGAGTTTTTCAGTTGCTCTAGATTTTTCGTTTTGACCTACCACTTCTTTTTCTTTAGCTCTATCATGGTTGATATTTGACTCACATATGTAGTCTAGTTTTATGAGCGTTGTTTCACAAAACATACGTATGTGTGTGTACCCAGTGCTTGAAAGGCTAACAGAATTCCACGATATCAATGCGCAATTAAATAGAGTAAAAATATATTTTGTTTCAAATTGTGGAACTTACGCATTTTTTTATGTAGACAAGTTACTACACTAGCTTGGCACTCTGCTGATGGTAAGTGATGAGATACTTGGACGGCCTGGACGCTCAGTCCTTGACCAAAAAAGTTATTATTATGGTCCTAATCTAATTTGAGACCAGCCTCGAAAGCCCAGTAACATCACTAGCTACAGTTTCTTTCAAACCGAAACAAGGTAACGCTTGACAATATAATCACCAAAAAACATTACTGCTTGGCGGTAAAATTTCTGGCACTGGGTTGGTATGTGTCCATAGACGGAACTCAGAAAGGGATTCCTTCTAACAGTAAAGTCTAAAGTTTTGACACTTTTAATTCACTTTTCCAAGTGAGCTTCGAAAGTTTCAATGTTGGAAGTTATGACAAAGTCTCCTTTTGTTTGTTTTGTGGTTTTCAACGTGTAGGGAAGCCCTCACGTGCGGAACGAGCACTCTCTTTATACGGCCTGTCTCGGCCTAACAAGGTTGTTACTTCAATTTATTTCACCCTCAGTAAGGTTTTTTTTAGATAGCTTCATCGCTGTCTCTTACACCCATGTATGTCCAGCTGGAGCTTAGCAACAGTGATGGATGTAGTTCTAACGAAAAGAGTTCGGTTATTTTAATATGATAGATAGTATTAACGAGAACTTCAATCGAAGTCATACATTTTGAAGATTTTTTAAGTATCACAAATGTTTATTGCGGACAGCGAGAAATGGAAATTTACTCAATACCATTTTTTATTGTAGTTATTTTATCGATTTTCAGAGATATTATATGATGGAAAAATATAACCAAGAACAACGTTGGATCGTTGCTCAGTTTCTTGGAAATGCTCGAGCAGAAAACAATTTTCAAATAATAACAATCTTGCTTACCAATACCTATACCTATTCATATACTTCTTCTGAATATTCCGGCTTTGCTATTGGATGTATTTGTCAGCAATAATGAAATTGCCACTGTGTTTTATCTGTTTGTTCTGTAGAACAAACAAAATACGCATCACAAATGGGAAACTTGATTTTTTCATTATAACACTTACATGACAGTGCATGACAGTAAAATCCATAGTACCTATTGAAATTATCCAGTTCCATGAAAAACAGATTATAGATAACTGAAATGTTTATAATGAAGAATTAGAAATCCTACTAATACAACTAATATCATAAATGTAAAAGTTTGTATGTTTGGATGTTTGGATATTCGTCATGCAAAAGTGGATTAAAACTTTCATCCCAGAAAAGTGTTAAGTTCCGGTGTGATTATCAAGAAAATAACTGCCCAGTTCTTTAGAACTTTGTCCAACTTTTGGATTGGACAAAGTCGGCAGAAGCTAGTAGGTAAATAAAAAACGAAAGATTAAAAAGTGGGTAAAGGCACGCAGTATTTTTTCAATGGGCTTTTCAGCGAGAGGAGGAGAGCTTGGCGCGTAGCCATTGCGACTTGCTCGCCGTCGCTCGTAACCAGGGTTGTCAAATCAACAAAAAACTAACAAAGACACTCGTTCCTTCCAGAATAAAGATCGTAAAACCAAATAAAATAATTCTGAAATGTAAATAATAAAAACTGTTTACGGAAGCTTTGAGGCTTAATCATGTTTGCTGCTCCTCTTTGTAGAGAAAATGTTCGACAGACTGCTCGTATTTCCGCTTCCGGGTTTTATGTAGGCAATCAACAAGGCACTGGCATGCGCAAAGGAATCTGATATTAATCTCATAAAAACGCAAACAAACAAGTGACGATTGGGTATGCAGGGCCGGTAGTCCGAGCAAATCGTCCACATCTGGCACGGGAATAACGAATTGGACAATCAGCATAATCTGTAAGTTTTGTACAGCTTCTTTTTTATTTTAAAAAGCACTACAGCTTGCGTGAAAAGTGTACAAAACTTTTCAGGTGATTTTTTTAAAAGAAAAATCTTTTGTGCACCTTTTTGCTTCAGTCAACGGGAGTTCAATGTATTTCGACCTTGTTTCAAAAGCTTCAGGAAGGAAAGTTTCTACCGCCTTTACTCTTAGACAAGATACGGTATTCGTAGTAAGTAGGCAATTCGCTAAGTACATACTTATGCAAGCCCCAAGCAAAATCCCTATAGATTCTGAACTTTTTAAATGAAATACGTAAATTCAAAAGGTTACCTCTACCTACATCCTTAGTTTGTTATACTTTCCGTATATTTTAACGAAGTTAAAAATTATTCGCTAGCGGTTCTGGAATAATTTGCTTCCACTTGCTCTTGACTACATCTCGAACTTTTATGAATATAAACCCTGATTCGAGCGAAGCAACCTGGATTTGACTCGTGTTAACCATTTTTCGGGTTGTCCCATTATCACACAAAAAGTCCTTCGTATGATTTATCTCAACCCTAACAAAATCTGAATGATATCGCGCGTGACGGGGCGACACGGTCGTTTTATTCGCCGTTATCACAAATAAAATATGAAATTACTAGTTGCTGCTTACGGCATCGCCTGCGAGGTATCGAAATAAAAAGATGATATACCTAGTCTTGCCATAAATACTGAAACAAAGAAAACATTTTTTTTTATTGCAAATAACATTTAATATTTTTACAGTGTGTTAGTTTAATACATAAATATAAAACAATTCAAAATATAAAAAGCTTATTCAAAGTGGTCTCCATTGGCTGCAATACAGTCCTTTAAACGTTGAGGCCAGTTATCAATAGAAGCACGCACTCTTTCCATGGGACGATTCTTCACTGCTAATCGTACGGATTGTTTTAGAGACTCCAAATTATCATGGCGTTTAGAGCAAGTCATACTCTCTAAAACTGGCCATAAATCATAATCCAGTGGATTAAGATTGGGACTAGACGACGGCCAGTCTTCAGCTCTGATCATGTCCGAAACGTTAGTTTCCAACCAAGACTGCGTAGACCGAGCTTTATGACCCGGTGCCGAGTTTTGCTGGAAGGACCATTCTTGGTTATTGAACATGGTGTTGTTAAGGGTCTTCACTACCTTCTCAAGAATGGTATCTTGATACACTTGTGCCGATGTTTTGATACCTTTTTCACAAAAGTATGGCTCAGTCACTCCTTCATAGCTGATACCCCACCAAACCATCACTGAAGTCGGATAGTGCCCACGTTGCACTCTGTCGACTAATTGGTAAGCTTCCATAGAGCTTTGAGCATAAATACGGTCATTTTGTTTGTTAAAATGTTGCTCAGTTGTAAAAAAATCTCATCCGTAAAGAACATTTTTCAGTGACCTCCCTTTGCGTACCGCTTCAGTAGTTGTTTCGATTTTACCACCCTATTCTTTTCAAAATTATCAGTTAAGAAATGACCAGTACGTCTCTTATAGGCTGCGAGTCCTTAGTCATCTTTCAAAATATGCGACATGGTTCTAGGTGCTATCTTCATCTCCAGAGATATTTTTTTTTGCTTTCGAACAGGATTTCTTCGAATTCTTTCCCTTACTGCTTCCAAATTGAAATGTAATATTTTGATTATTTTTAATTGTAACAGTATTTATGGCCAGATTGAGTTTATAATAATTATCATTAAGAGGAATCCTCAAGGCAAATTTTATACGTGTTTTAAAATTAATCCTACTAACTTAAAAACACGTACAAAATCTAAATTAAAGTATGAAACGTTACTTATTTTATGTTGACACAATTAGAAAACATAGACGAAACGAATAGTATAAAGAAATTACTATAATACGGCGTACTTTTTGAGTATTTGTCCGAACATTTTGTATGGAATTGGATTTGAGGATTAATGCCCTTTCAACAAATTTTTTGATGTATAACATCTTTCCGTTGGCTTTCTGTCAATTTGTGGCAGTGATTTTGTGAAACGAAATGGAATTGTGTAACAGGAAGTTAGCCGTCAGATAGTACCAATACCAACCTTAGAAAAATTAAGCAAATATAATCCTTTCAAATTTTAATGAGATGTTACACAGCATATGAAATGTTTTTCGGTCAATTAAACATAAAACTATAGTAACGTAGTTTCGGCGATATTTAGTAATTTACACCCTCACAAACTTTCACATTTATTCTATTAGTGTGAGTGTGGTATATTTTCCGTGTACTGATTTATTTATTGCTTGAAAATCTTGGCTTATAAATGTTCCTGTAATGGACACCAGAACGGAGAATGATTTAATTAAACAAGGTGTCCCATAAAGTGCTTCTAATGAAAATCGATCCACCAACCGAAACTCCTAAGTTATACATGAAATGCCTACAGGTAAGATTGTTTAATAATTTTATTTGAAACAGGTAGGTAACTATAGAAAATGTAATGTAAGTCTGCTAGAGAGGCTTTTGTGATAAAATTCATTTATTTTCCTTTTAAGACGGTTTCACAAAAAGATACGAGTAGGTACCTACGTCGTGCGCATACATTGACGTACTTTTAACGGAAATTAGGGCCTCACAGTAGATTGCTCAAAGCGATAATGGAGGGTACTGGCTCCGAACTAAACGAGCTTGGGTCTTTTAGACAACATTTTATCTGTTCCCGTTGTTATTTTTCTGTACAAGACTATATGCCACTGAAAGATTTTTATATCATTTGTAGAATTCGGTACTTACTTGTACTTGGTCACCTAGCACGAGTATCTTATTTCTCTGTGCTCTGATACTTGTACTCTGCTCTGTAATGTGCTGTCGCAATTATTAAGTAGGTATTTTTTTCAAAACTCTAGTGAGATACCAAAATACACCAATATTTTATCTATATTAACAGTGTTACAATGTATGTAACTTTTTAAACAATAACACTGCAAAGGTATCTAAACAAAAAAAAATCTATGCTTTAATTATTTTACTAACTTTAAAGAACTTTTTAAAAGGGACCTAGTCAACTTATGTACTACTTAAATACGTTATTTGATTAATGTGAGCCTTAATCGTTAATAATCGTTAATTGATAAGTTTAAGAAAATTCTTGGTATTTCGAGGTTTATGATAAGTGCCAATTCAATCGTCTGCTTTTGCTCTTCGAAGAACAGGAAGGCACTTAACATAAAATTGAGAACTTACCGCCCATAATGTGTTATAGAATTAGCAATAACTTAAGCTTAGCGTGATAAATTCGCACCATTACTCAATAATTTATGGTTCCACGTTAATCCTGGAGACGAGATTAAACTTGGCTATTTTATTTCCTTACGAGCGTGGTTTTGCTCCACTTCCTATAATTCACAACAGGAAAATGGTAGAACAATGTTCGAAGGCATGGCGTGGCGAATAAAGACAGCTTCCTCGAGAAAATGATTTTGGTTTCTCACCCTCGAAAAAATTAACCCTGAAAAGATCTGACGCACCGACAAGAAACTGTCAGATGTCAAACGCATGAATAACCCTATAATAATAGACCCACAAACATTGGATTGAGTCAAGAGAGTCGAAAAATCAGTAAATATTTCAATGTAAAACAAAAAGTAGATTCAAATCATGTGCGTTTCATAAAAAAATATCAATCAGACCTCCGATTCCTTGTGCGCAAAAATATAAATATTTTTATTGTAAAACAGAGCGATCATATTTTACCAATAATTGACTCGTCTGCCTATAGTTATTGCAGTTACAAAACCCTGTGATTGGAATTTTTGTGCTCATATGGTAAAAACAATAACGGATTTTAAGTCTCATATGGTTGAATCAAGCGTAAGAATATTGGGATGAACTTTTTCTGGGACAATTATTACCCACTACGTATAGATAGGTATTATCTAGGTTCTCTCCATCTAGAATGTTTTATATAACAATATACATAACCGGCTAAGTACTGACTGACTGACAGAAAATGCACAATCAAAACCATTGGACGTAGAGACTCGAAATTTTGAGGGTTTTTTTGTCTAGACGTGTAAGCGCGTATCAAATAATGTTTTTTGAATAGCATCGCAAACAAACTTCCTGGTGTCAACAAATTTTATATAAAATTTATTTTAATATACGCGGGGGGTGGTTCTTGGAAATGGTCAGGCCGTGCATACGGAGGCTAATCATTTCCGGAACCCGACTTGTAGGTTAGATAAAGGCGAGGCTGAAAAAACAGCGTGGCCTAGTCCTCGATCTATTCACAATATCACGACCTAATCCTCACTTATCCATCCAACTTGGAGTTTTAAACCTAGCTATAAAACTTTTTTGTATTAGGTTAGCATGTTTAAGTGAATGTGCCTTTTTATTTATTTTATAAAGTATCAAAAATGTATACCGGTCGGTCTAATCTTTCATGACCGTTTTCTCGTGGATAGATCCTATGTCTCTCCGCGATTGTTTAGATTTGTATTTTCCACATAATGATCGTGTTGCATGATAGTAAATTTTGGCAGCATCTTGCATGAAAAAATGTTTCCTTGAACGATGAGATGTTGATTGATGTGGTATAAACAATGACTTGCATACTTATGATATAAGTATAGATAAACAGTACTTTAACGAATAGATACACATATTCTTCTCATGTAGGTACAGTCAGCTGCAGAGACATGTATACACTCTCAAGCTTTCACATGTCTCTGCAGCTGACTGTACATACTGCCTTCGTAAAGGGGTGTTGTAAAAGATTAGTCGGTCAGTAAAAACATTTTTCGACAACTACTCCCAAGGTAAATAGCACCTGAGTTTAAATTAGCAAAAGCAATGATTCAATTAGCTTATTATAACATGGTAATATTAGCTTTTATAATGAAACCCTCGGGATGTTATGCTCAATATCAATACATTTGCGAATTTGACGCTAAATTATAAAATATTTTTGATTCAAACGATGAAAACTGAAACGTTTATACTATGAAAATATTCATTGGATCGAAATTTTGTTGAGTCGTATTAAGAAGCATCCAAAATACAATAATATATATATATAGTCTTTATCACTTCTTAACATAAAAAAAAAATTCTTACGACGGAAAAATAATAGGGGTCAACAGGGTTAACCATTCAGTTAGTGAAAGATTTCATTCAATTCACAAACAGTTTTCACATTGTGTCGGAATTTCTAAATCAAAGCATTTGAATTACCCATTACAAATACATACTTACATTTTATCTTGAAATGTAAGTATTTGTAATAAGATGTAAATGAAAGAAAAGAAAAAAAGAAAAGATGTAATATGAAATGCACACTATCTAATAGTCAAACATAAAGATTCAATTAATAGTTCAAGTCTCTCGGTATTCCAGATAAATAGAAAAATCCTCAGCGGGTTTGAAATATGATCATTCATTTTTCGCTCGCGTTAAAGTTAGAGCGCTTTTACCAAACTGTAAGATTGAAAAATCCAATAAAATACCAGTAGAAACTACGCTGTCTATCAAAAAAATATAGGGTAAAAATATTTGCCACAAAACCACCCAAGTATTTTTTTTTCAGAATAATTTTGTTTAGAAAAAAGCGTTAAGCGCAGTACGCGCACGGAACGAGCGTTATTTCGAAGTTATTTGAAGAAGTTAAGTAACGTAATAGCGATTTTCAATGTAGATCTCCTTCAATCAATGGTTACCGGCATTTCCGTATTGACATGTAGGTAAACCGCCTGAGGATTAGATTATTTACGCTTGAAATTAGCCCTTGATATCCAGCTGATAAGCATTTTCCACCCCATATACCGGGTTATTCGTCACATCGACACGTAATGTGATAAAGTCTGACAAAATGTCTTGGAAGGATGCCAATCGCGGGTCAATTTAGAACACCCCCATGGCGTTTTGTATCAGATAAGGGTTTTTTATTGGACACAAACGGACCTACATATTAGTTATTGGAGTTATTGGTTAAAACTTTATATGACAATGGTTTTGGAAACAAAAAAAAAATCTTGAAAAATATCGCACCCATTTCATAAAATATCAAAAACAGAGACAGCCATCCAATTTTACCACGATATTCGAAATTCAGAAATAGTTATGTTAAGGACCCTAATAATACCTTGATCTATTGGTCCATATCAAGAAGAACCAAAGTTCGAAATAAGTTCTCAATTTCAGGCATGAAACTTACAATCTGAACCTCTTTTAACAGATTTTCTATGCAATCACTTTTTTGCCCTAGTCCCTAAAATGCTTATTTACGCCCCATAAAGCATGCACGATGTTGAAATTTACGAGCTTGAGAAGTGAAAATAAGAATTTAGGATAAGGTATAGCAAAATTGCCAGTGTCGATAGATAGATAATGACGCTATGAAACAGATATGATATACGGCTGTGGTGACCCGCGGCTATAAAGCGCTACCATAAATGCAGCGCAAAAGCGTTTTACGTAAAAATGGCCGGCCGACCGGAAAAACGGTGGAAACGGGGAAAATACGGCTATCAGTGCTTTTTAACCAAACAACGTAAAAATGCATAGTAGGTATCATACTAAAATATTTTCTACCTATATGAAAGTTGTATATAATATTTGAGTGTTTATAAAAAATAGTGAATGTAATTACTTATTTAGAAATTGGGTACAAAATAACATGAAGTAGAAACTGACCTACGTATTTATGCAGGTAGTGTAAATATTTGGGTAGATTTATCCGTTGAGAAATTGGCCAAAATAGTTTATTTTATTGCAACTTAAATCAATGTTCTTTCGAGATTTAATGATTTACCAAATAATTAAAGTTTTATAAATATAGAGACGTCAAATTAATTAACATTTTTCCATCTCATAGAAATATCAATTCAAAAATCACTTTAGGAGATGAGATTGTGATTGACTGAACAATTTTTAGAGCGAGCGCTAAACAAAATAAGTAAAGTCTGTTCAACATTTTTTTTTCTAGAATTTTACATGAGATAAAAATTAAAATATACTTCAGATTTCTACTGTAGACTGTTATTAATACTATTCTTCGGTCAAATTCGTCCTGGCAACACCGGATGTACTAAATATTTTACTTTTTAGGCAAAAATATAAAGAAAATAATAGCTTTGTCCTCTTGTCAACCTCAGGTAAGTTATGTACGGCTTCCGTGGAATCGTCCCAGTCTTGCCTTTTGATGTAACAGTGGCTATTTCAGCCCGATTGTAGTACTGGTCGTATCCCCCTCAGGCGCTATATAAATTAATTTACAAAAGTATTATCTACAATCTTTTTACACGCGGTTGCCATTCACGTAAATTATTTTTTATGGGAACGCTAACAGCTGCCCGCTTCTTTGTCTGCGGCATATTTAATTTTAAATGTGTCTGTTTTTACTGATTGTTAGTTATGTTCATACCAAACTATCAGCCCTATCGGTGGAATTCGGTAGTTTTGGCGTGATTTTCTAAGCAGCATACCTTTTTACTTTGCATCGAGCATCGAGTACCTACCTATGTTGACGGGAGTATAAGCTACCTACATCTCACTAATTGCAAAGTTTCAGAATTTGTTTAATTTTCCAAAAACATTCGTTTCATGCATACATACATTTCTAGCATAACAAACCTCTGGCCAGTCCTTAATTTTGGTCGATCTTAATTAATTTTCCTCTCTTAATTTAGGAAGTCGAATAAGGAGTGATTTAGAATTAAAATTTCCGCTTTCCATTGTTACAAAGGGTGATCTGAAATTGTTTTCACAATTGAAATATTTCTGAAAGGTTGGGATATAACAATGAGTTTTGTTGTGTTTTATTTTAGATTAAATATAATATAAAATCCCAGTGATGATTTGGAATCTCCACTTACAGAACACAGAACTTTGCTGTATAAAAACCGTTTTTTTTTCAGAGGATATATGCTTTTATATTAGTCCCATAGAAGTAGGTAGGTATATCATATACTTTCAGATTGATCCCATAGAAATTTAATCAAAATGGGTTCCGTAATTTAGTTTTTATATTAAAAATAAATGAAAAAAATATGTCGTCGAAGTAAACGAAATTTCAATAAAACAGTTCAATTGAAGTCGGTGGTCTATGTTTTTGTAAAACCTTGATTATCTTGTTTCGTACAAGGATTGTTGATCCAACATGTTTGATCTGCATAAAACCTTGTGGCGCAAAGCTGGTCAGAATGCTGAATCCACATCATAGACGATTCCACAGCCCCGGCCGTCTACATACGTTTTCACTTAGCCCTCTAAAAGCTGAGCGCCCCAATTCCTAATCCGTTGGGCGGGCACATCGTGAATTAGAGGTCACATTTATTAGAAAATTTATTTTTTCCTATATACTGCGCAAGGAAAAAGATCAGCGAGATTAAATGGTTTTTGCCCTTGTCTTTTAACCTAATTTTATGGTTTTTAATATTTTTTTCTGCTAATCTGGCTTTTCATTCCAGTGGTTTGTTCGGTTTCCTAACCCAAAATTGTGCTGCGCCACATTAGAAAACTTGAATTCGTAGGTACAAAAATATATTTATTTTAAACATATATTTTAAAAAATTGCATTTTAGAAATAAGATTAGATTTAACATACACTTTCAACTCATTTCTCCTTTAGATCAAGAAATATAGGTAACCCGGTTATGGTTCGATTTATCACGACAAATGTACGTACACTCATCCATCTTCGTATCTTTGTTTCCTGATCTGTTTGATGATTTGGTTTCGTTATCTGGGTTCTAACTAAGGTCCAGCATAATATACGAGCATTTAATTCAAAAAGAACATATTGTTTTTTTTGACTATGTATATAATATACGATATAGTTGTCTTAGATTGTTTATTACATTAGTTGTAAATTACAATTTAGGGCTCTTACGATTTCTTAGGTTTAAAAACATATAAATATACTTGTAGCAAAATATACCAAGAAATTAAATGCGATTTACATTAATGATCAGGGAACATATACACATGGTATAACACGTAAAATTTTATTAAAAAATTGTGTTTATTGACGATATTTTTTTATTTATTAAAACGGCATCACTACACTCGGTTAGGTACAACAATAAACACAAACGAAACAGGGTGAGGTACACTCAGAATCCTCATTCCTGTCTCCAGAGTCTCGTCGAGAGTGAGAATCCACGGGCTCTAGGGAGAAACGATATCACAGTTTATGTCTTGATATGTCTCTCAGATTATATCGTAGTCGAATCATTGTTTCCACGTCGTAAATTCGCGTTGGCGTTCAATAAACTTTAGTTTTTGTTTGAGGAAAACATGAATATGATAAAATTGAAGAAAGTAAGGGATATTTTGTGTTTTGATAAACAATAAATATGTACCTGTAAGTGAGTTAAATTCTCAGTAAGTTCTCGGTAAGTAGAATTACCATGCTCAAAGTTGAAATTACACAGTTCCGGTCCAAACGTAATGGCAGTAAAAATATACAACAAAATCCCTGAACAATTAAAAGACGAAGAGAAAGAAGTAAATTTTGAACGTAAACTGAAAGACATTCTTATTAAAAAAAGTTTATAGTATACAAGAATTTTTAAACAACAAATTTGACATTTAATACTTGAAAAATATGTGAAATTGATTTATGATTCGGTTTAAGGTCCGCTCCTGCTCTAATGTTGCTATGCCCTATTTTAGGGTTCAATATGTTCTATGAGTATGTTCTGTGTTAACTTTGTAAACAATAAAAACTAAGACTTATTGACTGCAATAAAAATACTGAATACTGCATACTGAGTTGAAACTGAAACAACTCTGAAACTCGGCGTATTTGCAAAACCAAAAAATACCGTATCACGAAATGGAATAAATATAATATTTGGACACATATCATCATTTAGCCCTATATTAAGCAGATCTTGTATCATTGATCCAGATAACTAAAAGAAAGTAGTAGAGTCCTTTATTTACCCGCTTATTATATTTTTTTGGCCAGAATATTAGCTTTTTGTCGACAAATGTTTGTGTTTTTATTATAATTTTTTTTAATATGTCGTTGTTCATTCGTTTCATAAATGTATTTTTTTAAATATGTACTTGTTCATACGCTTCATAAATGTGTTTCAGAAAATAACATCCAAATACAGCAAGACCAAATTACACACCGAGTTTTGAAATGTTTCACATGGAGTTTCCACTGGAAGTAACTGTTATATGATCTGTGTGACGAGTGCACGCCGTGTTCGTGTTTGGCCGCCAGGCCTCAGAGTTCTAACCACGCGGTACAAAATAGGTAGAGGTTCATTATACACTTTTGGATGATTTTTCCGTAATCCGCCGGCCTTATTACTTTTCATAAGACTAGACGCTGATTTACATTCATCCAGTAGCTGGATCCATCGTCACTGGGTTCCCGCTCTGGATCGCCACTTTTTCTTATCGTGTCACTAGTTCCTTAAAACCAGTGTGGTGAAAGGATTTCAAGTGCGCCTCGAAGAAACTCTTTTCGTGCATTCGACACATGTTTTCGAACTTTTTAGGTTCTACGACATGCCGGTTTCCTCATGATGTTTTCCTTCACCGTTGCGAGAACGTGGGATGCATACATAGATTGTTTTGACCGAAAAAAAACCATTTACGCATGACTGCCTCCGGGATTCGAACCCGCGACCATCAGATCGCAAGGCAAGGGCCTCATCCACTCGACCACCACGTCCTCAATCAGATCGCTACTGTATCAATATGATACAAACACGTTTGTATCCAGTATAGCGTTGGCTAACATTGGTACAGTAGCGATACGGCGGGGAACCCAATGACGCTGGATCTAGCTACTGGATCGATGTAAATCAGCCTTATTGTAGCTGTCTTCGGAACAGAATTAAAAAATTACATATAATAATATTTCATGTAGACCTTGTTAAACTATCGTTGATTTATGTATGGTTCCTCTAGGTAGAGTATCTCTACCAAGCTTCGGCTAACGAAACCTTTCGCGATTATAAAAATGATATTGACACCAAAAAATTATGGACCACTCCATTTAGTTTCTAGCTCTCATGTTCAAAACTAATAACTGCTGGTAACAACAGCTCGACACAAGATTCATCCACGCGGAGACTGTCTGGTGTAGAGAAGCTCTCGATATTATAAGTTCTGTACTCATGATCATGATCTATGGTAATATGGCCTGATCATTTCCAAAGTGGCCTTTGTCGCCTCTATAATTCTTGGTTATTTTATTTTTAAGCTTCCTTTAATATTGTATGTTTGGTGTATGAAATGTTCATTCAATAAGTATCTCAGTCTCGGTAAATATACTCAGTATACTAATTAATTGCTACTAAATTATGTCAATGACATACAAAACTTATCGTGTTCAACCCAATTACATTTTTATCATAATTATCATCCTTTTTGATTGCGCATTTAATTTTATTTGCGCAAACGCGAACCCAACATCAGTTTTTCGCCATCACAAAGCACTTTAGTATGTTTATGTCATCTAACAAAACAGATTTTCGGAAACTTTTGCTAGGCCAGCTTATTTAATGAGTATTTAGGGACACTTTAGTGTGTTATGGTGTCGCAGTTTGATGACAGCATATCTTGTTCTTGGCGAGTTGCCAAGCGCTGGTCAATTTAGAGATACATTATGTAAAACTCTACGCATTTGGAGCGATCCATTTCAGATGTCTAATCTTAAATGACCTAGCAATGGTTCTAAGAATGTACAATTTTAAACAAGCGTTTTTAGTTTGTTGATAAGAACAATTATTCTTCTCTACCTTTTACCTACACACTAAAGGAACAATACTTATTTACGAGTATTTCAATTGACCGTTTGTTTATGTTATCGTAGCCCATAAATTTCAAACGGTTAGTGAGTAAATTTAAAACAATCCCAGGTCATTGTACCTCTTGAAATCGGGTATATAATTCTTTAAGAACTCATTCCCACAACAGTTAACCCATAACATCGTAAACCCTTTGAGGATTTGCCAGCGTAACTTGAACTGTCCTGCCCTGCTAACTCTTTTGATCTTGTTTCGGAAAGGGGAACTTTACTTATTGGTTGCACAGGTCTTCGTGAGCTGGTTGTTGATAGTTCAGTTGCTGTTATCGAAACGATTGAGCAAGCCAAGGGCGCACGAGCCAACTCGTGCTTTGAATAAAATATAAATTGCGTCTTACTATAGACAAGTAAACATTAGGTGGTGTTGTTACGCCTATTAAAGTTACTAAATAGTTTGCTGATTGAAATGTTTAATCATGCACACATAATATAAAGGTACTAAGCGAAATAAGTACGCAGTTAACTCGAAGGACATAGGCGAAGCGTGTCAAGTAAAACACACGAATTATCTTTTTTGACAACAATAAAATATAAATAAAGTAATTATCGTAAATCTAAGCTTTCTAAAACAGATTGATACGTACAAATCCTTAGCATTTTTGACGATGAGTCGTGATGATTGCAGACTTTACCCGTATCCCGCTGCATAAAATGTACTCGAAACAAACCTTCATAAATGAATGATGGCCCCATGTAAAAGGGTTGAGTTTGAGCGAGGAGATAGATGAAATAAAACCATTAATCATACGTACTCGTAAACTCGTTGTTTTACTTGAGAGAAATCCTGAACAAGTCTACAACAAGGAGGATGTCTGTAATTTTTAAATTATAAACGGAAAATTGTATTGAATATTTGGAAGAAAGATAAAGATTTTATGATTATAGTCGCCATAAAATGAGGCTAACGTTATTACCCATTTTTATCAGGATTTTATGTTTCAGAGAGTCCTTCAATGAAGAGATAAAGTATTTTATAAAACAAACCTTTCGTTTTTCGTATGTCTTTATATGCTTGTATTTATAGTTTGTACTCATATCATTCCAGGACAGGAAAACATCGGTACAATGATGATAACACTACTGTTTGATCCGACATAAGAACGTATTTACTTAACTAGCTAAATACAATAGTCTACAGTAGGTAAGTAGGTATAGTCTTACAACTAACTAGCTGACGCCTGCAACTTTGTTTGCATTGCGATTATTCAAAATTCCATACGCAATTTCACTCAAGAGTCTGTGTGTTGTCTGTCAGTCAGTCAGGTCCAAACTTTTTATATATATTTATGATCAAAATACATCCTCATGACCTCCATGTCATTCAAGAAGGACAACATCGGAAAGGAATTCCAGCTAGCATAATGTATTATGAGGGGGACTCCTGAAGAGAGGGTTCTAAGGGTCAAATCAGCTGGCAGATAGAGACCACTTGAGCTACCAAGTGACGCGGTTTTAAGTACGGTCTTACGTTACCTACCAGTTTAAGTGTTCAAGTGGTTCCAAGCGTCATAGAAGTGATACTTAACTCGGGCTTAATTTTTTTGAAATGAAGACTTCTTTCGGCGCACTGAGCAAAATATTTCGTTGGAAGTGAATTGGACTGGGCTACTGAGCTGGGCCTCGCATGTTAATTGGGTAAGGTCGGCTGGTATAGTATTGCTAAGTTAAGATGGTAGGTAATGTGTGTACTGTGTACTGTCTTTTCTTTTACCTGAAAGACATGCAATAAGTATTCCTACATGTGCTCTAAATTCGATTTAAATTTAGGAACACGCCTTCCGGAGACCGATTTGTGCGCTCCAGTCTATAAATAAAACTGCAGTTAAACCAACAAATGGCTTCTATAAACAACGGGTAACTCTAACTTGCAGTCCATAAACTATTTTAGTTAGCTTGTGATTGTTGGACAAATTGAATGGGAGTGATTACGGCAAAAGTTCAACGTTCAAATTCTATTCAACGGCGATGTTCGCCGAAAAATACGGAGCAATGTAAGCTCAGCTATTTGTTTTACTTTTATTGTATTGCATTTTTGTAAAAGTTATATTAAACAAAAGGTATATTTTTAGATGTCTTTGTATGTAAGACAGTAATTTGGCTCAGTGGTTAGAGTTTTTGAGCCACTCATAATCAGCCTATAATGTTCCTACTGCTGGGACTCAGGCCTACTGTCGGCTAAGAGAGCGAATGGTGAATCCACCACGCGGACCCAATGTGGATTGGTGGATGTCACATGCATAGAACATTAATTTTTTCTGCTCTTTGACATGCCAATTTCCTCACGATGTTTTTCTTCACCGTTGCGAGAACGTCCCACGTACATAGATTTTTTCGACCGAAAAAACCAATTTACGCATGACTGCCATCGGTATTCGAACCCGCGACCATCAGATCGCAAGGTAAGGGCCTCATCCACTTGCCACCACGTCCACTCGATGTTCATAAAATGGAACTAATTTAAAATGCATTTTATCTCTTCGTATAAAACAAATGTTTCCCAAGCTCTGCAGGCAGTTAATTCTGTACAGTGTACAATGAGATTGTGGTTGATCCTACCTCGAGTTGGAAAGGCTGCTAGCGCGGCTACTGCTCGGGTAAATGAGGATTTTCATGCAAAGTAAAGTGGTTTTAGACGGCACTCACGGCGCGCTATCCGAGCGATCCACGATTCACGCTACGGTATAGTAAAACACAGATTTTAGTACGCATGAAAATGATTGCTACTTCTATTTTATTGTCACGTGGTGATATAATTTCATTTTGTGACAGTAAAATCACCAGTGATTTTGTAACACGCTATTATTTTCATCAGTGGCCTAATGTTGTATTGTCCAGTCCAGTATGTCCTGTGAGTATGTCATATTATAATTCACGCATGACGCGACGTCACGCATTCGCTCCCAGTCACAGTCAGCACACTACTCTGCTGACTGTTATTATTATTGACGATACGATACAAATGAAATTGTGTCAAACTCACAGTGACCACCGGCGGACAGAATCGCTTCCGGGGCGCTCCGGATGGATATCACCGGTGACTTTATAACAGACTTGGTCTCAGAAAGTAACAGTGTTATATGTGATGAAGGTTGGTTTGTAAAAACGGCTTACAGTTACGTATGTTTTCAGTCGTCGGACCTGACCGCGGGCTCACGATAAGCTTCGTGTAAACAATTCAATATTTACAACTATTCTGGTCGGCCTTTGCAAACCCTTTATGAGCGCTTACGATGAGCGGAAAAATGAGTTAGTGTTCACATGAACGAATTTTCCGGCTGTATCCTTATTTTCATGATTTTTAAAACATACCTGTAAACCGTATGATTCTCACATGCGAACAATTTGCGGCTATATTGTAAAAAAAATCAATACAATTAAATATGTTTGTTGTACTTTTTGGATGAAAAATAATGAAAATACTGTCAATTTGAATACGTTGAGCCAAACGGTACGCAGAAGTTATAATTGAATGACTACAGAGAACAGACACAAAGACCATTTTCAAGAAAGCCCGTCGGTCGTCGTTTCCGCTTTCTCGTGATTGCTAAATAGAAAACGTCTTTTTGTAAAGAAAAAGGTCCTACTTTACTTGCCCCTTGTTGGATAATTTGGATTTTAAAGAAACTAAAAGATGAACATTATTACTTCAACAGGTTCCAAAGTAATAAAAACAAGCAAGCTGCGCTCCCGAACACATATTGCCGATGTAGCTTCGAAAGCCACCATACTGAAGTGGGATTGGGCAGGTTACGCTTGCCGCATGTCAAGCGGTCTTCGAGCCAACTTTGCCACTTAGTGTAGTTACGAAGCAGTGAGGCGTCGATGTGGCAGACCGAGGAGAAGATAGCGGGATAAGCTTATTGCGTTCCGTGCTGGACTGAATTGGGACTAGACAGAGGGAAATGGAAAGAATGGGGGAGGCCTTTCCCCAGCAGTGGAACAGTGAGGGCTCAAAACTATATAATAAATTATTCAGCATAACACAACAGCACTTTAAGGGTGCCTTTCCACCAGAGATTTGCTATGCAGCTATGCTGCGAAGATGTGAAATCTACGCTACGAAAATATGTGACGGTTTCCACCAATACTAAGCTATGTAGCTGTGCGAGGAAGATGCGCTATGAAGATGCGCCGCCGCAAAGTAGCTGCGTGAGAAAGATATGCAGCTCGAGCTATGCGATGTATCGATAGTAGGGAAGCGGCGAGGGCGGCGCGGTGAGTGGAGAGGCGCTCACGCGTTCTGCCGTGTACTCTACTCTGCTCTGCACATAGCTACACCACTCGCGACGGCCCATAGCAGGCAATCATAGCACGCATCCTTCCATATAAAAAACATATCTTAGTTGAATCCGTTTCCACTAGCTAAGCCATGTGCACTAATGTATATGATTGGTGGATATCAAACGCATCCATAGCAACGTAGCATAGCACATCTCTGGTGGAAAAGCACCTATGGGGCAAGATGTGGTTTGCTCTCAGTATTGCATTTTCAAGCTCAACGACACGGCTGTCCAATCAGATTTATTAACAGAGCAGTAAATACATGTCAAATTTTTGAAATGCCATAAAACTAAATATACGACGTGAAGTTCAATATGTAACAGATGAGCGTGCCATTGAGGAGTTGGCTCGTAAATCGTGTGTGTCGTGATGCCCACTGAGGAGAGTACCTTCGAGATATGGGAGATGGATTCAGTTATCTTTATGGATCTCGTTTAAGTTTAGACTTGATTGGAAGTGCTTGAGAATCCAATATCAAAGAAGAATTTCTACTATGAGTTTTACCTCTTTATTTTTATTTATTATTTCATATAGTACCTTTTAGTATTCAGCTTTTTTCTACATTGTTAAAATTATGTCTATATATAGACTTTATTACCTTAGATTATTTTTTTTATTCATTTTAATTACCTACCTACTTAGAGATTGGATTACACTAAATATACAAAAATAAAATAAAATTATAAATAACCTAGTCGGTCGTTATCACCACCAGGAGGCAACTTGCCCAGAACGCTGGCGGCATTGCCACGTTAGATTGAATGCAAATCAGCCAAAGCCGGAACCGGCCACTGTTTTACACGAGATGAGAAGAGACAAGTTAGGGTTTCCGAAATATGACACGTCATAAGACCTTAGCAACAATAAAATAATGAGAAAATAGAAGTTTGTAGTAAAACGTATCTAACGTAACCAAATATCTCTTCAAAGAGGGCAATAACGGACTAGGGCGGGCGAGATGACAGTTGACAGGCAATTCCGCACGATTCCCACTCCGATTCCAGCAATGAACGCCAGATTGAATTGACTTCAGTTTACTCATATAAGATGGGAGTGCGTACTGTTTTATAAAATAGATAATATTGTGAGTTCCCAGGTACCATTCGATCCTATCGGGATTATGATACTTACATCTTGTCAAGTCCAATTAAAGGTATATATTAGTTAGAACCATTGAACAATTTTGTTTAATATTGTAAATTTTTTTGCATGTCTGTATTCAGTAACGGCCACTGATTATGCTTATTTTTTTCTGGTGATTAAAATTTTGCAGTGTATATCTAATGTCATAAAACTTTGCAGTTTTTTAAATTCGCCTCATTCACCATACTGTACTATCATTTAAAAGTTCTAATATCAAGATGCAGTAAAACAAAATATCCGTCGTTTTTCCGATTCCGTGGAGGTTGTTTGTTCTCCTCACAGCACCGGTTATGAATGTTTGACAAACAAAGACTTTGCCTCGTTATTCGAGCACAGATCTTTAGTGCAGACTTCAGTTGTACCTACCGTCGAAACAACAACATTTCCGTGTTATTGTATTTAACATAAATCAAAGACAACTCGTTAATCCCAGCAATAAATTGAACTTGCGTCGAGCGCAAGCAGATGGGCACAAATCATTGACAGAAACGAATTCGACTTTAGCTTTGATTGTTCAATAAGTTTCAGGAAGGTGTTATGCAGAGTTTAGAGTTTGCTCGGAAAGAAAGCAAATCATCGTGAAATATTTCTACTGTTAGGATTCAGACTTTTTCTCGGCTAGGAGAGCGAGTGGGTCTTTCACTTTCTTATTCACTACATGGACCCTATGCCATATGTCATATCATATTTCTTTGTTCATACCAGTTACCTAACGTAGGTATTTAAACGTTACTTTAGCATTTTTTTCACGGTATAGTACACGGTATAGTATATCTACATACTCATACTACTAATATTATTTATTTACCGTAGGAACAGATTGCACACTTGGTAACGTCATAAAGCTATGTTTACAAAGTTTTCAACATTTACATTGAACAGAGAGAAAATGAAGTTGAAGTTAAAATATTTTAAATACAAAATAACAAGGTTCTATAGCTGTAGAGAGGCTAAGTCATAACAATTAAAAACATAACAAAGAAATGATTTGCTACTGTACAATGGTAGGTAGGTACTATCTAATTCGCTTACTTGTATCAAACAGTGTAGCTAGTGTTTACTATCTACCTGCTATTTACCTACATCTAAAGCTGGCTTAATGTACAGGTAGGTCGATATTGTACCTTGATATCGTAGTTTCGTGTTTAAACTAATCGAATTAGCCGTTCACTGCAATACACACATTCATTAATTGAATTGTGGTATATAATGGTGGCTTCTCATGGCCTGTGTTAGCACAGGCCAAGCCGCGCTGGGCCGCGCCATGGGCCGTGTGAAGCTAGCGGCCCGAAGCTGCCCGGGCGGGCGCGTATTGTCGGTTAACACAGGCTGTGTGAAGAGGTGATCCGGACTCGACCGCGGCGCGCGCTCACCCTTACCGACCTTGGCGTGGCACCGTGTGAAGCCACCATAAAGTGGGAGGATCGTGTCATCGAACTTCTAATATAAAGCACTAAGTGTTCACTTGGTACAAAATTGCATAGGTATGGATTACTAGTTCTTCAGTACGTATATGGATTTTAACACCCCGAAAAACTTTTATTTTAATAAATTCATCGCAATAGGAGTAAAATGGTCTTTGAAAAATAAATTCGATATTTTTTTATTGCATAATTGATATTTTTTTTGCGACATATATGAGCTTGTTTTAAATCAACCATGTATTTTTTTTATAAATGATTAAATTACCTGTGATAATTAAGTTCATATTGATATCTAAAACCTGTCTTTAAACTCTTTGAATTCAACTACGTGAATCTCATACAAATTTCGTGATTATCCCGATTTTGAAATAAACGAAATTGAATGTCTTCCGGCGTGATGCAAAGGGCGAAAGTAATTGGTTAGTATCTCATAAAATAAAAACAAATTGGAGATGAAAGTGTTATCAGGAAATTGAACCAAATACCTCTCAACCTCGGAATCATGATACAATTCTAAAAGGTATTAGGTATAATGAATAGCGAGAGCGTGTGGAGAAAATTGATATTACTCAGGTGTGTTCTATAAAATGAAAGAGGGCTCATCTCTATCTCAGGGGATGTATTTGATGTTTAAGTAGAATATTATTATTACTATTTATATCATACACAGGCAGCTTAAAGCTGTGTATGTGTGTGATCTTGAGTATTTTTTTAATCCAGTGACTTCAAAAAAGGGCGAGCTACACAATTTTGTCGTTTTTATTTTCTTTTTTAAAGTTACTTACCTCAGAACTACATCATTTATCAACCGAATATATCGTAAATATGTATTTTAAATCCTTGGGATTATAAATTCGGTCTATAATTAAGTATTTATAATGTAATTTAAAATTGCCTCTGTCCGAAAAGAGTGAGGTTTATCAAATAGCACAGCTAAATAAATGTGTGCTTCCGGGAAATTCGCAACGGTGCTATTTAAACGGGTGCTCTACTGGGAATTTCCCATTATATCTAAGGTTCACATGCACTCGTATATGTGTATAACTAAAATATTTTTTTAGAAAAAAGTACTCGATTAAACACTTTTATAAGTAGTTTTCCTGTTTTTTCCTGCGTAAAAATTATTTCTTCCATTCAGCCTTTTGTTATAACCTTAGGTACTTCGATAGGCTTATACATACATATACCATTGATACGGGTTTAAGTCTATCACACACGGGCAAAAATATTTCTAACATTTATGAGCGCATTGATTGGTTGAAATCGCTCTCACCAGCGAACAGAGCGGCGAAGTAAGTTTGTATTTAGCATTTAGGTAGTAGTATTTAGGTAGTAGTCTGCATTTAGGTACTACCTGTTTTGAGCCTGCGGCTTCCCTTCCACGTTATTGGGCAATTGAAACCCTATGTTCCATGGGTGAAATAAAAAAAAAAAAATTGGGTTAGTAGTTCGGCGTTTTTGAGTAACATTAAAATATATAATAATAGACATCGTTTTTGTACATCTATGATGCCTCGAAAGTATGTATATGTGCAACTTTTTCTAACTTATTATTTTCGAAAGGTTTTTGAGAAATGGGGCACCCATCCTATCGGGGCCTCTAACCCTGTTTTACCTTTTTTAATAATTTGCTCTATTGTGTTTCCAATAATATACATTTATCTGCATCGTATGTAACAGGCTTTATAACTTTGATACGGGTTTACGGGTGTATATGATTGGTCACATCTGGCGAGGCACGTGCACTGTAAAAATAGCAGGCGCCTTGAAAAATGCTAATACATGCTCTTGAACAGTAATCACGGATATCGTTTATAAATAAATACACTCTAATTTCATAGCTTTTTACGACTCATAAATGGACACTTCATTTTTAACCCTGTCTAGCCAAGACATTTAGATTCAGAAGATTTAAAGCATAAATGGAGTTGGTAACTTTTATTACCGTTGGGAGGCATCCTGCAGGGGCATAGACACAAAGCAGTAATGTGTGAGCATCAAAGTGTTCTGGTTTGAAGGGTACTGTACTGAAATTTCTGGGCTTTCGAGACTGACCATCAAAGTCCTGTGTAGCACTGTTCTGATCATGAGCAGGCGTGATCTCTTACCATTAGAAGAGCGCTTAGTCTATTAGTTATTAGTTTTTTTTTATGTAAAAATGTCGTTCCATTTTTACATAAAAAAAACAACCGACTGCAAAATCGGTTTCATGTTTTTTTTCTTATTTTTTTAATGTTTTTTACCTCAGAACTTCGTCACATATCAAGCGATTTAGAATCGGTTAAAAATCAAAACTACTGAAAAAAATAAGTCGTCGAAGTCGAATTTGCGTATTTATCTTTCCTGTGATTTTTCAATGGTGTTTACGGTCACTAAAACAGTGCAATTGATGTTGGTTGTAGTATGTTTTTGTAAAACTTTGGCACTATCTTAAATTCACAGTTTTTTTGTTTTCTGGTACATTAACAATTCAATTTATTTATATTTTCTTACAATTTGAGTGGTAGGTAAATCAATAATGAATATTTATTGTATATATACTACGATACTTTGACTTACCAAGTAATGCACCAGGACGTTTACCTACATATTTACTATCCGACTGTAAACTACCTCCAAGGAAGGTTAGTTTCCTGTTATAATTGGCAGGGAAGTTATCAAACCCCACCTATGTACTTTCCTTTCTACACACTAGTTTAAGGATATTTATATTAATTAGTTATATAATCTGTATACTTAGGTTGAGGGTTTAATCCCAAATATTAATGAAACCGCACCTAGTCCCGCTTTGGGAATAACTTTGCCGATTTAAAAGCCGTTTACCCTACTGCGAAGGAAGGTAAGGTTTTTGAGGGAGTGTGTTGGTAAATTATTATTTACTTTCTTCGGCGCTACAATCCCTTATGGGTCCTGGCCACTTCTACAATGGACTGCCACTCGCTGCGAACTTTGGCCTTCCTTCTCCAGGTGGTAAACTTCCCTATGGCCGTGAGATCTTCGTAGGTAAATTATTATTATTATTATTTAGCCATTCATGTCCCATTGCTGGGCAAAGGCATCTCTCCTCTCCTTCCATGCCTTGCGGCTAAGGGTCTTAAAAAACAATGTCCTGAAATAATTCCTCAGTTCAACAACGCTATAATTTTTAGCTATTGTGTCATTATGTAAAAGTAGGGGGTTCCCTAGTAACCGCTTCCGGTTTTATTTAATCACCACATCACCTTTAAATCTATTATTAATGTCTTAACCTCGCTGAGGTCACTCGTAGAATGATCATAAAGTTAAAGGTTCACGCAAAAGATTTTATTTTAGCATTAATTGGTTCCTTGGATTAGAATCTACTCCACGTCGACTCCACTTCGCCAGTACGTACAAGTCTAATGTTTACCTACCTTGGACTTTAGGCTAAAAACTCTGTAGATTCAGACTCAGAAGACCCTACCCTAGGTAGAGTAGGTACTATAGAGATAGAGTATGGTAGAGAGGAACCTCGAGGTACCTATATCCAGTGTAAATATGAAGATGAGCATCATTTCTATAAACACAGTTTATAAGATATTTTCTATGCTATCTATAATGATCACAGTTTAGTACCTAAGTAATTTGTTTTAGTTAAGTTAAGTAGGTATTTTTTATGCTCTCTTTCTCTATGCTTCTATAGTTCATTTTAAATTTAAGAATCTACTTAGTCATGTATGTTACCCATAAAAAAATAAAATAACTACTAAATTTGATTATTATTAGTATTTGATTGAAATGATTATTAAGGTACAAAATAATAATCATTTTGGGTATTTTTTTTTGTATTGTATAAATTAACCTCAACGAAAGAGTAGGGCGCCATTGGCTTCCTGCTACAAAATTCAGCTTTTAAAGTTCTTACTATTCAGGCGATTCAATAAATTTCAACAGCAACAATAAATTTTGTATCGAACGAAAGGCCAACTTTCGTTGGACCAGCAACTTTCGTCAGGTTTCGGATATACCAAAGCTAAACTTTTTAATAGGTTTAGCAACATGGAATTATACTGACTTGGCGTGCCAGGAAACTCGAAACGACAAATTAGATAAAGTATTGGTCGCAACGGTTTGTTTATAAATTTGATACGACGACACGATTGGTCGAGTGGCTAGTGCATTGGTCTGCTACGCCGAGTGTCGCGGGCTCGATTCTCGCTTCAGGACAAACATTTGTGTGATGAACATCAGTGTTTGTTCTGAGTCTGAGTGTTTTCTATTTATTCTATGAACGTATATGTATTTACAAAAAAAAGTATATAAGTAATTTATCAGTTATCTGGTTCCCATAATACAAGCTTGCTTAGCTTGAGGCTAGATGGCGTTGTGTGAAATGTTCAAACATTATTATTATTATATAAATAACAAAAATTTGAATCGCTATTCAACGAGGTAACGTCGCCAGCCTTTTGGGTACTTTGCCCGTGGACAGTGACCTAAATTCTGTGTTTTATTTATATTTGTATGTAGATTCACAATAACAGGCATTAACAGCGGTCCTTTACACTAGGCCGAGCCTGTATCGTAAGGACCTTACAATTTTAATAAGTCATACACAAGTAATTCGAAGAAGATTAAAGTAGGTAGCTAGGTTAATTATTTGTTTTGAAAGGTAGTATAGGAAAATTAAATCCGTACATCAAATTATCTTCGCATACATACATTTATCCATATAATCACTTCGCCTCGCTGCATATTCTACAACTTGTGGTTCAAGGCTAAGCAAAACTGTTGTGAATAGACATTCAGACATTCATATTAAAATGTGTTATTCTGTGGCATTAACTTGAATGTATCGGAACAAGTTAGTGTCCACGGTATTCACTTAGCATTATGACATAATACCTGCCTACTCATTAAATACTAGTGATGTAGCAAACTTGTTTAATCGTTGAACTAATAAGTCTTGTGGCCTAGAATTTATTGCAAACATGTGCACGTGTGGAGTTTAAATAAAAGTGAGAAAATAAAACAGTTTTTCCAGATTTTAAAATTGGATTTGTCTGGATGAGAGAAACACAAGGTCGTGAGGTAAAAAAAAAAAAAAATGAAGTATGTTAGTGAGAATATTTTAATAAATTATTTTAGAGATTATTTTAGAGAGATTTATTGGAGAATCAAAATGTATCTAGGTGGACGAATGCTATAGCAGTGTTGTAAGGGTTGTATTTATTTATTTAATCAAAGCCCTGTGTAGCACTAGTAGAGTAGGTATGGTCTCACCACTTTTACATAAAAAAATAAGTCACTTTGTCAACAGTCTTCTGCTCATTGGTCAATATTTTACTTGCAAAGATGGGCAATATTATTTAACTAACTATGATTTTGATATAGAAGATCATAGTTTAATACTATAAGCTAACTACTACAATCTATATATAGGTATATTATAAAATTTACAAAAGGAAACAATTGGGCCACCCATAGACCGTTGCAAACGATCTATAGGTAGCTCAACTGCTCCAACTCGATACCCGATGGCAGCGTGCCGAGGATACTGGCTGCATTGCCTCTTTGTATAGCAAGGCTTATTCTTTGGCCCAGATAGCTGCCAGCCCTCTGATCACGCGTCGCTTCGACCAGACGCTCTGACAAAATTTTAAAAACGCGGAAGGCTCCCATTTTCCATGGACCTAGGGTCTCGACATAGAATAGATAATAGGTATAGATAAGTTCTTAGTAATTTTTAGTAACGGTGCCGCGGATTCAAAGAACTCACTGTACCAATTTTTTCCTATGATGAATCATGACGAATCATCAAGTCATGTTATAATTGAAAATAGGAAATAATTTACTGCCTGACGTCAATTGATCAATGACGAATCGATAGCTCCTAGAAATCATCAATAACATGACTAGTTTAAGGATCTCAATTTTTATTTATTGGTATAAAAGACACAAATGATAAAAAGTTTAATTTATACTCGTATCATTTGGCTGACACCTTATAAAAAAATACGTGTAAAAAAAAAGTAAAATTGAGTGAATTGAAATATGTTTCCTCTAGGTACTCATAGAATAATTACATTTACACTTTCATTATTTAAGACAAGGAATCCCGCGAGCTTCTATCTCGCTAGCACATTTTGTACATTTTTAAATATATAAATTGAGCATAAATTTCAAAAAAGTGGTGGTGTTTTGGATTCTACAACCTCACTAAATGTTTTAATACTTATATTTTTCGTTTCGATATGTTAAGGTAACATAAGCGAAGGAGATTGAGCAAAACTGATTTAAGGTTGTAAGTTGTAAGGAAGTAATTAAAAGCAGATTAATAACATCTACATTTTCTAAGATGAGCTAAGAAGCACTAAAATGGCAAGGCCGCCCACGAGTAGACTCAGCACGTACACATTCAAATAAGTAACTACCTACATAATGTATGCGTGAGATACGACAATAGAAGTAACCTAGCAAGTCGCACATACGTAATGTTAATAAACCTTGCTCCTTTAATAGTTCCAAATTGAGGATACATCTTGGTTAATGTACTTTTTATGTAAACAAGTGACAAGACGCGCTTGGTAGGTACTTACTTAGGGTAAGAGATCACGCTTGCCTATGACCAGAACAGTGCTAAAAACAGTGATTCAATCACTTAGGCCCGGTGCATTATTGATAAAATCAGTCAAAGATTAATAAAAAAAAAAACGATCACATGACAGACTTTAACCAACCGACGAGCTCGGCTATGTAACGCTAGTTACAGCATGACGGCTCGGTTACATTCAATACCCACATAATAAAGTGCTAAGCAAGCCTGAAGAAGTTTTCACTTCAATAATTTAAATTTCTGGCCAGCTCAATGTGGGAGAGTTAGTATAGGTAGGTATAGTCTCTGAATGATAAGAGAAAGAAACAAATAGTTATTCTGCCGTTGTGGGTCAAGTGTCAAGGAATTTATAATTGTACTACGCAAGAACAACACAACACTTACCTACCTCTGTATAGTCAAATAAAATGCCATAACTAACATAATAATATGATGATAGTAACATACCATATACATAGATACAATAGACTTCACCACATTTCAAACGGAATTTAGATTTATAGTTAAATATTAAAAAAATATTTGGACCTTCCTTACCTACAATGCCAACCAGGTAACTTATGGTATACTATTTATTTTTGTAAATACATACAAAAAAATTCCCGACCCAGGACAGTTACCGATTTATCACATTAACATTTGTCTTGAAGCGATAATCGTACCCGCGACACCAACGACGCGGTGTGGTCCAACACACTTACTACGCACACTAAATCAAAATAGTTATTTAATATTTTATCTTTTATAAAAAACAATAACGTGTACGTAATAATGGTTCTCTTTATTGCCGTAAATTAACTTACCTCTAGTGATAAGGAAAACAATTTCACTTGTAGATACGATTCTCAAAAGTTGTTTTTCCAAATATTCACAAATAGTCACAGCACTTTAGCTCCTAATATCCAACACATACAGCACAAATTCGACTGAAACACATCAAATGGTCATTGGTACATCATACGCACTCTGAAGCGGCGCGAAAACATTCATCGAGACAATTGTGTGTTCGTTCACGTGTCTTTCCTACGAGCGTTGCCGCCACACTGACTTGCGTACGCCTGTCCACCATGAGACCTTAAAAATGAAAAGCGGTTCATGAAACGACATAACCGCGACTCGGGGTATACATTGCTGGCATTAAATATCTCTAGAACTTATCAGGATAAACAAAACGAGCAAGGAATACAAATTTAAGATTCTCATGTGTGCTTTGGTAGAGGCTTTGTTGTCAACACTCGGAAAATGCGTGGAACTTACCGGTTCAGTCATTTGGTTTCCTAATGCTAGCTAATTTTGCAAGGCTAGTTTGAAGCTAGACTGTTTAGCTTTACCCATTTCAGGATTTTAACGGCAAAGTTATGATGACTGCTGTTGGTTGGTTGCAAAGTGAATATAGCAGGATAAATTTTACCGTGTCTCGGTAATTACCAGGGCCTTCTGGTTTTAATAAATAATTAATGGGTGTGTAATTAATATTTATGAAATAAAATCCAAAATTAATTAGCCCTTCTTTACATTTAGTAATAATTATTTAACTGCTTTATTTTAGCGAATCGGCAAACGTAGTGTAGGACGCCCACCGGCCAGGTGACGATCTGCGATAGGTTGCAGGCAGAAGATGTACGCGGCAAGCCGCAGACAGGGCGCGATGGCGGTCATTGGGAGAGGCCTATGTCCAGCAGTGGACTGCGATAGGCTGATGATGATGATGATGATGATGAATTTAAAATAATGTTATAACTAAGGACTATTGTTGAACTCCATAATCGCTTAAATCGCTATAATAGCGCCTACGTACAGTTTTCTGGGCTATTATAAGTTATAATGTAAGCATAGCGAGCCGTATATTGCCTGAATAAACATTTGAAGAGGACATGGAATAAAAGCGTAAAATTGGAGAGAACCAAATTTTAATGACTTTTTTAATTGAATGTTGTTGTCCCGCCTCAATGTAGTTATTATTCTTTATTAAAAAAAACTGTGTTTCTATAAATTATATTCTTTTCTTTTTAATACTTACCTACTTTCACTCCATCGTTAATTCTAAAGTAAATTGATATGAGACAAAATTGTAGGTATTATCATCTAGAGCTTTACAAAAATATACACCTTCTGTGAGTGCTCTAGCAGACCTCTGAGCGTGACCTACGCGGAGCGTAGGTAGTCTATGCTTTCTCAGAGTTCTCAATTAGGCCTTCACGCACCCTTAGCGGAGCTTCGTATTCTTTATAAGAGCTCTTCGGTTCACCTACACGTTGTTTATTTTTATTATCTACGCTTTTGTTTTCCTTCTACGTAGCCTCGGCATAGAGAGATGTAGAGAAGGCATAACATGTACGCTTTCATTTATTAAAAAAGCTTGGACCTAACTGACTGACTGATTGACAGACAATGTACAGGCCAAATCACTGAACGTAGAGACTTGAAATTTTGAGTTTGATGTTTGTCAAGAAGTGTAGACGGGTACTAAAAAAGGAATTTGTTAATTCACAGCGCAAACGATGTTGCGGGCGTCAGCTAGTTGTGTATACCTATCTCGTAGGTCTCATAACCTATCCGCGCCATAGGCATATAGTTAGGTCCAAGCCTTTTCAATAAAGGAAAGCGTACATTTTATGCCTTCTCTATAGGCCTCTACACACTATAATACGTGCCAAGTTCTACGACGGGGTTAGACGTAGAACATTATTTATTATTTGCATTTTATTTTTAGCAACACTCATATACCTAATTAGCTATAAAAACAAAAAAAAAATTGAAAGGAATTGTAATGAGCCTAGTCACGCTAGAAATATGCATGATTCTACTTATTTTATAACAGAGAATTCATTCTTGGAATTACGCAGTAAGGTCCAAATGTTTCCGGCCTATACATACATATGTTAGATGAATCAGAGTTACAAAACTTTCATCTCAATGAATTACTGGACATTTCGTTTCCTACCCACAACAAAAATACGTATATTAATAATAATTTTCTGAAAGATTCATCAAAGATTTTTCTAATTAATTTATAAATAACTACTAGATACTGAAAACCCGCGACTTTTTAGATTTTATTGTTATGCGTTAGCGTCTATTATTCTCTTTTTCCTAAGAATAGTCAAGGTCCTCCAAGGTTTCGGTCAAAAGGTTAATTTAACAGTAAAATCGTGCCATATTAAGTCAATAAAGGATTCACAAGGGTAAATTTTCTTCAAATCTTGGCTAGCATTCAATATTTGGCTCTTACAATAAGTAAATCATAAAACATTACCTCAGAAATTAAGGTGCCCTTTGAGATTTGGAAGTTATAAATAAATATTGAATGAAGCATTATTGTTATACCAAAAGAGAAGCTATTCTCCTAAAAATACGACTCAATATATTCTAGACTAGCTGGTGCTCGCGACTTCGTCTGCGCAGGTATCTTTATAAATTGTAGCCTATATAGTCTATGTGTTATTCTGATGTATAAGCTATATTATTGTAAAGTTTCATTAAAATCCATTCAGTAGTTTTTCGTGAAAGAGTAACAAACATCCATCCATCCATCCATCCTTACAACCTTTCGCGTTTATAATATTAGTAGGATTACTAAGATACGGTCAGCGACAAATCAAACGTATTATAACCGAGTTTCGAAAGGGATTAAAACCGTGGAACATATTATTTATATCGGACACAAAATGCCTTAAAATTGTACCAGAATAGAGATATTGCTATCAAGATCCAGGACTTTCAACTGGGCTTAAAGCTTCCTTTTATATTAACAAATTTTATCGCTTTTCCCATGTTTTAAAATGAGTATTTCTGTAGAGAGCTGCAGTGGTTTTTCACGTTAGCAAATCTGAATAATACGAATGTGGCAGTCTCCAGCCAGCCGTTAACCGTTTTAGCGCAGTTTCTATTGATCTCGAATTGATACAAGTTCTGCTATAGACAGTATTTCATTGAAAGTAATTTTCTTTTCACCATCAAAATAGTTTAAAATTATTGTTTTTCTTACATTATGGTGATAATTTAAAAGGGATTTGGTGGCTAAATTCGAAAGTCTAAGAAATAATAAAAAGGCTATAGGTAGTTTAATATCAACTACATTTTTTTTTTTTTTTACAATATAGTATTTTAGATCTAGAGATAAGAAAATATGATCAAGAGATATATTTTTTTTTCTTAAGTAGGTAGTAGGTAATTAAGTTATAAGCACACACAAACAGTTATACAACTTTGCGTTTAGAATTGTGTTTTAAGATGGTTTTCCAAGCCAGTGATCCAAACCGTTGTTTCCAAAAACACACCCTGTTTGGCTATGCTATTATAAAGGATCACATTTTAGGGACATTTTCTAAGCTTTTTAATTTTAAACCCTCACCAATGTGAACTAGCTGAAAAGAAATCTTTCAACGGTCATCAAATTTGGATGAACGTATTTTCCGGGGATTCCGTCGGCCGTAGTGCATGCTGAGCCACCAAGTCCGTAATTTCTCCAGGGGAGCGCGCACAGCTCGTTGAAGGTCCCTATTCTGTTAGAAGGTGATCTTGATCAAATCGAAATGTAAACAGTAGTTTTTTTGGGATAAGACAGGAGGTTTAGAAAATTCAGCCAAAAGCAAAGTTTTTGAAAATTCACGACAATATTATACATTATCTATGGTTATACATACTTGTAGATAAAGTTAAATTGAAATTAAATTCTTCTTATTTCTTGCGCTCATGACAGAGCACAGTAGATAGATAGATAGATAATTCTTTATTGTACACCCCGGAGAAACATACACATTGAAACAAAAACTTATGCTAAACAACCAAAAATAAAAAAGGTTACAATGGGCGGCCTTATCGCTAAAAGCGATTTCTTCAGGTAACCTTAGGATAGAGATGAGTAATATGAATTCGACGTTTGGTTAGGTGAGTCATAATAGAATAATATACGAACAGCGTAAAATCCTTCAGTGATTTGGTAAGCGTATAGTCGCATGCCAAAATCCACCTTAAATCGACCTTTGTAAATGTCTTACAATTCTCCATGGGATGTCAATCGCCTCACGGTTTCATGTTTTTTTTTCTGCTGGTAGATGTTTTAGCGCAGTCGTGCAAAGCAATGTTGTCCCAGTCATAGAGTAAAAGGCATTAACGAACTCGAAATAATAGTTCCTAAAATTCAGAATAGGCCCTTGACTGCTGACACAGGCCTCATTTGCTCAATTTACCGGAGGTTTCCGCTATAAACCAGCTTCGCATGAACTTATGAAATTAAAAATACATTTTTAGTTTGTAGTAGCGCTTTTCTAGGGAGAGATGAAACAATGCCGGAGAACATGCATTAAATCTGACTTATTGAATATAATTTTGTATAAATAGTTTTGGAGGCGAGAAGAATCCTTGAGAATTACGCGAAAGTCTACGAAACACCAATTAGGAAAATCTTAAAGTTAGGTAGTCAAAAAATGGTAAATATTATAAAATATAGGTATTACAAAGAGTATAACGTAAGGTAAAATAAATAAGCCTATTAAAAAAAGCAAGTTATCAATTAAGTAGGCATTACGTTATAACGATGGTTTCCGCACAAGTGGTTTACAATACAGAATAAGTTCCTAAATGCATTTATCTTCGCAAATTTGATAAGTGCTCCTCCGAGGGAATGCCGGCGAGGACTGGAAGGCGCATTTGTTCCGTCCTCGCTTGAGCTTGCTAGGGAAACTAGGAACCCGTGGAATGCACTGTGCAGCAGGCGTTCTCTTGAGTGAGTGTAATCAGTACCCAAGAAACGGGCTGTTGTAACGGATACCAAAATTTATAAAAAAAAAAACTTTTAAATTACTCTATTGGTGCAGTTAGCTAGAACAATTCTAAATTTTATTTTATAATATTAACTCGTCTATCTAGGAAGAGGGTTTCTCGCTGTATATTATAGGTACTTATACCTAATCTACACATTCGTCGTGTGTAGAGCCGTAGTACCTAAGACAATTTTCATACTTTTCACAAATGTGTGGTAATATTATAATGAGCCGAAGTTGGATCCGCGCTTGATCTTGCCTTGCCCCTTGGCTCAAAGCCTTTCGAGGCCCTTGTCTGTATGTATAGGCTCACCTTGTAAGCAAAACGGCTGGATGAGTTTTTACAGGTTTTATCAAAAGTTTTTCTGTTATTCTTAACAGAATAAATTTTGCAGATTTTAACAAGCAAAGAAGTATGTGGAATATAATATAAGAGTTTATTTTTTTATAATAGTTTATCTATCGATCGGGATAACAAGAGATTAAAATCCGAACCTTTATTATATATACCTACAAGTTAATATTTTGAAGAACACTGAAATCAGCATAAACAATCTATCTATCTAATCATAAAACCAGCTTGGGCATTTGTGGATGTTCGTAAGGGCCCGCTTTTCGTGGGTTTGGCAAAGTCGACGGCAGCGGAGTACTAATGTCTGGGTTGACAATGAAATCCGACTCGTCGAATATTGTTAAATTCTTGATTTGTTGCCTGGAAAATATAGAAATTCACGTTAAGTACAAACGTTTAAGTTTCATTAGCTTATTTTAAAGCTTATAATGCAACCTACAGTGATAGTTTCTGTAGATACTTTGACCACATAATTTCTAGTAACGTTTTAAAAAAAAGTATGACAAACAAGGTCTAACAAGACTTGGAAAGTTAGATGTGGTGGAGAATAAAGCCTGATAATCAATTAAAATGCATTTTCACAACACCTGCTCGACAATGTCCAATTACATATCATGCTATCATCAAGGTAAAGCAAAGATTTACCTCTCTAGGGAGGTAATGTTGTATGAAACTCGTAAGGGTTGTAATGTGATTTGAATTTGGAACGTCAAATTCGTGTGGAAACTCGTGGAAAACTCTAATAAAAGAACGCCCATATGGCATTGTAAAAAGGTTTGTTCTAAAATCGAACTGGCCATGGCCACTCATAAAAAAAGAAAAAAAGCGCGACTTCAAAGATTGTGAAACAAAAGACTGTGTTCGCTGCTGGAGCCCTGGCTTTTTATTGCCTCGCAGAAGGTGTGAAAAGTAGAGTATGCTCCTCTGGGATAAAGCCTGTCTTCGTCTTGGGCAGCTTGAACCCCTCGCATCACTCAGGACTCTACATAACTCCCTCGCTTCGCTCAGGAGTTAACTGAGTCCCTCGTTAGCTCAGGGTTCAATATGCCACCCGCGACATAAGACACTGCTTTATCCTCTTAGTGCATAATCTACTATTATAACAAATTTAATATATTTGACGTATATTACAGCATATTAAGCTAACTAGGTGCCTACTACAATCTATATACCTAACAAAATATACAAAAGAAGAATTGGGCCAATTATATCCCGTTACAAACGAGCTAATAGGTAGTTCAACTACATTTATTTTATACATTTACTCGCATCATAATGTCATATTGTAACTGCCGCTCGTCATGTCCAAAAGTTCTATATCTTTCAAAGCTGATGCTCATAATGATAACATAAACATACCATTGCTCCTTGCTGACCACAGCCCGTATCAGCGGTATCTCAAGGCTTGAGAACTTGGAAGCGAAGGTGAAAGTATAAGCTCCATGGTTTTCCACCACCAGCCAGTCCATAGCAGAGCATCTTGGAAGCTTGATGACGAAGTCTTTCATCACGCGGTCACAGCTGTCGCAACTGGGTCCCCATAGTATTGTATCCTCTGCCGCACCCATTGGCGATTCAGTGATAGACCTCTGATAGAATAATATTGTATTGTAGAGTTTTAACCTCAAGTTAATAAGTACCACAAGTAGTAAAAAATATGAATACTCAATAAGTGTATTTATTGTCATGACAATGGTTCGATAAGATGGTAACAATTACAATACTTTGATGCACATGTGAACCCCTTTGGGGCATTACAATATGGTAGGAGGCAGACTGAGGTTTTTCTCATAACGTAAAAAAATATAAATTAATAGTATTCAAAAAAATAATTTTAATTTTAGTTATATCTAGGTACATATTCATATTGTATTTTATGCCTAATCAATTATTTATATGTTTGAAGAAAAAGGATAGAGAGGGATTCAAGTGCTTACCTGGAATATGCTGAGGTTTTGCCACTGTTCGTGGTATCTCATCGTTCCATATATGCCATCGTTTATGTGAACCATGTTTATCAGTTTATCATGCTCTTTTATCTGGAATGGGTCAAAACATTGATTGTTCTCATTTGCTCGAAATAAAAATAGAATAGAATAGAATAGAATATGCTTTATTGTATCACCTTAAAATAAATAATAACAAGAAAAATAAACTAAAATTACAAGGGCGGTCTTATTGCTAGATAGCAATCTCTTCCAGACAACCAGATAAGACATATTGTTAACAGAAAAAAAATTATTTAAATTACAGTGGATAAAGGGTGTACCAAAAAGATATTATAGATAAAAATAAATAAAAAATTATATATAATTAACATTTTGACTAACTAAAATTATACAGAATATTAATACATACTATATTTTACATTCTAATATCTAAATATTATACTAATACATATATATATATATATCTATATACATACTCATAAACATATATATAAACACAATAAATATGACTGGTATTGTATAAATTATGTATTTGCAAAATTCTCCAACGATGGAGGGTGATAGGTATAAGTAAAATATTAAGGTAGATACTGACAACGACATTATGATGAAATCATCAAAAAGATAATGCCATAGAAAGACTAGGTCCCAGACAGAAAATATACATTGATTCTCATCTGCTTCAAAATTTATTATAGGTACTAAAAAATAAATAATAATTTTATTTCCTAATTGCATCTGAAGAGTTCTAGTACAGTTATCAAATGAAGTTATCGATACGATTCAGATGCATTTGATAAACTACACTTTTTAGGAAACATTATCTCTTCCTTTCTTTTTGTACGTAGTATTATTTTTATTTCCTATATATTTATATATATATATATATATATATATATATTTATATAAGGTAAGTAGTAATTACATATGTACATACAGGGTGTATGTGTCTGACTCACTGTTCTCACTCCGCTGATACTGCAGTACAGTTTGAACGCAGATTCACTGACGTATCTGCCGGGCTCTGCAATTATCAGCACACTATCATCGGGGAACAAGTCGTCTAGAGTCGCATTTATTATAGGAGCCATCTGAAAAAATTGGTAAACAAAAAGCTTATAATATATAAGTAATTTTTATCAAAATTCAATTAACACGGGGTATATGTAAGAACTAAATTAAAAATCCTCAATTATGCAACAATTATAAGGAAATAAGTATAATAAGTATTGTAGAAGTTTGAAACATAAAACAACTAGCCTCATAAATACTGTGAGTGAGGTTGCTACGGAACCCTCCGCCGATGTCCACAATGTGCATAGGGCGGGCGGCCGCCGCCTCGTGGTCGAACAGCCGCCGAGCCGCCACCAGCCCTGACACGTAGCTCGCGGAAGACTGGCTTACGTCAACGTGGAAAGTCACGCCCACAACCTGGAACAATCAAAAGTCCTGTAACAAATTCGTAAAGCGTCGAAGTTTACAAGGTTTACAAGCTACATTTTGATTATTAAATAAATCAAAGCCGGCGAGTTTAATAGCTAGCGAGTGAGCGATTGTAAAAAAGCCGATAACATGGGGCAAGTTTACAAGCTACAAGGGAACTCGCTGGCTTATAGCTTTTAAACTAGCCTCAAAAATAAGGCTTTTTACGAGGTCAGTCCATTTTGATAATGTCCATACAGCAAATACTGAAAGTTTGAGCTGAAACATACTTGTAGCCCAAAAATAGCCGCTTCATCGAGTAAGTTGAGGGCTTCTGTTTGAAAATCACATCCGAATTGTTGATCTTGTTCCATTTCGAAGTTAGTGTTGACTCGTATACGGATCAGCAAACTGAAAAAGCAAACTATATTCTGTGAGATAAAGATAACAGATGCAAGATGTAGGTTCCCACCGGCTTCACCTTTGGTACCAGATTAGTCCATGTCCTACGCCAGTTCATGTACTACAAATTTTCATAATATCAACGATCAGTAGATTCAACATGATGGACTATCAAACATCCATTCGTTCTTATACCTGAATCCCACGTTTGTAAAAATATACATACTCACAAACGTGGGATTCAGCGCAGAGACTTGGACATAATTCTGCCTGTGCATGTTTTTTTGAAAGTTTAATATTTTTTTTATTTTTAAAATAGCATTTTTCTTAAAATTTTAAAAATAAACCCACCTTGCATCTGGCCAGTATTTTTTTAACATCTTCAACTCGTTAGAGCTGTCGAATGTAGTATACCTCACTCCTGCTTTACAAGCATAAACCATTTGCTCAGAAGTTTTTACAGGCATCGTGTACAATATATTTCTGTGAAAATTAAATCCGTCAATGTAAATACGAATTTAAGGATTATCGGATTAAGAGAAAAGCCAAGCATATTAACACACAATACCTGGGGTCAACCTGCATTTGTGTTATTTTTTGTATTTCTTGTGGTGAAGAACATGCGAATCCAACCCCTAAAGCCACCGTCAATTTCAGCATCATATCTGTGTCGTTTACTAAGATCGCTGAAATAAAACGAAAACGTAAAGTTACAAATCAATAACTGCCTAAACGAGGTTAATATGTACCTATACCTAATTTTAGTCCATAAGAATCTAATCGAAACCTTCTAGAACTATAAAGCTAGAGTAAGGGCTTTATATATTTTTTTTCATTAAAGATTTTGTAATTTCAGGCCTCTTTTGGTTTCGGGACCAGGATATTTTTCTGCGACGTCCTAAATCCTTCATATAACGGGAATATCAGTGGAAGGTCAAAACTCGTAGTCAATCCTATGATAAGATCAAGGTTTAAAAACATACGATAGAAAATGTTGACGCGAGGCATCATGTTCCTGAAATGTGTTATGCGGCGCGCCGCCTCGTCCAAATCGAAGATGTAGAAAGGCTGTTGCTGCCGACCGCTCTCTATTATACTCCTCGCCACGTCGTCGGCAGAACTGCTCTCTGTCACGAAAACAGTAGTAGGAGCTTTCTTGAAAACGTTGACTCGTCCATTCTAAAAAATTGTAGGAGTTAAATGTCAGTACAGACAGCTGCACAGACACTGCACAGACATGAATACAATCCCAAGCTTTTACATTAATATTATACTATTAGGAAATACCAGAAATGGATTAAAAGACGATTTACAAACACAAATAGCTCATAATCTTCCAAAGCAATAAAATCAAGAACAGGAAAATATGCCTGCAGACACGACGTGAATGACAATACCATTCGCTTCTTTTATTTCAAATGTATGAGCCCGCGTCAGACCACTCCAATCGAAGAGGTTGCTTAGAAGACTCTAAGGAGTCTGCCAACAATACTCTATTATATTTTGCTAAGAAATTCTTCTTCTGACAAGAATTCTGAGAAGCAAGATGATTTGAAAATGCTTGCGTGCACTTTTCTCAGCAAAATTAAGAGTAAATAATTTAAATGTGAAAACATGTCTATGCTTAATTAATTGACTGTACTTAATTACCATATTTTACATCTTGCACAAACAAATATTAATCAAGCTGAGGACGACTTAGCTGTCAAAAAATGAAATAGATGATACTTACCTAAGTGTATCTCTCTATGGATCGAAAATTATATTACCTAATCCAAATATAAACTCATTACCACCCCATCTTAGCTAAATTATAATATTCTAGGAACTGAGCCTAGAATTAACTTAAAAAAAACAAAACAATGAAAACAAACTAAAATGTTGAACCTTAAAAATTTACAACCAACCAAATTAACTTAGAAATGAACTTTAAGCAATAAGTAGGCGACAAAATGTCAGACTGACGAACACCAGGGAGGTGTTGTCTCGTTGAAAGCTGGCGATTGAATGGGCCGGCGTTTTTTTTTTCGGATGGACGTTTAATGCAGTTAGCCGCAGATGGCTGTTACTGCGTCACCGGACTCATGGGCCGGAGTTTGCAGCGCGGCGCCTTTTATACTTTTCCGTGCGACTCATCGTGATATCGTCCACAATATAGTATAGCAGAATAGGGATAGTGTCCATGAATAAAGATACCTTTTGTGGTTGTATTATCATTCGTGGCAGAAGCTGCGGTAAGGTTGTCGGTAATGGTGCAGAGACGTCAGGGTCAATCTTGAAGTCAAAGTGTCGAAATCCAACTCTGTCTTTTAGCTGAGCCCTGAAACGTGTAATAAAGTCAGCACCAGACTATATTTCAGTAACTATCCCAGAATAGTTAATTAAATTTCGCTCTATGTTAGGTTTTCTTTTGTAACTAGTAACTAGCTTATTCGTTCTCCTGATGGCAAAAGAACACGCCGGCACATAACCTGAACAGGGCATACAGGACTTTGAATTACATAGACGGCGCAAGACTACATCTACTTGCACTCGTTTACTTGCTACAGTGCCCCCCAGGTACTTACTTTTTTGCGCATACTTTAAATAATAAGAAGAAAGAAAGAAATAACATTTTTTTATTGGCTCCTCTAAGTAGGTATAGGTACAAAAGTAAGTAGGTAGGGTAGGGCTAGTAATAAACATTCACACACTCATACCCCTGCACTAGGATTCCCTGTGTCGCAGGTGGCATGGACACATACAAGACATCACAACATCCAAGGCCCGAAAATTATCATTTGTGTTAGTCACACAAATATTTGCCCCGGCCGGGGATCGAACCCGGAAAACCAAGATTCACTACCAACTAAACCACGGTGTCGTCATATGCTATTATAATATACTAGCTGGTGCCCGCGACTTCGTCTGCGCAGGTATCTTTATAAATTGTAGCCTATGTGTTATTCTGATGTATAAGCTATATTATTGTAAAGTTTCATTAAAATCCATTGTGTAGTTTTTACGTGAATGAGTAACAAACATCCATCCATCCATCCATCCATACTTACAAACTTTTGTGTTTATAATAATAGTAGGAGGATAGTAGGATAGTAGGAAGTAGGATAGGATATTTTGTAATGGTTTTATTTACTAACCATAACGAATATGATATAACCGAGCGAATCTGGGTGTCCTCTGATAAGTTTGTACGGAAGACCTTGCCGTATGCACCTTGGTGGTTGATGGCGACCCAATCCTCTGGGTGGCATGGAGGCAGTCTGTATATACGCGGCAACTTATCGCGGTCATCCGCAGTTGGTCCCCAGACTATTGTATCTCGAAGTTCGTCGGTAACATCTAAAGATTTGATCGTCTGAAATAAATAATAAATGTTTTTATTATCACATTTTTTTTTTTTTGACAAAGTCTAAAAAACTTAAGTAAGGATCGTACCACAGCGGACTCTGTTCCCCGCACTAGGTCTAAAATGCCTGTATAGCGGGGTCACAAGGACACGCCGACGGACTCTCTCTAAATTTATGTTTGTTACGAATTTATGCAAGTACATACATATAATTATGCTGTTTGTCTTTTTTTCTATCATTGCTTTAATGCCAATTTTTTCTTCTACACATATTTTTATCATCAGCATTACGTATATAACTTTCATAACTATACCATACTATATAGCGTTCATAACTTTATCAATACGTACCTTAACTTTTTCTATGGTTTGCCATGTCTCTGTAGATCTCAAATTGCCGTTATTTCCATCGTTAATATAAACATTTTGAAACTTCTTACCATCCTTTATTATCTGAAAAAAAAATGGTGCTGGACGAAATCGACGGGTTGACGAATACAAAATACAGGAGCATAAAAAAACTCAGCGTCTTCCCGGACAACTACGATCTTGGTATTTTCAAGAAGCGAGTAAATAGGTGTCTTCTAGACCTTCGAGATTCATCGTCGGCCACATCTTCACTTAACATCAGGTGAGTTTGTGGTCAATCGAAGGTCTATCTCCAATAAAACAAAATAAAAAATAAAAATAAATGTTGTTAGTATTACGATTAATGGACAAGGTCAACCATCCAAAATCCAGATAGCTACACACTGAACATTGCACGGAAGCAATGTTCAGATGCCTCACTAAGATGATCTTTCAAGGCCAAACCAAGCAACAAGCAAGCTACGCCACGGTACGAGCTATGTATGAGTTGACTTACGGTCCGAACATTATTGATTTTGGTATACAGAGTGAATGCCGTTTCACACATGGCCCGGCCAGGTTCTGCCAGAATTTGCACATCTGACTCTGGGAAAAGCTCATCCAGCCCTGTGTTAATAAGTTCTGCTATCTGCGAAGTAATATACTTACTTGAAAATGTAATAAAAAATATAGAATATTCAAATAAAAACAAAATAGTGACGTACCGTAAGAAACTGATCAGTTTTGTCATAGAAAAAACCCCCTCCAATGTCTAGTATCTTCATTTTTCTCCCTTCGCTTTTCTCGTGATCAAACAACTTTCTTGCGAGCCGCAATCCCATCATGTAGCTTTCTTTTGAGAAGCACCCACTTCCAACGTGAAAAGCTACTCCTATCACCTAAAAGTAAGAACATTATTATCACTTTTTTGACATCTGCTGCTGCACATAGGCCTGGAAAATAAAGATAAGTCCCATTTACATGGTTTCTTTCAGGACCGTGCATAGAGTTGGTTTGGAGAAGAAGCGAGCGTGAGTTTTTGCTACAACATATGACTCATTAAAATTATATCAGTTGCTTGTATCTTTACACAGAAACGTAAAATAAGATTTTGTAATATTGTTTAAATGCTTAATCTAATAATAAAAACGTACCACTAAACCCAATGCAGCTGCTTCTTCCAACAAAAGCAAAGCTTCTTCGAAGTCACACCCAAACTTTTTACCCAAATCATACACGCATTGGCTTTCTAGTTTGATCCGAATTAACAACCTGGAACAATTTGATGAAATAACTTATTGTCGCTTTGTTGAAGTCTGGAACATAGAGCCCTTAATTTTAATTTAATTAAATAACATTTAATAGTAATTCAAATTGAGTTAAGGATCAATAATTGGGACTGTTTTTTTTTTAAATACCTACATTTTTGGATAAAGTTAGTACATACCTTACATCTGGCCAGTAAGATTTTATTTTCTTTAACTCGCAGGATGAATCGAAGGTGGTGTGTCTCACCCCAGTTTCCCTAGCAAACACCATCTGATCTGGGCTTTTCATAGTCATCGCATAAATTATACTTCTGCAAAAAATAAGATATATTATTTAATTTTTAATTGACTATTAGCTCAAACTTTATTTCCGCTTGTTTATTATCAATGCGATATAATATCCTAACACATTTAACATTGTATTTTTAATTTATTTTATTGTATAACCCAATGGATCTTGTGTCTTAATAAATATTATTAATATTGTATGTGATTAATTTAGTTTTGTAATTTTGATGCCCTGTGTAGCACTGTTTTAGTTATGAGCGTCATCTTGAGAACATCTTACTATCATAAGAGCACCTGTTTATCTCGCCACTTATTTACATAGCAAAAAAAATATTTTACAGTTATGACATTGAGAACGGCATGGTATATATTACTAACGTGAACAAATTCAAATTAATGTAAAAATGAGAAAAATGCATACACAATTAGTCTAGGCCAGGATATCAAAAACACGTGCCTTATTGTATTTTAAGTTTTACATCATATTTCACATGAACTATTTTTTTATCATAGCTTCATGTGGCTCTCCATTTCATTGGCTGATCAGTAGGATTTTTACAAATGAGATTGATCTAGGTTACGCCATTTACATAGAAAACAAATTGACAAAAACAATATAATATACATATATGTATTGCTTATTATCTAAGCCTTAATTCACACCGCGATGACAGCGGCGCGGCGAGCACTTTTATTGTAAAATAATTCAAACTTTATCTACCTCATTAAAAAGAACAGTATTGATGGACCTCGGTTCAACTTCTGATCTTTTTAGTATACATGTAAATAATTGTTAAACACAAAGACGCTTCTCTCACTGCTCCGCGCTACGCAAAGAAGCGCGGGGCGACGGGAAACCACGCGCCGCGCGCGGAGTGGTTTTATGAGAATGTTGTACAATGAGTATATTGTGATTTCTATACAAACTGAGGTACTTCGGTACAACGGTAAAAACGCGATCCTGCGACCCGCTGCGTAGCGCGATGCAGTTTTAACCGCCGCTGCCATCTTGGTGTGAATAGAGCCTAAGAGTCGGGTTTATAGTTTTTTTTTCCAACTTTGATATTTGCTATGATAATGTTAAAGTATTTTATTAATATACTTGTATTTTTGTTCTGTAGATAGTTTTTATGTTAAACTTATTATATTATGTTAAAAATTGTTTTTCATTGTTAAAGTTATTGCTAGTTTCCATGCGTATATTACCTTCCTAAGAATTAAAAAATGTACCAAATTAGGTAATCTGTAATGTTATTTTTTTTTCATGAATAAACAAATCAAATCAAATCAAATCAAATATATTTATTTTTCAATAGACATACATCTTAGGTCTAATTTTTTTTACAATTATATAGCTGGTAGCTGATATCTATATATATTTAACCTAGCGGGGTCGGTTTTGTTATACACTCCGAAATAGTTAGGACAACTGTATCTCGGAGCGTATAGCCGCCTCGCAAGGTGTGCTGTTTTTACAGATTTGTGCACTTCAGTGTGTGTACTGTAGCAGGTATTAGTACTGTAAACAAACTTGAATTTGATGTTGACTTTGAATTTGCTTGTTTTCTGTTTAATGCCGTGACTGCAATCAGTTATGAGAGGCGTTACTTACGTAGGACACGCATGCAACTGTAGTATTTTATCGATTTCCCCTGGCGAAGCGCAGTCGATGCCAGCGCCCGCTGATATAGCTAGTTTAACCATCATCGGGTCATCGTTGGCTTTCATGGCTGAATTAAAAGACGGTTTTGAAAACATCGTCACTTACTATCAGGTGAGATGGTGGTCAACGCAAGCCTATATATAGTAAAAAAAAAAAACATACTTCCAGATTATCTGGGTAAAATACTTCAAGTGGTATCAATATTTTTTTGTATAGTATAGGAAGCTTAGTACTGACTGACTGACTGATAGACAACGTACAAGCCAAACTATTGAATGTAGATATTTGAAAAGTTCGTAGGTATGTTCATCAAGAAGCGGAAATGCAACATATGGAATACATAACATGTAATATAGAAGCTAACGAAACTCAAACGAAGTGTGGGTGACAGCTTGAACACTATTTTTAAATATAAGGTTAATATACCTAACTTAAACTTCTTTTTCTAAACTGGAAAGTATTAAGAAAAATTCAGTAGCATACCATAAAATATGTTGATTCTGGGTAGTTTGTCTCTAAAATAGCAGAAGTTGTTATACGCATTGTCCAAATCAAAAACATAGAAGGATTCCGTTTGTCGGCCACCATCTATGAGGGCTCTGGCTACATCATTCGGCGATTCATCTCTCAGGACAAATATGGGCGATAACTTGTCTTTTTCTTCAGTATTGGTTGACATGGCCTGAAACATTTAATAAATAGTACCTATATTATTTACTACGAGTTTACCTAAACTATGACTTTGCCCATATGTGAAAGCTCCTTAGCTTAGCTCTTCGTATAAGACCTATAAAAATGCTATTTGTTTTCCAATTAAAATAAAAAAAATAAGAATGAAATGACTTATCATTAAGATGTAACTTATTGATTATAATCATAGGTACCACCACCACCTATTTAATATCAAATATATTTTATAATTTCGGGTTATTTTTACACCATATTTTGTGAGTAGAATATTTAAAAAAATATAATAAAGATAAAAACATTTAAATTCAGGTTAAATAAAAAAGACAATGTACAAATTAAAATAGAAATGATAAAAAAGTTTTTTTTGGATTTACTAACTACAAAAATTTAATTTTATAACCATAGGAGGTTGTCAATACTTACACGAGAAATAGTTTCGTTTGCGCGAAGCGTTGAAACGCTTTGTTAGACCGATTACAAATACGTAGGTACACAGATACCTGTGTACACTCTACTGTAGGAGTATACACTCCTTAGAGTATCTTGGGTGTAACTTTATCAAAAAAGTTGCTCTAAATGTCAACAACTTGAATAGGGCAAAATGTTCCAAATACCTACATATAGTGTTGACTTCATAACCTGTCAAGCAACATCATCATTTGACCTAATGGTCTTTTTAAGCAGAAATAGTGCTTTGCCTATTCTTACTTCTACCAAAGATATTACGACCTACTACAGAGGAACAAGATACAAGATCAATGTACCTACTTATATCTCATCTTAGCGTAAAATTACAAAAACGTTTATTTGTAAACTGTCGACAAATGAACGCAAATTATATTAAATATTAAAACGTTTTAATAATTATTATAATAATTATTATACCGGACCAATCACAGCACAGTTATCCTCTAATTGGTACGATGGGCGATCGACAAATTAACAATTTGAAAACCGTGAATTTGTGACTATTGGTCCATTGATTGGTCTATTTTGACTTTCACAGTGCCCACAATTTTTCAAATGCTTATAACTTTACGTGTTTGAAAACCGTTTTTGTAAACTTACGGTTTTTACAATTTTATGGTGACATTACAAGTACAGTCAGCATCAAAAGTCGATGACCAAATTCAGATTTTCAAATCGGTCTACACCATTTATTATGCCTAAATCGCTAAACATGACAAGCTCCAGTATTGAATGATTATCATCAAAGTTCAAAATTTATTGTTAAATATATAAGGTATATAACAATTTTAACGATTTTGAAAATCTGCACATGGTCACCGACTTTTGATGCTGAATGTACCTACTCTTTCCCCTTCTCCTCTTTCGCCTTCTTATCTCCGTGAACGTTTTGAATTTCTGGTGCCCCGTGGGAAGCCCTGCAGGTCAAACAAGTCCCTTCTTCTCAAAATTCCCGACCATTCTTCGAGTCGCTACAGTGACTCTTTCTCTATACACGCAGTGAATCTGTGGAACTCCCTTCCACACATTATTCGCGCTAGCCCTTCTCTAAATATCTTCAAAAGTAAAGTAAAAGAGCATTATCTCACATCCTAAGTATTGAGTATAATATGTGTATATGTATGTATAATAAATATGTATTTAAAGTAGTATATTATGTATTTTTATTTATTATGTATAGTATTTTCGTAGTTAATAACTTATATATGTAAGTGCAAGTAAGTGTACACAAACCTACCATTACAACACTGTCTCTCTATACTCAAAGGTTTGCTGGAAGAAAACTCTTTTAAGGGTTAAGCTCGCCTATGTACATGCCTTTTATTAATTACGTGTGTTAATAGTTTTTATGTGTGCAATAAATAATTTAATTACTATTGCGAGTAATGGAACTAGTCCTCATACAAACAATATTTAGATTTCAAAATTTCTAATTTACTTTTTACAACATTTCTGTCATTTGATTCGAAACCTACTACTACAATTAAATACATACAATTTTTAAAAATGTACTTCTTTTTCTATAAATTAGTGTAAAAGTAAATTAGATTGACAGGTAACCTTAATTAAAATTCAATAATAAGGCCTTGTTGAAGATAAACGTCTAAAGAAAGAACAACAGTCTATTCTTGACTCATCAAGATATTAGTTAAGGTTAAGTTAAGGTTTTTTTTTTCTTTCGAAGAACCTAAGTTCTTCAGTTTGGCTTCACATCAAAGGTATATAGCCAGTGTCAAGTAATTGGAGAGATTATTTTGTCATAAGTCAGAGTCGATAAGTCAAGACTTAGTTAAAACTTAGTAATGTGCTAGTAAACGCACTGTTGTAGGGTTCGGTTCGAATTATTATAACTAAAAATATTTTTTTTTATTATTCATACAATTATTATGTTTATAGGTATGAACCATTATATTATTTAAGTTCCTCAATGTGATATTTAATGTGGAAAAACACATACGTTATTTTTGTTTATAGTTAGTAGTTTTTTTTTAGTTCAGTACGTATTGAAAAGAGAGAGAGAGAGATGAAGCTACGTTGCACATATTCCTTAAAAATAAAAATGATATTGTTTCAGTTGATCTTTAAATAGAGTATATTTATATATATTATTTACGGAACCCTCGGCGAGTGTGAAGGTACTTAAGTGAGTAATGACTACTTTGCTTACTATCATTTCACGGTCAGTTCATATATAATATTGTCACGGTTATATGTACATTTAAATAGAAACATCTACTCCGGCAAGTTTATTTTGACAAGTGTTATTTTTATTATGAAATAAATATGGGCATATACCTACTATAAAAAAACTACAGTCGCTATCAAGTAGTCAAAGACAGTGGTAGGCAATTAATTGTTCGAAATATATTACTTAGTTCTTAGGTAATAAACCACCAACCTACAGGTAAGTTTTGAGTTTTTTAAATAAATTTATTAATAAATAGTAAATAAATTCATCCTTAGACAGCAAGAATTTTCGTCAATTGTAGGACAGGCTTCTTAGCTTGGTTTTAAATTTGTTGTTTTAAAATTTTGAGCGAAATAAAATTGGAGATTTTTATTATATTTTTATTTATAAATGTTTGGCCTGGAAAATAAATCGAAACACAGTAGTGCACAGGTCCTCGATAAACAAGTCGCAAATCATGTTAAACGGAAATAGTTTAATTTACAGAACTGTTATGGCTTCCGTACAATTGAATGGTTCCGTGGAGGTTCCTACTCCTGTTTACGTGACAGAAAGCAGATCTCCAGAAGATGTAGCGAGGAGTATGATAGAGAGCGGTCGGCAGCAGCAGCCGTTCTACACCTTCGACTTGGACGAGGCGGCGCGCCGCATTCAGTATTTCAGGAACATGATGCCGCGCGTCAAAATATTCTACGGTAGGTCGAACCTAGAGCTAAAGGACGCCTTCAAATTAGAGGCGCGAGGAAGCGCCACTGTGGCGCCACAGTGGCTCTTCTACTAGTTTTCATACAATATTTAGACGCACTACTGTGGCGCCACTATCGTGACATAGTGGTGCGTCTAGATATTGTATGAAAACTAGTAGAAGCGCCACAGTGGCACTACAGTGGCGCTTCTTTACACCTCTAATTTGAAGGCGCCATCATTAGCTAAGCAGTCACCGACTCTCGTTATCTAATGATACGTCAATTTTGGCACAAAATGGGAGACCAAAAAGCCAAATTTTACTGACCATTCGATAACGAGAGCTAATTACAGCTTAGTAAATAATTCCCCAGGACCAATGAGGCAAAAGGCATTTTGGATCTCAATTTTTTTCCAAAATTGACGTATTATTCGATAACGAGAGTCGATGACGGCTTAAAGGATTAAGCCTCTGTCTTGTATGTTCAATTAAAAAAGAGATATCTTGCTAAAGTTAACGATAACGAAACTTGCAGTCACCAAATCTTTCTTCTTCTTCTTCTTTCGGTGCCGTCTCCTATCGCAGGTTGGCAAACAATAGGGCTACTGTCGTAAGTTTTTGAGCCAAGACATTCGGCGTCTGCCGGGCATTCTTTTGCCTTGGATTTTACCCTGTATGATGAGCTGAAAGAGTTCCTATTTGTCATTACGCATGATGTGACCGAAGTATTGGAGCTTGCGTGTCTTGATGGTTTTAAGAATTTCTACATCTTTGCCAATTTTTTCGAGCTCTGTAGTATTACGCACTTTCTGGACCCACGATATTTTAAGCATCCTTCTATTATACCCACATTTTGAAAGCTTCCAGCTCAACCAAATCTTACAGCAAACCTTAATATGCTCTTTAAGTTTCCTGGTACAAGTAAAGAGTTTTCATTCATTCATTCATTCATTCAAGCCGACTTTTCTTGTAAGTCCATTGTCGTCGAAAGGCTTGTTCTAGTGCACGAAAGAAGCCTCTTCGAGGCGCACTTGAATTTTTTTATATCCTGTCATCACCCTGGTTCGAAAGAACTAGTGACACGATAAGAAGAAGAATCAAAGAAGGGATATTGTGTACATATTTTAGATTAAGATTGCAGTGTTTTATACTCTCTCAATAAAAACCCACAAATGTAAGTTTCGGGGGATAATTATACGCCCTGTCTAGTTTAGCGTTTCATTTTAATCTACATTTATGTTTTTTTTACAGCAATGAAGTCAAATGACACAGATATAATGCTTAAGCTCGCTGTGGCTTTGGGCCTAGGATTTGACTGTGCTTCACCGGGAGAAATCTATAAAATTAGACGACTGAATGTCAACCCAAAGTAAGTTAAAATAATACTAGTGCATAATGACCACATGACAGAAGTGAAAAGCCCGACGATTCAATACCCTCAAGATAAATTGCTCAACGCGCCTAACGAAGGTTTCTCTTCAAAAACCTATATCCGATACTATCTTGCTATAATATATTCGAGAACCAGTGTTTTTGTGTATTTAATCGAGTTATTTTTTATGTTACTATTCTTTTATTACTCTTCAATATTTATAAAATATAATACATAGTAGGTATTTTGATGCTATGCATAAATTACTAGGCTAAATCTAGGTACATTTCGCATTCAAAAATCTGCAACTTTTTCCCTAGGAGCATCATTTACGCAATGCCTACAAAAACTCCTGCACAGATGATCTACGCGCGCGAGAATGGAGTCAAACATACGACATTTGACAGCTCCTGCGAACTAAAAAAGATAAAACAGAACTGGCCTGATGCAAGGTGAGCTTTGTTTGATATGCATCGTAGAATTTCATAATCAATATTTTTATTATTTAAAAAAGGGATTAGATTTGACTGACTGAATGACTGACAGACAACGCACAGGCCAAAGAGGCTAGACGTAGATATTTGAAATTTGGAGGGTGTATTCGTCAAGAAGTGTGAGCGAGTTCTAAGAGGAATAATTATATGAGGAGATTTAATATTTCGCCACGTAAACGAAGTTGCGGACTTCGGCTAGTCTAGCTATATATAGAGTCGTGATGTAAGTATAAAATAAATACTTAACTCTAGGCGCTCCGAAATGTTGTATAACTGCAAGTAGTGCTACAAATCTGAAACGAAAATATTTTGGTACGCTGTAGGCATCTACTGTATTTTTGTGTCTTTGCCATAGATTGCTGATTCGCATTCGAGTTGATAGTGACAGCAAAATAAATCTGGGGGAGAAATTCGGGTGCGATTTTGAAACGGAAGCCATCCCCCTTCTCGACGAGGCGGCTGCTCTCGGCTTACGAGTACGTACTCTGCATTTTCCGTTTGTTATGTTGCAAAAAAGTATCAAACGTAAAGATTAGTTTTTAAACTTTCCTTCAATAAATGCATTCAAAATCGGTAATTAGTTTATTGCTCAGAGGCTAAAGTGTCTATTATTTAAATGATTATAGGGCTGGCGCTTACTTCGCATAAATAATTTGTAACTCTACATAGCATAGAGCTAGTCATATAAGCATGATAAACCTACAATCAGAAGTGATCGGGACACGACAATACGAGTATGTAGCTAGCCCTAGCCTAGTCTATAACGTTCTTGTGCTAGTCTTTAGAAAACATGCAGTTGTAGGTGCAGTGATATGATAGATATGATCGCATAAATTAATTCTGAACATGTCGCTTGGTAAATAGTAGAGCATTATTAGTGGATTACGGTCCATAGCACAAATACTCTGCAAATTGCGGTCGTAATGGCACCCAGCTTGTTTTTATTTTATAGAAGCTAGGCAGTTCTTTAAGTCTAAAAATGCACGCCCTTCCTTGCGCGATCAGTCTCTCAAATAAGGGCATTTGTAGGGCATGAAAATAAAGAGGCGTGCATTCTTAGACTGAAATATATTTTTCTTTATTTCATTGAATTTGATAGTGGTCTCCGGAACTCCCCTCGTAATTGAGCAACAGTATGTCTACCTCGGACAGACACTGCAGTTAGGTAGACACAATTTTTAGAAAGAGCTGAATCGGAGAATTTAGCTAGTCTGGGCAGCGTTTGGGAAACTTAGCCTAACCCTCCATGACTGAAGACCAGTCTTTAACCAGTATGTTCTACAACCGGTGACCTATGATGCTGAAACGTTGACACATAAAGTAGAGCTGGACAGCAGTGTATTGCCATATTTGCTGAAGAACCGAAAACAGTTGGAGTAAACGTGTTCTTGGTTGGCGACCGCGTCCAGGCCAGCGTAGCGTAGGACGACCTTTGGCCAGATGGAGCGATGATCTGCGAACTATAGCTGGCAGAAGCTGGATGAAAAAGCGCTTTTGTACGGATGTCATCGGTGTAGTGTGCCGACCGAACATTTTTAACAACCAAAATGAGGTTTGTTCCCTCATTTCACCGCGACGGTAATCCAATACACCAGTCAACCCGTGACCACGGCTGTTGCAATACAGTCGAAACGTCGGGACAAAAATAGATGAGGTGAGCGCGATGAATACCTTCAATCTAATAACTATGGATGATAAGAGCCGAAGATCAGGCTCATTGGCGTGCTTTGTGAGAGAAATACGTCCAGCAGCGGTCTGCTTTTCATTTTTTGGTTGATGATGATGATATTGGTATCGCCCAGGTGGTAGGCGTAGCGTTCCACGTGGGCTGCATGTGCCGTACTCCCGCGAGCTACGTGTCAGGGCTGATGGCGGCGCGGCGGCTGTTCGACCACGAGGCGGCGGCCGCCCGCCCTATGCACATTGTGGATATCGGCGGAGGGTTCCGTAGCGACCTCACTCACAGAATCGATGAGGTACTCTATGCCCATAGAAGTATTAATGTATAGAATCACTGTAGTACATTGAAAACGTGCCAAAAAAGGGATCTAGTATAATATTTTTATTTAAGAAATACTACACTTTTTCAATGTTTATCTTCATCGTAAAAAGTAACAAAAATTATTTGAAAATGGATATATTTTATTTTTATTGACGAGGTGTCTGATAATTTTTTGTCCTGTTTTACGACTCCATCTTGTTTTGATACTATCTTTTCTACATATTTAGGAACACCCTTATTTATCTATGTCCAATGTCCATGCCCTATCGATTTTATTACTTACCACTATATTTTATGGAGTTATATAAATTGTGATTTTACGAGTAAGTACATAATATGTAAAATATTTCAAGAGTTGCAGAGTATTTATTTATTATTTTATGGTACTGTCGTGTCTTTTGTGAATAGCTAATAGTTAGTACTGATAAGGAAAAAAATATAATTTTTATTGTTAAAAAACATCTTATACCTTGATTTAACATTATTTGAATTACCTGCTCTAAGACCCGAGTTCAACAACAGATGGTTAAGTTTTAAACAGTGGTTTTGAAGATTTTGACACGAATTTTCATAGATTAAACGTCATAGTTAACGGACGAAGAGGCCTAATCTTCCAAATCGGAAATCTATTGGTGAACACAGACCTTAATGCTTATGGCTGAATAATTTAAAAGGCAGGCGTGCTTATTTTAAGTTTCGTCTTACAACTCAATGGTATAAGTCATATAGCCCCGGAAAGACAGGTGGAGAATTTTTTTAAGCTAAAAATATTTCTCGAACCAAAGAAATATCGACTGCAGCTTTTCTGCAGAACAATTTTCAATTCGTGTTACATAATACTAGACTTATTATAAGTACCTACCTACCTTTTATTTTTCAGGCGGCTCACCTCATCAATACAGCTCTAAATGACTTGTTCCCAGACGAAAATGTACTTGTAATTGCGGAGCCTGGTAGATACATTTGTGATTCCGCTTTCAAACTATTCTGCAGCATCAGCGGTGTGAGAACAGTAAGTCTGCACCATAATTTTCAACCGACTTAAAAAAAGAAGGAGATTCTCAATTTGGATGTTTTTTTTTTATGTTTGTTATTTTGTTGAACTTTGTTGTTTATAAACCGATATGAAAAAATAGGTTTTGTGCTTGATATACATTATTATTAAATTTGATATTCTTGATATACTTTCAGATTGGTTCCATAGATTTTTTATCAAAATCGGTTCAGTAGTTTTGTTTTAAATCAAAATAACTAAAAAAATTTGCCGTCGAAGTAAAAAAATATTGCATGTATCGCCTCCCTGTGACTTTTCAGTGGTGCCTACGGTCACTAGAATAGTCCGATTGAAGTCGGTTGTTGTATGTTTTTTTAAAAACCTTGATTATAACGAGAAGTTGAAGGTTAATTGCTTTCTTATTGCTAATTTCTATTTGTTTTCAAGGGGTAGGTACTAATCAGTAAAAAAGTGTTTTTTTAATAAAAATTCAAATTAGTCACCTTGTGAATTTTATTTGGCAGGAGGTTTTGGCTCTGTGAATAGAAAACCTAGGCCATATGCCAAGTCTTTTTGTAAGTTTTCAAAGCAAAATCAACTGGAAACATTACCCGAAATTGAACTTTAGCTAGTTTTGTTATGTATTCTATGTACCTATATACAAAAAAATAATATTTTTTAATGCCACATCGTGGGTTACAGTTTATTACAAAACCTTTTCAACAAAAATAATAAAACCGTCTGAACACCACTGACCAGTCACAGGAAAGCAAAAAACACATTTTCCTTTATTTGAAGGACAATGTTTTTCAGTTATTTTGATTTAAAAATTAAATTACTGAACCGATTTTGATGAAAGTGTCTAATCTGTAAGTAGGTTTACCTTTAGGAAAAAATATTTTCAAAAACAAACAAAAAATATGAACGGAATTAAAAACTGTTTTTTAATATAATTGATTGATTCAGGCGTTACTTTGCGGATATCCATAACTATCAACAAATTATAAAAATATATTTAGTAATAAATCCGCTTGATTTCTAAACAAAGGTTTTAATTAACTTAACTTTAGTTTAGAACTTTAGTACATATTACTATATTATAAACCAAAGAGTCAACGAACAGAAAACCAAAGTTTAAAGATACGACACGTGTTTCGCCTCTACACGAGGCATCATCAGGAGGTCTGTCCAGAAAAATCACATTTTGCAAAGCACGTATCGTATAGTGTCGTATCTTTAAACTTTGGTTTTCTGTTCGTTGACTCTTTGGTTTATAATATAGTAATATGTACTAAAGTTCTAAACTAAAGTTAAGTTAATTAAAACCTTTGTTTATAAATCAAGCGGATTTATTACTAAATATATTTATATAATTTGCTGTTTTTTAATGTTACCATAAAAAAAATCATTGCAGATAAAGAAAAATGATAAACTGATAAACATGGTTTACATGAACGATGGAATATATGGAACGATGAGGTATCCCGAACAGTGGCACAAGCTGAGTAAATTTAAGGTGACTTACTATTGTTACGTATACGAACACATATACATAGAATATTTTAATATTATAGGTTAACAACCCTAACTTCGTTTGCGTAGCGAATTAATATAATTAGGTATGTTCGCTATGTACGAGGAAAATAAAACCTTGTGTGTGCAAGTGGCAATGAACTGTATTTTGACGTGACTACGTCTTATAAAGCGATGAACGCTGCCGCACCGGCTGCATGCACGAAAACGTTGACGACATTATCCGGTAACGGTCATTGTCCGGTAACGCTTGTTGTCCCGTTACGCTGGTAGTCACGTTAAACTATCGTCCGTAAACCAACTTTACAGACAACTATTTTTTTTTTAATATTTGGTATTGGTATGACTTTTAAAAACTGGAATTGTTCAGCAGATATCGAATAAAACTACCAGCAGTATTGCTGAAGACACTATCCTATGGGGCCCTAGCTGTGACTCTTTGGACCGAGTCATGAAGGATGCCAGCATCAAGCTCCCAAGATGTGGTCCTCTGGACTGGCTGGTTGTGGAGAATCATGGAGCCTATACCTTCACGTTTTCCACCATTTTTGCCAGCCTTCCAATACCACAGATACGAGTCATTGCGTCGGTAGAGTTGTGGTAAGAGTCGAGATTTTTTGATACTGTTTTACTTATACATAAATATACAAACACACTTACACTCCTGCACTAGGATTCCCTGAGTTGCAAGTGGCATGGACACATACAAGACATCTCAATACCCGAGAACAAAATTTGTATTCGCCATACAAATATCCGTCCCGGCTGGGGATCGAACCCGGAACACCAAGTTTCATAGGCATGGTCACTACCAAAGCCACGGTGCCGTCAATACCGTAATTATTTTTAGTAATATACTAGGTAAAATCTGTTTGTGCTACCTATGCAGTGTGTATGCTCTACATTATAGCTGGGCCACTTTATAGAGGCCCAGCTATAGTAGAGCATACACACTGCACACTGCTTTCGATACTCTAAATTTTATTTATGTTTTCAGGAAAACACTACAGGGTTCGACAATTTTCACAGAGTCAGATTTTATTTTAAACCCTGATTTGAGTGCCCCGCTGCCGTCGACTTTGCCGCCCTCTGAACCTAGGACGGGGGTCTACGAGCATTCGCAAATACCCGTTTTAGAAGTTTAGAAATACCTACTAATATCCTGTTTTCTACTAATATTATATCAAACTCCCAACTTATATTCTATCCTATATAGAGTAATTTCAGTTGTAGTATCAAAATAATTTATTTGTTTTGCCGAAGTAGTAGATAGCTATTCAGTATTCCTATGTTACACTATGTTTAATGATGATAACTTAGTTAAAGTTTTTTCTATATATATTCGATGTCCGAGTATGTAATTACAAAAAAAAATATTTATAGTATTATATCAGTTATCTAGTTCCCATAGTACAAGTTTGCTTAGATTGGTGCTTGATGGCGTTATTAAAAAATATCCAATTATGTATTTATTAAACTGCTGCCTGCGGCTTCAAGATAAATACAAATAAGGATATAAATTAGCTGTTCCAGGTCTCAGAAGCCAGATTCATTTGTACAAATTTTCAGCCCAATCAGTAGATTCGGCGTAATAAAGTAACAAACTGCGCTCTCCTAAGAAAAATTTCGATGAAATGTAGAGTTTTGCTTTTTATCGGCCTGCGATATTCATAGCAGAAAAAGGGGATGAAGAAACTTAGAGCGCAACTTTCTTAGAAGTGAACATTTTAATAAGGAGAGGCATAGGATCTTTTGGATTCGGATATACCTCGTTAGTCACGTTCGCGCTTTATCGTTCGATATTAGCATGATTTGTTTGTATCGCGGGCGTGATCAAACTTGATATTATCTCTTGAGGTACCTAAAGCCGGGTCATATGTATCTTTATATTGTATCAGTTAGAGCTCGTTCGCACGAACCATTTTTAACGCGCGTCAAAAATCCGTTCTAATAGAATTGCATTGCAAGTAGCTGTTCGAACGTCAGCGCATTTAAAACGCGCAAAATGCATTGGTTCTGTTTGAATGGATTTTGTACGCACGTTAAAAAATCGCTCGTGCTAATGAGCTCTTATCTGGTTTCAAAAGCTAGCTCTGCTTAGTTCGGGCAAATAATAAGTAATATTATGTGGTATGGGGCTAAATGGCGTTGTCTAAAAACGTAAAAAAAATTTTTTTTTTTGCTAAAAAAATGCTTAGATTTGTTATAGAGTAGGTATAAATGCAATAAATAGTTTCTGTTATAAAATGATAAGAGATTGCTATTTATTTCTTCTTTATGTTAAGCCATTTAAGTCAAGCTTTTACACCTATACGAAAAACAACATAATACGAAAGCAGGCCATTTTAATTAAATTAAATGTTGGCCATTTGTTACCGCCATGGGTTTGAAGATAACGATAATTGTTAAGGCAATCCCACCCCGGAGATTTTGAGCCAGATACTTTGGCCTTTTTACCCCGTAAATACACACGATGGGAAAACGAAAGGTCCATCTAATTAAAGAGCAACGATAGTTTCCCAAAATGTGGACAATGTGGAAATGTTTTAGTTTGACCAAACATGATGTTGGCAAGTGGTATAAAAAAAAGTATGTTAGTTATATTAGGTATCCATTTATTAGGTATCTATGGGCTTATCTATATTTTGTATGTGTGTTTGTATGTGTGCCTGAAAATAAAACAATTATTATAAAATTCCCTCATTCATTCATTTTAAATCTCATGCCTATAAAAATATTTTTTTTTAGATTTAGATAGATAATAACTTTATTGCTTACCACTAAGAAATACGTTTAAGGCTGGTATAATTGGTATTATCGCTGAAATTGATTTATTCTGTGTAAGATACCTAGAGCAATGTACCTAGCTTGACCATTTGTTCGAAAACAGGACCTGTACTAGTGAGGGTTCACTACCGTTATCCCTTGATGGGTTGCGTAATGAAGGTTCCCTAACGATTTCTAACGATATGGGACACTTGTAAGGGTAAATGGAACCCAAAAGTGGTCATTAGCAAGTCTGACAACCTTGCAAACCTTAGTATTTTGTGATTTTGCATTCAGAAAAGGATTTCGGTACTTACGTGAGGTTTATGAAAATACCTATGCACCTCTTCTGAGATTTATCTGCGAACTGACTCTTGAAATAACTGTGTTATAATAAAACTTTCAAATTAAGGAATTTCTTATATTAATTTTGGTTTCAGGTTGTGAGAAAAACGTGTTGATTTCTCTATAATTATTGATAGAATAATACCAGACATCAAAGAGACTCGTTTTTATTTAATATCGTGTTCTGCATTTGTCATTCTTGAAGCCTTTATGTAGTAATGTAGAATAATTTTATGGTTGATTCATGAATATTTCAATTACAAAGTCTTTAATATCCACGAATTCTGTTACATTATGAGATAATAAAAACAAAAATGTTTTTTTGTTATGTGTTTGGTTTAGTTTAGATGTAGGTATATTTATTGACAAACAATGTAGGGGAGACCTAGGAGAGTTGTGACAGAGGTGAGTTGTGACAAGGACGATTTCTCCCAACCTATTATAGGTAGCGAGCTGGCAACACCGCATGCAAGACGCTTTTAATACGCGCTACTCGACTCGGTACATGCCGGCAACACACGAGGCGCTGTTGCGTAAATACGACGGTTGTGTACAAAAAATGCGAAAAGTAAGTTTTTCTTCCAAATTTTATTTGAATTTATTTCATTTCTTATTATATGTGCATTGCTTTCTTATTTTTTCTTGAGTTATATGGTTATTTAACTCTCAAAAAGTTGTAATAATATTTTAAGTGCGCATCGTGTTTAGAAATTATGAATTATTATTCAGATCAAGTCGTCATTTGAAACACCTAGGCGAGTTGTGACAGCCTGTCACAACTCTCCTATATTAATCCATTTTTAACTTTGGCTACTTCCTTAATGTTTTTTTTATTAATTTTAGATGTTTGTTTATGTCTTAGTAGGTAAGTATATAATGGCATACAGTATGCTGAATGGCTCTTTTTTTGTTTCAGAATGCCTAATAACTATACACTAAAGACTGATAGAGGAACCGCTAGTGTCGAAATCTACGACATGGCTTTTGAAGAAGTTAATTTAAGAGGTAAATGTTTAAGAGATGCTGCGGCCTCTTACAATCTAAACTACATGTCTTTATCAACATATATTAAGAATAAAGAGGCTTTTCAAGCAAACCTAGAAGGCGAAACTCCGTCATTGGGTTATAGGTACTATTCCGACTATTTTTACAGAAGAGGAGGAGAATATATCAAGCGACTATATGCTTACATGTGGTGCAGCATCTAATTATGGGCTGACAATTAAAAAGCTAGAGTCATTGCATATAAGTTAGCCAAAAAATATTAATAAAAAGTTCCAGTCATGGGACAAAAATGAAAAAGCAGGAGAATTATTATGAGAATGTTATTATATTTATTTTGTTGATACTTAAGCATCAAAAAAATACTTTTTCCTAAAAAAAACATGTTTGATTTATAATATTAAGTGTAATCATATTTTTTATACCTAATATAATGCTATCACAACTTACCTCGGTACCTGTCACAACTTACCTCGGTAGTAGGAGAGTTGTGACAGAGGGAGTGGTCTTTAATTTTGTCGATTTTCTCAGAAACCATAACACTTAAATTAGTTTTGGTGATTGTTTTCAAAACAGAATGAATGTCGCTAAATTAATTACATGGGTCCATAACTGTGGAATGTTTCTTGAGCGAAATATGGCCCCGAAAGTAAAAATTGTCACAACCCTCCTAGGTCTCCCCTAAGTAAAGAGATTAGGGTGAGATATACGTACGTGGTATATTATAAAGCATGTTTATAGTTTGGCGCTATTCTATATTTGATCTTGAATCAATAGTTACTTTAAGTTGTAATAGGGTCAAAATATATCGAATATACATTCGTCGAACAGTTTTACCAATTCGCAATATTTATGCTGCACTGCATTTAACAGTTTGCTCGTTAGTATATTAAACTGGGTTTCGTAATGTAAAGTCAGAGTATTTCAACCCATTTATAAAGCTAGAGTATTTTATAAAGGCTAAAAAAGAACAAAATATGTGATTTCTTTGACTTTTCTTTATTTGCTGTTGGTATAAAATTAATATTACGATAAATCTATGATGTTACATTTAATGAATTTTATAAATAGTCTTGTAAATTAAGAACATATTATGGAAGAATAAAAAAATGTAACTATAGTCTTATTTGTGTCCGTGTCTTTGATTAATAGTAGTCCGATTTAATCTTCATTCATGCGGATGCTGAAAAAAAAAAGGTTGTAATAACGGTAAAAAACAGCGAGGTAAAGTCAGGTTTGATTAGTGTTTTTCGTTTTTGACAATTTAACAAAATACTACAATCAGTGATTGTCGACAGTGATCTATTGAGATCGAAATTGAAATTGAAATATCGCTGATTGCAGCGATTGCAGGATCGGGTTTATTGCCAGCCCACGGCTCTACCTGTGTGATATCTCCACACAATGAGCCCATATCCATTCCCAGGTTCTGAATTATGTAAAGGAAATTTATATTATGTACAAAATAATATAAAGTACCTACATATTATTTTGTTTTAGATCTAGCTCAATTTTCTGTTGTAAAAGCGTAAATGGATCATCCTTACAAAATGCCTTTATAACCACTGTCCGTGGCTTCTCCTGCCTGCTAGATAAAAGAAGCCTTATAAGTTTTTCCCTAAATATACTGAGTTTCAACCTAATCTTTTTAGTAGTTTTGGCGTGATTGAGCAACATACATCCATCTATTCATCCCTTCTCATTGACTTTCGCATTTAAAATATTATGTTAGGATAATTATCCAGTGCCATGTGATTAGTGTCAAAGTGAGATGCGGTAAGTGTGAAATATGCAAGGAATTTATAAACTTTAGTTTGTACTTAGTTTATAAATTCCTTGGAAATATGTTCAAATATTATGATTACCTTCAACAGGGGTTGGAGCAGGCGGCGCTTCAGCTACCGGGGCGGGCGCTGGAATATAAAATAAATAAATAATATAAATCAGGCTTTTAAATAGCGTGCATGAATAACCAAATATTTAGCTAACTTATTTTAGACTAGCAAACGCCCGCAACTTTGATTACGTTGCGATTTTTGTCTGGTAATTGGATGATTTTTGAAATTCCTTTCTTATGCCTGGATCACACGTACCGAGTACATACATGTAGGGTACATATAAACACAGCGCCGAGTGCAAGGCTGCGCGAGTGACGGAAGCTTTCACTGTCTCGGCCGAGTGCGTACGTGTGATCTAGGCATTAGTAAGCACTTTCAGCTCTTGCCGAACTCCCCCTTGAAATTTCAAGTTCGCCCTGTGCGTTGTCTGTCAGTCAGTCAGGCAGTCAGGTCCAAGCCTTTTATATTTATATATTGATGATTGATTGATTGATTGATTGATGATTGCTGATTGAATGTTAGAGGCCTTTGTATTTATCGATGGTGATAATTCCGAACGTCTGCAAAATTCCCTCAGTTGCTTTACAACTTTCAAATGATCTTTTTGTGCAGTAGTATCAAATGCTGTACTCCTATGAACATTACAGTGACATAGAGGCTTGGACGAATTCGACCGTGGGCTTTGTCAATATTAGCCAGTTGGTCGCATTGTGCAAGAACTCAGCTTATCGTTTGTAAAGCTTTGTTCTCGTAACTGTTGGACTGAAATCCCAACAAAAGCGTTGAAAGTGAAAGCTAAAAGCAAAAGCAGTGTACCGAATAACATGAAACATGGGGGGGATTTATAGTTATCATATATGTAGAATATATTTTGTTTCATTATGTTAGAAGTTTGACTACAGATCGTCTATTCCCGATTGTCCCTAACCCCAGCGTTCTTCTAGGAACAATCGGTTTTTTTTTCCCGATTGTCACTGCTAGGGACAATTAGGAGAAAATATTCAAGATTGTTCCTACCTTCCATTTTTTCCTAGCTTTGTCTCTGTTACTTCCTGTATTACATTTTGTCGTTACCTTTTCTGTCGTCTAACAAATTATTTATGGTTCCAAAGTATAATGTCTACCAGTTGAAACCCATAATTATTGGCGTTACAAATTAACAAAATTATTTTCTTTATACGAGCCTACACTTCTTAACGAACATACCCTTAAAATTTCAAGTCTCTACGTGCAGTAATTTGGCCTGTGAGTTATCTATCAGTGAGCCAGTCGGTCAAGACTAAGCCTTATTATTATATTCATTTATGGGCTCTAATACACAACCAATTTTTAATTACCAAAAAAAATTAAATGGGCAATGCAAACGGGATAATACGTTGTATCTGTGCAGTCAGAATTTAGAATTTCTACAAAATGACAGTGTAACAGCGGCGTGAGTGCGGCGCCTGAACCGAATTTTTGCTCTCGAGCTAAGTACCCGGGTTTGCCAAACGATGAATAAAACTTAAATTATTATCAAAAGGATACCGCCTGATGCAAATCTATAGGAAAATAACTAACGGTAACAATTATCCATTTTTAATATTAAAAAAAAATCAAAAATTTGACTTAATTTTTTAAAGTTTTTTTGCCATATATTCTGTGTTCAGTAATGGTACAGAGTACTAAGGTAACGGCAACTGACCATTTGTATTTTTTTTTCTGGTGATTAAAAAATTGACCGTGTATAAGGTATGGTTTAAATGACATACCAGGTAGATCACTAGGTGGGGCAGGCGCGGGTGTAGGTGCCGCTTCTGCGGGTGCGGGGGCAGGGGCGCCTTCCGCGGGGGGTGCAGCTGCTGGGGCCCCTTCCACTGGGGGCGCTGGTGCGGGGGTACCGTCTGCGGGCGCTGGAGCACCTATAGATTATTGAAAAAAACATCGTTGTAGGTGCTTGTGACAAGTATAGAAACTTTGAAATTAAAACCTTTTTCTTTTACACATTTTCCAAGGTAACAGTCAGGCGCCAGTGACAGATAAGTTGAAGAGTAACAGGTTATCGTGGTATGGGCATGTGATGCGGAGGGATGAATGCCATGTCACTAAGAGAGTGTTAGATTTGAAAGTAGATGGATTAACGAAAAGAGGAAGACCAAAGAAAACATGGATGGACTGTGTGAAAGAGGATATGAACAGAGCAGGCGTGAGTACAGAGATGACGGCTGATAAATACGAATGGAAGAAGAAGACATGTTGTGCCACCCCACCTAAGTGTGGGATAAGGGCAGGGAGATGATGATGACATTTTTCAAGGTAAGTTAGGCTGCAAGGTTTTCACTAATACTTCATATGCCTGATGGTTTTGTTCTGTTAGAGATATCAAAGAAAACCTTTAAATAGTTTTAGATTTTTCACATAGTATCAAGGCAGCTTTTTGCAGGTATTTACGTAATAACTTACCTTCTACTGGAGCTGCAGGGGCGCCTTCCGTTGGCGCCGCAGGGGCACCTTCTGTCGGCGCTCCCTCCGCTGGGGCACCTGCTGCAGGGGCACCTTCCGCAGGAGCACCTTCCGCTGGGGCACCTTCCGCAGGAGCACCTTCCGCTGGAGCACCTTCTGCAGGAGCACCTTCCGCTGGCGCCCCCTCTCCACCTCCCTCCTGGATTTATAATAAATTATAAAAGAGTGTCCAAATAGAGTGAATGACGTCAGTAAGCAATAAGCTAGATACAAGCTCGATCTGGTTAATTCATCGGAATGAACATTATTTTTTGATGTGAGAATAAAATACGACCATAGGTTGTGCTCATTAAAATTGCATGGTTGTCATTTAAACTGTTTTTAAGCGTTCCTATTGATTATTTGTAAATTAATTTAAATAGGTATTGCATTGAGTTATTACTGCATTATTATCGAAATGCTTTTGTCAGTCGAAATGATGCAATTAAGCTTTATTGGACTGAATATTGAAATCCAAGGTAGAATACCCGTCAATCGTTTCGTAACGCTTCGTATAATGTTTAATCTTAGTTTTTCTCAGTGATTTTTGGCGCATTTCAAGCAGTTAAGTTTGCTTTATCCCATGTATGAAAAATAAGAATTTATTGTTGAGATACTTTGACTGTGTAAGTGAGTGTCAAGTAGGTACCTACGAAAGAAAAAACAAACTTAAGTACTTTTTATACAGGCATTTATTATGTAGGTACTGAAGCTACTCATTTATATAATAAAATATAGGTATATTGTAAAAAATATTTGTTATATTTTTTATACATTGTTCTGCAAAAACAATTAATTGATGATAAATTGATAAAATTAAATTGATAAAAAAACATGATCCTTTTGTAAATTTTGTAATATACCTATGTATAGATTGTAGTAGTTAGCTTATGCTGTAATAAAAATTAATTGATTAATGCAAAATAATTCCGTTAATCACATTGAAGTTAAAAGTTTTTCAACATTATTCATTTTAAAATTAAATTGGACTCGTAATAATGTCGACGAAACATTTTATTAACGATTCCAAAAGCAAATAATAAATTAAAGCTGACAACTGGACATAATCGAATATACCTAAAGTTAAAGTAGCAATTTGTGGTAAGTATTATAAGCTAGATATAATGTGGAAATGAGGAGCATACATTCTGAACGATGCGGGGCCGCTACGATTTTCGTAGCACTTCGTAGCGAAGAATAATATCCCTGTTTTCATTAATTAATTTAGTAAATCCGACTGTAAAATGACGGGAAAAATAATTACTAGCACGATACTTGCCCTATTATTTTTTAAACGCAGCGCAGAGCATTTTTATTAATACTTTGCGCTGCGCTCCACACTGTATGGGCGCCGGCCCTTAGTTTAAAATGTTTCGTCTTTAAATTAGTGTCCTATAAAATATAATTATAAGCCCGCCGAACAGAATATTTGCTCCTATGAATGTGATTATTGGTGTGATGATGATACGTGTAGCTGTATGCGCAGAGCTGATATTCACCAAAATGGCAACTTCCACTTACCCACACCAACCAGCTTGATGTAACCTAAACCCAATATGACAATGACTTTTTTTTTTTTTCAAAGAACCTAAGTTCTTTAGTTTTGGCTTCACATCAAAGGTATATAGCCAGTGTCAAGTAATTGGAGAGATTATTTTGTCATAAGTCAGAGTCGATAAGTCAAGTCATGCCCCTGTAAAGTAGTGGTTGCGACTTTACTAGAGGCTTCTATGGAGTTTTGGAGGCAACACGACAAGTCACGTTTTACAGCATTACACTATTCACCAACACTCATACACGTTCACGAGCACTTAATGGATAAAATACCACCGTTTTTACACTTAAACACTCAACGTTATACAAGTTATGTCAATTAATTTAAAGCCGCCAATGTGCCATTTTTCACGTTCCCGCCAAAAAACCCAATAATCTATTGAATACTAAATACCGAATTCAGGCCTGTCTACGTACGTTATACGTTATACTTCAAGTTTGCCACTCATGTCGTGACCATAAAGTTAGAATGTAAAGAGGGGTAATGACATTTCAATTGCGATACAAGAAATGATAATAAGCATGTGCGAGTGATTGTCTATGTGTTGCTCAAAAATAGTGATGGGCATTCAATAAGATGTTTTATCGACATCGATAACTGTGGTACCTACCCATTTTGCGTCATAAGTCTTAATAGAGAAAATAATAGTGCCTACTACACAATCATGTTGTTAATAGAGGGTTAATGAGTGGATAAGCCTTCAGCTGCGTGTGGGGGTCATCAGAAAATGAAAATATGTTCCCAGTAGAAATCCCACGGACTTAGAATTTTTACTGGGTACATATTTTCATTTTCTGATTAGACCTGAAGTCCCCCACCCGCAGCTGAAGATTATTCACTGATTACGGCACTACCTGTACATATAAAGATTTTAACCAAAGGAATGAGATGGGTTTGGTTATTATTTATTAGATACTAAAGACTAAATAGCCTTGTTTTGGCGTTATTCAGGAACAAAAACTTATCCATCCTCACAAACTTACATTCATAATACATAGTAGCAGGACTTACCAATATTTACCTACAACTTACTCATCAATCCAAATAGGCGGTAGTCTTCGAAATAAGATTGTAATAGCTAGAAAGTCGATTGTGTATAATATATATATCTGTTCTTTTTTTAAAGTTGGTTGATTATAATAAACAATAATGAAGCCCATGCAAATGTTTTATTCAATGACTGAAAAATACTTTATTTAAGAATATTAATTCTGAGTTTAGTCATTATATGTAGGCACGATACGTAGGTATATCTATCTGTCATAATATATGTAGCCTATTAGTTTCAGGTAGGTAAGGTAGGTACTATAAAATAGGGATCCAATTGCAATATGAAGTTGGATCTCGCTTTTTCTTGAGTTGAATCTGTAAAAGAGGTTGATTTATGATTTATGTCCCTATCTAATAATTACTTGACTAATGCCTACTTGCACCAAACTTCCAAAGTTCTAAACAATTACTTCACTCGCTTGACAGATCTTGATCGGTCTGAATCTGAACCGTTAAAAACTGCCAAGCGAGATTGCTTAAGAGCTTTGACAACTTTGTACAAGTCGGCATAAGGTCACAAAATACATTCTTTACGCCTGAATTGAAACATTGTTCAACATGGTACTTACTGGAACATGTAACGTAGGCAGCGAACCTTTCTTCAAAACACGTTAATGTATTCTGAATAAAAAACAATCGTTTTTAAAATGATTGCTGCAAATTTTATATTGTTTTGATGATCGCTCTGTTTCTGAAGAATTTGTAACCATTTTTTTCTGTTTTGCGGATCCTTGGTAAGCTGAAATTAAATAAGTAAAAACGATTAGCTATAATAATACTCGTATTTTAAGAAACAAAATAAAAATGACACAAGTAGTAAATTTATTTTAACTAGGTAAAAATACCCTAACGATAGAAAAGAAAAGAGTTTTGTACCACTTTGCATAACTACCTACTCATTAGGTACTATCGATATTTCATGACGTCATCATTTTATCAAGCCCTAGCGTAACGAAGCAATATTTGTTTTTACATGAAAAATCTATTATTTCTCCATATATGTAAGAACCATTTGTACACACGGCAAGAGCAATCAAAACTCCACAAGGCACAACGATTTTATAACTAATTGTAGAAGAAAATTGTCCATAAATTTTTCTACGAAAATAAACCAAATATTTTCTTTACTCACCTGTGAAATGAATGATTATCTGGGTTATTTCTATGCGTTGTGCCACACGTGTTGATTGAGCAAGTAACCATGCTCTTTAAAATTAATAAAATGGTTTCATTTTGTAGATTATTGTAAAAAGATAAAATAATTTACAAACAATAACTGACGGGGTCTCAGGTGCTTCAAAATGTTTTGAGTGACGTGACTTAGTTCTATACTGCTCTTAATCATAAAAAGCTATACTTGCATCTCTTTCATTAACCGATCTTTTGGGGGCGACAGCCGAAAGTATCCGAGATCTGTGGTCGTGACGGTTTTTTTTTCTTTTTTATTTATAACGGTCACGACATGAGTGGCAAACTTGAAGTATACGCGTTATGTACCTTTCTCATAACTCTCATTTTTAACCGACTTCAAAAAAGGAGGTCCTCAATAAGAGTCGAATTCGACTGTACTTTTTTTGCGATTACTACGCCAATTATAAATTAATTTTGATGATTTTTTTGTTTCGTCTGTCATAATTTTAAGGTATACCTACCCATATATGTTTTATCAAAAGGTTCAGTAGTTTAATTTTTAAATTGCATGAAAAAAATACGTAATTTAAGTAAACGAAACTATAATTTGCTTTTCTGTGATTTTTCAGTGGTGATTACGGTCATTAGAGCACTGAGGACAGTCCTAAATGTGTCGGTTGTTATATGTTTTTGTTAAAAACTTTGATCTTTCGTTATATAAGTAGATACCTACTTATTTATATTATTATTTAGTTCTCAAAAAAACCAAAAAGGTGCGAGAAAAGTTAAGAGAGAAAAAGCTAAGATTAAGACTTTGGCGTTCTCTCATTTGTAAAAATGATACACCTGAACGAAATATTTTAAATAAAAAGTTATATTTAAAATATTTCGTTTAGGTGTAGGTATCATTATACAAATGACTCATATAACTCAAATACCTCGATACCCCCCGTCATTATTAAAGGATTAATACATCCCTATAACGCACCAAACGTATTTGGAAAGGAATTACCGCACATCGTTCATTCCACAGGCTTAGTACAAAGCAATGAAATGGATTTGAATAATTTATATTCCTTATGTTCCTTCCTATCTCACTGTAATAGGTAGCTACAGGACCAAATTTAACTTACCGCTGTAAATATGACGGTACGGTATAAAAGTAATTTGGTTTGCAAATTTTAACGTAATTTTTTTAATAATAATAATCAAGCACACAATTCACCACCTCACCTGGTGAAAAGTGACGGTATGGTCGATGATGGCTTCGCTAAAAGAAATTGATTCACTCTGGACTTGAAGACACCGATATTTTAGCAGTAAGGAAAAACATACGCCGGTAAGGAATTCCATTACTCTTTTTCTTTATTTTTTGCGAAAATACAATGTTGGTAAGAGTTTACCTGTGAATTTAAGTGTACCTATTGAGCAATTAGAACACTATCTTTCTTTTTCGTCCGTCCGTCTGTCACAGTTTGAGCGTTCCTCGAGCTAAATCGTATTATATTATTTTTATTATTTGTTTTTATTTTATTTTACTTGTATTTATTTTATTTACTTTAAGTAGAGACACCTAAAACTAATTCGTAATTTTTAACGCTGTTGATGTTCATAATATTATAAAAAAAATGGTATCTAGGTATCTAGGCTCAACTTTTAGTAACAGTCGGAATGAGACTGATATAAATCTACGCTTTGACGTCGAATCTCGTATTCGGTTTAGTTCGAATTCGGTATTGGCTTTGAAAGATTTATGAACCTTGTGAAAAGTTCTGTTTATACGAGTATATCGCATCTTCTGATATAGTAAGTAACTAAAGTGTCGTTACATTTAGCTTAGAAAAATGTTTATTTATTTTATATATATTCATTCAGCTTAATTATGGTGAAAAGATTTCATTTGCATTGTTTCATTGCATTGTTTTGTCCAAAGATTTCACGACTGTAACGAGCTTAAATTATAAATAAAAATGTTTATCACATAACAAACACTCAAATAAAGGTTATTTCAGACTTTAGTTACGATATTTGTATTTCAAAAATACTTTAATAATATCAAACAAAGATCTACAGACGACAAAAGGAAATCTACAGACAACAAAAGGAAGGAGTAAAAATAAAGAATAACATAAAAGGTAAATTATAAAAAAATACTTATTAATCGACTACGGTATCAAACAGGAATAGGGTGAATATAATCTAAGGAAGGGGCTACAAATGACGTGTGCAACATAAATAGTACAGAACATTATTTTATTATCTTACAAAAAATTAAATAAATAATTATAAAAATTACTTTGACATGTTCATCGGTTGGTCGACAGAATACATAAATAATGTTGGAAGTATTGGCTATGGAACCAGGGCTCGGAAGGCCCGCTAGCCGGGAAGATGTATCACATTGCTCACATGAAGTTAATAACAACTGTCAGATGGTAAATTAGGTCTTAAAATTAAAGGGATTAGGACTTCATGCCTCAACTTCTTCCTCTTTTACCTTCTGATCGCCGGGCTTGCCCTTGGACCAGTCTGGCTTTTTCTGTAAATACAAAACATTTATGAGACTAAAAGTCGTATTCTGAAACAAGACTAGTTTAAATTTAGACTCAAACAAAGGTTTTTTAAATGTTTAAAAATCTCTGTTTGAAACTCGATTCAATCGCAAGAAGAAAACAAAAAACGATTGCGCATCTAAACCGTTATAACTTGAATGATACGCCAACGTATGATATAAAAGCTTAAAAAATATAACAAGTTAAAATAAGCTTTATGAAAACTAATTGCATATAAATGGTATCGTTGGTCCGTATTACACCATTCGTAACTATTTTTGTACAAAGATAAATAACACAATAACAACGAATTATGTCATCAAGTATTTCAAAACGAGCTCAAAATCTGAAAAGGCCACAAATTTAACAATAGCAGAGATATAATATACAATCATAGCGTAACGTATATGAACAATAGTGTATGTAATACAAGTATACATATATGATACGAAAACACACCGAAGCAAGTCTTATATACGCTGACAGTCTTAAAAACTACATACAATGAACCCAGTACTATTCCAGTATCGCAAGTTAGTTCCAAGTAATATTAAAATAAATACTGGAATACTACTTTATCAATTATAATAAGTGTGTAGGATGAAGGAGCGACTCAATCAAATAAATATGTGTGATGTGTTGCATTGTGCCATTTACTAGTATTACCAGTGATTGGCACACCCTAAAAAAAAACACTAGCATGATGTACTATTCGAAGCCATTGAGTGGCCTTCAAAGCTCGATCATGCTGCGTGTAATTCTAAATAAAACCCGTGATTCTGTTTCATTTACTATTTACCTTGCCACCAGCACCACCCTGTGAATTATTTAATCTTCATAAGATTTTCTACTGCGATTATATAAGTCGGTAAAACAAAACAAAATAAGAGCAGTAAAGTTAATCGTATTTGGCTGGCTCTATTACTCGGTAAAATATAGAGTAGCATTTTTTTCTTTTTCAATGCAATGGTAATGGTCAAGAATATAAATGGGTTCGTATGCTTTAGATTCTCTACGTAGGTACCTAATAAGAAGAAGGTATGTAGATAGAAGAATGTGTTTTCGTGTGTGTAAAAATGGTGAGTGTGCGAGTGGCGGATCAAAAAAAATAAAAAATTAAGGATTTTATTGGTTTTTGGGTGGGTTCCCAACGCAACGAGTAACACCACTATAAAGGGTGTGCTACTTGTCAATTAGATCAATAATCAGGACATAAAAAAGTACCAGATTGATTCGTATAATGTGATGTTAGTCACAGATAAAAATATAGCTGTAGCATTTACACATTTAATAAACAATAACAAATATATTTATTTGCAAAGCGTTGCAGATATATTTAGTTATGGATTATAACTTTGAGCAAAAGCCTTCAGATCTTATATTATACGACATTTATACAAATAAATTAAAAAATGCATAAACAGTGAAGCTATTTAACAGTTTTTTCTAACTTGTTCTCACCTTTTGTTTCGTTTTGGTATAAAACTCAAATTAATTTAGAGAAGAAAGGTTTGTAAAATTATTTTATTAAAAGATTAAGAATCAATTGATAGATTTTAATGGAAAATTATATTATTTGTTATTCTACTTCTTGCCAATAGCCCAGTCAGCCTTCTCCGCTTTCTTAGCCTGTCGAGTGTGAGTAAAGAAATTTAAGTAAGTAAGTGTATTATGATGTTAGAAAATTGTTGTCGGTTGTGAACTATTGGGAAATTTGGTCACTCAGTTGGTGTTGACAACATTTGGAAGTAAAGTTTCAATTTGAAACGTTCAAGTATAACATGAATATGACGCTTCTTTTAGTTCACCAGCGACCACATTATAAGAAGAAATTATAAGAATAGAAGCTTACAATCTAATTTTAAGGCCTTATTCTAAAAAAAGACTTGAGAATCTAATTTACATCAGGGATTTTGAGCAGAGAACTGCTTTATTAATTGTGCATTAGGCTTATCCGGACTCAAGTCTTGATTTAAAACACGAGCCATAGATTATTTTTTCTATGGGATTTGAACCCAAAAAGACTTGGAAGAAATCAAGATTTTCAAAGGTTATAGGAATGGTAGAGCTTGATTATGAAGATCTCTAGATTATTAATTTCTGTAAATATAATTAAGATTATTGTTTTCAGCGAGTACCTAGTTGGTAAGTAGTAAAAGTAATTATTTACCTCTTTGTCTTCCTCTTCAAGGGTGAATTCCTTCTTTTTGACAACCTTCAATTGGTTACGGAAGTTGAATTCAGCGGCCTTCTTCTGGAGCTTGGCGAATTTGTTCTCGTATTTGGACACCTTCTTGAGTGTAGGTTTGAGGCTAGAAAATTGGATTTTTAATGAAATTACCTATAGTTAGAATAGTAAGCGTTGCAATCGTAGTGCTATATTCTTAAGCAAGACTTAAGTTTAAACCGAGTCCAAAGCAAAGTTTTTTGGCAGCTTTTCATTGAGTACTATCAAAAACCGGTGTACTTGAGGCTCAATTCAAGCTTAATAAATCAGAGTAGACCCCCGACCCGGCTTAAACATTTAAATCTTTGCATTAAATTTTATTTGAGATTAGAATTTCTCGCTAGCTAGTTTGTAGTACCAATTAATAAATTGTCGCATTGCTAACCATACATAATGTTCATGAACATGTTTTGCCTTTTTAATTGGCAATAATTTATTTTATAATGGTAGCAAATTTTAACTAAGTATGTACAAAATAGACACAATTAGGTATTTTGTCTATTTTGTGCATTGCTAAACGTGGCCTACCAAAATATTCCTACCATTTTGAAGCGTGTTGCGGTTTCATATTATATTAATAGTGCTTAGAACAATGCTCAACAAAGGGCAGGTTCAGCGACCCTCTCTTAGCTTGGTTGGAATATCATTAAGTCGAGTAATTGTATTCAAAGACACATCCCGTGTACTTCAGCTTGTGGTAACGTAAGTGCGACGTAGAATAAACCAAGTAGTTTTTAACTGAGACTAGATTAACCGCGTAAAGCTTCGTAGTCGATTGAAAAGCATCGGTAACCTGTTAGTCAATAGCATAAAGAACTAAAAGTGTTAGGACTTAATTTTAGATTAGTTTAAACTTACAATTTGCCTCTGAGGTCATTGACTTGGGAGTTCAGGTCGGAGATCTGGTAAATACAATGTACAATATTATAACAATTTTCTGGACTCAACAAGAAATGGTAGAAATTAGAATACATTAAAATTGAAACGTAAACTCAGAAATTTAAATATAGAAATGTCGTGAGACTGAAAATTTAAGCCCGTTATCTGAATCGAACTTTACGTTTTAATCGAGCTTCAAGCAAAGATTTGAGCTTGAGACGATTAAAATTTAAAGCATCAATACAGAATACGGATAGAAGAAGATAATTTGAAAAAGGGAAAATTAATTTGTGTGACAATAAAATCAGTCAAACTAATTAAGAGTACAATACAATAGAAAAGAAAAGAATATAATACTGGTAATGAAGGTACAGATAGATGTACTGTAATAAAATGAGAATCGTTTCACAAGTTTGAATCCATTTTAATCTGATATATTTGAAATGCCGTGTTTATTATAAACAAAGTATCTACTCGTATGTACTTTGTGGAAACTCCAAACTTGTAAAATGAAAACAGAAACATGCAATGTGTCTTGATGAAAATCCACATAAAAAGAAAAATATTTAAGCATTTACACTGCGATAAAAGAAATTGAAAACAGTTAGTTGTCCCAGAAAAGCACAGAGCAAGATATAGAGAGCTGAGCGTAGATTAGGCGTGTTATATGCGAGCTTGTAGATCTGTCTGAGTTTGTAAGTAGATATATTGAGAAAGATCTGTCCCGTACCCTATGATATCGTGGCTTCCTGTATATCTTTAGCCTGTGCTCTTTGCCTTCTAATCAGACAACCGTACTCTATCGTCAACATATTCTAAATCGTGCACAATACCTAGTCCCGTGCCGTTCATTGGTAGCTGGTCGCCTGCAGCCCCTGTGATCCCGACAACGTACATATACTATACACAAGATATACAAAATAACATATAAATAGTGCAGTTTTATACATGTGCAAAGAACACTAGCGCCAGTAATTTTGTTGTCGAGCGCTGTGTTCCAACATGCGCTACCAACACGTGTGCATCTTTGCAGTCATCCAGTGATCGAAGTTGTTGCGTATTAGGAGCTACTTTACTCAACAATTTATGTAATAATCTTTAATTTTTACATCGAAAGACTTTCAAAGTAGGTACCACGTTGTATACATTTACATTTACAAATGTATCAAGGAGTGACGGTGCAAAATCGATCCAGAATCTTGCAATGTGGGTTGATACAGTAGGTTATGTGTGTCTTGAGTCGCGAGTGAGCATAAAAAGGAACATCACGTGTCTCTGATGGGTGATGCGAGTGTATGCCGAGCGACCGAGACGCCGCGGACTCGGACACGGAGGGAAGGAATGGGCAACAACGACCAGAGCATGGCACTTTCATATGACCACTCGGTGTCCATACGGGTTCTACTTTAAAGGTAAGGGTACTTAGCAACCGAAAACGCAAACATATCGCGGAATATAACGGCATATACAATAGGTACAAGTTGGAGATTTGGAACAAGAAGTTTCACTTACACTATGCACTTGCGTGTGCCAATAGAGGAACCGGTCCAGCGTTCCAGTTACAGCTAAACATTACTAAATTGTGAAAAGAGAAAATTCAGTAAGGCCACTTAGCTCGCCATCACACATGAAGCGTCACACTGGCAGATGCAGCAATTATTCTCGTCAATATTTTTTAACACACTCGTTTTAAAAGTATTAAAGTGCCATACTATTCAGGTTTGAATTAATCGGGACTCGAAGGCTTCAACGGTTACGGTTTATAGGTTGGGGGATCATACATGCAACAAGCAAAGCAGTGAGCGGATGTGAGGCGAGAGCGCTTGCATGAAGCGGTGATCGCGTCACACTCGCCGACTTGTTCGGGCGATGATGGTGAGAGAAGAACGGATTGGTTCCGCAAGATGATGTCGATGAGAGTTACTTCTGCTCGCATGCGCTCCGGTGAGTGTGTGTTACTGTTATGTGCCGCGCCACCTGCGCCGCACCAATGCCGAATGGCGGTTATGCAGTTAGTGTAGTTAAAGGTGTAAGCTCCATGTCGGATGACGCGCCCTCGATCGATTTTGCACCGCACGCCGCGCGCGCCCGCGCACTCTGAGTCACGCACACACGCGCTCTACTCTAGGTACAACACTAACGAAACGAACCTCTGTCGTTATTTACACTTCAAAACAAACATCCGAAAACTTACAAAGCGTTATCAATATTGAAACACGTTTTGTCACACGCGCACGGCTGTTACATATATCGATGATTGTGATATTCACAATGGTTATAATGTATTGGTCAATACCTCAAAATCTCTTTTCCTGACTTCATGTTCCAAATCCCACTTCTGGCCCTCACACACATACATGCGGTCATAATACTCCTGTATTATTCTCTTGAGCAATGCTAAAGAAAAAGGAAAGACAGATTATTGAGCCAGCAGAATGAGCATGGGCATCATGGTGTAAGAAACCTGCGTCTGTCGACGGAGCCACGTGTGCATGTGTGCGGTGAGCCGTTCTACTATCTCACGTTGTAGTAGGTAACAACTAAATCATAATGCATTCCCAATCCTAGTCCAATAATACGGTTTACCTCCATTTTCCTAATTTGTATTGCTCGTTCTAGATCATATTTATCCCCTTCGAGGTTGTATATTCTGTGCCAGTACATTTGACATACGGTCTGCAGTTCCGCTAAAGAAAAAGAATGACATTTTAAGGTACAGGTCGATACGAGGTCGAGAGCGAGGCCTTTGGAGCCGCCGCCGGCCGCCGCGGGACGCCGCGTGTGCTGTGTGGTGTGTCGCGGGATTTCCGAAGCGTAAGCCAAGCTACATTGTCAATAGGTAGGTACCAAACGGAACATTATTTTACAGTCTATGTTATGTTCGGCTTCAACTCGATGAATGTATTATCTACAATTTCAAACTTCGAAATCTCTACGTGTCGGGTCGTTGTTATTTTAGCGTTTTCAACATTTTATTTGTTATCCACACTGTTAAGGTTGAAGGTAGTATTTCTCAGCTCCGTAAATCGATAACATGAATTTGCTGCGAAAACAAAACAGTTTGTACTAGTCACATATCGGCATGAATCGCTACGCAAACGAGAGCGTGATAGTGTGCTGAAGCCGGGTCAGACCTCGAGTACTTTGTAGGCCACCTCCATCTCGCGATCGTACTTCTCCTCCTCGAGCTTGATGATACGCTGATGGTACCCGGTAATGATGCTCGTCAAAGCCGCTACAACATCAACCAAGAGTTATTCGCACCGCACCTCTGCCGCCTACCCGCTACCTGCCACCTTCGCCACCTATGTCTCCTACTGCCGGCGCGACTGCGACGCGGCGGTCACACATCATGGACGGACAGAAGCCAAGGGGTCAGTCTCAGATAGAAATTTAAGAATTAGAGCAATAGATAGTAGTAGCATTGATTGCAAGTAAGATTGACGATTTCACATGGAGCTTAGAAGAAAGAACGCGTTAGAGAGACGAGGGCCCGGAGATGGACGCGTCTCGAACACTTAGCGATTAATCAGTTAAACCAATCGTAGAGAACACGCCACTTGGACATAAGTATCACAAAGTTAAGATATATTATAAAGATGAAGAAGTGTTGTGAGTGTTGTGAGTTCTTGAAAGAGAGTTGCTGGAGCACAGCTCGTCTGACTACCTCCATGTCTTTCCGTTTAACGATGTATTCCAGATCGAACTTTTTGTCTTCGAGCTGAGCGATGCGTTCGTGGTAAGTTTTGCAAATCCTCCTAACCTCATCTATAATGCGACATAACAATTATATTGTAGCAAATGTATAAATAATGTGAGGTCATGGATATGTTTTCCGATTTGTGGATTGTATATAAAATCAACATCTTTTAGGAATCCTGAGTTTGAATAATGCTGGAGATGGTATTGTAGGAAGTATAGTTTACCTTCGTTGGCATCGTCAACGTTCTTGGGTTTACCACACCTCTCCTCGATGATGCGCCTCCTCTCGGCGGCTTTGCGTTCCTGTTCCTTCTTCAATTCCTCAGCGGCTTTCTTACGCAGCAGCAACTGCAATTCGGAAGCTCAGCTAAGTACGTTGGTATGTTGTTATACCGGTATTGTTTTGAACTACAGAAAAAAGAGTTTTAATCTACATAGTTTTTATTGAAAATTGTAAAAACGATGATTCATATAAGATTCAAACTCAAATATTCTAGGACCATGTTAGTACTTAAACAAATGCTTACCCTGAGCTTCTTCTTCCTCTCAGGGGTCATGAAACCCTTCTTGGCCTTCTTGGCCTTGGAGGCCTCTTCCATGCGCTTGCGCACCTCGGCGCGCTTGCGGTCGATCTCCGCCTGTTTGGCCTTCTTCGCCTGGAGACAGTCAAGTATTGATAATTGTGTGCCTAACTGTATACCGTGTTGTAATGTGTAGAGATAAAAGTTATAAGTTTATTTTTAGTACTTTTTTAACTTGAGTGAAAAAATACTTTATACAGAGACTGATTCTATCTTTTTGATAGCATATCTTGCTACTAGTATGTATATTAACTAAGATTTTGAAAAGATAATATTATTTCTGACTCGAATGCAATGTACTGTATTTCTAAAGTTTGGGGATAAAATTATTTTTATAAATAGGATAAAAACAAAATTTTAATATCATATTCAAAACATTTGATTGTGTGAGTGTGTGAATTCGCTGTTACTTTACCTCCTCGAGACGCTTCCTCTGTAAAACAAAATAATTAGATTAGAAATACACCTTTAAAAAACTCTGAATGTGAGTAGAACATTAAAATGCAAGTTACCAAAATACAACATCATTATTTAGTTCCATGTTTACTGTGCGCTTATGAAAAAAAACAAGAACATATAACATAACGTAGTTATTTGGATCTGACCATAAAGAAATGCTCAGTGCTTTAAATAAAAATGAAATTCTCTGCGTTTAGTCCTTCCCCTGACAATTTCAATTCAGTTTATTCAAACGAGTTTGACCCATAACGTAGGATAGGAACGGTACAAAGTACTTAGTAACTTCACATTACATATTTTCTAAAAGTTACAACGAGCAAAATAAACGTAGAAGAAAAATAAAAATAAGCGGTCTTCTGGAAATTCAAAAAGAAATACCATTGAGTCTTCTATTAATTTAATCTACTCGTTGTAAAATGCTTAAAATATTATTTGTAGTGTGTATTAAATTACAGGTGCAGTGCATATGCGCAGTGTGCTGAGTGCATTACCTAGCTAAAGTTTCTTCTGTGCTAGAATCTAACAAGATTATCTCTTGGTAGCGAGTTCAGCGAGCATTTGCTAAGCCTTAGTGCTCAGTTTGGTCAAATTTGAAAGTACTTTAGCTTTCTGGCGTGGAAACTAAAACAATGCCGTCTTAATTAAATTTGTGTTTGAGTTTTACTTCAATATTTTGCGACTAAAGCACAAAGTTATCTGTAGATACTAAAAGTTACTTTGTGACGTTTTGTTATCGTCTAAGTTTATAATCAAGACATCTCACTAAGTTGTGAAGTTACGATGGATGCTTTTGAGCAGCTAAGTACCTACCTAAGTAGGTAGAAAAATAAATACTTTACTGAAGTACTGAATTTTTTTACCACTGTATTGCTTGAACTGGAATGCCACAAATGTTTTTTTAATAAGTAAAAATTATTTAAAAAATATCAGTGACATTCCACTTTTCAAAAAATATACTATAAGTACTTTTAAAAATGACCAACCATATCATCAAACTTACAGTTTACAAATTGTTATTGACAGTGGTAAGTGCAAGGTGAGTGTGCATGAGCTAGCGAGTGTGTTTATAAAATATAAGTGTTGGCTAAATATTTATTATAAACATTGACAATTAGATAATTACGTGACAATTTTTCTATTTTGTAAGCTAAAGTTACAAATAATTAGGTACATTTACTTGCCCTCTTTAAAAACACTGTTTAGTGACATTTAAATAACATCAAGTTTAGTGACATTTAAATAACATCATTGAGGTTAATAACATCAGAAGATTTAAAAGCTTATTCAAAGACAAACTTTGTCCTTCAGTCGACAGGCGACATTTGTTTTTATGTCTTATAAAAGCTGTAACAGAAACATCGTGTAAAAAGTTTTTAATGTCTCCATAGTTTTGCCAAAACATTTTCAGGCTGAGCTATTTATTTGGCACTGATGATAAAACAATTTACTATTTTTAATCGTCAATAAATCGCTAGGGATAGATAATAATATCACTCTTTCAATTTTCGAAATAGCAACTTTAAACATTTCTGTCTTGTGACGCGTTTTCATCTAATCGACAGAAAATAGTTTGTAGTTTGAAATTAACGATCGAATTTGTGAGAGTCGTGTGCCAGATCTGAGTAGTTCTTGTTTGCAGTAATAGTGTAAGTTGGTTAGTTTGAAAAGCAATTACCTGTGTCTCGAGAAGACATAGTACTCAATACTATAGTGGTGAATCCAATATGCGTCGAAGAGTAGATCCAAACGAAATATTCCAGCGGACGTCAGTGGAAAAAACGATGAAACAGAAAAAAAGCAAAGAAATAAATTATTACTTAATACGTTTATATTTACGTTTTGTCAAAGCATTAACATTTTATATTCTAATAAATTCTATAATTTTGTTGAAATGTTTTACTGACCTCACTTCATCATCCGCCATTTTGTTTGTGTTGGGTTAGGTGTCCTGAAATCAATGTTATATTCGTTATTAACATCCCGCTGCTAATACTGGGCAAAGCTTGCTATTATTAGATAAATCCCTTTGCTTTGATATAATTGAACAACTAATAAACATACTGCCGGTGATCCGCAGACAATTTATGTTCAAGATAATTGATATAATATCCATTAACTCGTATATTATGCATACAAATCTATTCCCGGATGAGTGGCATACAACAAGTTAATATCATCATAAACAAAGCGTATTTGGCAGTTGTAATAAGAAACATCTCCGATATTTGAAACTATTTGGAGATATGCCAACTTTCAATGCACGAAATGATACTTGATACTGGAAATCCGGTTTTTGAATGAATTTCCATATTATCATTAAATTCAAGATCCACTTCCTTTCGTTCATAAATTTAGAAAAATCATTGGAGGTGGGTTAAAAAAGTAAAGATTTTTTTTTAAATTAGTCCATGTAATTATAACGAGTCGTGTAAGTATCGGGGGTTTAGGTAATAATTTTTGTGACGTAATGAAAATTCCGCAATTAGTTTCGGGTGTCTCCGTGGCCGGGGGCAGTCGGGCCGTGCGCGCGCGCCTGAAATAGGTTGGCTCACATTCCCGTGCATCCTAATTTGGTCGCGCGCACTGGTTCCGTTCGTTTACTCGGGTTTCAGACGTGCGGGAAAGCACACGGCAGTGCTTAAGATTTTCATAGATAATTTTGTATGAAATACAATGCCCAAGCATTATTTTTTTTTGCCTCTCATTTCCACAAAAACCGCGCAAAAGTCTCCCCCATCACAGTCCATATTATATTATCCTAATAAAAAAAACTAATTTTATTGAAACGGAATATCCGTTTATAAAATTTGGTTAGGTTCAATTTTAAGTTTTAAAGTTCGTACTCATATTCATACTTTTGGATGATCCGATAAATAAAATTTTCATGCGACGATATTATTATAAGTTTTCTCAATAGAATTGGTACACGTTGTGTTAGTTGAGGATGTCTAATAACATTCTTTACTAAGTACTGTAAGTAGCGTGGTTTGCTTATCAATAGCATGAACATCTAGGTTAATTGATCGATTAAATTTCAATATCTATGTCAACAACAGTAATAGGGTTGATGATAACGTGATGACATCACCCAAGTCCAGTTCAATGACGTCACATGGTTTATCCCGGTTCGCTCGCATCGATAATTTACAGTTGGTCCGATTACCGTATAAAACAAACGAGAGCTTAGTTCACCACACAACACGAACGATGCATCACAGTGTTCCGATATCCGACGCCGCGACATTGACGTATCACTTCACTGAACTATTCTATGCACTTTTTTGTTAGTAGAAAAAATTCACAGCACTCACCTACGGATAAGAAAAAGTAGATGGCCCTACAAGATGGTTCAGCCAACACGAGTCACAGCTGCTGACTGGCGCGCGGCGGGCGGCAAGGTGCGGCGGGCAGTGCGTAGGCGCAAGGCCCGCCCGCCCCGCGCCGCCCGCCTAAAGAAGCTTTGCATCCTCCCCCTCGTTGCCCCTTATACATTTTTAGAGCAGTGTCGTTTTGACACCAACACCGAAATAACATCAGATCCAAGCTCCAGTTAAATTTCAGACGCCTCGTAAAATCTTTGTACAGTGCCGTCACAATCGCGCACAATTGATGTTATCATCGACAGATATTTTCAGGAGTTTATCTAAACAATGATTTAACGAGAAAATTAAATACTAGCACAGATACTAGATAAAGTTGGTAGTTTGTAATATTTGAATACAAATTAAAAAATCGCACATTGCGCCTGAATATAAAATTTAATTCGAATGCAGCTCAAAGCTGAACCCGCATTGAAGGTATTATTCACGCATCAGATGAGATTAATAAAGCCGCTCTAATTTCAGACTTCAGGATGCTAAATCGACGACCTACTTGCTATAACCTGGTTAGACTACACTTTAGTCGTAGTGCCTTGTGCATTGGAATCTCTTACTAGCACATTTTTGTTCCCTCTTGCTCTTTTCTTCATATGAAACCTGAATATTGAGAAGATTCGGGACAGGGAAAAACATTTTTACAGAATGCGATACCAACAAAAATCTAATTTTCTTATACGATCCAAGAAAAGTCGTCCACTTTAATCAGTTTGCATGACAGCATTGAGGGCAGGGAAATGCAACGGAAATGAGATCGCGGTCGGTCTAGAGGCGATCCAGGAGATAAAAAACATTTATGCGAACTGTGAAACGTACCCAATACAAGCTTGTCTATAAAATGTAAGTTGTCACCTATCACTTAGTTCTATAGAGCTATAGCCTACGCTGTCTAGGTTGTATACTGCCTAGTCGTATCGACTTCAATACATACCATTGCAGAGGCTTCGACCAAATGATTAACATTAAAGAGTAGGTCACCGCTGGCATTGCAATTAAGTACTAGTTGACACGCAATTTCGTTTGCGTAGCGAATTATTAAAATTCCTAGCACGCACCTACACTTCTTGACGAACATTCCCCCGAAATTTCAAGTATCTATGTCCAGGGGTTTGGTCTGTGGCTTCTATTTCAGTCAGGCATTCAGGACGAAGCTTTTTATAAATACATATATAATAATTATGCTAAACAGATAATGTTAATTTTACTTATTGTCACTACGGGTCCTACTACGATGGAACTTTCACATTGAGATTAACTCTAGGAGTTTTTATAGGTACTACAAAATATCGTTTATATAAGTTTCATGGATTAACTAGATGATAAGTTGAGTAATAGCAAAGGATAAATAATATTATTACATAATATTATTAATAATTAATAAGAATTAATAATATTAATAATTATTAAAAATATTTATAATTATTAATAATAATTACATAATAAATAATAGTATGAAGACACGCGGCTTTTTCACACGGTACACGCCAGCAACTTCGCTTGTGCGTGTAAAGTCGCCCAGTGTCATCGGCGTTTTTACAATCAGTTTGTTGACAATCCTTCTCAAAAGCTAACACGCTAACATGCTAGCGTTTAAAAACGCTAAAGTAAAAAAGCTTGAGTGTCTTCGACGCTTTAGCCAGTTTGATTGCAGGTTTAATTAAAGCTAGAGGAAGGAAGATAAAATAACTATGCACAGGAAGCCGTCACGAGAGTCTATTTCATGTTTAAAATTATGTAGTCGTACAAAATTTCAGGTACTTATTTAAAATAATGGCGATTTAAATGAAAAGATTCAATTATACATAAAAAGAAACGAAGTGGCAGGAATAAGAGTTAATTAAATTATAAGTAAAACTAATTAAGTTTTACTTTACGTTTAAAGGAAGAGTAGAGTAGTTCAGTAGAATTTCGCTCGAGCCGTTGATTATTGTTAAAATGTTTTAAGTAGGTATTTAACACTTGCTGAGTAAGAACGGTTTCCGGTAGCATCCGCTAACACTAGTATGATCTTCTTGGGGCATCCGCTAAATGTGTCTAACTGACCCTTTTACGAGAATACATCCGCAGACTAACTAATCTGCAGATGTATTTCTAAAATAGTTTCTAAAAATTTGCAAATTTTTAGAAACCTAATACCTACTATAGAACTTCTCTCATAAAGAATATATGAACTTTATTAAATTCTCTTTGCGAATATACAGATATAAGTAGGAGATACGTACCTGTACCCACCTATACGTATCATCAATCACTATATATAAAAGCCTTAGTGCTGACTGACTGACAGAAAACACATAGGCCGAAGCACTGGACGTAGAGACTTGAAATTTTAAGGATATGTTTGTCAAGAGGTGGAAAGTGCGTACTAAGAAAGGAATTTTGTTAATTGTCAACGCAAACGAAGCTGCGGGCGTCAGCTAGTTTAATATATTACGTTAAATGAAATTTCTGCATAGGACTTACTTTTATATTTTGCTGCATGTTCCCACGTTTCTTAGACTACAACACCTACGTGCAATGACGTCATAGTTGTCTATTTATAACATTTCTTCAACAGTGTTCAATATTGTTCCGAGTTGGCTCAATAGACTTTGGCATCAACATCTACCTACATATTTGTTGGGAGTTGCAGAAACTTTAATTTATCCGAACTTAAACGAAATTGTGAATCAATTTGGATGTTATTCGGTGCAATGTTATAGAATAAAATAAAAGTGTCAAAAATCCAACATTCAAATAAGAATTTGGCAATCGGGTTTTCAGTTTTTATAAATTTTAAAGCTGATTTACATTGATGCAGTAGCTGGATCCAGCCAGCGTCTCTGGTATCCCTCGCTGGATCGCCACTATATCAATGTAAACGTGTTTGTATCCAGTACAGCTGTATGAGCTTGTTATAATATCCTGGCATAATAATATTTTGTTATATAGTATATGACGCCAGTTGGGCGAAGCATAGGACAGCAACTGGTTAAAAAATAGGTACTTTATAATAGCGCAGAGGCAAGATGTAGCGATAGTAGAAGGGCATTCATTCTTAGGCTATAACATCTCTACTTTTCCGTAGACTTTCGAGATTATCTCACAATGTTATATTGATAACGGGTCTATATCAAAAATGGTAAACGCGTTATATACCTTTTTAATAATTCAGGTATTAAAGAAATCTCTCTATATACGTCGTTATGACAAAAAATCCATGGTTGAAACAAAGCAAGTCCGTAATGTTACGAATAATTTTGCTCAAGAGCATGTCTGGGCCACTGAGTCGGAAGTCGCGACAGATAAAAAAGACATTAGATGTACAGTGCAGTATCCCATTTCTTGTTACGAGAACTCTCATAATTAACGTTTCCTAGAAATTAAAACTTCGCTTGCATCGAGGTAATTTGTCGAGAAATGTCAGTGACGTTGTTCTTGTTATACCTACTATGTATTATGTTTCAATTTACTGTATTTTGTATATGCCTTTGTCTGCGTTCAGAGGTTGTTTTTTCAGCTGATTCCCGCAATTTGTTTGTGTTTTCCACACAAACAAATTGCGGGAATGTTTTCGGTGGCTTTCTGACTGCTCTCCTGAAACATGTAAAAGCTGTCTCTTTACTTACCAATTTTCAAAATTCCCCGAGCAGTCGACAAGAGATGTAGCAACTCTATCAAAAAAAAACACAATGACTGTACTCAAAAATCAATTAAGTGGCTAATTGATTGATTCAGGCGTTACTTTGCGGAAATCCATAAATATCAACAAATTATATAAATATATTACTAAATATATTTATACTAAATATATTACTAAATATATTAATATAATTATAATTTGTTGACAATTAAGTGGCGTTTTCATAAAACAAATAAAAATATAATCCTATATGAATTAAAGTTATGTGTGGCATATTCATTGTCATTAGTAAGCTTGATCTCTACCGTCAGCATTACCGCCTTATCGTGGCCTTATCAATTGTATATTATTAGTGCAAGAAAGGTACCTCTTCGAGGTACACTTGTAGTCTTTTCACCACACTGGTTCGAAAGAACTAGTGACACGATAAGAAGAAGAAGACTTGTTAATTTACAAAAAACATACCTAAATGCAACTCATCTGATATTTGTTTTATTTACCCACTGATTTGGGAAATGGCTAAACTTATAACTACTCTATGTGTGGGTTATTATATTAGACTAAATAATAAAGGGGACATCTCATTGCCTATGCTGTTGTAGAACCAACCGCATCCTGCTCATGCCTGTATTTGTGTTTGCATGAGCTAATTGATTTAGTATTTCCGGAAGCACGGATTATTCTCGCGCGACAGCTGTATGTCGCCACATGATAATTTACTACAGCTTTATTGTAGTTATAATACATAGTTTCATGCATTCATAAGTTACGTTGTCGGTTCCCACTAAATAAGCGTTACGTCGTTTAAGGGGGTGATCACCGAGCTAACGAGCTAACGGTAGGGTAAAACCGGGATAGACATGTACAATTTCAATGAGCCTAGTAATTTAAAATCTATTATTTTACTCTATTTTTTTTCCTTTGAATATAGCTAGTGCTATCTTTTAACTAATATCACGACCTGTTTTCGTTGTCCTAACAATTAATGATTGCGCAGAAACATTTTTTTGGGTATAGGCGCCTACTATCTATAAGTATAGATATAAAGCCTAAGAGGGTTTAATGCCTAAGTAGACCACAACCGTAGCAGTAACATCTTGGCCACAACAGATTTTATACACAACTTAGGTACTAAAGTTTGTTAGTAAAATAGTAAGTAAAACGTCTCCGCAAAACCTTTGTGCTCACAAAGCGAAAACAAAACAATTTAGCTTACGGTATCGAACCTCCCAGGGATTGTCATCAGAACATAACAGAAGCAGAAATGTTTGTTCGGAGCCTATAATGTAATTTTTGTACCGATACGTACAACCCCCCAGGGCAGCGTCAGGCTGATCGCAGGTACCTTGCTCTTAAGCCGGGACGTAGCCAGGATGACACTAAAAGGTTAACCCTCACTATCTCATGAGACATCACATCATATAACTCTATTCTTATTCTTTTAGTGTCACTAGTTCTTTCGAACCAATTGAAAGGATTTCGAGTGCGCCTCGAAGATGCTCCTACACTTCTACTACTTCGTACACTTGACACAATACATGTTTTCGAACGTTTTTAGGTTTTATGACATGCCGGTTTCCTCAGGATGTTTTCATTCATCGTTAACCACGTGTTTTGCACACATAGTTTAGATTTTTTTTGAAAAGAAAATTAAATGAAAAAAAAAAGGCTTTACACGATGCGGGTAAAGCCGCGTACCAACTACACACAAATATTGGTTAATGTTTATGCTGGAGCTACGATACCCCAGCATATCTAGTTTGAAACTAGTATTTCCATAACTTGGCATCCCCTTCGGTGCCCGAAGAGGATTATGTTGGTCAAGTTCTACGCCACGAGTTGCATTGGGTTTGATTAATGTAGAGCTAGATTGTAGTTGTTAGTGCGTTTCGTGTGGACCTAGCGTCCACTCAAAATGTCATGGGATTAACTAAAATTAGGTTTAATTATACTATACCTTCTAATCACGAACTTATATGTCAATATCACAGCAAATGTAGTGACTCTATCCATTATAAAAACAATGCTACACAGGGATTTGAAGTAGACAGCCCTGTGCAGTACAGTTTTACACCATTAGACAATATCATCATCATCATCAACCTATAGCAGTCCATTTCTGGACGTAGGTCTCTCCCAAGGCGCGCCACTGAGCCCGAACTTCGGCTCTTCTCATCCACCTTCTGCTAGATATAGCGCGCAGATCATCGCTCCATCTGGCCGCAGGTCGTCCTACACTGCGCTTGCTGGTCTTTACTCAAGAACACGTTTACCCCAGTTTGACAACAATACGCTGAAACTACAAATATTAATATGGTAAAATTATTTCAATAGCGCTCGTTTACATTTTGATGGGAAATCTAGAAAGGCTAAACTTATTTGTCACATGGGATTCTGTGTTGTTTTAGACGGATGCGGAATGAACTTTTTTTTTTTTCTTTCGAAGAACCTAAGTTCTTCTGTTTTGGCTTCACATCAAAGGTATATAGCCAGTGTCAAGTAATTGGAGAGATTATTTTGTCATAAGTCAGAGTCAATAAGTCAAGTCATGCCCCTGTAAAGTAGTGGTGGTTGCGACTTTACTAGAGGCTTCTATGGAGTTTTGGAGGCAACACGAAAAGTCACGTTTTACAGCATTACACTATTCACCAACACTCATACACGTTCACGAGCACTTAATGGATAAAAAACACCGTTTTTACACTTAAACATTCAAAGTTATACAAGTTTTGTCAATTAATTTAATGCCGCCAATGCGCCATTTTTCATGTTCCCGCCAAAAATCCCGGAATGAACTTCCAAATGCCTTAGTACGCCCCTGCCTTTTACCTCAACGAACAATGCGTGTTCGTGTTAAGATATTTTTCGAAGGTAATAATTGTGTAAGCATTCCTGTATTTCGGTTTGAAGGGAATTGTAGCTAGTAAAAATACTGGGCTTTCGAGACTGACCATCTAAATGTCTCAAAGTTTCCGAGCGCTATAGCATCGGCCTGTGTGAAACAAAGTCTTGTGTAGCACTGCTCTGGTCATAGGCACGCGTGATCTTTTACCATCAGGAGAGTAGTAAGCTTGTTTCATCATAACCTTCCTAAGTATTTAAAAATATAACGATTTATGTAGTCTACAATTTTAATTTTTTTCATGAATTTGAAATCATTAACATAAAAAAATTGAGATACCAAAATATGGTATTTCTTCTAAATTAATCTATTACGTTTTTGATATAATTGAAAAGGTAGCTAACGTCCTTTCTCACAAGCTTTTAAATTTGATAATAATACTCGTATGATGTGCTATTTTACAGAAGGTATTACAAATTCTGGTCTCACTGACCGTACCCGCCTACATAACTCGTAAACGATACCGAAATAGCACGCGACTGTATTACAAACAGGGCTCTCCCACAGAGACCTTCTAAAACGTGTAAGAAGCTACATAGAGACAGTCAACAACACAACAACCGAATACAATAATTTGTTTTCATCCTCACTCCAGCCTTATATCATCATTAATATTATTATATTACTTTCTATATTTATTTTTATTATATTATTAAGTACTTTCGATCAGAAGGCCGTGAGTTCGAACCTGGTCGTACACCAATGGATTTTTCTGTCTGAGTATATGTGTGCATTAAAATAAGTGCTTGACTGTGAAGGAAAACATCGTGAGGAAACGGGCATATCATACATGGGTATGACATGCCCGTGAACCTAAAAAGTTCAAAAACATGTGTCAAGTGCACGAAAAGAGCCGAGGCGCACTTGAAATCCTTTTACAACACTGTTTCGAAAGAACTAGTGACTATTATACTAGCCCACATCGACCCACTGTTCCAACGCCAAGTAGATCCAGCAAAATCCAGCTACTCAAACGATGTCATCCGACCATCGGGCTGGTGGTCTGCTCGCTGGTCTTCATCCCTCGTGTGGCAGCCACTCTGTTACTGCCTTCATCCATCTACCGTCTTCCCGCTTTGCCAAGTGTGCTGCCCATCTCCACTTCAACTTATTCAATATTCAATTCATTTATTTACAAAAAACATTTCACATAGGTCAGTTATCGGTGGCCCTACACTAGGCTCTCGACCTGTATCGTGGGAACCAAAATGATACACCTATTGACCTCGTACTTTATCCACGACTTTTGTTCTTTGTCGGATCTAGGCGTTAGGTACTCGGTTTACCAGTGAGATTCCTAGCATAGCATAGCGTAACGTATCATCACGTATAGAAGTCTAACTTCTGGATGTAGGTCTCTCCCAAGGCGCGCTACTGAGCACGATGTTCGACTCATCTACGTTCTGCTAGCTATAGCGCAAACATCATTGCTTCATCAAGCCAAAGGCCGGCCGACACTTTGCTTGCCTACTCACAGTAAAAGCCTCAGCTCGGTGTTGCGTATTGACCTACGTCCAGCCGTGGACAAAAGTTAATTAACAAAGGCTAATGATGACTATGATGATGAAGTGTCTTACAAAGTAAGAATCGTTCAAATATAAATAATTCCCAAATATATGTTAACTATGATTCATCTTGTAGGAGATCAGGTATTTGTCTTAAATCTACAGATGAAGAATTTCCAGATCTTCAAAGCAATTCCACAAAAGCTCTCACACGAATTGATTGAAATGAATCGGGATCATACGATTGTCAGCGCTCGCATCGACAGTGAGAAACTGTGTCATCAATCTGCTCCTCACTGTTATCTTTCCATTTCTTTTACCGAGGCGGAGACAGAATGTTCATTCATATCCTAGGAATATTATTTTTTGTAGAAATATACTAACAATTTTCTTTTTTAAAATCTTTTGTTCCAACGAAATCGCAAATTGGCGCATCTTTATATTGGTAAGCAGCTCATACATCAAATACAGTTTTAGTTTTCAAAATCATTACTTATTTACATCGCTAACGATGTCATTACCGATTTGTATAAAATTCGTTCAATGCCAGCCGACTTTACATAATGATAGGATAGGACGATACTTAAAAAACATGCAGGTCTAGCGGCGGGTAAAAGCTAGTTGATAAATAATTCTACAATTGAAATAAAACCTTGACTTAAAACAGTTCTGAGATAAAAGAGAGTTCAGCCAATCCGGGACATTTTTCCGGATTTAACAGCTCTAAAGCTTAGTCGCGACAAACAAAAATACAAAACCCTCAAAGATTAACTTGAAAGTAGGAAAGCTACTCCAAGCCAACGATTGAACTATCGAAAGCTCTATTAATCTCAAGTTCAGTCGTTTGTTTTTTCAGTTACTTTGTTGTGTTCATTCTATGTATGCTTGTTAAAAAAAATAAGGTAAACTTAGGTAAATATTTTTTTATTTTTTGGGAAGGTATACCTACTATGGATACCGGTTTATTGGTATTATAGGTAGGTTTTAGCTATTTCATATTACTAGTCGAAGATTTTATACGATACTTCAAAGCATTGGTTTCTGCGATGTACGCACCATCTTTTATCTACAACTTACACTAAACATGAGTTTGAACATCAGTTTAACAAAGTGATATAAATACCTCGTATAGACGGGTTGGGTTCAGATCAATAAAGATAATAAGCGCCATCTCACTCACGAAGGAAGAAACTCTAACTCTGAAACATTGAAACCCTGAAAGTGTCTGAAAAAAGCACCATTCACGTTCTACCAAGCGTCGGTAAAAGTTGTTTCTATGATTTTCAGAAGAGGGCGTTCAATCATTACCATTCTTCTTCGTTGCAGAAGTCAGTGGCTGGCTGGAAACTGCCTGAATAAAGCCTCTGACTTTTTTGACCACATACCTATTGGTTCTTCTCTTCTTTGAATCCTATGTCCGCGTCAGGGCAAAAGGCAGACACAAAGTTTCTACATGTCGTCCTTTTCACTTCGCTCCAAGTCAGGCCGAGGTTTTGCATTTCTGCAATAACTGAGCGCCGCCAGGTTTGTTTTGGGCGACCACGCTTACGCTTCCCTTGTGGGTTCTACTCCAGAGCCTGTCTGGGTATGTGGTTCCACATACCTATTGATTATTATTATTATTATACAGCCGGATCGAATATGTAGAGTGCCCAGCAAAGGACGAGTACGCTCATACAAATCATATTTTTGACGAAATTAAGTACACCCCCACCTGTATTTATACTAGCTAACGCCGCGAATTCATTTGCATTGGGAATTTCTTTCATTTACTTACATTCAGCTCTTGACGAACACGACCTCTAAGTTTCAAGTCTCAGCGGTTAGGCCTGTACGTTGTCTGTCAGTGAGTCAGTCAGGTCCAAGCCTTTTATTTATATTGATGATTGGATAGTCCGCTAACTAAATAATTACCAACCTAACAAAACAACTAACAAGAGATCTGCCTACATACGTTTTTGCCCAGACAGCGAAATCTCTACCACACACATGAAATGAGCCAGTAGTTCATCCGCATGAAATAAATAAATACTTATTTTTAAACAATCACTGTAAGCTATAGCTTACAGTGATTGTTTAAAATTTAAACTTTATTATAATATACAGTTTCCACCCCATGCTCTTACTAGGCAACAAACTCTATAATATTTATTGGTAACATCTAGCATAACTTAGGTATAGGAGCGTGTATATTTCTAAAAAAATTGCTTTGTTCTAGGTGCAGGCAGCATAAAGGAGATGGGGCAAGAAGATTCTTGGTTTGACGTCAGAGCTCTAGGTTATTTGTACAGTACAGGGTAAACGAATTAGGTCACCTATATCTTTTTATGCATTTTCATAGAAGCCAAAAATCTGCATACTCGTTAGCACCTACTTATTATTGGTTATGTCCGTTGACTTTTGCTCCAGAGGAACAAAGTTGGGCCTTCAAAAATTTGCAAATCAGATCTTACTTATTTACAATGTACGGGCTTTAGTTATTTTATTGACATGAGTTGTTATTGTTGCACCCCGTTCATTAAGCGAACGGATAAGCTTCTCCAGACCAATAATAACTATTATTCATATATATTCGATCAAATTTGAAAATCAGTAAAAGGATATAGGCACCAGTTCTCTGTGATTATTTTGAGGAAAAACTCCAAAAAATGCTATGGATATGGATGAAGTGAATGAAACTGACCTAATTTCTGAGCTGCATGCCCCTTCCATATTTACTGACGTCATAGCACCATGTATACATCGTACAGTCCTATCCTATTGCTACGGGGTTTGCCTAAATGCTCTTTATCTGTAAAAATGTTGAGGTGCAATCCGCGTGGTAGTTTGGTTGTCGGTTATGATGTTCTGGAGGTGAGCAGTCAAGGTACTGACCCCAAAACTGGGTCATACCAGGCTGCAAGCCTCTATTCATGAATCGAAGGCCCGTGACGTGCGTTCATTCTTGTCCAATTTTGTTAATCGAAGTCGCATCATGCGCACGCATATTTATTCAAAGCTCTGACGCATTCAACTTTTTATAAAATTATGCAATATGATAAACTAACGTTCCTACACGCCCGCGACTTCGTTTGCGTGGAACCTGAAAAGTATATCCTTTCTTACTTCATCTTTACACCACTCATGATGATGGGTCCAATAAATCAGGTTCAGCCTTCAGGCTGTGCTTTGATTTGTAAGGCATTAGCAAGTTTTTTAAGTTTGTTTTCATGTTTCCCAGGTCAATGAATGAACCATGACTTGGTAAATGTTTCTATTATTATTATTTATTTTTAGCCTTTAGTGTCCCAGTGCTGGGCAAAGGCCTCCCCCCCCCCCCCCCTTTCTTCTACTCTCCTCGATCTTGTGCTTGACTGGCCCAATATAATTGGTAAATATACTTTTCAAAAATAACCCGATATACGTTACGGTAGACAAACTCAGTTTCCAACGCATCATCAAAACCTCACAAAACAAGTTTGAAATACATAGCTGTACTTTAAATTGTAATGACTTTCGTACTAAAAATTAGGTAAACTTCGATTTTACATAGGATGTTATATCATGAAACATAGGTAAAATGTGAGAGCTGTGAAAGCTGTCCTTGACATCCCTATTCGTAAATGGGCTATTTGCCGAACAAACGATTTGACAAACGAACACCAAAAATAGGCTTTCGCGGTGATGACACCATTACCTGATGTGGGAGCAAATAGTGTTCAATGTCGGTGTTCGGTCACAGAATGGAGGTACAGACACCTGCTAAGAAACGACACAATAAAGTCTCTGGGTTGCCTGGAAGAGATCGCTATCAGCGATAAGGCCACCCTTGTACTTATTATTATTATAAGGTATTATTCAGCCATTTGTGTCCCACTGCAGGCAAAGGCCTCGCTCCTCTCCTTCCACTCCTTGTGGCCAAGGGTCAAACTTAGTCATGCTCATAAGACAGAGCATTTTTTTTTATTTATTTTTTTAAACATTCACACACTCACACTCCTGCACAAGGATTCCTTGTGTCGCAGGTGGCATGGACACATACAAGACATCACAACATCCAAGACCCGAGAACAAACATTTGAGTTCGTCACACAAATATTCGCCCCGGCCGAAGATCGAACCCGGAACACCAAGCTTAGTAGGCAGGGTGCCAACTAAGCCGTGGTGCCGTTTGTAATGCCAAAATAAACTGATTGAAATAAAATGTTAATACTGGTTGTGTATGGTGTCCGTGTATATATTGTAGTAGGTTCTCTGTGGTGTCGGTGTGGCGGCTAGGTGTGAAAGGCCTCGTCCTTGTGACGCACGAACCCGCCTTGGATATGGAAAGCACAGTGATAACAATGAGAAAGAATATTACTTTGTATATGGAAAACCTGAATTTTGAATGACCTAAAAAATTAAGGGCGTATCTTAATTTTCCATTGACAAAAAAAATGGGGATAAATGCGTACTTTTCTCAGTAACGAAGAGTGTTCCATTGGACGCTCTATGTATCAGATTTTCCCACCAAACTGTAATGTGTAAGCAATCATGTGTTCCGGTTTAAAAGACCCTTAAAATCACTATTTAAAATTACTGAGATTTCGAGACTGACTTCAAAAAACTGACATCATAATACCTTAAAGTGGACGAGCGCTATTGCAGTCTGGCACTGGCCTCTGTGATTCTTGTATTGATTTTGCACTGTTCTGGTCATCAGTAGAGCACCTGGCTTATCTCGCATCTTCTCTGGATTACGTAAAAAATGCAGTCTTTAGCTTTACTAAGAATATGGTAACCAAGCCAGCGTTGTACATATATTATTAACTACATCGTTACTTTAATCATCGTTACTATTATTTAGTTGAGATGGTAGTCAAAAGTAACATTGGAAAACAATAAAAAACCTATGGCAATATAATTGATTGATTCAGGCGTTACTTTGCGGAAATCCATAAATATCCACAAATTATATAAATATATTTAGTAATAAATCCGCTTGATTTCTAAACAAAGGTTTTAATTAACTTAACTTTAGTTAGGTTAATTAAAACGAGAGAGAGAGAGAGTTTCTCGTTTCGAACTTCGGCGAGTCCACACCTCCTGATGATGCCTCGTGTAGAGGCGAAACACGTGTCGTATCTTTAAACTTTGGTTTTCTGTTCGTTGACTCTTTGGTTTATAATATAGTAATATGTACTAAAGTTCTAAACTAAAGGTAAGTTAATTAAAACCTTTGTTTAGAAATCAAGCGGATTCATTACTAAATATATTTATATAATTTGTTGATACCTATGGCAATGTCTTAACAGTTTGCCCATTGCTGAGACTCATGCCTACTTTTAACTAGGAGAGCCAATGGGTCTCAATCCACCATGCGGGCCCAATGCAGACTGATGGGATGTCACATTTATTTATTTAAGCCTGTAACAATAGTTATTATGTATGTAGGTGTTACAATTTTTATAGTTCATCCCACTGCTGGGCAAAAGCCTCCTACTACTTTTTCCACTCCGTTTTATTTTGTGTTGAGCGGGGCCATAATGTTTCTTCGTAATATTTATTTATTAGGTTTTCCTTGTATTCTGAAAGCGTCTTTTGGACACAAAGTTGTGGTTATGATGCTCCATCTATCATCTCTTTTTTTTTTTATGTCACATAGGTACATCAGAATAACCTAAATCTAAACGCGAAACGACGAGGTGAAAGACCCAGAAGGAAATGGCGGGACGAATTGGATTAAACCTGCCAACATGGACTAGAGACACCCTTCCGCCCCCGCAAGGAGTGGAAGGAGAGGACTATTTCAGTGGGACATAAATGGCTGAATAATAAATAATACTTATCAATAATAAACCTTTAACTAAACTTGATAGATAGATAGATGAACACTTTATCGTACACCAACAACAACAAAGCCGAGTAAAATAATAGAACAAGAATACAAAGGCCTTAGGGTAGGTAGTAAAAGAGGCGGCCTTATCGCTGTAAGCGATCTCTTCCAGGCAACCCGCAAATAAACGTGTTCCAAGAAAGCTAATTTAAAAAAATCCTTGAAAATGCGATAGCAACTGCATCTCTTAGGTTCTAAAAATAGAACCTAGAATGTCATAGGTCATGTCCGCAATATCTCAGCCCAAGGTGTTCCAAGCGCGGGTTCGCTAAATGTCAGATTTACAGTCGATAGAACTTGTTGCAGTGACCGGGTCACAGGGGAGCGGGGGTGGGGGAGGCTACCCCGAGACACATGAATGGGGCTCGCTGGATGATCAGGAACGTATGGATATAATTGCAATAAAGTCTACAATAATAAAAATGTTTTTTTGCCAATCAAACAAAATACTAACATTACATAGAACTTATGATTTCAATCAAACAAAAAGTACTTACAATGGGCGGTCGTATCGCTAAGAAGGGATTTCTTTCAGACAACCTTTGGATGGAGAGCGAATAAAAAAAGGAAAACTTAGTTTAAATTAGGTATATAAAAATAAAATAATATTGTTTATATTTTATATACAATTATTTTATTTATCACTAATTTAGGTAAGTAGGCAGGTCATTAAGTAAAAAATATTTTAATGTTGAAAATAGTGCCAATTTATACCTATTCTAATGCAATATATTGAACATCACCTTCACCAGCCATCACGTACACAGCTTATAATAAGTACATATGCCTATGTAACTTATTAGAACGTTTTTGGAAAATTCAGGAGTCCAGCTTTATCAGGGTTTGTGAGTAGCGCCTTTAGGTCGTCGACCGTTACGGACGCACCCTCGCATCTGGGCTATTTCTGGACGGCCTGCAGGTAGCCTAAGGTAACTCTATCAGCACCTGAATTAACCTGGATCGTCACTGACGCAAATGTTACAGCGATTCACCAGGGCTTGGGAACTTTGATTGCATGACCTAAGTATTAACAGGAAGGTACGTGTAAAGTTTATACTATGAACGGAGATAATTTCAGGCAATTTCTAAGTTCAAAATCTAAGTTCTTTTAACTCCTTATTTATGATAATGTGATCGCACTAGACATAAATCCCATTTGATAAAAACATTGAAATAGGTCATATGTTTTTCGGTTTTCATTATCATTCACAGAAACAAAGCCAACTCAGTTTTAAATAAAATAAAATTTATTTATAGTTCGTGGTAGTTATACATTTTTCAACCAACTTCAAAACAGGAGGAGGTTCTCAAATCGATTGAATGTTTTTTTTAATGTTTGTTACCTTAGAACTTTTTTGTTTTTGAACCGATTTGAAAAACTCGTTTTTGTTTGATAGACTATACTTTCAGATTGGTACCGTAGAAATTTCATTAAGGTTTAGTAGTTAAGATTTTAAATCAAAATAACTGAAAAAAATACGTCACGAAATAGCGAAATACGCAATTACGTTTAGTTTGACTAAACGAAATTGCGTATTTCGCTATCCTCTGACTTTTCATTGATATTAACGGTCACTAGAAAAGTCCAATTGAAGTCAGTTGTATTATGAAAATTATTTATTGCGCTTAATATAAATAACATTGCACAATGGGCAATGTTAATTAATACCTAAAGGCATTCTCTACCAGCCAACCGTTGTAGGGATGAATATTAATGTAGTATGTTTTTATAAAACCTTAACTATGTTGTTTAGGAAACACAAATGTAAAATAAATAAATAAAAATAAGTTTATAACTTGAATTTCACATTTATTAAAGCATTCGCCTATTTTAAGAATTCATTTATCACACGTAAGGCCAAACCGCATTCAAAGCTATTAATAAAGTGCGATATGTAAAGGCGAGTTGCATAAAGGAGGCGGTCGTGACGTCAGCAAGGCGCGGCGCGGGCGCGGCACCGAGCCTCCATTCATGGGACACGCACACACCTTTACTGCCCCCCTATAATCATGAATTTTCGTCGTGACGTCACCCCTCCCCGGCCAATCACGACGCAGGTCCATTCAAGCCTAACTCCTGAAGGGAATCGTGCGGGATGAAAGCAGCAGTCGCCGAGCGCTCTCCGCAGAGGCAGTAACGGTCAAACAAGAACCTCCGTGGTCATACTAGATTTTGTCAATGAATAAATTATGAACTTGTTTCTGAAACTTTAAAGTTTTTATTAAGTTTGATGAATGATTGGTATGATTAAAATATCTATCGCATATGTGACTTGGAAGTAACGGTAAGCTTGTTTTTTTACAACTAAAACTGAGCTTAATGTTCGCATACAAGCTTATTAAGTTGTTCATAGTAAGCACGTGTAGCGCTACGCGACTACGGCGCTACGGAACGCCTACGCGAAGTCTGCCTCGTAGCGCCGTAGACTCGCCCACGCATTGAGACCTTCCTCACGTAGTATTGTTGAGTATTCTATATTTTATTTGCCTTTACTCAGTTATCACTCACCTTTTCTTATCGTTTTTGCGCTCTGATTTTTTAAGTACCTACATTGCATTATAGCCTTGATCGATTGTTTTATCGTATGGGCATATGTCCAAAATGGTGCTTTTTAATTATTTTTTTTGTCTAATAAATCGATGAACACTGGCGTCATGCACGAAAACGTTTACATCATTATCCGGTAACGCTGTCATTGTCCGGTAACGCTCATTGTCCCGTTACGCTGGTAGTCACGTTAAACTATCGTCCGTAAACCAACTTTACAGACAAACATTATTTTTATATTTTCTTCTGCCTTTTCATTGTCTTGTCTTAACTGTAAGTTCCATTCATTATGACATTCCTTATGATTATTGCCTATGTATTATTGTGAGTACGGTTTAGCTTTAATTACTAGCATTAACTAGTTATATCGCCTTCAAGCTTAGAGCCAAATATAGCCACGATATTCAGTAGGAACCTTCAACTGTTTCCCTTAATGTAACACAAAGACCTCGGGTCCCTATATATGACCTTCACCAAAATGTTATATTTGTTTAAGTCCCATTACTGACGCTATTGAACTCTAATATTAATATTGAGACATAATAAATTTAGTATGTCCTATAGTTTGAGGTATAAGAGTATAGGGTGTTGCTTAATACATTAATTACAAGAAGTATCCTTGTTTTAAAAGTTTTGATGTTATATTCTGATAAAACTCAAGAAAAAATTAATACTTAATGCTTAATACTAATTATAATTTGGATCATGGGTTACAATGGTCCACATTTATTTAAATAACTTTATCCAAACCAGCGCGGCTCCCTAAAATAGCAGAGCTAACGAGAGAAAATTAGTACTTTTGATATTAAAAATAAATAAAAACATAAAATACAAGATTTAAAATTTTTTATCTGATGCCTGCAACTTGCGATTTTAATAAATTTAATTCTTATTACCCACTTTCAGCTCTTGGCACATCTTTCAAGTTTCAAGTCTTTTAGTTCAGTGGTTTGACGTGTGCGTTGTCTGTCAGTCAGGACCAAGCCGTAGTATATGCGCCTATAATTAATGATCGATGAAAAAAATCACATGCCAAAGCAAAACATCGTAACTTCGAAAACGAATTTACTTCTAGAGGTAAATTCATCTTGGAACATCTCGTATTCTCCAAGACAAACAGACGGAAAAACTGTTTTTACGGTATAGAATAATTACGGTACCTACCATTTTCAACCGACTTCGAAAAGGAGGAGGAGGTTATCAATTCGCGTGAATGTTTTTTTTTATATTTGTTACCTCAGAACTTTGTTGTACCTAAACCGATTTCAAAATTTTTTTTTTGTTCGTTATACTTTCAGATTGGTCCCATATAAAATTCACCAAAATCGGTTCAGTAGTTAAGTTTTTATATTAAAATAACTGAAAAAAAATATGTCGTCGAAATAAACGTTATTGCGTATTTCCCTGTGACTTTTCAGTGGTGTTTACGGTCACTCAAACAGTCCGATTGACGTCGAATTATTAACAGTGGAGTTCTAGAATTTATGCAAGACTTAGGTGTTCAGAATATCTGCCTTGACTAATATTGCGCTTCTCCGAATCTGCGTTTTTCATTTTTTTCTATCGTTAATCTACTTGAAGTTCGGTACACATTGTACCAGTTTTATTTTAGGCATGACAATAACAAAAAACACAAAGAAACAATACCTATCAATAGAGAAGCAACGGGTTGTGTCGGAGTTAGAACTGTAAATTATAAGTGGATATCATGCGATAGCACAGAGAAAATTAACAATAGCGGCGCTTGATCATTTTAACACTCTTATTATGTATGCCGATTATACTAATATTTTTTTATTACAGCATAAGCTCACTACTACAATCTATATAACAAAATTAACAAATGGAAACAATTGGGCCACCCATACATAGACCGTTGAAAACGATATATAGGTAGCTCAACTGCTCCAACTCGATACCATAGGATACCATTACAGATATAATAATTAACTTATCATGATTAATAACTAATAACAAAGGAAGTACAATTAAAAAAACATTATAAACTATACATCAGAAATCAAATTAGCTTTCGTAAAAAACTTAGACCGGATGTGACGTAGGTACTGCATTTTGAACTGTAGACCTATATAACCTTGCAAACAAAGAAGTATCTACTTCATAAACTGAGATAGTCATAGCCATAGAACTGTAGCATATCTGTATGGTAAAAGGGGCTCGCCAGGGAAGCGGGGCTTAAGGGCCCGGTTTGACGTCATAGCCTTCCCGTGACGTCAGAGGTCGCAGCCACACCCCCTGTTTGACGTCATCACTCTTTGAACCAACTTTGAACCTAGATTACGGCCACTGGCTAAGCTGGTTTTAAAAGCTCACACAAAGTGTCATTAAATTTTTGCCTGAATCGATTAACCTGCTAACTGTAACAGTGTCCTCTTTCAACAGCTCATGAAGTAAAAATGAAAGTTTAGGAAAAAAATTGGTTGTCTGTAAAGTTTGTTTACGGGTGATAGTTTAACGTGACTACCAGCGTAACGGCAATGAGCGTTACCGGACAATGAAGTCAACGATTTCGTGCATGCAGCCGGCGCGGCGGGGTTCATCGATTTATTAGACGTAGTCACGTCAAAAGATTGTACAGTCCAAATACGGAAGACTAATAATTATCTTATATCATAATAGTTAACACAAGTTAAACTAAGAAATTTTCGTCAAATCACGCATGTTTTGAGGCACAGAGTGTCCTGTACATTTCAATGAACGAGAGATCGAGCCTCCCTACGTCACAGAGACGTTGCAGGCTGCATCTATCTCTGTCCTTCGCACTCGTTCATTCAGGAGCGAGGGGGACCGACTCCCTGACCCAATTTCCCGACCTCGCTCGGTGTTCCGAAGCTCACCGTCTATTTATAACTGAAGGTCGTTTATAAATAGCTCGTTGCTGAGCGGGCGTTCGCACCTAGACGCAACTTCCTATTTTGAGTGTTCGATATTTTTGAATTGAATCGAATCAACGTTTCACAATTAACATTTTTAATCGGAATAGGGAATTACTCGTACCCATAGATGAATAACGGTGTTCCTATGGAACACCAAGAAATCAATATCAAATCAATCAAATCAAAATGTAGTTATCAATATATCAATATCAAAGCAAAATGGATTCGGAATGCAGTACAGAATTTTTTCAGACTCCCTGTCAATAAAAATGATAATACCTATCTCTATTTTCAAATAATTTTTGTTACTTTTTACGGTGTAGTTTTATTAATAATGAAAAATCCAAGTATTTATAGCCATGTTACTTCTCTTATTGAAATTTAGCCTCGGACCAAAATGTACTAGAAGTTAGCCAATTTAGTAACCCTTTTTTTGGCGCATTTTCAATTAACTACAGAGTGGTTCTATACCTACTTTAATACTATCGTACCACTAGACTCAAACGTTATTTATAATTGCGAATTATGATTTGAAAAACTTCTTGAAGATCATACCCTACGTTCTACGTTCTTTATTGTGGTGGTTTGATCTATACGATGCGTCAGTCATTCGGAACAAATCCTTTTGTTCATATTTATTGACTGACACTACTCAGTTCAGTACTGTATCTACTGAGAAGTATGTATGGAAATGTATGAGTATGAGTAATTTTAAAGACTAAAATTTATTTTTATGATTAATCTTATTATTACAGACTTTTTTTACCAAATTTTAAGAACACAAAAATATAAATATTTTCATGTTCCCACCGACTTATACAGGTTTATCTGACGCAAACTCATATCATAGGTAGATAACCACAAAATAAAATACAGTTCTTTACTTGAGAGTTCTGCTTAATGAATAAGGTAGAGTTGGTAGAGTTTCGGAGCTAAGTAAATTTATTTAATGATATAAAAATATTAGTACAGAAGATGTAGGCTTTATAATATTAAAACGGGTCACAGTTTTTTTAGAACGAACATTAACACATTCACAGTTTCAAGTCTGTATAATCTACGGGTTTGGATCGACACTTACATTTCGGATACTTTCGGCTTTACTTTTTCCATATTTTGACCAATAAAGACGAATATTTGAAAATGAACATGTTACCGCAAAAGCATTAGATAGGTAGTTAGACTTACTTTGAGGCTAAAATAAATTCTTACAGTAAGCGGTTTTTCCCTTTCAAAAAGAGCAACTTAAATTTTTGTAATATTAATAGAATAAAAAAATGTTTTTTTTTTTATTTCAATTAGAGCTTTATTTTGGCATCCTCTCTTTGATGGATTATTATTTAAGGGGAATCCTCAAATCCGAATTGTATTTGTCCGAAACATTTTGTATGGAATTCGGATTTGAGGATTAGCCTTAAAGTCAAATATTTTGATGTAGAAAAAGAGACAAGGCATCAAAAGTGTGAAACGAACGCTGAAAGCTGAACGCTACTTTTATGTTTTTTTCCCAAATCCGCAAAAAAATAACTAAACCGATTGAGCTGAATTTTGTATAGGTACGTATAATATAGGTATGTAGTTTATGCTAAATTCGACATTAGACATTCGACACGCCCAGTCTAACGAGTCGGACAAACGCTTTCAATCAGTAATTTTCATTACTATTAATAAATAATCATTTTGTATATTATTTCATTATATCTATACGCAACTAAAATACTATACTTTTGAAGTAGGATAATGATATGAAATTACTTTTACACCTATAATCACAGCTTTAAAAGAACAAAGAACAAACTTGTTAACCCAATACATTGTGAGCGATACCGCCGGCAGTAGGTAGGTAATGAAGTTATAATAAAATTTCTCCCTTTTTACCACACGTCAGGTGAATAACTTTACTTCCCGGATCCTGCGCGGATCAGTCCAAACCTGACACTCAAATTATGTTCTGTCAAGTACGGGTCTTAAACGTTGGGTTCCTTTATCGGTGTTTTTTTTATGATAATAAAGATAATGATGTTATAAGTTATACGCTCTCTCTCTCTCTGTAGTTATACGGTTTTTTGAGACTGAATATCAAAGTGGACAAGTACTGTCGCACTGTAGATAATGAAGGTAAATCAAAGTACTGTTTAACACTGTTTGAATCATAAGAAATGTGAGCTCGTAAATATCTCCGAAATATCTTAAATACGAACAGTTTTTTTTTATATTTTAGAGTTTGCGTTAAAATCAACTTTCCATAGATTTATTTTTCGCACCCAAAAGGTCTTATTTTTTTATGAAGAAATTTTCGGACTTATTTGAATGAATGAATACTCCTTATTGTACCAAAGAACTTAGAAATACAGATACAAGTTATTTGAGCACGTGAATCTCTTACAGCTTGAATTTTTTTAATAACACGGCTTAATTACACGCTACAAGCCAGCGAGTTCGCCTGTAGCTTGTAAACTCGTCCAGTGTCATTGGAATTTCTTAGTCTTATTAATTTCTTAGTTCCTAATTAGTCCAGTGGCTTTTTCCATCTGCTTGTTGACAATCACTCCCGAAAGGTAGCTCGCTCACACGCTAGCTTTTAAACTCGCCAGCAAGCAGCTGGTAAAAATGCCGTGTATCATCGACGCTTTAGACGGATCGCTACTACGCTTTGCGGTACCCTAAAAATGGGTAAGCTACACTAGACGAGCTGCCGGGTGGTATGCTAGTATCCTCACGCTCGGCCGGTTGGTGTCAGGTGACCGGACATAGCTTCCGCAGGGCTTCGGGCTCGTATTCTATAAGCCCCTTTTCTTTTACTAATAACAAATTAAAACGATAAAGCGTGTTTAATAAAAAACCAAGCGACATTATACGCTTGGTACAACTATTTTAGGTTTAAAATTATTGTTTGTTACTTTCGTCATTTATTAACCGATTTAGAAAATTATTTTATTAGTATTAGAAAGCATATAAAAAAAATCATGAATATCGTTTCAGTACTGATTTTGAAATCATTATTATTGAAAAAATTACGTCGAACGAAGTGTTTAATGTCGCTATTTCTTACTTTTCAGTTTAATTTGAAGTCGGTTGGTTATTTTTTATAAAAGGTTCTTGTTTATCACAATTAGGTACTCTTAACAACCTCTAAGATGTATTTATCATAATTATCACATTAAGTTCAAATTGGGTGTACCCGCGTGTGTTAAGGATTGGGTCGTAGTTTTGTAAAAGGTGTTTGTGATATATAGATTCTCTTATGCAATAAGATAATAATAAGGATTTAAATCATAGAGTCGGTTTCGTAATCCTATAATGGCAGGCGCCGACCTCCTTCGTAGGGCTTCCAACTGTCCTCGTTGGTATTACAACTAGGTATCCAATTCCTAGTTAATACCTGACATTTATCTAGGAACTCGGTACCTAGATCATTAGACTTGTTCAATAAAAAAACACTTGTTTTTTATTTCAAATGTTTATGATTGAACAGAGTTATTAACGTAGGTCTAAGTCCTAGCCCTAATTCCTTTTTCAGCTCATGAAATAAACTCCATACTAAATGTGTAACCGTATTGTTAATGTCCAAACGCTATAAAAATGTTTTCTAAGAAAGTCTTTATATTATATTAAGACATATTCAGACCAGCGTATTTTGCGCGTACTTCAAAAGCGTATACCGGCGTTTACGCTCAATTTTTTTCTAGCTAGTGTCTGTAGCATGAGGCGTCTTTTGCGGCTTGTCAGGTGTATGATGCGCTGCAAAAAATAAAAAAAAAGCGGCGAATCCGCCCGGAATAATTCTGCTAAATCTGAAACCGCATAAATAAAGCACAATATTCTCACAGCTTAGGCCTTATGTAAAGTTTAAAAGTTTTTTTTATAACCACATTTTTATTAAGGGGCATCATTTTATTTCATCCTTTTCGTGTTTTAAAATTAAACCTACTAACTTAAAAACACGTATAAAATCTAAATTAAACTTTGAAACCTTTCACTTTTTTTTTACACGAAATCAAAAAACATAGACAAAACGAATAGTGTGAAGAAATTACTATAATACAGCGTACTTTTTGAGTATTTGTCCGAAACATTTTGTATGGAATTCGGATTTGAGGATTACCCTTAAGTCACTTTCTTGTTTGTCTGTGTATCTGTCGTTCTGGGTAGAATCTTGCATCTCCACAGCTCTGCAACATTCGGCCAAAATTTTCAGGGTAGCTCACAACTCGATGATAATTTCTAAATCCATTTATAAGCATGCAATACCGACCTAATGAAAAAATATAGATACCGCTATATCTCATAAAGAAAGCGAGATAGAGCAAAAACATAAAAACATGGTTTTTAGATTTTAATCTACATTTCTTGTTTTTATTTGTAGTCCTATAACGCCGAGAGCAATGGATCACCCACCGTGGAAAGTAAGAATAGATCATGTGACATATCAAACTTTTGTGATCCAAGTCACAGGCCAAAGCGAACTTACTATTCTACAAGATAAGGTTTTGGTAAAAATATATGTAACGTCAGATCAACATAAAAGTTGTTTTAAAAATAACGATATTAGTGCAAATGTAAATGGAAGCTTTGGATTTCATTGAACGAAGAGCCATAAGACTCATAGGCGATGACTCACTAGTAATGACGAAGCTCCAGAGTCTAGAACACCGTCGTAAAGTCGCCTGCCTGTCGGTGTTCTATAGATTGCATTTTGGAGAGTGTGCGCTGGAACTACATGACTTAGTTCCGCCATCACCGTTCCACCATCGGACGACCAGACGCTCGGGATTGCGCCATCCCTATATAGTGGACATACCATGTATTCGCACAAAGCGCTTTGCTTCCACTTTCATTATGCGAACTGCCAAGGAATGGAATGCTCTGCCGGCGTCAGTGTTTCCCGATCACTATAATTTGGGTGTCTTCAAGGCAAGAGTGAATAGGATTATTCTAGGTAAGCGTGCTACATCGTCGACCACATCGTCACTTACCATCAGGTGAGATGGTGGTCAAACGCAAGCCTATATTTAGTAAAAAAAAAAAAAAAAAGTATTTTTTTATTCAAACAAGTGATGAGATAGCTTATCACTCTCCTGGCGGTAAGCAATCACGCCTGCCCATGAACAGAATAGAGCTACACAGGACTTCGATTAGGCCGGTGTAACACTGCTGAACTGCTTGTCCACATTGAGATATATGATGGTCAGTCTGGAAAGCGCAGTAATTTTACTGGCTACAATGCCCTTCAAACCGTAACACAGAAATCCTACACATTTACTGATTTGCCGCAGAATATCTGACACTGTGTTGGTAGTCATTTAGACGGCATCTACGCCTATCCAAAAAAAACAAAAAACGGTATTAGAAAAAATGTAAAGACTGATTTGGTGGTAAAAAATGCAATTATTTTTACCAACAAACCAGTCTTCATGTTTTTTTTTTCTATAGTAAAACATATTTTCTTCAGCTGAGCCAAAACCACGCATGAGCAGTAACGACCAACATCTACCTATCGTATAGGTGCTAGCTATAAATCGGCTTACCGCTTATAAATTAAACCAAGGCTTCACTGAGGGGTAGGCCAGTCTACCCAGATAGAGGCTTCGATGGCTCACTTACACCCCGTAACGAACCGTGCTAGCACGCCTCTTACTGACAACATTTTTATTATTTTCCGAAATAATTATTCTTAGATTATACAAGTGAATTAAGTTTTTATAAGTGTTTTGTTTCTTTTTGCTTGAGTGTGTGTAAGTATGTTTTTTCGGGAAGTTGATGAGGTATTTATCCGTTACATTTTCTTTAGTTTTTTTGAGTTTTTTACAATTTACTACTTATACGTTTATTTAGGATGTTTAGAAAAAACCTCGTGATCAGTGACATATATTGAATATAATCAAACTTAATTTAAAAAAAAAACATTATTAACTAAATTATAAGCAAAAATGTAGTAAAAATCAATTATCATCAAATTTATAAAAAAGCCTTGTCCTGACTGACTGACAGACAACGCACAGGTCAAACATCTAGACGTAGAGACTTAAAATTTCGAGAGTATATTCGTCAAGAAGTGTAGGCGCGTACTAAGAAAGAAGAAAAGATTTTTTATAAATTTCAACACAAACCAAGTATAAAATAATAATAAAAAATATTTTGGACATTTCACACACACAAAAGCTAGCTCTATGGAAACCAGATAAAGGTAATACTTAAATACTTTTTTCGTAAATACCTACATAGCGTAGAAAACCCCCAGACACAGGAAAAACATACTTCATTACACAAAAGCTTATCCTGAAGCTTATTTTATTTTATTTATTGAACACCAACACAGTGTACACTAATACATTTTTTTGTTTACATACATCATACATAGCAGATTTTCAAATAATGTTTGTTACTTTTTATGATGTAGTTTTAACAACAATAAAATAGCCTAGTAGTACATAATTATAATAATAATCTAGCCCTGTTACTGGAAAATTAGTATCGGCCCAAAATGTAATTGAAGTTAGCCAATGTGGCTCCGATTTTTCTATCACATTTTCAATGTAGATACCTACTACATTTTGATTATACTTATACTTTAATACTTCTGTGACAAACACACATTGACTTTGTCTTTACAGAATTAGTGGAATGTAGCGAATTAAGCCGGTTAGTGCGGTTGTAGGACTTCGCCACCCGATACCGGCGTTTTTTTCCCTCTGTCCGCAAGCCTCGATGTGTAATAAATACTTTATTTTGAACCGTTTTTCACGCTATGTTGGGTTTTTAATCTTAGGTATGTACTATGTACAGTCACTTTAAGCTTTCGATGCCTGTAAAGCGAATATTCGTTATGAAGTTATTTTAAAAGGCTGATTCATGTAAATATGATTCATTTGTAAAATATAACCCGAAACATTTCTGTATAACATGTCTACGATAAAAGTAGCGCTTATTTGTTTGCTCAAAACAGTTGCCGAATTGCCTTGTTATAAAAATAAAATTCGGTTTACTTTGTACGTGCATGAAATAGTTATTTGTTCACCAAGGGCCTGAAGTAAGCCATTTTATACAAAACATTCCATTTCGTTATTCTGAACCTGAGACAGCAATCCAATGGTACCTACAATGATATTTTTGTTGGAACGAAGTTGGAAATTTGAATAAAGTTCTCAACTTCCGGCATAAAACCTAGGTACCTATGTATATAACAAACAGATTTTATAAGCAAAAGCAAATACTTGTTTGCCCTAGGGCTTACATATAATGCAGGTTTACTCCCCATAAAGCGTACACGAAGTTAAACTTTGCGAGCATGTGAAGTGTTTTTTTTTTTCTTTTAGTTTCTACTTCGCCATTGAGTATGTTTAGTTTCATTTCATAATTTGTCATCGCCTAAAAACATGCCAGTGTATTTTTTTATAATTTTACTTTATTAAAGCGTCGACGACACAAAAGCGTTTTTACAAGCTGATTGTTGGCGTTTTGAAACGCTAGCGTGTGAGCGTGTTAGCTTTTGGGAAGGATTGTCACAAGCAGATTGTAAAAACGCCGATGACACTGGGCGACTTTATACGCTACAAGCGAAGTCGCTGGTGTGTAGCGTGTAAAAAAGCCGTGTGTCGTCGTACCTACTATAAGTAGACCTTATAATATGCAACGCTTTTGGTGTCGTGTTTTGTGCTGCATCGCTTTGAAGAGGTCCAGCCCTGGTCAAGCTTAGTTCTAATGATGTCCAAAACAGCTGCTGGCCACTGCGCAAGATTAGTTGAGTACTCTTGTGCGTGTGACAGCGGCTATTGCGGACGATTCATTGCCATCGGACTGCGTTGAAGAAATACTGAACGGCGCAGCATTTTTACAGTGTTTAAGATGTTACAGATAAACCATTTCACGAAGAATGTTTGGCCTTGGTTGTACTTATTAGGTATAGTGACATGCACAGATGCATTCGCGTCGTTCGATGCCGAGCCGCGTCGCGATCGTGACGTGATCGTGACTGAATGCTCCCGAGATTAGGCACACTAACTCAATGTGCATGTACACGGCTAAAAACAACCAAGATCATCAGATCCTTCATCGTGAAATAGAATAATAAACAGTCTCATAATAAAAATCACAGTGGTCTGTGGTACGAAAGGAATATAATCAGTCTGAATTAAGTATAAGTAGATGGGAACCAACACAGTGCCAGATATTCTGCCGCAATTACTATGTTCCGGTTTGAAGGGCACTATAATACGTTATTACTTAGTTTTCGAGACTGACAATCAAAATGTCTCAATGGACGAGCGCTTTAGCAGTGTTGCATAGGCCTATGTGAATCAAAGTTCTGTGTAGCACTGCTCTGGTAATGAGCAGTCGTGATCTCTTAACATCAGGAGAGCGCTAGCTCGTCTCGTTTCCAAAATCACAAACCGTTTTATCAAGAGTTGGTTTGACTAGGTGAGATTTTGAATTATGAAACTCTATCTTTTTTCAGTAAAATAGTCAAAATTTGCGTGCATCGTACACGCAGCACGTTTTCAAAAATGATACAAATAGGTAGGTGGTGGATGCAACTTATTGGCTCTCTCTTTCTATAATTATATTGTACTAAATTGATCTTCCTGTACCAACACCTACTTCCTTCATACATACACCGCATCGAAGCATTCACACCATGCATGTTTTATAAATTTAAAAAGCAATATTACCAATTACATAATTTAAAAATTTTTGAGTTAAGATAATGGCTTGTTATTTAAGAATTTAAAGATTAAGTAAGTTACTTTATATGCATTGTATGTGTATGTGTTAATTAGTATGTATTTGTTATAATAATAAAATTGCAAATTAATTTAAGTACCTAGTACCTATATCTTACGTAGATCATTATATTATTTACTGTAAACATTTTGTAATATTATTTTAATTTAAGAAAATGTTGATTTCTAATCACATAGAAAATGAATGTGTAAAAATTTACCTAATTTCATTTATTTCTAATTAAATATTATTTAATTTTCTCTTTTATTTTCTTTTGTATATTATAAACCAACGCATTACCTACATACTCGTAAGTGTTTGTTTTATTAACATCGCTATTATACACTGAATATCAATCGTCTAAAAACAAATCGTTACTTTTTGAGGCAAAACTAATATCAAGCATATCTAAAATTGAGCCCAGTAACTTAAAAAAAATAATAAAGAATAAGAACTCTACCTTTTGAGTTTCTCGTTTAACTGTTAATAAGCAATTTTTTTGGAAGACTTCAGAAAAAGGAGATTTTCAATTGGTTGTATTTCTTTATGTTTGTGACTTCAGAACTTCGTCATTTATCAGTTTTTTTTTAAATGTTTTAGATTGGTCCCATAGAAATTTCATCAAAATCAGTCTATTAGTTGAGATCTAAAAATGTCATCCGAATACCTACCTACCTACACAAAAATGCGTACTTTGCTTTCCTGTAACTTCTCAGTGGTGTTTATACGACCACTTCGAACACTGAAAACAGTCCGAATTGAAGTCAGTTGTAGAATGTTTTGATTGATTACTTTTCATTTATTTCACTCAGTTCCTCGCACCCAGTTAAAAACTATTTCAGAACGAAGACTTCAGCAGCGAAATAATTGAAGCCCAAAACAACTATTGGTCACTGCACAGGACTAGTAACCTCAATATACTCTTGTGCGTGTTCCAAAGGTTCTTGTGGGTGCTTCACAGTCTACGCCCGGCAACGCAACGTAACGCAACAAGACGCAACGCAACGCAATCTGGACTTAGCTTTAAGATTTTCAAAATGTTTGCGTTTGTGGTAAGTTTCACTTTAACTTTTTGTTGCTGCTTTTGCACAGTATCATCAACTGATTGAGTTTCAAATTTATCGTTTTTATGTTTCACATTTTCATGAAAAAATCATGAGGAACTCTGCCATGTAGGCAGACTAACATTTCTGGTTACAGAATCCTCCATCAAGTTATGAGAAAACGGTTAAATAGCAGATCCTTGAAGACACAAGACTCGTGTACCTACCAACCTGCCTGATTCGACTCTACCATCGATCGGTGGCTCTACATAAGTAGGTACTTTATACGGGTACCAATACTTAAGAAATTTTGCTCTACCATTAAAAAAGGTACATAATACCATGAACTTTTTATTTTATTATTAGGTAGGTACTTACAACGTTTGTACTAAATCACTTTGCATCAACGTTTGTAAAATCTTGCAACTCAAATGTCGAGCATTTCTGATTAGCTATCAGACTTAAATTTCAGGACAACTACTTCACACTTCACAACTGCTATTATATCGTTTAGGAAGCGGATAAGGCAAAATCATAAAACCGTGATTTTCAGTTAATTTATTTACTTTTTTATGTAAATATGTGGCCAGACAAGCTAAGCGCTCTCCCGATGATAAGAGACCACTTCTGCCCATGACCAGAACAGTGCTTATTGCCACACAGGAAACTACATGATTGCGAAAGGAATAAATTCTAAATTGTACCTTCTCCATATTTTCCTTATCATCATCAACCTATCCGGCCGTCAACCTATAAGTATGATGACGGCACGGGTTCGATTCCCGCTTCGGGACAAACATCGATGTTTGTCCTGAGTCTTGGTGTTTTCCAATTATTCTATGTATGTATGTATTTACAAAAGAAAAGTATATAAGTATTCTATCAGTTTATCTGGATCCCATAGTACAAGCTCTGCTTAGTTTGGGGCTAGATGGCATTGGTTGAAATGTCCATAATATTATTATTTATCCTAATCAAAGTTCACTGCTGGACATAGGTCTCTCCAAAGGTGCGTAACTGAACCGGATCTTCGACTTTTCTCATCCACCTTCTGCCCGCTATAGCGCGCAGATCATCGCTCCATCTAGCCAGAGGTCGTCCTACGCTGGCCTAGACGCGGTCTCACTCAAGAACACGTTTACTCCAACGGTTGTCGGTAATAATTCTCCGTATTTCCCTAATCACTATGAAATGTTAATTTCATTTTTTTACAGGGGTGGCGCTACCATTGAAAACCCTTTTGCGGTATACGGCTTCCACTGGTCATTTAAGTCTATGGGGTTTATTGACTTCAAGTTTTAAAAGCCTTACGGGTTCAGCACACGGAGTAATAGGACCTAACTTTACTTGCCGCAACTGTCAACTTAACACACGTTTCCGCCAGTTGCAGCAACAAAAAGTGACTGTTACGGTTGCCGCAACTTTTTATATGAAAATCGTCTTAAGCTTCGATGACACAGGGCTAGTTTACAAGCTACATGCCGGCGAGTTTTAAACTAGCGAGTGAGCGAGAAATATTTAGGGAAGGATTGTCAATTGTCAACGAGTTTACAAGCTACAAGCGAACTCGCTGGCTTGTAGCTTGTAAACTAGCCCTGTGTCATAGAAGACGCTTTACCGATAGTTGCGAGTTGCTGCAACTAGTTGCTCCGTGTGCTTAGCCCGTTAGTCTCTACTTCAACTGGTTTAGCCTGTAGGTTGTCTGTCAGTCAGTTATTGGGTCAGTCAGGTCCAAGCCATTTCTTATTATTGATTGATTTTTTAGATTTAAAAATTAACATTAAACATTCACACACTCACACCCCTGCACTAGGATTCCCTGTGTCGCAGGTGGCATGGACACATACAAGACATCACAACATCCAAGACCCGAGAACAAACATTTGTGTTCGTCACACAAATATTCGCCCCGGCCGGGGATCGAACCCTAAACATCAAGCTTCGTAGGCAGGGTCAATCACTACCAACTAAGCCACGGTGTCGTCAATAAAACAATAAAATATTTGAGCAATAATAAGGCAGTGTCCTAATAGAACGCGATGACGCGACCATCGCAAGTTCGCGCGACGGTCGCATCGCTTGCTCGCGCGACGATCGCGTGATCGCGTTCTATTAGGATTAGGGCTTGCAATTCGGATATCCGAATCATCCGAAATATCCGGATATCCGCCCTATTTTAATATCCGAATATTGAGGGCAACAGTATCCGGATAATTTGGATAAAACGGATAGTAAAAACATTTTAAAAACTCGATTTTAATATGGTTTAAACTGTTACAAACATTTACTTTAGCATTGTGTGCAATACGTACACGTTTACAGTAAGTATTTTTTATTTAAAACACTGTTTTTCAGTCCGACAAAATAAACTTTAAGTCTCGTCATGTTCGTTTGCCCGTCCGTTAATAATAAACGTCATTATTGCTATCCAGGGACAGTCAAGAATACGGATTCAAAATAATTTTTTTTCTTATTTTTTTTAGTCGGTAAAATTTTTATTTTTGTTTAAAATTTTTATCTAATTTTAGTCGTTAGTACTCAGAAAGTGATCCAACACGTAATTAAACGTATAATTTTTTTGATTTTTGTGATTTAATTGGTATTATTAAGGTTTTTTTAACACTATCCGAAATATCCGGATATCCGAATAATAGGATTTACTACAATCCGAATTATCCGGATACCAAAAATCAACGGATAATGCAAGCCCTAATTAGGACACTGCCTAACAGTTTTATTAAAACCGATGGGGAACAGTCAGTCTTGGACTTTGAAGCAACAAAGCTAACAGAACCAGGCAAGCTCATTAAAAAAAACATATTATATGTAGGTATACCAGTACATAGGAAAAGCATTTTACGTATAAACAATACGCATTAACAAATATAGTCTCACCTTAGTAGGAAAGTTTATACAGTATAATGTAAAAGATACGTTAATACGGCTTCAAATGAGGTTCTTATTTATAAATTATTCTGTAATTCTTTATTCATTTCGTAGTAATTAACCAAAAATCCTGATTTTACATTGCCAATTTAAGATTTTAAGATTAAAAACTTGTGTATAAGGATACATAAATGTAAAAAAATGTGGCTTGTGGTCTGAACCTGCCTTTATTAACAATATATTAAAGTAACGTGTACAACAGTCAACAACATAGGAATGCAAAATATAAATTGCTCTTTATAGGCGGAACATAAAAATGCAATTGGTCTTAGATCTAAGGTTAATAGTGTTATAGCCAATATAATTCGATAATTCGTATTAAATTACTAATGTACGAAAATGTGAGAAAAGTTTACAAAATCTTAATCTAATTGTTCGCGGTTAATTTATCTGATATCTTAAAATTAGTACATTTTTGGTATTTTCATTTTGCCGACACGTCAATTACATAAACATTCAAAATCAGAATCATTAAGTCTCGTAGAGATATCATTAATCAGATTAATAATACACAATGTATAATAAAATTATTATAAAATCAATTTTGCCATTAAAACTATTTTATTTGCGTAACAGAACGGTCCGAACAATATATGTATCTCAAATGAGTATGATATTATGTATCTCAATATGTTGTCTGTAAAGTTGGTTTACGGAAGATAGTTTAACGTGACTACCAGCGTAACGGGACAATGAGCGTTACCGGACAATGACGTCAACGTTATCGTGCATGCAGCCGGCGCGGCGGCCTTCATCGATTTATTAGACGTTCAACAGTCACGTCAAAATGCGTACTCCTTGACTCCTTTACTTCCTTTCACATATCGAACGAGAAAACATCAACTAACGAATATCATATAAACAAAACAATATACAAATTAATAATATATATAAAACAATATAAAAGGGAGTCTTTTTCCCAGCAGTGGGACAAGGCGAGATATGAAAAAAAAACGAGCGAGCCTTACAGTAGTCAAATTATGATGTGTAACATCTGACATACCCTACACCCTGGTGATAAGCAACATTTTAATTTGGAAGTATTCTATTTACTTATTTTTTGAGGTTGGTACTATCTGACGGCTTACTTCCTGTAACGCACTTCCGTCCCATTTTCACGAAATTACTCCCACAAATTGTCATAAAGCGAGAGATAATATATTACAAATCAAAATACCCTTAAAATGATTGCTCAGATCGTTCTTTAGCACAGATCTCCGATACTTCAGTTTAATTCTAACTCAATATTCTTATAAATATGTTCTGAGCTATTTGAGAAAAAGCGAGCTATTACAATTTGTTCAAAAACCAGTCGTATAGCGTTCAAAATATAATGTATTTTAAGCTGGTGTTTCGTTAGGCTTCTTTTTGATGGTGTCATCGAAGAGCATCAGGCACATTGTGATGTGGAGACAGGCTTTAGCGGGAAGGAACTTCTCGTCGAACGTGAGAGCGTAGCGGTACATCCACACCGCTTGCAAGTATTCAGACTGGAAAGGTACACTATGCTTGTTGACCGAACAAAGTTCTTAAGGCTAATCCTCAAATACAATTCAATACAAAATGTTTCGGACAAATACTCAAAAAGTACGCCGTATTATAGTAATTTCTTCACACTATTCGTTTCGCCCATGTTTTTTGATTTCGTCAAGAAATAAAGTGAAAGGATTCATACTTTTATTTAGATTTTATACGTGTTTTTAAGTAAGTAGGGTTAATTTTAAAACACGTATAAACGTAAAATCTAAATTAAAGTATGAAACCTTTCACTTTATTTCTTGACGAAATCAAAAAACATGGACGAAACGAATAGTGTGAAGAAATTACTATAATACGGCGTACTTTTTGAGTATTTGTCCAAAACATTTTGTATGGAAATTTGCCTTGAGTATTAATAAATAGTATATTTATATTTAGTAATGAATCCGCTTAACTTTTAAACCAAGGTCTAATTAACTTAACTCTAGTTTAGAATTTTAGTATCTAAACCAAAGCGCTGAAAACAAAAAACCCAAGTCACAAAGTAACGCCTGAAACAATCAAATAATCTTAAGTCTTAATATTAGACGAATCGGTATTTTTATGTTTGTAATAAGATTTTATTATTACAAACATAAAAATTTTCATTTTTCTTTTATTGTTTAAAACTGTGTACAAAACGATTTTAATATATAGTAGGAAACAACAGTTTATCCTGATAGGACATACAATAAGATAGGTACTTACAACTAAATGAAATAGATAGTTTTATTACATGAGAAGTAGTAGACTATAGAAACGTTTCTTCAATAGTTTGAAACACAGCCAGGCACATAATATTAAATATTCTAATTTTCCAAACAACACATTTCAGTCAAGACCTAGTTTTTAGACTTTAGTTTTTGTTCAAGTCATTTTCTCAATTTTTTTTTAATCCAATACCAGATAACTGTTTGAACTCTGTAGGTAGATGAATGTACACTTTTATTGCAGTTATATATGTTACTAGCTGGTGCCCGCGACTTCGTCTGCGCAGGTATCAATCATGTATAAATTGTAGCCTATGTGTTATTCTGAAGTATAAGCTATATTATTGTAAAATTTCACTAAAATCTATTCAGTAGTTTTTACGTGGAAGAGTAACAAACATCCATCCATCTATCCATCCATCCATCCATCCTTACAAACTTTCGCGTTTATAATATTAGTATGAGTATGAAGTATGATATGATTATATGCTTCTTATATTTGTAAAAATTGTATGTAGATATACATTATACACCACAAGTTTTTAATTGCCAGAAATAAAAATACGCATTCAGTTGCCGTTACTGAACACAGAAATGGCAAAAAATGTCATTTCGTAGTAACCAAAAGTTCTAACTACACCGATACAACATAGTACGCTTTCTGCATTGCCCATTTAAGTTTTTTTGGAATGAAAAACTCGTGGTGTTTATGTGTTTATGTAGGTAAACAGTTATACATGGTGAACGTTTCGACAAGGCTTTTTTTGGATGGCTAATTTCGGCCAACGGTATCCTACTTTATGTCCCACTAATATAATATTATAATTTATAATAATTAGTAAGGATGGATGGATGGATTAATGGATGGATGTTTTTACTCTTTCACGTAAAAACTACTGAATGGATTTTGATAAAACTTTACAATAATATAGCTTATACATCAGAATAACACTTAGGCTACAATTTATAAAGATACCTGCGCAGACGAAGTCGCGAACACCAGCTAGTAAGTTAATAAATATAAACTAATGCAATCTTTGACTAACCTTGTATGTGTGCGAAATACCAACGAGGAAGGCCTCAGTCTTGCTCTTTGGCGCCGAGTAGAACGAAAGGTACGCTATATCTTTGGCATCAGTCGGTTTGGTTTGCCTGCAAAAAAAATCTCTGCATGAGGAAAATGTACGTCACTATTGCGACAGTAAAATGTTACTCGGCCGAGAAAGTGAATGCTTACATCACTCGCTCAGCCGAGCACTCGGCGCTATGTTATGCGTACCGAGTACTCGGCCGAGAGTCCTGTCTCTGCCGAGTACTCGGTACGTGTGATCTAGGCATATGCAGCCTGCCAATAATACCGCACTATTCTTGAATTTTGCCTAGCGTTACTAGCATGCTGGGCAAAATGCAAGAATGGCGCGGTATCATTTTGCTATTCATAATTCCTTTCGTTCCGTGGCATGCTTCGCCGTGTGCATCATTTCACTCAAATCAACTCAACTCCGCTCTACTCAACTACACTTTACTCAACTGCACTCTTCTCAACTCTAATATTCTTAACTCTACTCGACTGAACTCCATTCTACTCAACTCCACTCTACTCAACTCCACCCTACTGAACTCCAATATACTCATCTCCATTATTCTCAACTGCAGTTTACTCAACTTCACCCTACTCAACTCCGATAATATACTTAATTCCATTATTCTCAACTCCAGTTTATTCAACTTCACTCTACTCAACTCCACTTTTCCCAACTCCAATATACTTAATTCCATTATTCTCAACTTCACTCTACTCAACTTCACTATTCTTTATTATTATAACTATATTATATTCGGCTATATTCTGTTTTGCATACCTTATGTAATAAAAAAAAAATCTCAAATCAATTCTACCCAACTCTACTCGAATCACTCAGCTCTACTCAACTCCACTTTTCTCAACACCACTCCACTCTACTCCACTCCACTCTTCCCAACTCCACTCTGCCCTACTCACAAGTGCAGTATCGCGGCCAGCGGGCGCAGCGCGTGCAGCGCGAGGCGGCGCGGCGCGAGCGCGTGCGCGGCGGCGAGGCAGCGCACCGCGCACGCGCCGCGCCCGCTCGCACCGCACCACCACCCCGCCGCTAGATGGCCCACCCACGAGGACGGCTTCTGAAACAATGTAGGGTAAACCGACCAATTATATTAATTCTTTTTTGTTTTTTTTTGTTATTTTGTCTTTTTAAGGCCAATCCTCAAATCCGAATTCCATACAAAATGATTCGGACAAATACTCAAAAAGTACGCCGTATTATAGTAATTTCTTCACACTAACTTCTAAGCGTTAGCCTAAAACTCATCTTACGTAAAAAGTAAAATGACCGCCGCTCAATAAAGAGGATATGTGAAAATTTGAAGTCGCTACGTTACATTCTTACTCAGGAACAGTACAAACTTGATGTTAATTAAATCATCAGTGATTACTTGAGGTTTAAATCTAAATAAATGTAAGACAGAAACACGATTGGTAAAACCATTTTCAATAGATTTATTGTTTGAAATCGGCTTTAAGCCCTAATAAACTTTGTTTACATCCATCCTCCGAACTTAGAGAATATTTACGGTTAATTTTATACTATTTAGTGATTACTTATCGTAATCACAGAACTTAGATAAATGTAGATCTTTTTTTTAGAAATTCAATACTTTTCAAGCAATACGATGTATTTATTTTATTTTATTTTATTTATTTAACATTAGACTCACAGTTACATTTTTTTCTTATATAAGCTATGAAATATATACTAATCTTAAACCAAATTGAGTCTACAATTTGTTTACTGTAAATATATAAGAATTATAGGTAGGTAAGTCTGGGTAAATAATTAGTAACTCTAACAGCAGTAAATTACAAACAAACAAATAATCGCATTGTGTTTGTCAGTGGTGTGTGTGGAGTGTGAATGTGATGTGTGTGTGTGTGTGTTGTGCGAAGTCTTAATAAGTAGGTGCCTACCTAACCTGCAACGCTTGCAACATGAAGTATTCGCTCGAAAAACAAACCTGTCATTAGTTAACCTGTTATTATTATGTATTAATCATTTGTCGCTTGCGTCAGTTACTTTTATGCAACAAAGATCTATATATTATCTCTACTCTCGTGTAAGGAGTGTAATTGCGCTGCGCTATCGCTTTCATGCAATTCAGCCGCTGTCATTTCATTTCAACAGATTCACATATCCTCTTAAGGGGAATCCTCAAGGCAAATTTCCATACAAAATGTTTCGGACAAATACTCAAAAGTTGTATCAAAAATTGGAGAATTGGATTTTAGGATTAGCCTTACGATCTATTATCCTTACTTACAGTTTCAATGTATCTCGCTATCTTGGACCCCAGCGCGGCATAGTCATAGGAGCTGAACAGTTCCGCGAGCTGATGCATGAGACTCAGCACTGGCTCCCAGTCGTTCGTATCTACTCTCAGTATGCGCTCTATGAAGAAATCCTCGGATGGATCCAACGGCATACGGCAATCCGGCACTTTGCGGTTGGATGGCGGCAATGTTGTGATTTCTATCGGCAGCCTTAAAAAAATAAAGGAATTCGATACTACTTGACAGGGTTGTGATGATTTAAATCGCGATTGGACATTACACACAGGGCCATCTAGCGCCAAACTAAGCAGAGCAGATACAATACTCAAATCCTTTTTTTTCGTAAATACATACATAGAATAAATAGTAAACACCCAGACTAAGGACAAACATCGATGTTCGTCACACAAATGTTTATCCCGAATCGGGAATCGAACCCGCGACACTCGGCGTAGCAGTCCAACGAACTTGCCACTCGACATCATTAACTATCGAAAGGCATCTCCCAAAGTCAATTTTAGCGATCACTGTTGGAAAATCAGTGAAATAAATACTCACTTTATATCAGCGTCGCTCAGTTGTTGCCGGAAACTAATGATATGGAGCCAATAGTCCAGCTGAAAATCTTGGAAAGAACAGTCCTCCTCTTTCAAAGCCAGGTCTACTGGTTCTATCTCTGGAAAAGGGATAATTTATTTTTCACATTTGAAAAGTTTGTAGGCTTTTGCTCTATTTTCCTTTACGAGATATAGTAATAAAATTAGATACCTATGTACCTCCTTCGTTTCGAACTTACTTTCTAAATTGAACGGATTAAAAAAAGATATAATTTTTAAGCGACAATGATTGTGGCTTTTTTATCTAAGATTTGTGCGTGAAAAATTAATTGTGATATATTTTCACAAAATGTCGAGTTCAAGTGAAGAAAATAAGTGTGAGACATTGAGATACGTGGTGTGAGAAGGATATTATGACTCGTCCGGAAATTCAAGAAGCAGTAAGAGTTATATAAAAACGTGTTACCTCCAAAATTAGTAAAAAAAGCAATAAGTACTTAGTTTGAAACATTTAATTTCCACGCATTAATTGAGAAAATTACTGTACAAGTCTTGGCCGCAACCAGGCATGCAGGCCGCTGCAGTAATGTACTATAATATTACAAGAAACCTTACCACTACAGCCTCGACTGCCGCAACCCTTAAACACCTGGCCAACAGTCCTCATCATGACGTCATAGTTCTTCTGATGGGCGGCCTTATCGCGTCTGTCAGAAGGCATCGCGTCTATGAAAATGTCGAATGCTGCGTCGTCCATATCGTCTACGGACGCGCCTTGGATCGTGTCGTCTTTTAATTCCAACATTCGGACTATTGTGCTACTTTCTGAAAATCATTATAAAAGTAAAAATAATGCCACGATAGGGTTTTTGGCTCAAAACCAGCGCTGAATGAACTTTACTAGCACATGCTGAGCCAGCCCCCTGCTTCGGCATATATTTATTTTTTAAGAATAAGTTTATGTTTCAGATTTATAAATATTTGCACCTAAAATTCTTGTGTGGGAGCAGATGTTGTTCTATGCTATTCTGTAATGGTAATGAATAAAAATATATTTTGGAAATTTCGCACAATGCCATCTAGCCCCAAACTAAGCAGAGCTTGTACTATTGGGAGCAGAAAACTGATAGATTTGCAGGGATCTTTGATTGAACTTTTGCGTTTTCGTTAACGTATTGTATCCGCCATAGAGAAGTCAACAGTATGTATTTACGATTTGAAAATAATTATACTAACTGTTGACTGCTATGTATGTTGTCTGCCGGGTGGCTGTGCAATTTTTTTGTGCTACTCAAGCGATACTTGTCTTTTAGATGTGTAGATAACTTGAAAATGATTTCATACTGAAAGTGCTCTGCCGGCCGCAGCCATCCCAGTGGGAATTGAGCCTTAGATCTTATCTATCTAGAAAACAATTATTGTATGTTCACCTCGTTTGTGTCCGCTGTCACAGTGCCTGTTGCTAATATGACAGTTACTGCCGTCTCGCTCGCACACCATGCTAATTCCCGGCTCTACCTCCGCGCATATATCTCGCTCTCCTTCCAAATCTAAAATAAACCACTATGGTCAGGTACCTTTTTTTCCAACAGAAACAGTAAACGCCCGGCCGCGTTTGTGCCGCAAAAAAAAACTCTAGTGAGAAACCGATCTTAATCCTAAAAGCCACTAATGATTTACAAACATATTACAGATTGACAATAAACAGCTGCAATGAAGTTGATACGAGTGTTGGTGAATGGAAAAATGCTGTTAATCGTGACTTTTCGTGTTGAGTCCAAAACTCCATAGAAGCACATATTCTAATGATTATTTTTTATACCTATTACCTATGTAATTAATTTAATTACTTTCATGTTTAAGCTAACTTAAGTGCATTATACAGCTAACTTAAGTTTTGACGTGTAAACATCTTTTATTACTAATAAATACTATTGAACTATTGCATCTAGTATACTCTTCACCACTTAACGGAGGCATGAAGAAACTTGACGACGACTGCAAATTATTTCCTTGTCAAGTGTCAAGTAATTCCTTATTAGGAATTACTTGACACTAGCTAAATACACTAACGTGTGGAGCCAAAACCAAAAAAACTTATATATTTTGTTCTACGACAAAAAAAAGTCACTATCAACAAATTATATAAATATATTTAGTAATAAATCCGCTTGATTTCCAAACAAAGGTTTTAATCAACTTAACTTTAGTTTAGAAGTTTAGTACATATAAATCTAAACTAAACTAAATCTATCTATCTATCTATATCTAAACTAAATGTATCTAAACTAAAGTTAAGTTGATTAAAACCTTTGTTTGGAAATCAAGCGGATTTATTACTAAATATATTTATATAATTTGTTGATATTTATGGATTTCCGCAAAGTAACGCCTGAATCAATCAATTATCTTAAAAAGTCACTAACCAAGTTCCTTCAGCATGTAGACTTGCTTCAGCACACAAGCCCAGCCGTAGAGTAGGAGTCTTGCGGTACCGTTCATGAAACGAGGATCGACGCGGACGGCCTGTTTGAGGTGGAACATGTGCGCTTTCGGATTCCTCTTTATCATGCTCAGTTGAGCTATCAGGAAGTTTGTAGCTGGCTGAAAAAAAAAGGGTTTACTTGATTTCGACACATACCGTTGGGAAGCGTTTCCTGCACGATGCCGTTTAGGTGGGTACCAAAACAGTGCCAGATAATCTGCCGCATAGCAGTAATGTGTAAGCATTACCGTGTTCCGGTTTGAAGGGCACTGTAGCAAGTGAAATTACTGGGCTTTCGATACTGACCATCAAAATGTCTCAAGGTGGACGGTTGTACGGACCCATGGGAATCAAAGCCCTGCGTAGCACTGTTATGGTGGTTATGGGAAGGCGTGATCTGTAACTATTAGAAGAGCACCTAGCTAGACTCGCCACCATCGCTAGCGGTGAGGAGGCAGTTCAGAGCGTAAGCTGTGTTACCTCACACGCGCCAGGATAACAGGAATACGCTATGCGTAACAGCGACACTCACCTCATAAGGACTTAGCTTATAAGCCTCTTCAGCGTGATTGGAGGATTCATCCACCAATCCCATCTTGAGGAACACAGAGGCCATTGACACCAGCACTACGTCAAGGTGCCCCGCGTCTGTGATGCGGCTCGCGGTGAGGAGACAGTTCAGTGCGTATGTTGTGTTACCTCACATACGCTACGATAATAAGAATTTCCTATGCGTAACAGCGACACTTACCTCATAAGGACTTAGCTTATAAGCTTCTTCAGCGTGATTTGAGAATTCATTCACCAATCCCATCTTGAGGAACACAGAGGCCATTGACACCAGCATTACGACACGGTACCCCACGTCTGTGATGCGGCTCGCGGTGAGGAGACAGTTCAGTGCGTATGTTGTGTTACCTCACATACGCTACGATAATAAGAATTTCCTATGCGTAACAGCGACACTCACCTCATAAGGACTTAGCTTATAAGCTTCTTCAGCGTGATTTGAGGATTCATCCACCAATCCCATCTCGAGGAACACAGAGGCCATTGACACCAGCACTACGTCACGGTGCCGCGCGTCCACGATGCGGCTCGCGGTGAGGAGGCAGTTTAGTGCGTAAGCTGTGTTACCTCGCACGCGCCAGTACAGTGAGGCGATTGTGTATAGCACCCATTTTGATGCCAATCTCTAAAATGTTATAGTAATCAAAACGTCAATAAAGAAATTAACATGATAACGCGTCGCTCACAATCCAACCAATATTATAATAACAAAAATTTTTGATGATGCGTATGGATAGATAAATAAATGGAACTGCTCAATATTGCCAAAACAAATGAATCGATTGAGTTGCAATTCGGTATGAGTAAAGTTTATGAGCTAGAAGGACATGTGCTACTTTTATATACCAAGTGGGCGTAGCTTAATGATGATTTATTTTGCTTGAAGTATGGTTACAGATAAATATTGTATCATAATTATAACATCAGTAGACGAACAACATCATAAACATTTTTGTTTCACAAACATAACTCTTATTACCTTTTCAATAGCGGTCTGTATCCTTTGCCCGATTTCCGCATCTTGCATGTGTTTCACAATATCCAAGTGTGAGTCACTCAGAAACCTCAAAAGCTGCTTTCGTAATACTTCAGTGGCCACCGCTTCGTCTACCATTTGAATCCTGCAAACATATACTGTATGAGAACTGTAATGGAAAACCACTTTTCAACCGACTACAAAAAGGAGGATGTTAAAATTAGGTTAAATTTTTCGGCATCTTATTTTGTGGGTATTCAATGAAACTGAGCAGTCACGCTCGGTTATAAATGAATGAATGAATGAAAATGCTTTATTGTACACCATAAGACAAATAACAATAACAAAGAGAAGAAAACATTACAAAATATTTAGTACAATGGGCGGTCTTATCGCTATTAAGTGATCTCTTCCAGACAACCAGTTTGGAGACGGTTACGATAATACAAGATGGTCGGGGGTGCACAGATCGAGTAAAGTTAAAACTGAACAAAAGAAAATAATAATAATATAAATACTTATAATATAATACAATGTATAATAAACGTATATACACCCTCAATTTTTAATTACCAAAAAAAAATTAAATGGGCAATGCAAACGGGGTACTACGTTGTATCTGTGCAGTCAGAATTTTGGATTTCTACAAAATGGCAGAGTGACAGCGGAGCAAGTGCAGCGCCCGAGCCGAGGTTTTGCGAGCTGGCTTGAGCTAGGTACACGGGTTTGCCAAGCGAGCCAATGGACTTCGATTGGCTCCTCTAGAGCTATGCCATGCCAGGGAGCAGGCAAGAGACGAGGCTATCCAACAATGGGCGATGGACATGGACTCCAGCCAGTATGGCTGTCGGACCATTGATGCCATCCGCCCAGTGTTGAGAGATTGGATCCATCGTAAACATGGCGTCCTTACTTACCGATTGGTGCAAATTATGTCTGGACACGGATGCTTTGGGCACTATCTGCACCGGGTCGCTCGAAGAGAAGCGACCGCGGCCTGCCAGCATTGCGGCGCCCCCGATGACACGGCACAGCACTCTCTTGAAGCGTGCAGTGCTTGGGCGCCACAGCGGCTAACTTTAGAGGCCATAATCGGCCAGGATCTCTCAATGCCGAGCGTGGTGAAAGCCATGCTCGACAGTGACAGATCCTGGGAGGCGATAGTCTCCTTCTGCGAGGAAGTAATCTTGCAGAAGGAGACAGCGGAGCGTGTCAGGGAGGAAGACCCCCAAGCTGATCCGCTCCGCCGGCGGAGGACCGGAAGAAGACGGCGGGAATTCCACCGTCTGCTTCCGCTCGATGGAGGCCAGCCGGGTTTGGGTGCGGGGAGCCCCATCCCGGCATTGCACAGGCCTCCTACGCCGGGGGATGTCCTTAACATACCGGGACATCCCCCGACCCCTCATAGGGGTGGCAGAGGGGTCCGCCTTAGGCGGATGATCACCGACAGGGCCGCGGTCGAATCCGATCGGGACCCCGTGACCCTGTCAAGTGATGGTGCGCCGTCGAGCCTCTCGTCTGGTGACGAGTGGTTTGACGACGCATTAGCACTAAGGTGATTGAAGGCATGTCAATGGTAGGTACACGGGTTTGCCAAACGATGAATAAAACTTAAATTATTACCAATTAAAGGTACCGCCTGACGCAAATCCATTGGAAAACGACTCTAAAGCCCGCAGGAAACGAGCTACCGACCAGCCGCCACTGACCCAGCGACGCGCTACAACAACAAAATGTAGTCGCTGTGGACGGTGGCTCATTTGCGGCGACCGTAAGTAGAGTACTCACTTTAAGCCTTTCCTCTGCGTGTGACGAACGAGCTCCTTGTCGGGCGGACACACGGGCGGATGCCACGGCAGCTCGTGCTCGACTAACGCGGGCACGCCGATCCGCTCGGTAAGTAGATTATTCAACCTGACAAACGGACATTAACCAAAACGTACAGTCAGCTGCACAGATATGTATACACTCCAAAGCTTTTACATTTATATTATACTTTTAATTTAGTAAAAACATTCTTCTTCTGAAAAGTAAGATGACTACATTAATTTGAAAATGCTTGCGTGCAATTTTTATTTGCCAAATTACATGTCTATGCAGCTAACTGTACATAATAGTTATTTGATTGTAACGGGTATTTATCGCGCTCACCTCGTTTTCACAAAAACGAGACACAAAAACGAGGTGAGCGCGATAAATACAAGTTACAATCAAATAACTATGTGTGATAATCGCGAAAGTCTACGAATAACGACTGTTTGAGGATATATTTTAGATTGGTGCCATAAAAATTATATCAAAATCGGTTTAGTAGTTCAGTGCAATTGAAGCCGGTGGTAGATTTTTTTTTTAATACCTTATGTTTATAATATTTACAGCTGTGCCTCTTCTAATCAATTTGACTAGATCTAGAACAAAGTAAAAGGTGGTCCAACATGATTACCTTAAGGGCTCTTTCAAATTAGAGGCGTGAGGAAGCCCTAGAATTGAATAAATTGAAGGCGCCCTAAAGAGCCTCTAAAGTCAATATCCAACCTTAATCACTATGTTATTGGTATCAGATAAAATAATAGTAATAATACCTACATAATGCCTTTATTTTCAATAGGCAAGAACACTGGATAAACCGCCTCTATATTCTTCGGGATTTTTGGAGCGACCTCTTTGCAAATGGCATTCGAAGGCCAGTCCTCGTCAGTGTCGAACGCCTCTTTGTTGCGATTTACTTTGAAATTAGATGGGTACCTGAAAATATTAATGGTAGAGTTAAAAATCTAAGGCCAACGCAAGTTTTTGTTTATCAGGCTCTCTTTGACTCAAGCCTACTCTCGGCGGATTAGTGTATGTCACATGCTACAGAACATTTCAAATAACTTCAAAAAACGAGGTTCATATTTCAGTTGGTTTTTTTAATGTTTGTTACCTCAAAACTTTGTTGTTTTAAAACCGATCGAAACATCGATCGTGAGAAAACTGGCATGTCATAGAACTGAAAAAATAAGGTTTTACAAAAACAGACTTCAATTGGACTGTGTGTGAACGTAAACACCACTGAAAAGTAAAAAAAAAACAAAATACGCAATTTCGGTTACTTCGACAACATATTTTTTTCAGATACGTATTTTAATTTAGAATCTAAACTACTGAACCAATTTTTATTAAAAAAATTATAAACAACAAAGTTACCAAACATTTAAAAAGAAACAAATTGAAAATGTCCCTTTTTGAAGCCTGTTGAAAATAAATTAAAAACTCACAGTAACTTTCCGTCATCTTCATCATACAAAGAACCAATTTTAATGTCACTTGTTTTGACTTCATACTTCGGATGTTCTATCTTCATCTCGGCTTTGACGAAATTCCTATCTGAAAAGCAAACACAACTTGAATATTACACGTGACATCTGACATCTCATTTAAATTCGGAAGGATTCTATTTTACTTTATTTTTCTAAGGTTGGTACAACCTGACAGCTAACTTCTTGTCACACATTCCGTTGCATTTCACGAAATTCCTGCCGAAAAGCCGTGTTGGCCGAGCGAGCTTCGAACCCGGTCGTTAACCAAAGGATTTTTCTGTTCAAATAATCTATGTGTGCATTAAAACACGTGCTTAACGGTGAAGGGAAACATCGTGAGGAAACCGACACGCCATAGAACCTAAAAAGTTCGAAAACATGTATCAATCAAGCGCACGAAGGAGCCTCTTCGAGGCGCACTTGAAATCCTTTCACCACACTGGTTCGAAATAACTAGTTACACAATAAGAAGGAGACGAAATCCCTGCCAAAAATTGAGAGAAAGAGAGAAGTGAGATATTACACATCATAAAGAAAAAAGAGAAGAAAACTTACATCGCTTCGGATCAGGAAACACGTCAGGAATTGACACAACAGGCCCAATTTCCTTTAGAATTTCAGTCTTATTTATTATCACATTTGAGGTTAACAATTTCTTTGCTGGCAACCCCGCATGTTTGCCAATATGTTTGACAGTCCTCTGCAACGATTGGGCAGTTTCGATCGCAGTAACACCCTTTTCTTTCTTCCATTCTTCATTATATGTGGGACTTTCAATGAAATATTGGACTAGGGAATATCTATCACCGTCCCTTTTGAGCTCCCTTATCTTCAGGCCGGTGATTTCATTCATCTTCATACAGTTTTTATTTATATTTTTGTAATCTGAAATGTTTTTGATTTATTTTATTTTAATTATATTTATTGGTTCACCAACAGTTTTACATGAGTAGATGTTTATTTAACTATAATATTGTTTTTTAATTAGGTGCATGCAAAACCTATTACAGGAGAACACAGCTTGCAATATAGTTTTAAGTTCAGATAAAAAAGAAACCTATTACAAATATTTTATTTATTTAAGGCAAGTTAGTTTAACTTAGTAAGTATAAACCTACTACTGAGTGGCATAGCAGATTTAATCATTTTGATAAGCTTATTTGTATTTATCGAATATTTCGCGAACTATACTTAAGGCTAATCCTCAAATCCGAATTCCATACAAAATGTTTCGGACAAATACTCAAAAAGTACGCCGTATTATAGTAATTTCTTCACACTATTCGTTTCGTCCATGTTTTTTGATTTCTCAACAAAAAAAGTGAAAGGTTTCATACTTTAATTTAGATTTTATACGTGTTTTTTTAAGTGAGTATGGTTAATTTTAAAACACAAATAAGATCTAAATTAAAGTATGAAACCTTTAACTTTTTTGTTGAGAAATCAAAAAACATGGACGAAACGAATAGTGCGAAGAAATTACTATAATACGGCGTACTTTTTGAGTATTTGTCCGAAACATTTTGTATGGAATTCGGATTTGAGGATTCCCCTTAAGGTATCCAAGTTGAGTATAATTGTAATAACAAAATATAAAATATCTACTAAATGGAATAAAGGCGTCGAATGACGCAGGGTTAGTTTACAAGCTACAAGCCAGCGAGTTTAAAAGCTAGCGAGTGAGCGAGTTAGCGGTCCGGAAGGATTTTCAACTAGCATATTGTAAAAACGCCGGCGAGTTTCAAGCTACTAACGAACTCGCTGGCTTGTAGCTTGTAAACTTGCCCTGTGCCATCGAGGCTTTAGAATGATTAAAATTTCAAAAAAGACGAAAACAAAAACAGTTTTCAAGGTATTTACTGAATAAGCAAGTAGGTATAGGACAAAAAATACCATTTATGACTTTTTTCATACCATACTCATGTTTATGTTTCATAGTCTTCAGAAATGCAGTTTGGAACTTCAACCACTTGTTTTCTATGTCAGTGTACTCTTCTAGTTCTGTGCCTAGTTCCTTTAAAGTGCTGAAAATATTATTTTTTTTGTTATTATAATAGCATGTTAAACTAATTACTATGTATTCTATGTATGTATTTACAAAAAAAAAGTATATACGTATCGTATCAGTTATCTGGTTCCCATAATACAAGCTATGCTTAGTTTGGGCCTAGATGGCGCTTTAATTACTAACTAAATGCTAAAACATAAAAAAACTAAAATTCCTTAACTACCTATAAAAATAAAGAATTAGCAACTTTATTTTTATAGGTATCTAAAATTATAAATTATACACATAATTTAGGTCACTGTCCACGGGCAAAGTACCCAATAGGCTGGCGACGTTACCACGTTGAATTTGATGATCTTATATGGATGATCGTAGTGATGATGACACCTTGTTACCTTTGAGCGATGTGTATCTTCTTAAACATATCCAGATGACACAAGACGCCATTGCGAAACTTTTCAGCCAGTTCAAAATTGTTGTGAAGCTTTATGCTTAGATCTAAATGTCGCAGGGAGTTGTTGAAGTCTCCGCTGACGGCCAGAGCCCCGCCTAGGGCAAAGTGACTGATAGCATAATCTGAAATTAAAGATTTCGTTTTAAGGCTAATCCTCAAATCCAAATTCCATACAAAATAATTCGGACAAATACTCAAAAAGTACACCGTATTATAGTAATTTCTTCACACTATTCGTTTCGTCCATGTTTTTCGATTTCGTCAACAAAAAAAGTGTAAGGTTTCCATACTTTAATTTAGATTTTATACATGTTTTAAAATTAACTCTACTAACTTAATTTGAGGATTAGCCTTAATTCAAAATTATTGATTGAGCGAAGCGAGGGTTCAGAGTAGAATCTAGACTCAGAAGATACAAAAACAAAAATGAGACATACAGATTACAGATATACCGACACATACCGATTTTCCTAGTATCTAGTCTAGATTCTGGGAAAAGATTTAAATTTTTCAATTTATTTATTTGGTCACAACATAGTTCGGACATAATACTAAGTGCACACTGAAAAATGTTATGTAATGTAAAGATAGAATAGAATAGAATAGAAAATGCTTTATTGCACAAAGTAAAAAACAAGTACATAGGCGAACTTAATGCTAGTTAGCATCCAAACACCGATTTTCCCAGCATCTAAGTCTAGATACTGGGAAAATCGGTGTTTGTATGTATCAATATCATAGTACTCATGTATCATAGTACAGTGCACGAAAGGAGCCTCTTCGAGGCGCACTTGAAATCCTTTCACCACACTGGTTCGAAAGAACGCGACACGAAGAGGAAGATAGTACTCATATTATGTATCTGTAATCTGTATGTATTTTGTATGTGGTTATGGATCATGCATTCCGACGATAACTGCCGAACCGCTCGTCCGATCTTGATGAAGTTTGTCAAGTGGGTAGATAGTTCAATAGTATTTTATTGGTAATAAAAAGTAATTACAGGTCAAGAAACATAGAACATTGCTATATATCGATCTCTCTACGGAATTTCTCTACGGGATAAGATCCGCAACGATGAAATCCGTAGAAGAACGAAGGTCACCGACATAGCTTTCAGAATCAGCAAGCTGAAGTGGCAGTGGGCAGGCCATATAGCTCGACGAACTGATAACCGTTGGGGAAGAAAGGTTCTCGAATGGCGACCACGAACTGGACGACGCAGTGTAGGGCGGCCCCCCACGCGATGGACTGACGACATAGTTGCGGTCGTTGGAAGTCGGTGGATGGAGAAGGCTCGAGACCGCTCGTCGTGGGGGAGGCCTATGTCCAGCAGTGGACGTCCAAGGGCTGATATGATGATGATGATATATCGATCTGTTCTATACCTGCGTGTCGCGGACCCACCACGCGGACAACGCACCTACGGTCAGAGCACTCGCGCTCATTAATGAATTTATCCACGAGCACCAGCAATCAGCATGTCGATATATTTTATGATAAAATTAGAAATATTATCCAGAATTTATTAGTTTTTTTAAGTTTTAGTTTAAGGTAGTAAGTGTTTTGGTTAAGAACTGTAAGCTTCTATCTTTTTAAATAAATAAATACAAATACAAATACAATACAATACAAATACAATATCAACATATACACGTCTAAAAGGGAAAGAGCTACTTCCAGCAGTAGATAGGTTAATGACAATGGTGGTATCGGCATCAAAAAGCAGCCAACGTCGTTTCCATTTCAGCTCAATCGGTAGCTCAATCCTACTTCCTGTAGTTTTGGTGTGATTGAGCATCAAACATTCATTCATCTAAATAATCTTAAATACCCAGACTCAGAACAAACACCAATGTTCATCACACAAGTGTATTTCCTGAATCGGGAATCGAACCCGCGACACTGTACATTGTTACATGTTTTTACACTAAATAATTTATTATATTTTTTTATTTTTTTTCGAAGAACCTAAGTTCTTCGGTTTTGGCTTCACATCAAAGGTATATCAAGTGTCAAGCCAGTGTCAAGTAATTGGAGAGATTATTTTGTCATAAGTCAAGTCATGCCCCTGTAAAGTAGTGGTGGTTGCGACTTTACTAGAGGCTTCTATGGAGTTTTGGAGGCAACACGAAAAGTCACGTTTTACAGCATTACACTATTCACCAACACTCATACACGTTCACGAGCACTTAATGGATAAAAAACCACCGTTTTTACACTTAAACACTCAAAGTTATACAAATTTTGTCAATTAATTTAATGCCGCCAATGCGCCATTTTAACGTTTCCGCCAAAACTCCATTTATTATATTATTATTATTTACTGCAAAAATAGTTACCTGGGTCGTGGTCCACTGCAGCTCCTAACACTACTGCTGCATCGCTACTGTGTCTGCTGCGATGGAGGATCGAGCCCAGGCATAAAAGGGCTACGTTTTTGAACTGTCTGAAAAATAGAAATACTATAAAATTATTACGAACTCTTAAAATGAGAAGATTGCTCCTAGATCAACTATTGTTATTCAATATGTGTCATGGTAAATTTGATTGTAACAAACTTGTAAACCAAATATGCATATATGTACCATACCGCTCATTAACACGTGCTACCTGTAAACGCAAGTTGTTTGCACACGCTCCCTGTAAAACGAACGCAGGTGAACGAGCACCTTTGCATAGAATCACAAACTCATTCAATACTCATTTCTCAGAACTTGAATTCTTTGCAACGTCACCTGCTTCGTTCAAGAAAGCCATAAACCAGATCACGTCTGACTATCATAGCGCACCTAGTTAATTATAATTATTGTTGTAGCTAGATTACTTTATAGTAACTTATTAGGTAAATGTTTTCATAGGATACCTACTACTATCTACTTACATAATTTAATAATGTACTTTACCTACTTACCTAAATAATAGCCCATTATGTTTAGTAATATGTGTACAACGGGGTTGATTACACTACAAGTAATACTATAAATACCTAAGACTGCTTATAGTTTATATATTAGTGTAATTGTTTGTTGTTCTAATAAATAAAAATAAAATAAAAAATAAAATTAGGTTTTAGGGTGCGCTTCCACTGACGCAGAGCTGGGCGAAGTGGAGCTTTCGAGTCATCAGAATGTCTCTAAATGGAGGAGCGCTTTAACAGTGTTGCATCGACCTATGTGAATCAAAGTCCTGTCTAGCACTGTTCTGGTCATGAGGAGGCGTGATCTCTTACCATCTGGAGAGCGCTTAACTCGTATCATCCCATGTATATATAAAAAAAGCAATATCTGCATAAAGACTTTGCCCTGACTGACTGACCGCCTACATACTTAACCAGTAATTTGCAACGTAAATGAAACTGCGATTGTCAACTAATTTTTATAAAAAAAAACGTACCTAGGTGCATAATGCACAGCCCTCCGGCTACACTCCAAAGCTTTAGGCACATTTCCTTTGACCCGCCAGTAGATAGCCGCCAGATTGTAATGGAGCCATGAAGAGCTGTTCCTGCGGAGAACATCCGCCAACCAATGGCCGAACTGATCCACCGTCATTATGGGCGCAAACAGCACGGGTAATGCAAACTCTGGAGTTGCGTTTAAGTGTTCTCGGTTTATCATGCTCTGAAATATTGGTTTAAGGATTTTAGTCATAGTGAAAATAGTATCCTACTAATCTATATACTATTAAATACAGTTGATGACGACACCGTGGCTTTGTTGGTAGTGAGTGACCCTGCCTACGAAGCTTGGTGTTCCGGGTTCAATCAAATATTTGTGTGACAAGTGTCTGTCCATGCCACCTGCGACACAGGGAATCCTTCGGCAGGGGTGTGAGTGTGTGAACGTTTATTTATATATGTATTTATCTAAGCATCTCATAAACCTGAAGAGGCAAGATCTATGTATGTGTGATTGTGGGTATGATTACAAGACACTGTCTACTGAACAAACATCTCTACAACACTGGAAACACTGACAGCCCTTTAAGAGGCTGCTTAACAAGGGAAGAATCAGTGGAATGTGTGGGAGTGGCAGCACAACAACACTGCACCTGACCTGTCCCTCCGCGAAGCCTGTAAAGAGCCCAGGAATCTTCTGCGCTTATGGACAGAGTCAGGCTGCCTACATCCATAGCCAGCAGGTTACATGCTCATTCAAAAAGGACCGAATAACAAGTCTATTCTATACTAATCTATTTAACAGCCAAACACCCACGGCTGGGTTACAGACCTCTTCTGTATTACGCCTTTCTTGCCGATTTTTTAATCAACTTCAAAAGAGGAAAGGTTCTCATGTCTCATTCTTTTTTTATTTACAAGAATATATGTAGGTACTTTCAGATTGGTCCAATATTTTTACAATCAGTTAAGTAGTCTATTTTTTATATCAAAATAACTGAAAAAGATTGATGTCGTTGAAGTAATTCTTCTTTTGCTTTCCTGTGACTTTTTGCTACATATATCTTAAGGCTACATAATTAACTGGACAATGTTACAATAATAATATAAAAAATAATCATCATACATCCAAATGCTCAAAAGCAAACATGCTGAAAGTCAATGAAGATATCTTCTTGCAGTCAGGAACGTCCGTGTCGCCATACTCTGAGCGTTGTAGCAAAAACTCTTTATCAGATATTCCCTTAAATCTTCCATCCTCCAAGAAACTAGTATACCAGTCGACCGTGTCAATGTTTCCAACTTTCTGGCAGAATTCATTCTCCTCAATGTGTTTATCAAAATTTGTATCCGCTTCTAACTTTATCCACATTTCGTTTATACATTTCTGGCGATAAATGAGGTTGTGGTATAAATTGAAAATGTTTTCCCATCGCGTGTCTTGATTTAGGAATGACAGCAGATCGAAAGGATTTTCCATCAAGAATGGGGAGTCATCCTAAAAGAAAAGTTTATTTTTAATAACTGGCTAGGTTTTTTTCTTCTTATCAAGTCAGTTCTTTGAACCAATGAGGTGAAAGGATGTCAAGTGTACCTCGAAGATGCTCCGTGCACTTGACACATGTCTGGCTAGGTACAAGGAATTAATAAAAAACATAGAAATAGATATGAAAAAATTACTTAAGGATTTTATTCATTCATTCATTATTTGTTTTTATTTAATTATACAGGTGAGAATGATTCATTGATGTAAAAATTACTTGAGGATTTTACCTATTCATTCATTATTTGTTTTTTTAAGTTATTACACAGGGGAGGGTAATTCCATTTACAAAAAGATTTATATGCAGCACCAATTATACTACAGTACAGCCATAGGATCCCAGCTCGTCAAGCATTTCAGCTTGCTTGAATCATTCTGGTAATCTCGCTTCAGTAATCGTTGGTGTTTGTATTACTTATATTTTAGTTTAAGTATTGTTGCCTTACTTTAAGCCGGCCTAGATCCAACAGCCAGGCTTTAATATTATTAAATCTAAAGTATGTATGGATGGGTAGATGGTTGTTTGCTCCTTAATCACTCCATAACTACTAAACCAAGTTGGCTGCAAGTTCTACAAGGGCATAATTTATGGGCTAGAAAAAGACATAAACTCCTTTATAACCTGATACCTCGCGGATAAAGCCGCGGGCAGCAGCTAGTAGGTATTAAAATTAGAATGTAAAACGTACTTTGGGTTGTATTAGTCCAGTTTCAGTGACCATCCAATGATTAGAAGCTTGTGAGAAAACGATACGAAAGTACACCAAACATAGAAACCCAACAAACTTCATTATTTTAAATTGAAATGTATAACTCTGAAAACATAGTTTTTCTTTTGAAATAACTTTTCGTCACTTGAAGTTGAAAAGATCCGTGTGAAATGTTTTATTTTTTCCACATTTTTTCAAACAACAATAAACCTGCTTTGCTATTTCTACTACCGATGGACCGGCTGTCAAATGGCTTTCAAATTCAAAATGACATAGTGTTGCTTGCTCATATTTCTGAAAAAGTACGGCTTATCGATTCCAACGATATAAGTTATCTAAACAGCTCCCTTAGAAACGTTAGAGATATCGTTATTTTGATTAGACGTGTCGATATTGCGCGGGACCACCCAGAATTATCCCGAAGTAACGTCACCGCTTACTCGCTCACTCGCTAACTATTATCTGGCTTGTAGCTTATAAACTAGCCTGTGTCAATGCATTGAGGCTTAACTCACTCACTCACTTGCTTTTATACTCACTGGCTTGTAGCTTATAAACTAGCCCTGTGTCATTGAGGTTTTACATGAAATTATTGTACAAAGATTTTTTTAAACCACACGACCCGTGCTCAAAAACGGTACCCTTAATGAGACCTTCCGTATTTTTTTTTTCAAATACTTGCTGGCAGTACTATTAAATGGCAGAAGTTATTATAAGGTACTTTTTTAGCATTCCGTAAAAAAAAACAAGTCATGATTCCGATAACAGGGACTTTGAGTTCAAGTTTACTCAGTTGGTTACGATCTTTGATCCCCTGTGAGTAAATAAAGTGTTCACATACCTATTACCTATTACAATGTCAAGACTTGCCAAAACAGTCTGAGCGTAGGGTTTTTTAAGTAGCTTTACCTACCTATCAAATAACCAACATACCTACAATTTATTATGCGTTCGTTGCCCGTAGGAAATGAGTTTATCTAAGTAGATCTTGTAGGTACCTACTTAAACTCGAATATCTATGTTTACAACGAGCCAGCGATTAAACGTTAGATGCCTTTTACCTACTTACTTACCTACTGTGGCTCTTCTCGTCATATACCAAATAGCTGGCTGTGATGTTTTTTTTTTTGTTAATGTGCGTTCAATCCTTCAGCCTTTGGAGGGCAAGTGTGTGGTGCGCTCAGTTTTAAAATAAATATGTAGGTACCTAACCTAACCAATAATGTCAACCAAAAGCTATAGGTATACCTACCTAGAAAGTGCACCACAAACGCGTCGCCGACCACTCCGATAAGTGGTCGGCGTTCGTCAGTTTTCATACATTTTAGCTGTCGCTTCCTACCTATCCAAACTATTTGACCGGCCTCGATATGCTAGGTACTGCATGAATTTTAGCTTCGCCGAGCTAAAACCACTGAGCATAAGTATTATACCTACTTAGATATTTAAAATCTAGGAAAACGTGAAACCGCTGAACGAATAAACTTCAAACTCGGAAAAAACGCCTTTTAGTGTAATGCACGAAAGGAGCCTCTTGGAGGCGCACTTGAAATCCTTTCACTACACTGGTTCGAAATAACTAGTGATACGCACGATAAGAAGAAGTATAGTTGAGTAGTACCTGCCAACAGATTATGTTCTTCCAATAATGAGAATGTGTAAGCATTAGTGTTTCAGTTGTAAGGGCACTAGAGTAGCTAGTGCAAATCGGTATCGGCGATACGCAGCCTACAGCCGCTAAGGCACCATACTTGATTACAAAAGATATACCATTTTGCGTACAATATAGATATTAGTATAGCTATTATTTGTAGTAGACATTTATTAGGTGTATACAAATTGGTTACGAAATTATGTAGGTGCTTATCGCTATCCAGGTTTACTCGAACCACCCGAAATATTAACCTACAAATCCTACAATAGAATGTAACCCACAAACGCGAGGGTGCATTCCCTCCCCTCATGGATTCTGGTGTTTATTGCGCATGCCTGAAAAATAACCTCATTCAATCCACGCCTTAGGTCATCCACTCCAGTTTTAGCTTGTTCTCATCAAAAACCACTAAAATACCAGCACAAAGGATATTTTTGCCTTCAACCCGTCACACGGAAATGTGCTAAATGGGTTTTAAAGTTCAAATCCTTGTCAATCTTTACGCATTGTGTCTCCTTTCATCGAAGGACAGACACAAGATGTTACTTCAATAATGTGAAAATAATGTGAGCAGTGTTCAAAGTGTTAGTAAGGAAGAAAATGGTAAATGACGCACAAGTACAGTCGCCGCCAAATTTGGATGTGCGTGACAAAGAGGAACCAAACGGCACAAACGAATCTTTAAAAATAGATAGAAGTGTTAAAGTTGTAGAGTATAAGGTGAATAAGGCTTGTCTTCGCGAGTGCATGCTAATCAAATTATTGCATCAGCTTCTGCAAGAAAATACTTCAAGGTCTGATTTCTCCTTTTGCATTTTAGGGAATTCTCTGGACATGTGGCTTGAGAGAGTTGTGTGTAACGGCCTTGTGGCTTCCATTAGGTGCTCTTATATTTTGTTACGTGACAGCCACCATATTCCAGTCAGATGATATTCATGAAACGCACTGTAGAGTAAGTAATATTTAATTTAAACAGGAATAATGTGAGGTTTATTATCAAAGTTCCTTATTTTGAAATACTAGGAAAATCACTTTTTTTTTCAATTGAAAAACTGTCTTTTGTTATGGGCAGAGGAATATAAACAATCTAATCTATCCATCAAAAAACGGCAGTACCTACTAGGTAGATAAATAGAATAAATGCATTTCCTTCCATGGACCACCCACAATTTGAAATCTTGAGTTAAATAAATAATATTTAAGTAGATATCTAAGAACTAAACTTACTTTTGAGTTCGTTATTTCGCTCTTTCGGTCAGACAAATATGAATATGTGATCTTACATAATTATACACCACAAATTTTTAATTACCAAAAACACTTAAATGGGCAATGCAGAAGAGGTAATACGTAGTAAGTATCTGTGCAGTCAGAATTTTGGATTTATACAAAATGAAAGAATGACAGCGGGGCGATTGCGGCGCCCGAGCCGAGCTTTTGCGGGCTGGCTCGAGCTAGGTACCCGGGTTTGCCAAACGATGAATAAAACCTAAATTATTATCATTGATTGGTGCCGACTGACACCAAGCCATAGGAAAACGACTAACGGTAACATTTATCCAATTATATTCGAATTTATTTTGTAAAAATTCGACTTAATTTTTTCAGTTTTTTTTTTGCCTTATCTGTGTTCAGTAACGACAACTGTTTATGCGTATTTTTTTTTCTGGTGATTAAGAATTTGCGGTGTACCTATACTATTATATGGAGCCTGCGCTGTCCCACTGCTGCCTCCCCACCACCTTCTTTCCTACTAATAATCTACCTAATGTTAAATAAAGATAGGTATTTTGCTCTTATAATGCATCTTTTGGATTTCAGGTTTACAACGTAGTGCCATCCATAAGTGCGATTACGGGGATCAGCCCACAAAGATACGTGTGGAGGATATGTATCGCATTCCACTTAGGACCTAGAATGTTGATAGGATCCTTGTATTACAACTATCATGAACAACGGACTGCGCATATCCTTGAAGAGCAGGCAAGTCAAAGAGTATCTCGTGATATGTTACTAGCTATTAGCCACTAATACTATTAGCCTTCGTTTTTGTCGCCCCAGTGGTATCTGAATGAATAAATCCTTTTGAGCCCTAAACTAAAATTAAGTTGGTGCCACGAACCTCTTTCTTTTCCATTCAAAGCCTCTTTGCAAAGTGTTATTTGACAAAACCTAGTATTTTTATACTAGGTTTACTATGCTTTTGCCTAGGACCTACGTTTTGTCAAAGAACACTTGGCAAATAGGCTTTTATTGGAAGAGAAAGAGGTTCATACCTAACTTTATCTAAAAGTACCTACTAAGATAGGCATATTACACACAATTTATTATGTAATTAATCATCGAGTAACTGGTAAAGTATTGTAATATTTTCCCTCCTTTCAGGCACAACTTCAATCGAAAACCTTAGGATTAGCTTGTTATTGGTTGAACTTGGTAGAGCTTCTCGCCCTCACTGGGGTAACCTATGTCTCGAACAGAGAAAACTATTGTGAGTATTTAGAATATTTTATTTCCTTTACTTAACGTGTGGATTCCACAAGGATTCCACTCCTAACCGTGATCTTGACGAATCCAATGACACTAAGTAATCGTTTTTCAAAATCCATTGAGCCGTTAGCCTACAGAGCATCCTGAAATAAATAACTTACCCTTCTTCTTCGCAGTTGGGTAAAAAGGGTTTTTTTATTGGACGTAGTGGCCGAGTATATGGTTTCGAATCCTGGTGACAGTCCTGCGTAAATAGGTTTTGTTATGTGTATCTGTGGAAATTAGTAAATTTTAGGTTATCTGCGTTAGTTGGTTGTGGACCAAAATGGCGAATACATTTAATCAAACCACAAGTCAATGTTTTATTTGAAAGAACCTTGAAACATAACAATGGCGACGAGTACAAGTGTAAGGACTGCTGCAAATATCACAAGCGTTGTGTTGCCCGGAAAATTCGAGCCCCACAAAGACAACTGGGAAAACTATAGGGAACAATTGTTTTTCGCGTTGGACGCAGCGGGACCGCTGGAAAGCGTGCAGAAAAGGGCCCTATTTCTCTCGCAATGTGGAAAAGAAGCATATTCATTGATCGTGTCGTTATTAGCGCCGAATAAACCTAGCGAAGTGCCATTCGAAGATGTGATAAATGTGGTGAACAAGTTCTTCGTGCCAACGCCACATCCGATCTTAGAAGTGGACAAGTTCTACAAGCGTAAACAACAACAAAACGAAACTGTAACAAGCTTTATTGCGGCACTACACGATATCAGTTCACGTTGTCAGTTTAAAGATACAGAACGCAGGCTAGTGGAACAAGTCATGCTGGGCGCGAGAGACGGTAACCTCAGGAAAGAGCTACTGAAAGTAAAGATAAGGGAATTAAATTATGACATGGTTGTGCGAATTGCCCTGAACTTCGAAGCCATACAAAATGGAATGAGCAGTTTAGCGGAGAATATAAATACGGAAAAAGACGCCATGCCTGTGCCAATGAACGTGGACACAATCAACTCAAAAGAAAAACAGTGTAGTCACTGTGCAAAACGTCATGGAGATGCAAAATGCAGGTTTCTGAACGCCACCTGTTTCAAGTGTCAGAAAAAAGGACACACAAGGGCCGCTTGCAAGAGCAAAACAAATGGTAAAGTTTTATCTTGTGAAGATGGCAAAGGAAGCTCAGAAGGTGAAGATAGTTTCGGGGTAAGAATTCATGGAGTGTCCGGAAGTGGGGAAAATGCTGTGATGGATCCGATGATGGTGGAGGTGATGGTGAATGGTGTGCTGCTGCGGATGGAAGTGGACTCTGGCTCTGCACGCACTATCCTGCCACACAGCCTGTATATTCGACATGAACATGCATTTCCCGGACCAGTGTTACCATTTGAAAAGAAACTAGTCACATGGACAAATAGTGAGCTGAAAGTTATAGGAACAGAGATGGTTAATGTTCAGTACCATGACAAAAAGGTGGAACTGCCAATGATAATAAGTTGTGGCAGTGGCCCTCCATTACTGGGCCGAGAGTGGTTTAAAGCACTAGGCATATCAGTACAAGGAGTGAATACGGTGAACCTACCGACAGCAAAGAGTAAGTTTGAGAACAAGTTTCCACAGCTGTTTGATGAAGAATTGGATAAATATAATGGCCCACTGGTACATATAGATTGCAGAGAAGGAGCCAAACCAGTGTTCTTACGTGCTCGACCAGTTCCGTTTCCATTAAGAGAAAAAGTGAATCAAGAACTGGAAAGAATGGTTGCAAGTGGCATCCTGACTCCGGTCACACACTCAGAGTGGGCTACGCCATTAAGAATAGTTCCTAAACCTGATGGAACACTGCGTATATGTGGAGATTACAGAGCCACAGTAAATGCAGCTTGTTTAGCAGACAACTATCCATTACCTACATCAAATGAGGCATTCTTTGACCTAGCTGGAGGAAAATATTACTCAAAAATTGACCTCAAACATGCATACAATCAGTTAAAGGTGGATGAGAAGACAGCAGAACTTCTGACACTCAACACACCATTGGGCCTGATGAAAATGAATAGATTAGCATATGGTGTGAATGCAGCTACAGCTATATTTCAGCGTCTCATGGTGTCCTTGTTGGCAGGTATCGACGGGGTGGCTTGCCTGTTGGACGATATAGCGGTATGCGGGTACACGATGGAGGAGCATGATAGCAGAGTTGAAGAAGTACTAAAAAGGCTGGGAAAAATTGGATTGAAGTTGAACAAGGATAAATGTGTTTTTACAACAGGAAAAGTGACCTTTTTAGGGTATGAGATTGACGAAGAGGGAGTACACCCTTCTAAAGAGAAAATACAAGAAATTGCAGACAAACCAGCTCCGAAAAATAGAACAGCCCTAAAAGCATTCTTAGGATTGTATAACTTTTATGAAAGGTTCCTAAAAGATAAAGCGACTAAGTTGGAACCACTGTACCGGTTGCTGAGGAAGGAAGCTGAATGGACATGGAGCAGCGAACATCAACTGGCATTTGAGATGGCGAAAAGGATGCTGACTTCAGACCTGACGCTGACTCATTATAGTCTAGAAAAAGAGTTGTTCTTGATATGTGATGCAAGTGACTACGGCGTCGGAGCAGTACTGACTCACAAAATGAAAGACAAGAGTGAAAGGCCTATAATAATGAGTTCTAGGACACTACAGCCTCATGAACGCAGGTATGCACAGATTGACAAGGAAGCTCTAGCCATAATGTTCGGCCTCAAGAAATTTAGACAATACCTATTAGGTCGAAAGTTCACCATTATCAGTGACCACAAGCCTTTACTGGGAATTTTTGGAAGAAACAAGCCAATCCCTGAGCTTGTGTCAGCAAGAATGATAAGATGGGCGATGACATTAAACACATTTGACTATGAACTGCAATACCGCCCAGGTAAAGAGATGGGCGACGCCGATAGCCTCAGTAGGTGGCCAACCCCAGCGAGTGGCGAAACTGAAGAAGAAGATGTCATGCTGATCGAACAAATGGGTAACACAATTAACTCAAAAGTGATTGCTAAAGAAACAGACAAGGACGAAATTCTGAAAAAGGTAAAGTTTTGCCTTCTTAATGGTTGGCCAGAAAGAATCGATGACCCAAGTTTACTACCCTACTCAAGGCGGAAGGAAGGTCTCTCTCTAAACAAAGACTGTGTCATGTGGTCTAATAGAGTGGTCATACCAACGAAACTACAGAAACAAGTGCTGTGTATCTTACATGAAGGGCATAGTGGAATAGTCCAAACAAAAATGATGGCCAGAGGATATTTATGGTTCCCTACACTAGACAAAGATATAGAAGACCTAGTAAGCAGATGTGACAGATGTCAGCTAGAACGCAATAACCCACCGGTGACAGAACACACCTGGCCAGCAGCTACAAAGCCATGGTCACGCGTACATGTGGATTTTATGGGACCATTTATGGGTAAAACATTTTTAGTGATGGTGGACGCATACAGCAAATGGCCTATAGTGGAAATGGTGCCTACAATGTCAAGCAGAATGGTAATAGAGATAATGAGAAGAGCATTTGCAGATAATGGATTACCAGACGTTCTAGTATCAGATAATGGACTGGCATTCACTTCTAATGAATTCAAAGAATTTGCCAAAAAGAATACGATCAAATTGATAACAGGTGCTCCCTACCACCCTTCAACTAATGGACAAGCAGAGAGAACAATTCAAACCATCAAAGGGAAACTAAAGAAACAGTCTTCAATGCCTTGGGCAGAGCGAGTAGCGAAAATGCTATTTCAAATGCGAACTGCTCCTAGCACAGTGACAGGTAAGACACCAGCTGAGCTATTGAATAGTCGGATACTTAGAACAGCTGTCACTCGACTGCACCCTGATGCTGATAACTGCAAGGAAGAAGAGGAAAGGGAAGAAGGAACACATGCACAAGACAAACAAAAGAAAGCATTCAGTGTAGGAGACCACATTTTATTCCGATCGTATAATACAGATAAAAAATGGCAGAGGGGAGTCGTGGTGAGCGGACGGGAGCCGGGAGTCTACGAAGTGGAGAATGAGGATGGTGGACGGCACCGCAGACATGTCGACCAGATGCTGAGGACCCGACTACCTCTACAGCAGCAGCATACTGAAAAGGATTATACACATGAGCCTGAACAGAGTACCAATGATTCTGATTATGATATCGTGATACCACCACCTGAAGAATGGAATGAAATTATTGGGTGTTAAATTAGTCGAAATGGATAGTTAAATGTTAAAGGGGAGGTGTTATGTGTATCTGTGGAAATTAGTAAATTTTAGGTTATCTGCGTTAGTTGGTTGTGGACCAAAATGGCGAATACATTTAATCAAACCACAAGTCAATGTTTTATTTGAAAGAACCTTGAAACATAACAGGTTTTTCGGTCAAAATATCTCGGCGCGGCAGACCGCGGCGAAGATGGCGCGATGAGCTAGATAAATACCAACCTGACTGGCCCACTGCAGCACTGGACAGAAAATTGTGGAAGAAAGGTAGGGAGGCCTTTGCCTTGCAGTGGGACAGTACAGGCTAGTAATAAATAAATAATAAATCTTTGAACGCATCACACGTTCTCACAACGGTTAAGGAAAACATCGTGAGGAAACAAGCATTTGATGGAGCAGAGAAAAAAAAATGTTTTGTGGCATGTGACATCCACCAATCCGTAATGGATCCGCGTAATAGTGGATTAAGAGTGTGTTTCCACTAACGCGGAGCTGGGCGAAATGGAGAGGAGCGGACCGTGATTTGGCCAATCACAGTGGCCGAAATTCCACTTTCACTCCACTTCAAGCACTGTGATTGTCCAATGCACGGTCCACTCCTAGCCCAGCTCCGCGTCAGTGGAAACGCACCCTAAGGCGTTCGTTCTCCTAGCCGAGACTAGGCCTGAGTCCCATCAATGGGAATATTATTATAGACTGATTATGCTATTATTATAGACGGCTGACGGCCCGTGGACGCTTCCTTCCACACCATACTTACATACATATATCTTACTAAGTATGGTGTGGAAGGAAACCGTATTTCAGTTTTACAGCTCATGCTGTTCTAACCCAGCTGTGTACTTTTCAGTCGTACATGAGAAGATATTCATCGTTTTCATGACTGCCACACTGCTCCATATGTACTGCCGCGCCAAGGTGGGTTGCGTCGGCGGCAGCGCAGTGGAGCCAGTGCGAACCAATAAACTGGTGTGGACCCTGTTCTTCCTGGCCATCGCTGCCACCATCGGACTGATCGCGTTCTTCCTCAGGCATCGCCTGTTGTGCAGACCTCTTGGTGAGTATTTATAGCAGTGGCGAATTTATAAATTTTCCGCCTGTAGGCTATTCAAATTTTGCCGGCCCCTACCGACTGCTACAGTTCGATACCTTAATTCACAATCTTATAAATATTTTGAAGTGAAAACTTCTGTAGGCGCTTTAAGCAAACTATTTTGTGGGGAATAAATGTGACTGGACTCCAACGCTCGGTTATGTAACACTTCTTTAGGTAAAGTCAGCTCGAGCCGCCTTGATGAAGCTTTCACTTCGGTCATGTGGTCATAAGCACACGCCTTTTTTTTGTTATATAAATTGTGTCGATCATTTGTGCGCTATTGTACAAGTCAATAGGCCTGGTAAAAAACAAATTGCCGCCCCCCTAAAATCTGCTGCCCTAGGCTCCAGCCTTCTTAGCCTATTGGTAAATCCACTACTGCTTATTAGGTATTTTTTTTAAATATAAACATGGGAGCTAAGCGCTCTTCTGATGGCAAGAGATCAGAGTGCTACACATGACTTTGATTCTCAGAGGCCGATTTCACCCCGTTCGTCCACATTGAGACATTTTGATGGTCAGTCTCGAAAGCCCATTAATTTTAGCTATAGTGCCTTTCAAACCGGAATATAGGAATGCTTAAATATTACTGATTTGAGGCAGAATATCTGACACCGAGTAGTAATATGATTCGTTTAGATCTCATATTGTTATCGTTTCTTGCCGTATCTAGGTATTCTGCTATCTCGTTCGATTTGCAGGGTGCATATACTCCAAAATAAAAAAAATTGGTTAAAATACCTATGTGGCTAAAACAGAAAGGTACTTTCCTAATGTTCCCCAAATTAAAATGAAGGGTTATTAGATTACATCAACTTAATTAATATCGGTTAATAAATACGTAATAAATTATGTTGGACATTCCACACAATGCCCTCTAGCCCCAAACAAAACAGAGCTTGTACTATGGGAACTATTGGGAACCAGATAACTGATACAATACTTATATAATACTCCTTTTTATTGTAAATAAATACACAGAATACATAGAAAACACTCAGACTCATGACAAACATCGGTTTTCAGTACACAAATGTTTGTCCTGAAGCGGGAATCGAACCCGCGACACCGGCGTGGCAGTCAAACACACATACTACTCGACTATCCGTGTCGTCTAGGTCGGAAATCTATGTATACCATAAGAAAATATAATATTATATCGGCTTATGGTAGTTGCATAGCTAGATTGTTTGAAACTATTGGTAGGATAAGTCGGTTATGTGCATATTTAGGTTGCGTATAAATATCTTGATGTTATGTTATGTGTGATTTAATTTGACGGTCATTGACTTGAACTTACTTTCACTCATGACAAACTTGTTTGTTTGTTAGAATTTAATGACTGTTAGAATCAGGGAAAGATAATTAAAATTGAAAATAATACAATATAAACGTATTTTATGTTATATAACTAGACGTCTTAGATTCAAAGAACATTTTATTCTTACATAGGTACCTACAAAACAATTTAAACAACTCGAATCAAACTTTCATGAAACATCAATGCAGGTAGTAGATTAGATAATTATAAAAATATGTACCTATCAATTAATAAATAATTAAGTAAATACTTGCAGGTGCAATATAACCTATCAAATATATTATCAACCTACCTAATCAGTTAATCACTCATATTTAATCGGACCTAACATTAAGGATCCATTGTCAGAAACAAACGAAGATCCTGTAATACTTTTAGCTTTATCACTTGCCAAAAACAATATCACATCGGCAATTTCTTCCGGATCGCCCACCCTTTGAAGAGGAATTAACTTCGCAACAGCAACCACCATTGCATCATACTGTTCTTTGCTAAAGCCTGCATTTTGCGCAATATCAGTTTTCACCGGTCCAGGATTGACAGTGTTCACCCTGACGCCATGTTTAGCCAACTCCAATGCTATAGACCTGCTAAAGTGGTCCAAGCCCGCTTTTGACGTCAAGTAAGCAAAAGCACTGTCTATTACGACTCCCATTCCTGCAGTACTCGACACGTTCACGATATTGCCTTTAGTTTTGATAAGGTGGGGCGCAGCGAGATGAGTCAAATGCACGGTGGACCGCAGGTTTGTCATCATTATTTTGTCAAAGTTTTCCATAGCGTCAGAGGATAGAATACTCGTGGGTGTATAAATTCCGGCATTGTTAACCAATACGTCTAAAGAGCCGAAGTGCTTTACCGTCTCGCTGACAATTCTCTTAGCGTCTTCGCCTTTGGTAACATCGGCCACGATAACAAACGGTTTCCTTCCTTTTTGTTCACAAATTTTAGTGACGTTGGCCAGTTTAGTTTCGTTCCTTCCTACCATGGTTACTCTGGCGCCCTCAGCGACGAAGGCTATGGCTGTGGCAGCTCCTATACCGGAACTGGCACCCGTCACTATGACCACTTTATTATGGAAACTCATCTTCACACTTTCGATGTCTGTTATGAACTAACAAGAATTACGATGGACGCTTGGCTTTATAACTTGTGTGAAGTACCTAGATAGTAAACATTCGAATCGTATTACACTACTTACTAAAATGCGAAAGTTTGTTTGTTGATTTCTGTAAAAGAGTGAAACTAGGTAAGTAAGTACTTACCATTGGACTAAAATTATAAAGAATAAAAAATAAAGTTAGGCCTAGAATTGGCTAGGACATATACGCGAACTCGCATGCTGCAGCGAGTTTGTAGGTAATTATTGCCGGATCGTTAGGCGATTCACAGATTTATGTACAACATCAGGTATCGGCTAAAGCCAAGGCTAACATCAAGTGCCTTATCGTGTAAGTACAATAAAATACTTACAACTATAAACACACATAATATTACATATACTCGAATCTATGTTATTATACAGGGCGTCCCACGGCTATGCCACATGGAGGGAAAGTACCTTGAATAATGTAGATGGAACATTTTACTGAAAGAAGACATTATTTGAATTTTAAAAACAATTTAAACTGCTTTCATATATATTTAAATAATTACATGGTTGAACCGGGAATCGAACCCGTTACGCGAGAAAAATAATCACAGCTTTATCATACCGATCGAAAGGCTTCATCATAAGGATTATTTTTTGCTAAATAACATAGTGTCACAAATAAAAGGAAGACCATGAATTTTAACATTTATAATGTCTTCTTTCAGTAAAATGTTCCATCTACAATATTCAAGGTACTTTCCCTCCATGTGGCATAGCCGTGGGACGCCCTGTATGGTATGTGGTATCGGGCCAGAAACTAGCCTAAATATTTAACAGCTTAGGTATTTTCAGCTCAATCGCCTCAGTTTGGGTGTATTTGAATAACAAATAAGTATACATTTCATCCATTTCGCATTTATAATAATAGTAAGGTTACTAATTCGTTGTTTACCTAAAATGTCGACATACGAACAGCGACTACACCACTGTGACATTGTTTGATATACGTTATGCATGCACTCAGTTTATACATATAGATACCTAACAATTAGTTAATATAACAAAGACTTCTGATTGTTAGTTTTATTAGAATTATATTTACCTACCATAGTTACGCAACCACTTTGCAAGGAATGAAGATTTGTAAATGCACAAGCGAGCCTTCTTCGTACAGCTATCTTGTAGTGCGTATTGTTATTTTATTATGACCTAGCTCGACTTAGTATGAAAATAATATTATTTATAATTATAAAGATAGAGATAAGATAAAAATAAATTTATTGGTACCAATGGTAGAGTTGTAGCATATTTATCTTAATTCAAACTTAGATAGATTGTCATGTCCTGATTCAATAAAATTATATTAAGATTATTTATTATTTAAATTATGAGAAAGCATGTAATCGATATTTTACTTATAAATCATGATTTTATACTGCCAATCCAGCCATCACCGCTCCATTATCAGAAACAAGGGTAGCCCCAGTAATACTTCTAGCTTTGTCACTTGCTACAAACAATATCAAATCCGCGATTTCTTCCGATTCTCCAACTCTTTGAAGAGGAAGTAACCGAGCTCGTTCATTCATAATCGCATCATCTTGCTCTTTCGTAAGGCCTGCATTTTGCCTGATGTCAGATTTTACCGGTCCAGGGTTGACATTGTTCACTCTCACGCCATATTTAGCCAACTCCACCGCAATAGCCCTACTGAAGTGATCCATCCCCGCTTTGGATGTCATATAGGGAAAACCCTTCTCATACAACACTCCCAATGAGCACGCACTTGATATGTTCACAATATTTCCTTTGGTTTTAATGAGGTGAGGAGCAGCGAGATGAGATAAATGCACGGCGGATCGCAGGTTTGTCGTCATTATTCTGTCAAAGTTTTCCATTGCTTCGGGAGCTAAAATACTCGTAGGTTTATTAATTCCAGCATTGTTCACCAACACGTCTAGAGAACCGTACTTCTTCAGCGTCTCGTTGATGATTCTCTTAGCGTCTTCATCTTTGGTTACATCGGCCACAATGACTAAAGGTTTACCTCCTTTTTCTTCACAAATCTTAGCGACGTTAGCGAGTTTGGTTTCATTCCTTGCGACCATAGAGACTTTGGCACCCTCGGCGATGAGGGCTATGGCTGTGGCCGCCCCTATTCCAGAACTGGCGCCCGTCACTATAACCACTTTATTTTTGAACAACATCTCACTGCTGCTATTAGTAACTCAAAACAGTGTAGGTCGGTAGACGGTTGGCTTTTATAACTTGTGTGAACATTTGCATAATTTTGGATTCATTATGCAAGTAATTGAGTTGGCCAATTCTCACAAAATCGTTGAAATGCATTGTCAGTTTTTTTATTCCTATTTCAACCGACTTCAAAAATAGGTTTTTTTGTTTTAATATTTGTCATCTCAGAACTTTGTTGTTTGTAAACCAATTTATTTGGAAGAATTTACTCCCAGATATTATGTTCCATAGAATTTTCATGAAAATCAGTCTAAGCCCAAGTAATAGGTACCTATATGTATTTTGATATTCTAAAAGTGAAATACCAGAACTACTTACATTTGTCAGCATTACTTGTAAGGAGTGTAGATACTCTGGCGCAAAGAAGTAATGTGTAAGCATTACTGTGTTCCGGTTTTAAGGGCTCTGTAGTAGTAGTAAAATTACTGGGCTTTCAAGACTGACTATCAAAATGTTTCAACGTGGACGAGCGCTTTAGCAGTGTTACACCATCCTTTGGAAATCAAAGTCCTATGTAACACTGTTCTGGTGATCAGCAGGCTTGATCTCTTACCATCAGGAGAGCGCTTAGCTCGTTTCGTCACATTTTTACTTAAATACAAAAAGTTAGAGTATATGTCATCAGGTGAGGTGGTGGTCAAACGCTTGACTATTATTAAATTTAAAATTATTATTTTTTGTATAAAAAAAAGATTTTTTTTCTTCAGCGTTTACGTGGTTTGCCGTCTGCGAGTACATCCTGGCGACTGCCAACATGGCCTTCCATGCGCTTATCGTGCTGGACCTTCCGCTGCATCAGCTCCAAGTCACTCTTCCAAATAAGAAGACTGACTAAGAGACAACGACCATGACTCGAGTTCAATAGAATCGAACTATCAATCATTTTTAATGTAACTAAAATAAGTAAGTACTTACCTTGTTTTTAAACGACAAAGCCAAAGAGACTATAGGTTTAAAAATTTGGCAGCCTAAAGTACTGTTTGTACATAATATATGGGTTGAATGCGTATATGATGCACTTTCCGCGTAAGCTTTAAAATGAAGTAGAAAAGTAGCGCTATTATGACAAAATAATGATAACAATTGTGAATAATTTTGATTCGCCATGAATTATGCGGTTATGCCAATATCATTCAAAATTAAAATGGTAGATCAATAAAAAATTATCAACATATCACACAGGTTTTTTTAACACTAGCTGGCACCCTCCACTTCGTTTGCATTGCGAATAATCAAAACTTGCGGAAAGCACGCACTTAGACATCAGGCATTTTAGCTGGCCCGTCTGACTTGCCTTGCCTCCTGCTTTACTCGCGAAGGAAGGAGCACGGATAATATAAAGATTGATAGAAGTATTCTCTATTGCAACCTTAACAAATATCATAGTGCGGTTTCAGACTAGCGTATTTTTTATTGGTATTTACGAAACTTCAAAAGCGTATCGCGTATAACGGCGTTTACGCTCGGTATTCTTACGAGTGACAGTGACATGAGACGTCTCTTGCAGCTTGTCGCATATACACGCGCTGCAAAAAACAAAATACGAGCGGAGAATCCGCCCGGTTAATCCGCTTACCTGAAACCGCATGAAAAATCAAAAATTAAGAAAAAATTGTACAATGGGCGGCCTTATTTATCGCTTAGAACATCATTATATCAAACGCAATCGTAAAAACTCTTTCAACTGATTTAAAAAAGGGAAGATTCTTATTTTAGCTGTATACTACTCCTTTAATACGTACGATTATCGCGTACTATCCAATATTGGACCGAATTTGATAGATATCTAAGAGGAGAATCACCCCAATCAATTCAAATGCCTGCTCGGTATAGGTTATACTAGTCTAGGTATTTTAGGTATTAACATTTACATAGTCGAAGACAAAATATAGATCGTAGATAATGCAAAGTTGAAGGTGATCAAGTATAGGCGACTGCTAAAATACCATCGCCATTTTCATACACACTTTTAAGGACCTGAGTAATTATATAGTTTCTTTGACAAAACCAAATCTATTCTACATTTATGAAAATCCATCTCATTTGAATTATTTTGGTCTTGTTTGGGATATTGGAAAAACTACGGCCTCGGTGTCGGTCTGTGTTACCTCTTTCTGTGTCTAACCTAACTTAGATAAGATCCTATTTATCAGTTTTTTGAAATATCTGACTTTGTTGAATATTTTTTTGCTGCTGAATAATTCGATTTAGAAATACATACATCATACATACTTACATTGCAACAAAACATTGTTATCTTTAATCGCAGTCTGGTAAAAAGGTTGTGTTCGCAACTAAAAGTTTCAAATAATATAGCTTGAAAGTAAGTAATTTAATAATCATATACAAAGTTGCTGGTTTTGAACAGTTTTCGTTAGACAGTTTATTATAAGTTACTGATTGTTTTTAAGCTGACTTTAACTCTAATAAACTATAGCTCTTAACTATTTTTTTCAACGAAGATCAACTGCACCATAATCTGCAATTTTTATTGAAAAATGATCAGAATTTATTTATTATAATAAAAGTCAGACAGAATCACACCAACTTAAAATTAATTTCACTGATTATGATTGTATTTGGTTCCACAATCATTTATTTAATATTTAAATTATCATTGTTTAACTACAGAACACAAATTTTAATGAGTTTTGAACATAGAACGAAATGATCGCTACTTGGAACAAAAATGTGCGCGCGCGTTGAACTCTTTTGTATATTGACTAATTGATTAACTGTTCTTTGTTGGGTTCATATTTTTTTTTATTTATGTACTTTTATCATGTTTAAAATAAAGTGTTCTGTGTTACATATTAATAAGTTGTACTTTTTATTCAATAGAATTGTGAAATTAAGTATTATAATAGTTATTGAGAAAATTTAGTAAAATAAAAATAATTATTTATGTTAGTTATACAAAAGACTTCAACGCGCGCGCACTTTTCTTCGAAGAAGCGTTCACTTCGATATACCAACGTATAAAACTCTTTTTTTTTCGATATTAATTTTATCTTATTCTGAATATACTACCAACGATAAATTATAGGTACATACATTTTGTTATAATTTATATAATTCTTCTTTAAAGTGCTTGTAAAATATAAAAATTCAGAGCGATATTTTTGACAGGTAGAAGTAAAAAAAATGAGGATGAATAACTACTACATACTTAAATCCGAGTTCCATACAAAAATATTTCGGACAAATACTCAAAAAGTACGCCGTATTATAATAATTTCTACACACTATTCGTTTCCTCTATGTTTTTTGATTTCGTGAACAAAAAAGTGAAATGTTTCATATTTTAATTTAGATTTAATACGTGTTTTTAAGTTAGTAGGGTTAATTTTAAAACACGTATAAAATCTAAATTAAAGTATGAGGATTACCCTTAACTTGTTTTTATCCAAGTTTCATGCATTCATATTTTTGAATCAATCAAGAACCATAGAATACCCTTTTTGGACATTATTATATTACATAAAAATATTTAAATTTGACATTACGTAATTGAAAATGTAAATATTTGATTGTTATTATAAAGCTTAATATCGTCACCTAAGCATCGACGAAACAAAACTTTGATTTAAGTATAATTATTGCTAATTGTATTTAAATATAGCTCTAAAAATTTGTCAATTCCTAGATTCTATAAATTATAGCAACATATTTACATATTTTAGTTAAGTATTACACATCGGCCGTTTGTACCTAATAAGTACCTATGAAAGTCAAATGACTAGATGTTTACATACACAAGAAAAGTACATAAATCTCCATTATTACCAATCTATATTGTATTTGAATTCGTATTAGTTATAAGCGCCTAGTATTTTGTAAATTGTCTTAACTTTATTAGTTGGCATTAACATGAAAGACTTTTCAATTACTAGATTGTTAAATAAAAATAGCTAGATCGAAATTAGATCAAATTCATAGAATTAAATATGAACTAGGTAAATAAATTATATAAAATTAGAGATGAGTTATAAGATGTTATCGTTGTAATTGTTAAACAATACATGGTGGTATTTTGAAACATAAATATAAATTAATTAAATAATTACTGATTCTATGGTTACTTCCCAAGAAATATGTTGATAGGTTGTTATTTAGATACTTAGTTTCACCATTATGTACAAAAACTTAGTAATGTTAAATAGGTACCTACTTAAGTTAACTAGAAACCTACTATGTGCTGTAATATAGTGTGAACAAAGTATAAGTGTGTGTGTTTTATTTCGTTTATTCAACCCTTTCAAATCCCAATGACCTTACTAATGATTACATAGCAAAAGTAAGAATGGATGGATGGAATGGTTTATTTGTTTGTTCCTCAATCATGCCAGAACCACTGAACAGATTTAGCTTTTTGGAGAAAAAAGATAGTATGATGTATTCTTGACCTACATACACATGTAAATGTAGGTATAGTAATATTAATATTTATTCGGACATAATATGTTTACAAAAGAGTGAATCCACAGGTCCCGAACTAGCAAAAAGCTGTATTTCAGGAGCCTGAGTCTTCTCCTGTTTATTACAATTTGGGTTATGTATATTACAAAGGGAAAGAATTTAAATCTATTTTTAAATTAAACTTAGATAAGAAAATTTACTTAATTTTAGACAATAAAAGTTATAATATTTTCGAAAAAGTGCACGATTCAATACGTTCTTTGCCGTTTTTTGATATTTTTTGAATCCAAAATTTAACCATCGTCTGTTAGTTATATGAGGGCATATAAAAGTTAAAAGATTAGTCATGATTTGTTCGTTTTTGTATGGAGTGGTGTAACTAATGATCAATCGTAATACGTAATTATATCGGAACTGGAAGAACATGAAAATAATTATCATCAAAGATTTTCTGATGCCAAAATATAACGCCATCTAGAAGTTAGGTGTATATCTAATTACAAAAACAGTGTATCTCGTCACCAGCAGATGGCGTTAGTTACCGAAATCAGCGATCGGGTTAGTTGGAGTTGAAACAGCCTATCTATGTGTCTCATTCATCGCATGACAAAGATGGCGGCAAACAGGAGCTAGGGCAGGTATAACAGTTTTGTATGTGTTGGCGTATACAGATACGAAATTTCACGTTTGACCACTCTACTAAGGGCACACATGTAAAGGAAGCAGGCGGGCGCGGGGCAGGGGGAGTAACGTCCATGAAGTTGTGTCAGCATATGCGCAAACGAGGTGCGCATTCGTCGCGTGCGTTGTCGAGATTCTTTGTGCCATTCTTTGCATACCAATAAGAGTATATTCTTTTATAATACCCTGAAATTGTTATTCTATCAAAATTCGGCCCTTCACTTCAACTTCAAACTCCATATTAGGTAAGTTAAAATATTTTTTACAGTGCTTTTCATACAAGTAACTCTAGTTTTCGGTGATTTTTATTTGGGAATGTCAACAATGCGATCGCGATCCTGCAATATTTTACATAGTTGTCGTGTTTGCTTCGCCGCTACTTCCGGCCGTGCGGGTGTCGGAATTTCGCGATGTAAACATTATCTAGTTGTAGGATTGAACTGCATTTAGGCAAGATGTCGGGAATGAAGTGTGCCCAAGGTGCTTGTTGTTGAATTCGCCCGAGTGTGCTTTGCTGGGATGGCGCAATTTTCGAAAGACGCGGTACGGTACGGTATCGGCCGCTCGCGATACACTTCAGTCGCGTTGGTGGTTGCATACGATTTGACGTATTCTGCGCGTGTGATGTCACTTGTCAGCCAATTTTGTGAAATGTCAAACGTTTTACATGTTACGCGCGAGTGAATTGTAAACAAATTAGTGGAATTGTTCATTAATGCAGTGATTATTTCTTATTAAAATGGACTGTTTTTACTCGAAATTTTATCCAAGACGTGAGTAGTAGCATTTATTGTTGTATATTAAAAAATAAACATTCACATTCCTCACATAGTTTCATGAATAACTGGGATAGTTGAGAGAGAGCAAGAAATATCTGCGCGGACGAGTTCGGGTTGTAATTAGTAGGAACTTTTAAAAATTAAATTAAATTGAATATGAAGCAATTACCTAAATATTTTGAGTTAGATTTAATACTGAAATATTTTATTTTACTTTACTATCGTAAAAATCAAGAAGTGGTTATATTTATTAAAATCGAAAATTCAACGTTTTTAAGTTTTTAATTAAATCTGTATATTACAGCAATAGATCTTTAACATATTTTTTTTTACAAAATAAACCTATGGGTACAAAATACAATTATTTTATGTTTAGCAACTTTAATTCACTCTGTAAATAAAGAAATAAAAAAAAAATTCCCTATACAATTGGTTTTAACGGAATACCTAAAATTATAATTATACGATTATAACGACAATATAGCGTACCTTTACACATGTAATTAATAAAAGAAATAAGCGAGATTATCTTAATTCTTTATCGCAAACTGTTTTAGTTAATAATTAGTAAATACTAAAATGAAACCCATGTTAGTATAATAATTTTAATATTTTAAAATATAGGTACATCCTAGTGCCAAATGAATAATACCTAATTGATTGATTCAGGCGTTACTTTGCGGAAATCCATAAATATCAACAAATTATATAAATATATTTAGTAATAAATCCGCTTAATTTCTAAAAAAAGGTTTTAATTAAATTAAACGTACGTACGTACGTGTCGTATCTTTAAACTTTGGTTTTCTGTTCGTTGACTCTTTGGTTTAGTTGAACTAAAGTTAAGTTAATTAAAACCTTTGTTTAGAAATTAAGCGGATTTATTACAAAATATATTTATATAATTTGTTGAATAATACCTATCCAAAATGTTACTTAATAATAAGTAAACACTAAAATGTAACCCATGTTAGTAAAAAAAAAAAATATTATCTTTAAATATAGTACATCCTAGTGCCAAATCAATAATACCTATCCAAGATAGTGTAGGTATAGGTAGGTATAGTAGGTAAGCGGTTCACTTACAACCTCTCGAACTCCATCGGGTGCCAAGAGTTATTTTGGTCAATACAGTTGATGTTTTTATTGCGCGTCGCGTCCCGAGACTCCCGAGCGATCGGCGACAACTTGTAACTCTTGTAAGTTGTGAGACACACAAGCAATAAGACTACACTTGTGACTAAGGCTTTCATCCCGGGAGTCTTTGTCTCGAAAATTTCGAGAGTCTCGACGATTTTTTATTATTTTCGAGACTCGAGAATGATGGTTTCGGTACTGGGAATAACGAGACTTTTGATACTTAGAAAAATCTTAACAATATTCAGTTTAGAAGTAGCCCTTAGTAATCTAAAACAAGGATAAGACATGGTAGAATAGTCTTGACTGACTTTATCCTGCCAAAAAATGGCAAATTTAAAAAATACTATTATTGCTGTTGAATATGGAACGCGGAAATTTCAAAACGCGGATTTTGATAAATCTGGAACATCGAACAACACCGAACATCATCAAATACTGGATTGTAAAGTTAATAGGCTATAAAATGCCCAAATACCTATCATATGAGTGTTCATATAAGTACTATTGGAAAAGTCTCGAAAGTCTCGTTTTTCCCGGGAATTTCGAGACCGCATCGAGTCTCGATTTTTTTTCCCGGGACTCAGAAAGTCATCGAGACTGAAAGCTCTACTTGTGACGCAAAGTCATAAACACCTAGCGAACGAAAACACGCACAATACCAATAAAAGTAACAAAAAGTACACTCATTAGCTTATCAACCAAAAAGATAAACTTTATCTTAGACAATAGCAATAGCATAACTTGTGAAAAATCAGGGACAATATTATTACTTAACTAGCTGGTGCCCGCGACTTCGTCTGCGTAGGTATCTTTATAAATTGTAGCCTATGTGTTATTCTGACGTATAAGCTATATTATTGTAAAGTTTCATTAAAATCCATTCAGTAGTTTTTACGTGAAAGAGTAACAAACTTCCATCAATCCATCCATAATTGCAAAAAAACGCGTTTGTAATATTAGTAGGATAGGATATAAATTGATATTGATAACTGCCATTCGTAACAATGTAGGTTGTATCTATTATTTGTTAAAATAAATAAATAGGTACCTAAGTATGTAGAAAAACGTAACTTAAGTATATAATAATAAAATACGTAATCTAGTCGGTTGAAACAGTTTCATGTTGAACCTAAAAATCGTTTGATACTTCCACTAATAAAATGATACGTATTTTTCACCGGAAACCTCAACGAATATACCGTTCGTTCGTTCAAACCACGATAATAATATGCAATAAGACAAGACGTGCAAAATAAAACTGCTGACTCTTCCTCGCCTCCGGCCCTGACGTGGCGTCACATCTAATGGCCGATTCACAACGATTTATCACGTTCTGTCTTAGGGAAATTGAATTTGGAACACTTTATTCTCGAGGACACGTTACGTTTCTTGATTAAACCCTTTTTACGTCACAAACTTTATTGCTACGAGTATGAGTTGAGTAGGTGATGTTACCGGGACGTGCGACAGTGAGTGGGTTAATTTTTTTACAGACTGAAGAAAACGTATTTGAAGAATTAGCCTAAAAATGAGTTGCATAGGTATTAAAAATAGCCATTTCCACGGTATATTTTTTTCTTTGTAGTACTTTGAATTTACCGTAAGTCTCGGTCATAACAAATTAGATAAATATATATACTCTTAATTAGTTTTAAAAAATAATTTTGTTGAAAAAACTACTTGTCCCGTATTTATTGTCTAGAATAAGAATAGTTAAAATATTTGAATTAATATTATGCTCATTATTTTCTTTGGAATTATAACTATTGCAATTGTATTCATCTCCGTAATTAATTATACAAGAATGTTAGAATAGTCTCCTTTTCATACATTTTATTATTATATTATTTTATTAATTTATTTAGTTATTATTAGTTTTTTTCTGTGATTAATAAGTTTGTTCCTCAGTAATGTCCAAACGTATTAAAAGCTTTCAAGAACTTTTTTGTGTATCTTGGCACCATATTCAAAAAAATATTAGTGCTGTTATAAATGTTACTTTCCGCGCTTTATTAGTAGGTTAGGTATCTCCTACATAAAATTTAACTTTTCAATAAACGTATTTGCCTTAAAAGCTATTTAGAAGTGACTTTTGAAGGGCAAAGTAGTTTTAATCAACAATTAAATTCGCCATCTAGCCCCAAACTAAGCAAAGCATTTGTCAGAAATTCAACTATAGTATTCACCTAAACTAATCGATGAGTAAAAACGGTTGGCTGGAAGAGATCGCTTTCAGCGAAAAGGCCGCCCTTTGCTTTTCATTAAATTAAGCATAACCAATTTTTATTTCTTAGTGGTAAACAATAAAGTTATTATTATCTATCTATCTAAACACAACTGTGATCCGATCACAAACTACGATAACGTTAGCGCGAAAGTTTGTGATCGGGCCTCTGAACTTGTCTACTTGTTATAAAAGATTGAATGTAAGTAGCCAACCGGCCGTATGTGATTCTACCTGCTTCTTTATTGACCTGCGGAGGGTCTTTTAATCCGAAAACCTTCGACACGGCCACGAGTCCGACTCATTCAATATCTGTTTTATTTAATGAATAAGTATTTTTAACTGTTCCTTTGGTGTTTGATTAAACAGGTGGTAAAATACCAATGTAGAGCTCTGGAGCAACTTTCCATTCTAATATTTATTTTAATAACCTAACCTAATAGTATATATATTTTAGTTTCCTAATTAAATTTCTAAATATATTATCTATATTGGCACGCTAACCATACTGTACCACCATACAAGGGTTGGCTGGGAGAGAATGCTTACGGCATTAAGCCCGCCCATTGTTCAATGTAATTTGTGTGCCATAAAGAATTGTAATAATAGGTTTGAAAAAAAAATATATTTTTACTTAGAACGAAAAGTACCGTAAGTAAAGAACCTACGTATATTTGAAAAATAAAAATGTTTGAATTATGCTGGGTTCCACTAAAGTGAACCACAATGAGCCTCTTGCTAGATAGACTGTGCAGCAGACATCAATCGAATTAACGCAAATACAATTAAATCATCTCGATAGTTCGTTCAGACTTGAACCAGCAGTCATTGAGAGCTGGCTAATGTAGCGATATAGCTCCTATTGATCTTTAAACTAGTATTTTTAAACACCGAACCGGCTGACTCATAAAATGAGTAAAAACCGCTCTGGACTACCTATACAAGAGATATCATTGCGACGACTACGACTGTCCAGTCCAGTAGCCTCGCTCTATTCTCGGACTCCTATTTGTGGATTACTCGTGTGTGAAACCCCTATCAACTATTAACAAAATAAACCGTAACATCAAGTGGTAGAGTCGAAATTATCGCTCGAGACACGCGCCTTCCGACCTTCTATGCCAACGGCGGGATCTGAGCGAAAGGACCCACTCCTTGCCTCTTATTTATCTTAATTTCGCTCTCTCAAGAGTGACAAAATGAGGATTACATCTGTCAGAAGTGCCTTTAATGCGATCGTTCAGCACTTTCTTTTCGGCACCTGTAAAACTTTAGCAAAATAATAAGTTTCTTTACTTATTACTAGGATTTAGTGTTAAATATTTAGGTTTTCAACAGTTATTGTTTCAGATACTCAGGCGATATTTTTACCGTGCGTCTGTAGACAACAGCAAATAATGTGATTGTGAATTTAATTAACTTATAAATAAGCAAATCACAGAAACCAGTTTTCGGTCGATACAGATTCTGAGTCACTCGATTTCGCAAAGTTTTAATGCCTATTTTAACATTAGTAGGTAACACAACATTTAGATAAGAACATTTTAGTAGAATAAAGGTGACTTGACTAGGCATCCCTTAAGCTTTAATTTCTCTTCTTACTTGATATTTAATTAATTGAAAGGTGCTATATAAAGGCCAATGTAATGGGCTTCCACGCTCTATAACACAACCCTACAAACAAATAAAGTAAATCGGCACTTTCAATATGTACACATAGAGATTAAAACGAATGGATCATACAAAACAAGACAATTGAAAACAAAATCGATTGTTTACGAATAATATACGCTCGGAGTGCACAGCGTATTGCAGAATTCGATATGAAGCTTCGAGTTCACTTGTTAAACTATCGTTATTGGATCGTTATAGGTGGAATTGTTCGCGAGAACCCGCCCAACCCGGGTCTTGGCAATTTAATTAAACTTGTTATTTGTACGTTTTATTTTGCAATTGGCCGATGTTCACTTTGACTGTCCGCCGACTTGTAATAAACCCACCTTTCTCTCTTTCCGACTATACCACCCCGACTACAGGGTGAATCAGATTTTACAAAGGGGAATTTCCTATCTTTTAAAATAATTTCAACAACCTTTATTAATGATCGAATTTAATAAGTAAAAGTTATAGGTTTGATCAATTTAGGATATCCATATTTTTACAAAAATATAAGATCGATCGAACATCCCGTAGTGTAAGTGCTATCTAATGAAAAACAGATAACAAAGCCAGTGCTTTTTAATCAAGGCTCTTTGTACTGATTAACTAAATACGTTGTGCTTGAATAATTTACTGAGTAAAACCTATTGAAAAGTGCTTTTAAACTGTTAGTTGTACTTAATTAGAGTTACATCACACGCATTAGTACTAATTATCTGTTAACTGCTTTAATTCTGAGAAGTGTAAAGGATTACAAGCAGTATGGGTACAGTTGTCAGGTGGCAGTGAGACTCATGTTTCATTCATTATTGACAAATATTGCAAAAATACCACCTCGTTTATGCAACGAAAATATAATCAATATAAATAAAACTGACTCACTGACTGACAGACAACGTACAGGCTAAACCCCTCAACATAGAGACTAGAAACTTGGAGGATGTGTTCGTCAAGAACTCAAATTGCGTAGTACGCACTACGCACTACTACTATGAAAATAATTTTGTTATACCTAATTCAAATGCAAACGAAGTTGCGAGCGTCAGCTAGTTGATGATAAAGAAAATCTAAATCAGGATCTATGACTATGTCTATGTAGATATGTAAAGCAATACCTTCTATGAAGAGTTAGGTAGAGTAGGTAGGAACTTTACTTAATTTTGTTTTAAAAATCATAAGATACTTATCATAAATAGGTATTAAATAAACAACTATGCAAGTGTATAACGGAAATCGAGAACGCGTTTAGAACTTTTAAAAACAAGTGATTTTTTAATGCTTCAATAGCAAGTAAGAACTCTACTAAATTTCGTTTCAAAAATCATATAATACTTATAATAGCTAGGAAGGGACTAAACAAACATAACTATATGTATTTACAAAAGTCGAGAACGCGTTTATAGTTTTTATAAGCAAGTGATTTTTTTTAAATGTATCAATAGCAAGTTTCCCTGAAAAGCCACTTGGAACCGTTCACAGAGAAAGTTTAGAGATAAATGTCCAGTTGCAAATAGCCAGCCATTGTAATGGAAACATCGGGGGACGGCAATCACAACTTTTTGCGTCCCTTCATTAGCGACGAGAAAACATCGGTTGTGTTAACTTGTTTCACTCAAGGATTTTTTTGTGAAAGTTTTTGTTTCATAATGATTCTTTGGGGGCAGATTTACTATGCTCCTAAATTATTTTGTACATATATATGTATAGGTATCTTCAAGTTTCCTTTCTTTAAGTACAATGAATAGTTTTCATTCATTCATTCAGTCTATTAAGGTAACGCTTTGCTTAGAGTTTCGCTAATTTTAACATAAGACTACATAACTCAGATACCAGAGCCGGCTACTCGCTTATATCAGAAGAAAGAAAGGAATATGTGAAAGTAAAAAAACCCAATTTCTCGATATTTAAGCAGTTAGGTATGAGTATGAAATCAAATAATCAGTTACTTACCTACTTGATTTCGCACAATCTCACAGTAAGTAAACCCATTTGGCTTAAATGCCGTATCTCAATATCTTTTATAAATATTTTATTCGAATGTAGGTAGAGTCTTGTTTTAAAAAGCATCATGCCCTGTCAAAGCTGCAGTTTTGTTCGAAGTAAGAATTTACTTAGGAGTCTGACATCACCTTTAACATTAAGTAACTCGTTCCTTCTTCTTACAAGCTAACATATTAACAGTGACAGTGCCTTGATATTGAGATGGGTAAAATAGGTCATTCATGGATATCGTAGAGGAGCACCAAACAAATAATTATAATATAATATAATGCAAGGAAATATTTCGTTTCTTTTAAAATACCTATTCCTTTCTAATACCAATAGTATTTGTTTATTACAGTAATTAATATTATATTCCTCATGAACGAATCCCAAAACAAGTTAAATATGACACCAAATCCAGTCAGGGTTTATTTTACCAAAAAGTGAATTTCATTAGTCATCTCTAAAATTCGCTTTCTATGAAGATCATAGTGTCTGTGCTCTGAAGTCAGAAGATTGATGTAGCGCTCCCGCTCACAGAACCCTGCCCGGCTGTCACACGATAAATTAAAACCAACTCGCATTAGAAGTGGAATTATAAAACAGATTCTCATCCTGCTTACACCAGCTCGTAATCCTACGAGGGAAAAGGATGCAATCTGGCCACACTATAGGACCGCTTTTTTTGTTATTCCACGAGTTGAGACCGTTAACTGCAACTCATTTAATGGAGCTAAGCTAAATGATTGTTTAACAACGACGGACACAATAGTACCTAATAGTGCAATATTCTGAAACAAATCTTAAAGTTATTTAGAGTTTGTACGATATTTTTCGTTGTGATCGAAGTCTTAACTTTGTTAATATCAGATTTTATATAATAAGATCAATACAATGTTGCGTCCTATATTTATACACTTTGGTAAAAAATATAATTATTTTATATATTTATTATGCCCATATCAAGATAAATAATGTTTTGTTATGCATCATCAAGATTGTCTATATACTATGTCCATTCTAGAGTAACTTCAATCGGGTTAAAATGCCGCCTCTGACTCATTAAAACGCCATAAAAACAAGAATTTCTTATTTAGGTTAAAAATTATGGGTAGCATTACCTATGTGTAGCTATGCGAGTGAAGCGATCAGACCAGATTGCTTCAGCCGGCCCTCGCGTATCTGAAATCGGTAAATGGTTACTTTTAAGTCTCGATATGCTGAGTATTTCCCATGGAATGTCACCGTCTCCATGCGTACTTATATGCGCTCGACGGACTGAATTTTTTCTTATCGCCATTGCATTTTCTGCAAGTTTTCAATGCGAATACGTGGACAGCAACTCGTTCACCGGCTGTTGGACCGCTTATTTTTAATTTTAAGTCTCTTCTATTGGCTTATTAATTTTGTGGTATTTTATCTACCTACGGTTTTTGTATTTAATTAGTTTTTTGTTGGACAATGCACACAAAGCTAGTACCTAACTTTGGTCAATTCCAGTTTTTCAACCGACTTCAAAAGAAGATAAATTATCAATTCGGTTAATGTTTGTTACCTCAGAACTTTGTTGTGAGGTTGTTTAGAAAGGATATAGGTACTTCCAGATTGGTCCTATAGACATTTCATGACAATCAGTTCAGTACTTTGGTTTTGAAATCAAAAGAACTATAAAAATGACTTCATCCAAGTAAACGAAATTACGTATTTTGCTTCCCTGTGACTATTCAGAGGTGTTTACGGTCACTAGAACAGTTCGATTGAAGTCAGTTGTTGTATGTTATTGTAAAACCTTGATTATATTATTATTTTTAAAAAGACGTTGTGGATGGTGAGGAAGGACCCGTGGTGTAATAACTCGCCCGCCATCCATCACTGTGGCGATGGATGGCGGTGCAATCGTCTACCGTCAGTCTATTCCGGGATGTTCCGTTTTCGCTAATGATCCCTGACGATGCGAGATCTACACTACACATATTCACGAAGCCTGATTGCTACAATCTGTGTCTGTGATACAAAACACGGATTAGATAAGTCATTGATCGTTATAATCACGTTTATTTAGAGTTTTAGCTTACCTTTGCTTACTAACAACACTAATTAAAAATATACTTTGTGTGCATAATTTTAGCGCTGCAATTCTTAGGAAATATTAGTCTCTGAATAAAATGACGAACGGACAAACATAGCAATACTAAATGGATTCGAAACACTAAAGAGCTGAAAACCCCCTTTATTTGTAAAATACAATCTCTTGCCATTCAAGGTTTCAACATGAGTTAAAACATTAAAACAGCCTACACCGATAAAGGCCAGCGTATATTTTTTTCAGCATGTTTCTCCCGCGTACAAAATAGTTTCAGTTCAACAAAGCGTTTACGCGTTGCAAAGCGGGACTGTGCGACTGAAGAGTTTATAATTTATTTGTGTCGCAGTTTTCTGGCGACGATTTTCCCACAGGCCCATGAGAGCGGTGTCTCAAACGAGCCGCACCCGCCCTTTATGTGGTTTTTTGTGGCGGCACAAAATGCCCCTGTGGAAAACATTCAGTGATAACTGGTAACAATCGCTGCCGGCGGATGGCCCGCTCATTCCTCGCATACCTCTCTGCCTCTGATGCTTTTTCGCTCGGCAAACATCGAGCTCCGACTAACACTCGACTGCAGTCGCATTTTTTAAATTGCCAGTTAATAAGGAAACTGGAATCGAGGTTTATGTTAGGGTTAATAGGAAATCTGACGTGGGATAAACACTTTTTGTGATACAGAATTGGCTTATTGCGGCCGTTAACATAAGTCTGCGGAGATAACTGAAACTTGCATTCAGCAATTTCAATCAGTTTCCTATAGGACACTCGGCTTATAATTGATTACTCTCTAGCTACTAGGTTATCTGACCTTGTGTTGATTTGTCTTATAAAATTTACCAGTGCATATTGCAAAACCTGTAAAACATAATCGTAAACAATTAATTGGTTAGGTATGTACTCTTACTCAACCCATAATGCGTAGGCGGAGGACCACGTGCAACGACATATGTTAGTAAGTAGAGTCGGCGATATGTTCATGGAAACGTTTTAAACCTAGTCGTTATTTCTTATACTATAAACTAAATTGAAGAGAAATAAGATACGGATGGTCGAATGACAAGCAAGGGTGTTGTTGGACTGCTACGCCGGTGTCGCGGGTTCGATTCCCGCTTCAGGAAACCTTCGTGTCTCTAGGTGTTTGTATGTTTTTACAAAAAAAAAGATTTTAAGAAGTTTATCAGGTATCTGATTCCCGAGATTCTGAAAATAAATCATTCATTGATTCATTCATAGTACAAGCTCTGCTTAGTTTGGGGCTTTATGGCGTTGTGTGAATTTACAAAAATATTTACCTATTGATTTATTATCATTATATCTATTTTTGTAATTTATTACTACAGTAGGGGATATAAGTACTCGCTTTTAACCTCTGATCGCGCAGTAAGTATAAATTCTTCAAATAGTTTCTTACTACCTGTACAGTGTACATATTCGAAACGGCCTTAGAAGAATACAGATTTTATCACAAATACCAATCTCTACGAAGCATTTCTCGGTAACATATCTAGCTTTAAAATGCGGTTAGAAAAAAAATAATTGGATACAAATATGTACCTAACATTCCTTTGACCGGCTTAAAAACAATTAAATTGACCATCGCTTTACATAAAAATCCATTCGTAGTTAGTCACTCCATTTTCTGAATGTCATAAAATAATAGGCTCTACAATTTATGCATGGCATAAAATTAGACTACATTATTTAAAAAGATGTGAATGAAATTAAATGTGTCCTCGGCAATTTAACGGTTTTCTTACATTTTTATTTTTTTATTTTTTACTATTATTTGCACCGTTGAAATACAGAACCTCTATAACATAGAAGTATATAAAGAGCTATATATACCTCTATGTTATTTTATGTGTTTATTTATGTTAGCGTAAAATTGCAGAAACCGTTAGTTTACAATTTAACGTTTTGAAAAACGTTAACTTGCAACTTTTAAACTGTCGGCAAATTGTTGGTCCATTTCATAGCATACTTTCTAAGTGTTTACAATTTGGCGAAAGTTTGTAATTTAACGTGCTTGAAATCCGTTAAATTGTAAACATAGTACGATTTTTGGTTTTGTTTGAGGCTAGATGGCGTTGTGTGAAATATCCAAACATAATTATTTATTTATTTATTATTTACTGTGACTGTCTGTAGGACCGAACGTATGAAAGCCTACTACAACTTACGGTTGTACCTACAATATACTCAAGTCAACGCCTGCCAAATTCATAGAAACGTAACGGTTTAGCTCCACTACAATTTTAATAATGTCCTATTGTTTCTTAATCGGCACCCGATTTGATCGCGATAAGTTTCCGTTAAAAGCGTAAAGTTAAGTAAAGCGGTTGGGTAAATGTTGCCGGTAGTTTTTGTAAGCATGTCAGATCGAAGGTCGATTCGTTGTATCTCAAAGTCCCATCGCAGTCACCTAAGTACTTCCATTGACGTGTTTTATCAACCGAATTAAAAATAAGGAGGTTTTCAATTCGGTAGATTTTTTTTATGTCTGTTACCTCAGAACTCATCGACGTGTCACCAATTTGTATTTTTTTTTGTTGAAAATACGTTACGTACGTACGTTCCTAATTTTTACTTACTTTCAGATTGTTTTTCAGTCTTCATCAATATCGGTTTAGTAGTTAAGTTTTCAATACGAAATAACCGGAAATGATATTTTTTGTTAAAAAGGTCTTGTTATATAACAGAATAGACGATTTTACTATAAAACTAAAACAAAGGAAAATTCCGTGAAATTCATGTACCGAAATGTTGAATAAATGGTTCGTCGTGTTTCGAAAATTGATCTTTTAATTTTTTTATTAGGATAAGCGCGAGAACCGAAGACTACAGAAGTAGAGAATGGTTTCAATGTTGGACCAGTTATGTCCGGTTCATGAGTAATTATGGTTTCGGTGTACGACATTTTCACGCAGGATCATTATTTGTCTACTTTTCGATCTTTGGGTTTATTCATCGTGTGACAGAGCTCACAAATGTCACGCTAGATATATCGTTGTTCCAGTTTGCTGACAATAAATTGTATGTTTAGCGACGCGGAGACTTGTATAATTAACAATAGTGGTATTATATGCGATTTCAAAACCTTACGTCTCGCAGATCATTTGTCACGATGCAAATTGCTATTTATGAGGATTATGGTGACATCTTGTATTTAGGCTTGACTGTGATGGGACGATTAATTATAATCCGCGTTGCAGGTTGCAAGCATCTCTTCTTAGTACAGCAATTACGCAATTTATTTGAAATGTATGTAACGATGCTATTTATGCTTTATGTTCCTACCATGCATGAGTACAATGGTTATGGACCTAGCTTCGAGGGTTATAGACCTTCGCAGACAAGCCTAGTTGGAATTTGCGTCAGGCCAGATTTATTGGCTAATTCCTCACCTGTATTCATCGGACCGCAAACAAGAGGAGCATAAATAAGCCATTGTATTTGGTTAACAGTCGAGCTGCGATGGGCATTTGGTCAGATTCCGAGGCAGGCAGTGGCCGCCACGTGTGTTCTCCGCATGCCTCTCGGAGTATGCAGACCTTGCAGCATGAATTTTGGCCCCTATGCCGAATATTCCGAGCACATTGGATGCAAATAGTGTTCGGGGATAATTCGATACGTCGAAATTTCGGATGCCTAGGGCTTCGCACGGTGTCTTGGCAAATGCCATATCCTATAAATAGTAAGGTATCTTTATGAACTAAGTTCACCAACCGAACGTCATTATTATCTACGTTACAGAATTATCTTAAATTACTACTTGTTAAAAGTCAATTATTACTAAATTATTATCACAAAATATACACCACCACATGTGTGTCTTAGACAAATGGTTTTAATATGTTTATGACAGACAAAAATATTAAGCAGCGCTTTTGCAATTTTGCATTGTACATTTATTAAAATAATACTTGGTGTGTCTTACTAATATGAAACAAAAAGGAGTAAATTAATTGATTGATTCAGGCGTTACTTTGCGGAAATCCATAAATATCAACAAATTATATAAATATATTTAGTAATAAATCCGCTTGATTTCTAAACAAAGGTTTTAATTAACTTAACTTTAGTTTAGAACTTTAGTACATATTACTATATTATAAACCAAAGAGTCAACGAACAGAAAACCAAAGTTTAAAAGATACGACACGTGTTTCGCCTCTATACGAGGCATCATCAGGAGGTGTGGACTTTTTCGAACTTCGGCGAGTTGTTGATAAAAAGGAGTAAAGTTTGTAAAGATGAAAGTTTGTAATTAAATCACGCCAAACAACTGAACCGAGAATACTAAACGGAAAATAGAATGCAGCTAGTAAAATACGATCCATCAATAGCCAGCAAACATCGGCACTTCAGCTGTTTATTCATCGATAACTTTTGTAAATTGTGTAATAATACGGTTTTTGCATTATTTTTTATTTCAAAAATCTTTTTGTTATAGGTAAGTGACAAATGGGACAGTTGAGGTGATTGTCCCTCATGATGCATCCGGCTGGGTACTACGCCAACTTGGGTAAGACTTTCTTCAGCATCGTTCAATAATTCGCATCTATATATCTATCCAATCAGCCTGCAACACCCACTGTTGGGTAAGGAAAGGCCTCTTCTCTATAACGCCAGTCTTGTCGGTCTTGTGCAAGACTAATCTTGTGCAAACAAATCGGGCTGGTGGTCTGCCCCGAGGCCGCCGCTGATCTAGTGGCCTCCATTCAGTAACTGCCTTGGTCCACCTGTGATCCTCCCGCCTTGCCAAGTGCCCTGCCCATCTCGACTTAGGCCTCGTAATCCATATATCAACATCCTCAACTTTCGTGCGGCGGCGTCGGATTTCGACGTTAGGTATACGGTCCATGAGGTGGATGCCTAGCATATAATTAGCATGTCTTCGGAATATGGGATTGATACAACTTAGGCGCTCCAACAACTTTATTAAAAACTTTAGTTTTAACTTCCACCTTTAAAGGTTTTTAGGATGCATAAATTTAATTAAGAACTCGATGCATATTTTTGTAAATAAAAAATTTAAAATAAAAATCTGCAATGTACGTACACCTACGGGTATTTTGTATAACTTTTTTGTCGATCATTAGATTATTTTTAATTGAATGATTCATCCATTAGAAGCAAGGTGATTTTATGTCCAGGACGTGATTATTAAATTATTTTTAGTTACTCTGTTTTTAAATATGTTTTCAAAATAACTAGTGTACTTAAATTTTTCCTTAGGTCTTTGCCTTAGGTCTTTTCAGATTTTGGGTACTCTACGAAAGGTTAAAGAGACTTATTTTAGTATTCCATAGCTATTCATCTATCAGCCAAGTTTCTTGGAACGATGAGGCATTAGGTAATTGGTTAATTTCATCGGGCCTATTATAGTTTTTAAACAATACCCATGCTAGACTTCAGCTCAATCAGATCAGTAGTGTCATGTCATGATTGAGGAACAAATATTATCAATACATTTCTTTATCCTCACACACTTAGGCATTTAAAGTCATAAGTACCTCTACCTACTTTTATAAGTAGGATTGCTATAAGTACTGCGTTTCAATCGAAAAGAAAACGCCATAATATTAAAAAATAAGTCATATTATTTATCCGCGTTTCAAAACCAATGCAAAATTTGAATCTTAGAGAACCTCAAGGAAGCCTCAAGGGAGATTCGAGACTAAATCACTCTTCAAACTGAATAATGTTATAGCGGTCTATCAGCCAAGTTTCTTGGAACGATGAGGCATTAGTGCCATTAGGTAATTGGTCAATTTCGGCCTTCGAGTAGCCGAACCTGATGGATGCAAACAGTAGTATCAAGTATTATTTGCAGTAGGTAAGAATAGCTAATGTAGATATACCGAAGAAACACTGACGGGCAATTTAATTATATTCCTTTATTATGTTACTATGTTGAGAATTAAAAATATATTTTAATTTAGTTTCTTATGTATAAACTGAAAATCCACTTTGTAGCTCATTATATCTTTCTAATCGTGAAGATAAAATTTAGAATTTTTAAGAAGAAAATATTTTATAAAGTGCAATGAAACCTCATGAAATAGAGGATTTAACTCCAGAAGAACTTACAAATCTCCATCATGGGAATTTTAAGAACCTAAGAAATAGGATCTTGAAGCAAAACATAGAAGGCACCTACGAATGAATTATTTTTAGTGGAAAACCTTGAATATGTTTAGCTTAGCTAACAAAAAAAAACGATTCGCGGTAGGTGGGCTAAGAAAATGAATGAATATGTAGGAATACTCCAGCTTATAATAAAAATTACGTAATTTTTTGAGTAGGAGTAAAGAAAGACGACTGACGTCCATTTATTCGTTCTAAAAATAAATTTACAAAATTTGATTTGATAAAAAATATGTATGTAAAATTCGAGAAAATATAATGAATAATTACTTATTCGACAGTAAAGTAAATGTTTTAGTGTTAGAAAATGTTTTTAAACATATTTTTAACAGCAGTGTGGCAGCACCTTATAAAACAATACCGTTGTCGATTCTATACTATCTTGATTTCTTTTCTCCTTAAAATAAAATGGTAGGTATATTTACGGAGTAATGGGCGAATTCATTACGTATGCGAGTAGCACACGCGTCCGTCAACGCTGAAAATGTGGCTTTATCGCCAAGAATAACCATAAAACTATGATTTATAAACGTCGTCTCACCATACGGCTTATGTAATAAAATCGGCAGTGCCATGTGCGGTCAAATTGTTTCTATTTGTGGTTTAGTTATTTTTGCACATTTCCATATACTTATGCGTCGCCAGTTTTGATGTCACGCTTGTAACAAGTAGTTTCTGTTCCTATTTGTGTATCTTACCAGGTCAGGTTAACTATATAACTTATAATTCTAAAAGCTTTCATGAAATGTTATAAATATAATTATTTTTTGGGTAAAATATCTTTTGTAAGATTGTTACTAAGGAACGTACTTTTTCCAAATTTAATACCATCTACCATTGCACCGTTCGGAATACGACAGAGTAAACCGCGACCGCACGCTTGATTTAATATTTATCTGCCGCTGACCTCCTCTTAACGAGCGGTAATGATGAGGAGTCGGAAAGTGTATCGGATGCAGCGAGTGCAGTGTTCCTTCGCTGCCGGCGCTGCCTGCAGACGCCTTCGCCGTCCGCGACGTGACATAACATGACTCGCCCCGCCCACGCGCTCTCGCTCACTCCCAGCCGCAAGAGAGGGATGTAAGTCCTCCGTCGAAGCCTCCACGCCGCCGCCGGGCGCCGCGCTGGCCGTACTGTTTTCTCAGAAAAGCCAACTGTTATTATCAGCCGCGGATTGTTCTCGACCTCTCGGCGGCGCGGCGGCGGGTGGCTTGCTCCTCTCATGATCATGAATGAACGAATCTCCGCGTCCGCAGGTGCTCTGGATGTTAAATTTCGAGCGATTTTCCAGTTCTAAATTCGTGTAGGTGCGCGCCAATTTTCAGCACGCCACACGGCAATTTACAGTGGCCGATGTTGTTACGCTTTCGGATAAATTAGGAGGCTTCGCAGGAAGTCGCTATTTGGGAGCACTTTCGCCTTGTGTTATTATGGGTCTGAATGGGCATGATGATGCTGTCAATCCGTTTGAAGTTCAAATTGATGGATGCCTTCGGCGTGATCAGCCTCCGATCCGTCCGGTATTGGCACCGACTCACGCGATAATTTCAGCTTGTGTTAGAAGATTTAGTGTCTGTTGCCAATGATTGTATAATGGGATTTCAATAGCAGATATTAATACGACTTTATGCATCATCTATAACGTAGATACATTTCAAATCTATTGAATGTTGCTGTTCTATTTTGGATTCTTAAACTTACGCATTATTATACTTATTCAAGTTATTCAAGAAAATAGCGATGTAAATAAAGTTATTTTTTTTTAGTTATGTAGAGGAGTAGATAATCAAACTGAATTAAAGAAACGCGATAGAAAAATTAAATAATACGAGTATACCTAGTCACGATTTGTAAGCTGCCAAATCCGTGAGAAGGATGCTATTCGCATGTTCCACGTTTGTTTACATTAATGAATATTTTGTCTTAGTCCGAAGTACGGTCCCACAAAATATTTTTCGTTTTGTGTGATATATACTTTTATACTATTATAAAAATACTAACTTTATATTATGTAGGAAAATTTGGATATGTGTCAAATCCAAACACCATCTGTCCGGAATCGTAAGTGCTACCTTCTCGAATTTGGCACAGAATTCAATTTCAATTTGAAACAAGTTTCGATTTATTACATTATTTTTTATGATTCAGAAAATCAGCGAGTGTCTAGCATAAATTCGTTCCACAGTACCACAAGTTTATCGAAAGACTTCTTCGAATTCATTTTTCGCAAAACTCGACAGTTATTATCAAAATTAATCACAATCTCGGTCCTATCGTATCAGCTTCTATGTTTTGTTACTATATCTTTTATAAATCATGTACCTATTACTTAATCATTCAATTACGTAAACACACGTGGCTTGTTCCTGTACCTAATGCGAAACATCCAAGACGAGAAAGTAATCTAATTCTTAACTAATTCTTGAATAGTGTTGTAGACCAAGTAGTAACCAGTATACATAGATGAATAACTATGTTCCTATAGAACAAGATGGATAGTATCAAACCAAAAGGGAATCGTAAGACAGGACCAAAAATGTCAGACACCTTGTCAATAAAAATTAAATATCTCCATTTTCAAAAAATGTTTGTTACTTTTTACGATGTAGTTTTATTAAAAATAATATTTATCTAGCCCTGTTACTACTCTTTTTCGAAAATTTGCATCGGATAAAATGTACTAGAAGTTAGCCAAAGTGGGCATATTTTCAATGTACTACATTGTGTTTCTATACTTTAATACTTCTGTGCCAGTATAAAGCTTACTGCTTGTGATAGAGCTATGATCGTCGATTCGGACCTGGAGTGACCAAACCGGTTAAAGAAGGCGGCAACGGTAGCTTAACGATTGTTGGACACGATAAACTGTAACTATACAATCTACAGATTACTCTGATTGTTGTTCAGTGAGCGTCTGATAATGTAATTGTTATCTGCCTCGTACGAAGGTAGGTATAGTTATCAAGGTTTTCTTGCAAAAATATAAGAATTATGAATGAAAATTAATTTGCATAATTAATATAATACAAAACGCTTCGTCCTGACCGACTCACACAACACTTCACACTTGTCTTCAAGAAGTGTCACGTGCAAAGGTTTTATTGCAATTCGCAACGCAAACGAAGTTGTGGATTTCAGCTAGTTTTACATATATTTTATACTATATTTTTATATTTTATACTATAAAAAGGCTTCGACCTGAATGACTGACCGACTGATATACAATGTGCAGGTCAAACCACTGAACGTAGAGACTTGAAACTTGGAGGAAGTGTTCGTCAAGAGCTGAAAGTGGAAAAATGAAATTTTAAATACACAACTCAAACGAAGTTGCGGGCGTCAGCTAGTGTATTCATTTATGTAGAGTTGCTTTTGCTTAAATAATTTTTGAAACGTAGGTTTATAAATGTAAATGACTCTGATGTATAATGTTACGGGTAGTATAATCATGAAGTGAGTTTTCTCCGCGTGCAGCTCGGCGTGCGCTCGCAAAAACGCAATGATTCACCGAGCCGCTACCGTTTCCACCCAGTCGGAAAATTCCTGTAATCAGCGCGGAGACTTTCTTCAGAGATCGCTGCACCCGGACTGCGCATTTGAAACTCATCTGTTAGGAAATGCAAAGCATAGCTTTTATAATCGAAATTAACTTTTAATTGATGCACATGCCAATAAAATGCTAAATATCTATGAGAGTAAATATGAGATCTACGTACCAGTAGGCAGGTATAACCAAAATGTTAAAACATGCCTAAACCCTAGTACGGTATAACAAAATGTAACAATAACCTACATTATACGAGTTTGTTTTTGTTCATCAGTTTCGCCTAGTTTTTTTTATATTGTTTTAAACTAAAGGCTCAATGTTAGAAAAATAATTATTGACGTCACGGAAAGTTATCGGTTTGAATATTTGTTTTTAGTTATTAGGTAGGTAAGTTTTAAAATTAGGTATGGTCTTATAAGTAGGTACCGAGGTATTTTTAGACGACCATAAACGAAAGTGTGGGTATATAGTTCAAAATGGCTAAATCAAAGTACCTACATAAAAGGCTTGGACCTGACTGACTGACAGACAAAGTACAGGCCAAAACCGCTGAACGTAGAGACTTGAAACTTAGAGCGTGACTTCGTCAACAAGTGCAGGCAAGTACTAAGGGATTTTATTAATTCACAATGCAGACGAAATTGCGGGCGTCAGCTAGTCAGTTTATAGAATTTAACTTGAATTTGAAAGTTTACAAAGTACATTTATTGTCATTAGAGGACTCTGCCTACAGGCAACCAGATAACAAGGCGATGATGATCTAGGAAGATAACAACGAAGAAGGCAGGATTCCTAGTACATTATTTCATTAGCTAACAAACGTCGTAGAACATTCCTAACAAACGTTTCGTCGTCGAGATAAGGGTACCGAAGCAGTGGTGACATCACCTCGGAACAGACCACAACTCGATAAAGAAAGTGTTCAGTCTAACCTTTACCTGATAAGATAACAGACTTGCTAATACAAAGATGAACCTCATGAGCAAATGGCAAAAGTTCACTCGCACAAGTAGAGCGACTCATATACCTAAACATAAGAAATTACTTGATGTTATCCAAGTAACGATCAATTCAAAACAAACAGAAGTCTATGAACAAAGGCGTGATCTACCTAGGATTGTGAACGGCGACCGAGCTCTCATGCGCAGTCGACTTGGCGGAGACAGGAGAATATTGGATCGAAACTCGAAATCTCAAACCTGTTTTCTGACATTTCGTGTCCTTATCTCGTAAGCGGTTGTGCATATATTCGATCTCTGTCTGTGAGTCACCGTTTCTTCGTATCAGCTCGCCGCTCTACGCACTTCATGGCCACTCGTCCAACTTCGTCACGCTTTGGCTCTTTGGCTGCAATGACTGGACGCTTTAATGCGACAATAAATTAATGTCCAACTAATAAGTTAATAGATTTCTTTAATTATGTAGTAACTTGTTACTTTTACGAAGTAAATACCTATACAGTTCCAATACCACATCTCCTTTACACACAGAGATCAAAGACACAGAGCTTAGCATAGCAGCAGAATTAGCTGGAAGAGAATGCTATGTTATATAACATTAAGTTCGCCTGTGTTCTTTAGTTTCAGCGAATAAATTCAAAAAATAGCTCATTAGTAAATCATCTCTCTCTCTTAAGTTTATGGGTTGGGAAAACATAGGTATATAAACGATATCATAACGATCTGTTAAGTGGTAATTAAGGCACAATCAATTACTCATTCTCGCCCACTTTTGACTTTTTATTAAATTATTTTGGGTCATTATGTGCTAATACTGGTTTGAGAATCCTCATCAATATTTACGAAACAAATTGTTAATGATTAGCTAAAAGGTGTTACAAATAAATTAACGACATACCCATCAATATTAACTGCAAACCTCACGTCCTACATTTAATTTGAATGAGCTCCGAAACCGTCTCTCCGGTGAAAGGACTTTTTATTTGCACTCTTGACATCGAGATAAAGTGAAAAAAATTGCAGCTTTTGAACATTTTATATGCAATTTGGCATGTTTGCGTATAAACACTGCGGATTCGCAGGAATGGACCCGATTAAAAATGTTTTAATATCGAATGAATATGCGTATTTACTCGGTTCTTATTTGTATGATGCGACGATTGTATAAGTACTTAAATATTTTTACATTTCTTGATACTTCTCGGTGAGATTTCAGAAAATGGTACAATAATCTCTAACGATGTTAATAAAACATTAACGTTTTGTTTTGGTTGCATGACATTGACTCCATCCATGGTCAAAGTCAAATTAGTTAGACACATAACGCGTGTTCGTTTTGTTTGTTCGTAAGCCGATGGCGCCGAACGTGAAACACGCTCTCAGGTGTAGAAAGAGAAAGGGAAGTTATTCAAAAGTAGGTAATGTTTTTTGCTGTTCTCATTGTATGTTGCGCCAACCAGCGCGGCTGCGCTGGCGCATGATTCATCAGCGCGTGGGCTGAGCTTATTATGCTCAACTCTATCTATTCAGCATCCAGCGATCGTTTTGCTTTTTCTTCCACCTTTATCACTAGGTTAGGTACCGCATCATTGAGTATCAGATTACGTTATAAAACCCGCAGTCACTCTTTGTTATTAACCAATTATGTAAATGATTTAGCATTGCATTTGAAATAGGAGTTAAGGTAGTAAATCCCTGTTTCTCAGCAATGGAATTGCGTAAAATCAACTAAGTAGATGAAATAGGTTCATTAAGCGTTCATTGTTAAATCTTAGTGTCATACCGTTCTTTACCTCTCACCGCAACATCGAGGCGACACGCCCGCGCCTCTTTTCACGAGACAGTCTTTACCATTCTTTTAAGATCTTTACCTGCTTTATTTGCAGAGGTGTTTCTTTTCATTCCATTTTAACTATATTGTGACATTTTATCTTTGCTTTAATTCTCAGTCCCGCTAAAGAAATGACAATAGACAAAATCTTCTTCGACGTAGGTATAACGGTGTTTTGTTTGGGAAACACAGACAGCTATTTAAATGAATCATGGTTGCAAAATGGTCGGGATGGATAGAGCAAGTGCACGCTAGAGTTTCTAGTGACCTTTTATTAGACCGATATACCTACAGCTGCATTGATCGCGGTGTCGCAAACGTGATCATTGTAGGTGCCTAGTGCCTACGAATGAAGCATGAATCAGAATGCCTATTATGTTTAAACCTAAATAGAAATATATCCACAAATTGGTAATAAGTTTAAAACATTTGTCTATCGGTGTTTGTGAATAGTAAATAAGAAAATGTAACAATAAAAAAGAAAGTAAATAAAAAAAATAGTTTCTTAAACTTAGGTAGTAATCAATTATTATGCACTATTTATCATACTACAAGTTTTTAAAACTAAGTTTGGTGACTAGGGCTTAAACTAAAATGTGAGTACTTGACAGAAATAAAGTTTTTTTTATTATTATTTAAATCATGTCGAAATGTACTTAACTAACCTGATACTTACGTAGTAATATATTATTAAGTAAGTACATAATAAAAATACATGATAATTGATATAATTTTCTAAGCGAAGATGAAAAAATTAATACTGCATTAAAACTGGGTTACAGAATATTATTATTTAGGTATTCTAATCCTACGTTTGTCTGCGCCCGCGCACACTGAGCTTTCTCACCGTGGCATTGTAATAGATCCGTTCACTCGAGACCTCTGGCCAAATGCTACACTATAAAGTATAACTTTTCAGCATTCTTCAGTTTGTTGAATATAATTGTAATACGGATTTACTGATGTACCAATTTTTGAGTAAGTACATTTAAGATGACTCTATTCAAATAAGTCGTTTAGTAATTATTTGTGTTAATTTAATTGTTTCGACAAAAAAATATGGCCGTCAAAGATTATTTTTTTTATCACAAAAGCTTTTTATTACAAGGACATCGTATAAAGTTTAATGTCTACAAAAAAATATCGCCCCAGTTAAACTGGTAACTAAGTAAGTTTAACGTGTTGTTAAAGCAATAAACACATATTATTCTATTTATTGGTAATTCAATTTAAGTTGTACATATTTTAAAAATAAATATCGATTTGTAGTTATGTTTAAAAAAACCAGCGAGCCTTACAGTAGTCTAATATGATGTGTAACATCTGACATCTCACGTCGGTGATATTCAAAATTTAAATTTAAAATGATTCTATTTACTTCATGTTTTGAGGTGGTACGTTTGGTACCTACCATCTGGCGGCCAACTTCCTGTTTCATACTTCCGTCCCATTTTCACAAAATTACTCCCAGAAATTGGCAGAAAGCGTGAGGAAAGATGTTACATATCAGAAATGTATAAGTGTTTGTCCTGTCTTGCCTAAGATTTAAATTATTTTTAAATTGGAATCCCTAAGCTTTATAATATACAAGTAGGTATTATAATTATACATTAATATGTATTCTAATTTAATTATTCTAAAATTTCCTAAGACCAGCGTCAGTTTGCTTTATAAGGTGTCGATGTCGCTTAGTTTATGTTACTTTATATTGTTCGTAATTGTTTAATTTGTACGTAATATACAGTAACCTTAATTATAATTATAGTACTTAATAATAACATTTGCTTGACCACAAATAATAGTAAGTACTTGGTGACATAAGTAAAAACTTTATCTTCATAAAACACATAACAAGGTTGGGGCTTACAATGCCTCTAATGGCATTAGCCATAATAACGTCATCCTAACAGCTTGAAATAAATATTTTAATTGAAAACGACATAATACCTTATATTAGCGTCATTATCTTACTGTACTAACAGGTTTGTAAACACTACTGTTGTAACAGTGAAGTAATCACAATTCCTCCTCTTTTTCAGAAAGTAATTCAGTAATTTTATTGCGAATTATATACTTAAAAACCTAAAAAAAGCTTAGGGGCTAGTGTACACCACCTTAAACGCTACAGACTAGGTACATAAGAAAGTGCTGGTAAGGGTCGAGGTTTTTCCTTTTACCCTAGCTCTGATTTCAGAGTTCAAATGAACTACGGAGGAGACTACTTCTAAGTCTCGAGGTAGTGCTTTGAAGTTGGCATCACCAATTTCACGAAAGCCCGTTACGATTCTGGCCAACGGAGGACTTCGTCAACTAACGAAAACGCAGCACCTAAACGCACCGTTACTTCTTTGAACTGCACAACACAGTCATGCTGTCCCTGCATAAGTTTGATGAATTTGCAAAGGGTATAGTGAAAGGAATAACAATGGCAATTTATTTATTTCGTGGAACTCATACGATCTGTAAGTGCAATGTGTAACTCATTCAACTTATTTTCATACAAAAACAATAAGTTCGATAAGAAAATACGTTGGTTACATAACGTCTTAAATTAGATAGGTACTTTATTAACTAAATATTAGTCACGCACGTGATGACACTAACGAGTTAAAACAAAAAATAAGTTAAACAATATTATTATGAACTAACTACTTACCTACAAGAACTCGGGTTTGCCAAACGATGAATGAAACTCAAATTATTATCAATGATGGGTACCTATTGACGAAGCAAACGGAAAACGACTAACGGTAGCAGTTGTCCAATTCTTATCATATTTATTTTGAAAAAAATCGTATTATGTTTAATTCGAATTATTTATAATTTTATAAATAACTTACAGAAAGAGTGTTTCCGAAGTTATCTGAAGTAGGAACTTTCGATTCAATTTTTTTACTGCAAACTCGTTCTAGGTGCACTAAACTGATATAATTTAACCTTTTTTTTTAATTGTCACACTCAGCTTTACTAACGTTTAATGAAATTTCAAGATTTTTTATCAGCAAAATATGAAAGAATAAATCAGTTATTTACGTAGATTTGGTCTATTTTTTTTGCTTTGTACGTACAATAAATCGCCTCTGTTTCTGATGCTAGCATAAGGTACGTCTGGGCATCAGTGAATTGGAGGCGCAGGAAGTGAAACTAGCCTTCGGCATCGACCCACTGCTTAGGATAGATTTCACAAGCTTAAACTGGGCTTTAATAAGCTTTTCTAAATATAGGTGTAATAAAGAACATATACGTTAGGTACATTCTAGAAATAAATACTTAAGTATAAAACTATAGGTAGAACAGCCACAAATGCCTTTGCTATGGAACTCGAGGCAATTAGAAGACTTTGATATTAACCTCTGCCAAATATAGCTAACGAACTGGATACTGGATGACTATTTTCCTCGTTACAACTACATGCAAAGCTTTCACATCAAATACCTACCTAATTAATTTTCATATTAAGCTTTGCTTAGATAACGAAATATTTTTTTAAATACGAGGGACCAGATGCCTACTCCTACTAATTTCAGGAGATATAGAGCGCGAAGTTCAACAACTAGTATTGGTTGATGATGAACCAATCTGAAGTCGTCAACACACCTGTGTTACCAACGTTAAACTATAGATTGAGTAATAGTTTCATTACAGCCTGCAACAACAGTTTGGAGGCGCGGTGCGGGGGGCGCGGCACATGCATAATTCAAGGCTCATTTCTATTCAACGCCGACAGGCTGCCCGATAAAAACTTCTCGTTTGACAACTTGGGACGCCTTCACCCTTTGTAACTTGCTTACGTCATGTCTCTCGGGCCAAACACAGGATTTAAAAGCTCTATTTTGTCACTTACATTAGTCTCTTTTTCAATTGTATCAGTTGTATTTCCCTAATTACTTTTTTTTGGGATTGAATAATGAAGTGAATGACTAGTACAATCTGAATCAATTGAGCTTAGGTTCTATAAGTAGGTAGATTTCCATTCATACGCTGCCAGGCACTTTAAGCTAAATCCATATGCCATTTGTTTTTTTAACTAATGTATCTGTTATATTTTTAACATATTACAAATTGTTTGTTACTTTGTATGTTATAATCAGACATCAATTAGAAAAGTTATTATTTTTCTTTGTCCCATAAATCAACAACTACGTCAATGCATCATCCATTAAGTTCAATAGATCTTCGGCGCCGTGTTAGTGTAGGGTTAGAGATCAAGTAAGTGGGTTGTTCCTCAGAGTATAAAGGAGTAGAGTAAGCTCGAGGCTATATTGTATTGTATGCAACCATAGGTACTTAAATATGTATTTTTCCGACCGTGTGGTAACCTTTTAATTTCTTGATTTTTGTTGTGATATATAAGTTCAAAATGAGTATCAACGAGTCGTAGACAACGAGTTTTTCTGTTGTGTTGCTTTTGGTTAAACGTTATAACATTACGAATGTACTGATAAAACTTAGAATATTCAAATTTACTAATACTTGGAGTCAAAAGTAAAGCTCTCGTGCTTATACTTGTTGTATTATTATGATATGTGATCGTGTATGCAAGTTCAAATAAGGCGTCATGGCTTTGGTACATTAACACGAGCCACGCGTTTTCAAATTAATTAAAAACCTATCGAGTCGTAAAGCCAAATCTGGGGCTACGGTAGCTAGAGAACTCTAACAGATACATAATTGGATTACACGACCTACTTGCTTCATAAATTATTATTTCAGGTTTTTGTTATCAATTTTGTGTTACTTTTACTTACAAAATAACATCATAAAAAAGCTTTTCCTGTATAAAACTAATTGAGACGTACACTGGCTCTCCAATTTACGTTTTTCTAGAAATTATCAAGGTAAAGTTTTATTTAGAAAACTTGTACTGTATTCAAGGCAGATGCGGTAGATTTTGTTTCTTAGGTTCACCGTCTCCGTGCAATCATGTATTGTGTGAGTATTGAGTACTTGTATGTAAGCGTAAAAGGGCCACTGCCACTGGTATCGGATTGGTGTCTGGTTCTGCGGAAGCGACATGATCGAATAGGTACCGTTGTCTTGGCACACTGCCCGTGACCGCGTGAATATTCAACACTGACGTGAACTTGTCGATTTTCTTTCCTTGCTTATAAGCTTTTTTTTATTTAACAAAGAGCGTATTCTTCACGGCTCCACACATATTAGTGTATTTAGCCAGTGTCAAGTAAATTATCGCATTCGTGGTCAAGTTATTGAATATACATGTTTTAATGAATTATTGTAAAAAAATATAAAAAAAATTATTCAGTCAAATGTCAAACGTCCTAGTCAAGTCGCTTATAAGCTTATCTTCCTACCATTATAAATTGTAAGGGCAAAAGTATGTGAGAATGGATTGAAAGATGGATGTTGGATCCTCAATAACGCTAAAACTATTGAACCGATTTGACTAAAATTCTAGTCTAGTCTATGAGCAGGTAAAAGTTTTGGCAACTCTATTTGTTGATACTGAAGAAGCGGCGAAGCTTTTAAATAATGTGTAATTTTTTTTTACTTGACACTGCGATGTCGTCATCCCAACGAGCTTTGGACATCCGGTATTCTTTCCTTGCTATCTTGGCCACCACTCGGTCACAGACTTCATTTTCACTATAGGTCATTTTTGACTTTTGGATTTCAAAGCAGATTTTGCTATTGAGGCTAATATGAGACATATGAAAGCATTGAAGTGGTAAAATTTACGAAAAAAACAATACATAATAATTGTATTAAACAGAATAATAAAACAGAACTTAACAAAGTCATAACTGTTGAATAACAGATCACAGCAACATTCACTAAAAATAGTGGCCCATTACATTTTAACGACATTTTTTATGATGGGCATCATTAATTAAATCCATAATGGCAAATAGCATGAACGACACCATGATGTGCCGTGTATCTAATGTACGTGCCAAACGGAGGCATTTCATTTGTATTTTCATTTCATTGTTATTATGGTTTGCCGCTGGCAATCAGAGAAATAATAACTTTCTGACGCGAAATCACAGAAAGAACGTTAGTACTACGCTGCGATGTAACCACAATTAACTAGTGACGCCATTGCGTTTTTACCTCGAGAGCTTTTTATTACGATAATTATTAACGTTTCGTTCTATATTAGTTTTATATCTTTCTTGGTGATTTGACAGACACAGGTGGATTTTATTGAACACAAGTGATTTTTTTTTCTCTTTCAATGCTCTTTACTGACCAGATTAAATCAGTTTTAAAATAACCAAACATCGCCAATAAATTTCGTGAAATGTTGGTAAGGTACTAATTAAATTTCTTTAGGGCAGATTAAAAGGTGCTTTTAAAATTGACTAGATGTATATAAACACTTTTTTTTTAAATACAATACTAATTACAATTTAAGGCTGACGTTATTTAAAAAATAACTAAAATGAGCGATTGTAAAGCAAAAATGCATGTCGAATAAGTAAATACACGTAACGTTTTGTTTGATAGATTGTCGTGTAATATTTGTTCCGAGACAAAAACAATGAATAGGCAAGTACATAGAGTTGAAGTGGATAAAATCTGAGTGCACAGATAAGAGCACAGCAATAGTTTACAAATGCAACTGCAGTAATAACCCGCATTGTGAACGCGCCGGTAATTGCCGATTTCGAAACCCCATGACGCAAGATACAGGCTGCTTGTGGAATCGTCTCATTACTAACTACTAGATAGATACTAACTAACTAACCCTAGGCTTACAATACAAGTGATAGGAAGGTTCCTAAAGTCTACGCCGAAGCGTCTGGCAGAACCAGAAATGTTTTTGGTATACATACATTCTAAGGTACATTATTATTAATTATTAGCAATTTATGTAAGAATTATTAACAATTATTTAGCTCGAATTTTAAGTATTTGCACGACAAAAGTTGATGCAGTGATTCTAATTTAAAGTAAGACCACAATGTACCTGTATTACGCAAATAAAGATTCATTCATTCATTCATTCATTCATTCATACAAAATGTATAAATAATAATAATAGGTGATTCACTGTAGTCTGTATCTGAGACTCGGTAGTTTCGAAAAGGTAGAGCGACTGAAGCTACATTTGTTAGTGTTTTTGAAAATATTTTTTATTGAAGTAATCAATGCAAAAGTTTGAAGGAATGGGTTGATGAACAGTTAAAGATCCACAGGTAATCTTTTATGTTACGTACTCGCGTTCATACTCGCTCGTGATTGTTATAGGTACTCATTGGTTAGATGTACATACTTATCTAATGAACATCGTAAACTCGTAACTGACATGATAACTGAACTGTTGGCTTGGCATCTAGATGAAGTTCAGGATGTAGTTCAGCACTGACTTCCCTTTTTACTTATTAAATTATATATTTCAAAGTAAATGGCTCATCATTTGAGAAACCAATAAAAAGTTCCACTCGAGAACTACGTCCACTGGTTGCGTCTTTTCTTGAATCGCTTTTATATTGAACTTCGTTTTCGGTTCAGCTTTTCGACTACCATTTTCTTCTACGATGCAAATAAGCGATTGATGGTCGCTATTCGAGGTTCAGCCGTTTAATGGACTTTACTACCTTACTACTGCGTAGTTTTCAACATGCAAGGCAACCTTGTTTTTAAACATTTTTATGTTCTGTTGGGGCTTCGGAATCCTGCTAATCGTCGCTACCAACATTTTGCACATGCCGTGAACGTTGTTGCAGCAGTAAATGAGCATAATTTAACCGCAGCTAACCTCAGCACAACTTGCTGGAATCAAGCTTGATATTTTATTGAACCGTTTGCGTTCAAACGTTGCGTGGGTAAGAAAAACCCTTGTCATCAAAACCATCATCATACATAGTCTATCTATCTAAAGTTTTAGTTAGTAGATTACCTACCGAAAGCTTTTTTTGAGGATGTGCTGAGCGGGAAAACTTTTTTTTGGTGTAGATATCTGTCTCATATACATTTTTATGCAGTGATCAACCTAGGCGGATACAGATTACCGCATAGCTTCTAATGCAGCCGGTCGAGTAAATCACCGAACGCGCTCGCGCCACCGACCGCCGCGCGCCGTACAATCTATGCAAATCGCGGGCTCCAACTTATTGCTCTCGCCTCGACTCCTTTCCAAATGCATACTAAATAGCACACTGGCCGCGCCAGGCCTTTGTTCAGTCTTTTATTTGACTTGAGCTTAATTGACAATTATTATGTCTGAGGACTTCACTCAAATAAGAGACGGTAAATATCTAACTATTGTTTGCGTTAACGTAGTACTTGGTAGTACTAATATAACAGACATTACAGAAAAATAAAATACTGCTTATGAATTTATGTTACACCGAATCAGACTTTTTGAATTCGGGGATTAAATCAGAATCTAACCGAAAGCTCTGAAAGCAAAAGTGTATTTGAAAATTACATTAATAAAACCTATTATTAATCGGAAGCTGTTTAAGCCTTGTCCTTTCTAAAACGTAGCATTTATCAAAATCGCAATTTTTTTTTTGGTCATGTAGCATTTTTTTACGATCGTGGAATTTGTAGACTAGGCCGACCTAGGTACATAACATATTTTTAAACTAGATGATTCGAAAGGTACTGTAGAACGTAGGATAGTAAGCAGTATTCCCATGGTGTTCTCGGAATAAGACACAGAATGTAACGAGAGATGTGGCTCCCGTTCTTCCGCATAGACTACTCGCATTGCGATCCAATTATACCTGATACTGACGAGAAATATAACTCTGCTGATTTATGTATATTGTGATGTAGACATAATTACTGTGAGAATCGTAAACGGACTACAATGCTGCCCAAGTATGGCTGAATTGCCCTTAGATTTCCTTGTTTATTGAAGGATATTTTTTCTGTATTACATACCTTAACATGATCACTATTACAACATTCTGATTAAATTAGTATCATTGTTTTGCAAAAATTGATTCCTGGTGCGAAAAAGTTATATCTGGGATTAGAATTGTAGAGTCATTGAACCTGCGTAAATTGTCAAGAAGCAATAATAATTAAGATGAGTGTCGGCATCACATGTCACAACGCAATCGGCTACGCCTTGACCGTTAGCGCTAATTGCTTCGACTGGTATAATTTTATAGCCCTTTGCACTAACTTGATCCTAATCTTACACTCGTAACACTCTCAAGCTAAATTACCCGTATAACTTCATCTATTGAAGCACAAAACTATTTAGCGCCTGAATAGAATATGAGGCTCAACCGATTTCACGAGCACTCAAGACGTTCTCGACAAACTTGTTGCGTTGAGAGCGAAGCTAACCTAGCATAGTCATAAACTAAGTTACCTCTGTCGGCAACATTGCCGGCTTCGATGCAGTCGAAATTAATTCAATTATCAGCGCACCTTGATCTCACTAAGCCTCTGAGATTCCCTTCGATAGGTCTACACTCTACACACCCGTAGATGCCTGGGTAGATAATGAAATGAACACGGTAGAACATTCGAGTATTTAGAAGCGATCAGGGCTATGTGTATGAGTATTTAGTGAGCTTCTCAGCACACACTGTGCTAAGTGACGTTATTAGATATTCTAAAGGCGGGCGCGTTCCAAACTCACGCACTGTGCGCTGGAAGTTGGTCATGAATTCATTGTTTTTGACGCGGTCGTGTGATATTGAACCACAATAGGAAAGAGTTCAGGTCACGTTTGAAGTCTGTACGATTTGAGAATATTGATATTCCATACGAAAAATGTTTTATTACAAAGGTTGTAATGATCGCTTCGATTTTGGACGTAATTAAAGGCAAAGAAAATAGAGAAAACGAAAGCACCTAATGGGTAGTTCTTAAATGATACCTGAGTATGCCTAAGTTAGACTTCTATCTAATCGTATCATATATTATATCTTTGGGTTGTATTAATAAGTAATGGTGGGGCATTACTTATTAAAACAACCCAAAGATATAATATATGATACAATTTGTAGATAAAAATGCAACAAGTACCTAACTATTAAATATGTTAAGTTAATAATACGATATCATAAGAGATCCAGTAATGATAAACAGATACGCAAATAGACGTGAGAAAGAAATTACAAAATAAAACTAACCTATCTCAACATGCACAGAAGCCAAATCACTTTTGTAAATAACTTTTTTCCCTGCATAGCTGTATCGTATTAGCATCGATAAAGCGTAAGACGAGAACGCTCGTACCTACCGGACCTACATAGCCAGTGTAGTGTTACAAGTTACTATCATTTAACCTGTTGGAGTTTTACTGATTATCGAGTGAATTACGTTAGATAAGAGGATATAATTTCATAAATTAATGTTGGAATTATTTTTTAGTTAATGTAGTCTAGCGTTAAATAAACACTGCAACTGATCGATGGTAACATTATATTTATAACGATGCGGTGCGACTGAGATCGCTTGCCAGGAATATTCCTGAAGTTATAGAGCTTGCAAGTTATTTGTTATTTGCATGAAGTGCGAAAATTAATACTCATTTGGTGAAGTGATTCCGTTGAGATAGTACACTTATTGCACACTCGATGCTTTTGTGGTCATCATAAGTTCTTATCTGCGATGTTGCGGAGGCAACGTTCCGGACAGTTGCCTCCACTTTGCGCCATAGAAAACCTATGTAGGTAGGCAGTAAGTACGTTGGTATACATTTTTTATTCTTCTTGAAGACCTATTTGGTGTTTTTTTACTAAATTATACAGTTTAAAAATATATTTTTGGAAAATAAATTTAACATTTATTTCGTGTCCGTGAATTTTCAAAAAAAAAAAAAACTAATCAACGCAACAGCCAAACTACGAGATGAACTAGAGATTCTAAATTTGTAAGACATACTTATTTGTCATGAAATGTAGGCGCATCGTATTATGCAGACATTCTTGTTAATTAATTAATACACACCAGCAAAGGGGTGTCAGTAGTCACACATAAATAAAGGTCCATTTCAATATTCTACAAAAAAATTACTGTACCTAAGATACATGTGTATGTCATCCTTCAAAGACTATTACCACTCGATCACGCTACGTGTTATGTCCTATGACATATCACTTTATATTCCGGCGCGGCGGTGGCGAGCGGCCGACGGGCGTCGGCGTACGGCGATATTTACATATATAATGATATTAACATATAAGTCGTTGTTCCTCCGCTCCTGTGCTCATTCATGGCAAGCCCGCTCAGACCATGCTGATTTATCGCCTTAATTTCATAAGTATCTCTTTGTTGCCATGGCATCTATAACATAGGTATATGAGTTATATCGCCGCTTTATTGGTAGCGCTGAAAGGGTCAATTTAGGGCGTTTGCTAGCGATTAGTATTAATATTATAGCTATCTATTTACGTTTATTAAACTAGTTATAGCTTATTTAATTGAACTAGTTATAGCTACACCCTGATATTAAAATCAGTAACAAGCTCTGTCTTTGCTCTACTATGTCAATGATGTAAACGCGGGTTATTCGCGCACCCTATCTACTCGTATTTTAATATTTACTAAGAAATTATGTTTTTTTATTCATTGTGTAAGTTTTAGAATATTGTATTAGAATCAAATAGTAAGTACATTATGTTTGTTACTTGCAACACTTAGTGCGACATTTGCTGAGAACTTGCAATCAGAGCCTCGAGTCACAGCTGGCGAACCAACAGGGATGATTCATTGCCTTTACATAACATTCTAAGGTTTATTTACATCGTGATAGAGTTACATTTTGCACCAGAGACTATATTAAGAAAGATCATAACAATAATAATAATATATTTTTATTGCAGACACATGATCACCGCTTTCATTTATATTGGCAAGCGTTTTAGTTTCGCTGACTAAGAGGTGTGCTCGCAAGATCATATTCGTAGTAGAAACAGCTTTTTTTTAAAAAAAATTGGCACCAATATGTAGGAAATCCAAGTCCAGTCAAGAACGATGTTATGTAAATTTTCGTAGAATCATAGAAATAATGGTTGTAAATCACACATGATACCTGTTATGACTCAGAGTCTTCTTGAGATTTGAAATAGAAACAATGAATAATACTGATTTTGTTGGCCAGCAAAAGAAAATATTCTGCTGGCCATCATTTTACGTTTTTAAACGATTGCAATGTTTCTATTCTACGGAGCCATTTTTGTTTTGTGTAGAAGTGACGAGACGAGCTAGGACCTCTCCTTTAAATCTACGAATAGGTACTGTATAGTCTAGTGACTAGACTGTAGTCTATTGTTGTGCTACTGTAAAAGTTTTACAAACAAAAGACAGCAAAAAATCTTAGGTTTAAGACTCGCTTTAAATTTAGGTTCAAAATTAAGACCAAAGACGTGCTGAATTTACTTTTATCCAAATGCAGGCAAATGATTTATCACATGCGTAAAAGGCCGAAATAATGAGCGGTTACAACAGAGTTGCCGATATTGCAAACAAACTCAAACCACACGTTAAGCCGATTTGATATAGCCAGGAGCGGATGGTCCGACCGAAAATTAATTAACATACTTTACCGACCCCTACACAGGTGGCCGAACCACCCTCGGCATAACCCCTCTCACTGTCACTAAATTATATTACTGGACTATTTTTGAGAACGGAATATTGATTATTAAGCAGATTCATAACTCTACAAGTTGTTCCGTTAACAAAATGTGATTGTAGAAATTGTAGGGCAGAATGAAGTGGGTTGGGCGTTGACAACTACGCGATAACAACCCCTTACCTTACAATATAACCTTCTTTTTGTCGCTTCTTGGGATCTTTTCCGCATCTAACCTTTGCGAATAGTAAGTTCTGTTCAATTTGTTAGAATTTCGATAGCGGTTAGTAATCTTACAGCGAACCAGGAAGGTAAGGTAAGTTCGGTATTGTTACATTACTCTAACTCTATAAAATGGTGAACAGAATTAGAAAGAAATTAAAAAAGGTTCACATGTCGGTAATAACATGCGGGGTACTTTTATAGATTTTACAAGAAACACGCGATACGGGGGCCACACAGCATTAAATTACCGGAATTTTCCGTTGCTGATGTTAAATGCATTCCTGTTCCAGGGATCGCGTGCAGCCCACCTGAGTGCAACTTCTAAACAAACCTAAATATCGTTTTTCGTGTTCTAAATCAGATATCTTACACAATAGCTGTAATTCGTTGATATCCTTTTCAATCAAACTATCGTAAAATAAAATATAAGTTTTTACTCTCACTATCTAGTAGTAAGTTCCTAGAACCTACAATACGGCCGACGTATCTTGGCGAGTCTGAACATAGGCTATGGGAACTTTAGCGTATGAAAACACGCAATAGAAAACTGTTGATGCCAATTTCTTTTTTATAAACCAACTAGCATAAGCCCGCCTTTTCGCCCGCGTTGATATATTATACATATAAAACAATGTAATACGTGTGTACATGCGTTAAAGTTCGCATAACCTATGTTCAGACTCGCCAAGATACGTCGGCCGTATTGTACACAATAATAAATGCCCGCCAAAATCTTCCATTATTGACACGAACAAATAGCTAACGCTAGCACCGCAGACCCGAGAGCGACCCCATCGGAGGGTCCCTTATTGCGGGCACTTGTCATATCAGCACAATGAGTGCGAGGATAAAGCGATGCTTTATTATTTTAATTATTGCACGTCCACGAGCACCTTTTGTCAGCCAGCCGCAGAATGTCTAAATCAGTCGACAACAGCTCTAACCCTAATTGAAGATACAACATGTACACTAATGTACAGTACATATTACATTGCAAGCTTTATAGGAATACCAGGTATACCCAGGAAATTATGAGCATACTACAATATTGGTGTATGGGGAAAATCAATAATCCCTACTATAATAAACATAGACTAGTAATTACATTATCACCAGGAAAATAAGATTGCTTTTCGAATGTTTATTCGCCAAAAGGCCATCAGACTCTACCACTACTTTAAATAATATAAAACATGTAATTTTCTTATTTTTTAAGACATATTTTAACCTACTTAACCACGCGGTACATAGGTACATAATCAAGAAGTATAATACCTACATATATTTGTAATTGAAGTTTTTTAAAGTACCTTTATCGCAATGAATTCGATCGCGCATTAATAATTGCTGACCTACCACTGACAAGTTATTACTATTAACTACTTAGTACCAATATCAACTATACCCAATAGGTAAATAGGTACCTATGTATATAAAAAGAACAAGACTGTTTTATTTCCTGAAAATGTTAATTTGTAGCTATCTACATAATTTTGGCGCTACAAATCTAATAGTTTCTGAATAAAATGCCTGTGGCTTACAAGGATGATACGACATGGGGCGGTATACCTATGTATGTCAGAGGGGTTGTTTTCGGACTGGGAATAAAATAAAACAATTAGGTAATAGACTAAATAGTATTCTCAAACCGCAACGTCCTTATAACTACAGATTTTTATAAACCTACAACGATGGTAGAGTCGCGAAGGCGCCCCGGTAAGCGCGGTGGGCGCATACTTTACTGTCTTGGCTCTCGATCCGATTTTCATAAAGAAATTCTCCTTTTTGATATTATGTTTATATTGTAAATATTTTGTATCTACCTGCATATTTGTAACGGTAAATATGAAATAACTGGAATGCCTGCGAGTTCGCTTCTCGGTTCTAAGAAATGAGTGGGATTTTTCAGAATTAAAAAAAATAAATTTGCCTTTCTATTTAAGCATCTCTTTGTTGTTAAACAAATAAATATTTCACGTGAGAAAAGAGTCATTTTACGTCTTACTTTTTAATTAAATTTGAAGTCAATTTATGTTAACCCGATTGTTTCTTAAAAACTTTTTATGTACTTATAATTAAAATACATTTAACTCACATCGAAGCAAATTGGACTATTCTAATTTAGTGTGCATTACAAAGCTAGCACATTCTGGTAGGTATGTTTTTGCCTTATAGCCTGCGTAAGATTGGAAGTTTACAGATTATGCCAGTAAACAAACATCGTTTGACGTCAAACTATTTTAGACCATGTAGTAATACTGTACTGTAGGTATAAGTACACATTAGTATACTAAAGCACATATAAGGTATAAGCATGACGCTGTTCTTATTTTGTGGCAGTAGGTATACGTTATGACATAATGGCTTATAGGCAGTACAATATTCTGAGGAAATTCAGCTTAGATAACTAACTAATTGAAGTTAATAATGAGGAAGACAAGTTTGTTAGGACATTACTTTTATTTTATCGTTATGATATTATTAACTTTCGAAAGTGCTTTACAGTTTCTACTGAATTCATTAGTTTTATAGAGATAATAATTATTATTTTATTATTTGATTGAACTCAAGAAAACAAGCTTGTTTTTGATATCGGCAAGTTAACATCTCCTGATAATGCCTCGTATAAGCGAATAACGAGTCGATTTCTAATTTGGGTATTTTTAAATTCCGCTCTTTATCTCTATCTTATCATAAACTTATGTTTTTTTTTATCTTATCTTTAACTATGTTTTTGTATTGTTTCAGCGAGCGGCGCGCTCGCAGCCGGCACCATTGCGTCTCCGTGGAGCACGGCGGCCGGCGCGCCCGACACCAACGGCTCGGGCGCCGACGCCAAGCACCTGGACGTTGGCGACGCTAGTGATGACGAGAAGGTAATCATATTACTCTTGACACCATATTAACGAATAGACGTACATTGCTTGATTATCATAAGACTCGTATTGAGTACGGCAGCGGGCGCGCTCGAAACTATCGTCTCGAGCGCCGACACCAAGCACCTGCACATTGACGACGCTAGTGATGACGAGGAGGTAATCATATTACTCTTGACACTATTTAACGAATTGACGTACATTGCTTGATAAACATAAGACTCTCGTATTGAGTACGGTAGCAGGAGCGCCCGAAACTAGCGTCTCACCTAACCGTTGGCGACGCTATTGATGACAAGAAGGTAATCACCATCACCCTTGCCCCCATTTTAACAAATTAATATATATCTTGTATAATAAGTTGGTACAAACATATAACATGTATACATACGTAGTAGTTTATAATGATAGATAGGTGTATAAGTTGGCTAACGTCGTTTATTTCAATTATCAACCAGTTTTCTATTGTTATGGGAATATAATAAATCCATTTCTCATCATAATACTCAGGGCTACGTAATAATAATATTGTTACGAGAATAGAGTTATTTATAAGTAGTAAAAGTAAATGTGTTTAACAAATGAACAACGTTCGGTTTTCAAAGAATAGTGATTCACGTTGTTTTTGATAGTCTGTTGAACCAAGTAGACGATGTATTTTGTCTTTTCAAGAATAAGAGCGTAACTAAATTAATCTTATAATGATTCATATTAGGTACTAGGGAGAGGAGCAATTCTCGAAATATCTTGAAACTGTTACCGAGGATGCATGTGCATGCGTACATGCAGGATTCATTAAATTCTAAAATGTAGTAATTTAAATTTTGCATGGTTGACTTGTATACTTTTTTTTTATTTTATTTGTTTTCAGATTTATATGTTTTTAAAGGATTTAAAAAAATATATTTTTTACTTCAAAGGAGGAGTGGATGAGGCCGTTACCTTGCGATCTGATGGTCGCGGGTTCGAATCCCGGTGGCAGTCATGCGTAAATGGGTTTTTTCGGTCGAAATAATCAATGTATGCATCCCACGTCCTCGCAACGGTGAAGGAAAACATCGTGAGGAAACCGGCATGTCGTAGAACCTAAAGTTCGAAAACATATTGTGTCGAGTGCACGAAAGGAGCCTCTTCGAGGCGCACTTGAAATCCTTTCACCACACTGTTTCTAAGGAACTAATGACACGATGAGAAGAAGAAAGGATATACTTCCAGATTAGTCCCAAAGTGATTTCATAAAAATCGGTACTTTAGTTTTGCAATCAAAATAACTGAAAAAAATACGTCATCCAAGTAAACAAAATTGCGTATTTTGCTTCCTGTGACTATTCAGTGGTGTTTACGGTTACTAAAACAGTCCTATTGAAGTCGGTTGTAGTATATTTTTGTAAATTGTTGTTCTTAATTATTTATAGGACTTATCGGCGGCCGATGCGGAAGGAGTATGGAGTCCCGATATCGAGCAAAGTTTTCAAGAGGCGCTGGCCATTTACCCCCCCTGCGGCAGACGCAAGATAATTCTCTCCGACGAGGGCAAGATGTACGGTGAGTCCGAACATGCTAAAGTAGAGATCATGCCACTTAGAACTTCATGAATTCAAACCCTTCAGAACGCACTCAAACGCACAACATTAAAAACCAGGGAATGTATCGGTTGTTTAAATTTACGTACGAGATGAGAGGAAACTGTGCGCCACTGCTGAATAATCTTGAATAAAAGAGTAGGATATTAAGTCGTTATAACTGTTGAAGTATGATGAATTTCTACTGAATTCATGTTTAGCAAAATTGCATCCTCAGTAAATGATCGATCTTTTAATGTTTTGATAGTAGATGACGTGCGTGCACGTTGACGCACGTAGTCGAAGGATCCCATTGTTGCAGAAACGTGGAAAGCAAATGAATTGAGTTCGGAGTGCAGTGCTAGCTTTGACAAATAACAAGTTCCCGATTGTAGCCCTCTCGTAATTGGAGTTCTGTAACATTGTATGTAGTTTTAGTTCAAACACTGTACTCATTGCAGAATTGGTAGATCTAACTGTAGCCAGGAATAACATCCTAAAAAAGTGCTTATGAAAACGAGATATAGCTATATTGTACGGTACCTGAGTACTTTTCATTTTGCAGTTGTAAGTTTCATTGTCGTGAAATAATTGTGTCAGCGTTATTTGTGAATAATAAAGTAATATCAAGGCCACATCGCCGAAAATGAACAATGAACACGGCACGAGACAAAAGCCAATGTAAATACGTATTGAAGGCGGCCCACAAAGGCGATTTGCGCAATAGAATTCCATGGAAAGACGTGAACCGACAATAATTATCTCTCGATCACCATGTTGTCAATTCGGAGAAGGCAACCGTACTCCCTTCGGCAGTTAGCAGCAACGTATTTTGATCCATGATACCTTGATGATACCTCCAGAAGTATTAAGACCCACCTGACCCTTGTAATAAATTCCTTATTAAACGAAGAGAAATTAACTGCTATCAAAGCTTAAGTATAAAATGAAAGCTGCGCGGAGGGAGTTTAACAGAGTCGAGAGCGAATTTTTTCACGTTACATTGTTAACTTGGGAAGCTCGTTAGCGCGTACGTGACGATTGCTACTTTAAGCATTGTTTTTCTAAATAAAATGCCGACAAAACTGATTCTGCGAAGTAAATAACAATAAACACTTTCTTCTGAAACTCTGTGTCGTGTAATGGAATAGATGTAGAGCAATTATTAGAGGGTAGGACGGCTATTACTGTGCCGGACGCACATTAAGTTTACGTCAAGCTCCAACATTATACATCCCGGTTTTAATTAAAGGACTGCCCGCTGGAGTCCCGCTTCGTGGTGCCAAATGGAATTGCTAAACAAATTTACCACAAGCGATATGTCCACCTTAAGTGATTTAATAGGCGTAAAGGAATGCGTTGCTTAAATTACTTTGATTCAAAACGATTTTAAAAGAGCAGTAGTGAAATTTAATGAGAATACCAGAAGCTGGAGCATTTGGATACAGCTCTGATTCATCTCCTATTCAGGTAACCGCTCATGTAGAGTCATTATGTCACGCACGATTATCGCGGCAATTCTTATTTAAGTTTTTTATAAACGACTAGCTGACGCCCACAACTTTGTTTGCGTTGCGAATTAACTAAATTCCTTACTTAGTACGCGTTTACTCGTCGTGACGAACATACCCTCCAAACTTCAAATCTCTACGTTTATCGGTTTGTTCTGTACGTTGTCTGTCAGTCAGTCAGGATAGCTCAGAAATTTAGGTAGATAGGCACGAGTTAGGGTGGAGTCAAGAAGAGTCGAAAATGATTTCAAGTCAGACCTGGTTTTATGAACTTTGATGAAAATTACCTTACTCAGTGTATATATATATATTGATGCAAGAAGAAAACAATTAATGACTCCAACAAGTTCAATACTTAAATAACTTATCAATAATACGGAGTACCTGTAGGTAGCTACCTATAAATAAAAATATGAATAGTTAATACTTGCTTAGGAAAATATGCGATTGGAAAAAAAAGAATCTAGACCGCAAACTTTTTATCAGAAGACAAAAAGAAAGATTATTGTAAGGATGCATCCATATCTTCATTATTTGCATAGTTTTCGAACACCTGTTGCTTGTGAACTCACACATGTTAGCAAAATGAAATAGAACTCATCTCGGCGCAGGACAACGATTTGTACAATAATTGCGACAATCCTGGACAATATACGAGGACATTAGACGCGGACGTGTTCCCCGCACTTAATATAGAGTATAGTGACTATAGTGCGTCGCCCTTGTCCACGGTTTTTTCACCCTCTTCCCTTCGTAATCGTGGCGCGTTTAATTCGCTGTTCACATCTTTTATTTTACACACACTGCGTTTTTAGTTGGTATAAAGTACTATTTAAAAAAAAAACGCTTTTTATATGGATTTATTTTATAAATTGGCTAAGTGCCAGATCTTTATGAAGTCATTAAGTTCCAAAAATTTACTAATTCTTTTATTTTACACACACTTCGTTTTTAGTTTATGTATGTACCTACTATTTAAAAAAATATATCGCTTTTTATATGGATTGATTTTATAAATTGGCTACGTGCCAGATCTTATGAAGTTATTAAGTTCCAATTAATTCCATAAAATAATAGGTATATCAAAAAACATTAATAGTTATGTATATCTGTACTTAAGTTTCTTGAGTTTTGAAATCTGTATCTGTGTAGGTATTGTTATATAAAATTAAAATACGTTAAGTAAGTTTAATAAATTTAAGAGATCTAGAACAAGTAGCCAAGAAAACCAAAAATTGACCACTAATGGAAGAAATCATACGACAAAAAGCCTAACATAAATATTACCAAAACTATTCCTTCAAGAGCAACGTAGAATGCTGCACGCGAATTGCAACTTACAATTGAGACTCGCTCTTGACTCGGGAACCAAAGCTCACACATTGTGGTGAGTAGTTACTAGTTGGGAAGAGTTTAGCAACAAAGCTAGTGCACTGCCACCGGCACGTTCGTGAGTTAAGACATTCAAAACCGCTCAATATCCTGGAGTAAGTATGAAAGTTTCGTCAGCGCACGGCTTCACGTGGTCCGGGGGAGGTGGGCGAGGGGTTAGCCGGGAGGGCTAAACTATGCGAAGAATGCGCAATTAGTGAGCGAGCGAGCGTGTAAGGGGCCCGGCCGCGCTAGGCGGCGAACGCAGTAAGAAAATATAAAGAAGGGGCGGGCCGCCCGCGCCCGTTGTTTAGCGCCCCGCCAGCCCCGCCCGCCTTCGGGCATAACTCCCGATTGACTCCCGAGAAATCCTCCTTATCCTTAGACCTGTCGCAACTCAACCCTTTCTGCGAGGATTTGCCTCGCATATCTAGCGTTTGGGTCAGCGTGAAATTCTGCGATCCGAATTACAGTTTAATATCTTTTATAGCACCCAGCAGGTCTTTCAATTTACAATGGCCAAGTTAGAAAAATTTTTCATGCGATCACTTTAGCTTTCCTACCCATGTAGCACATGGTTGCGTACGGAAGGTCATGGAATGATTATTAAGAAATACAAGTAAATGCATACCGAACAAAAAGCTTGCCAAAACAGGGACAAGCAACTACTCGTTCAATATTATAGAAGCACCGGATCATAAATGATCAAATAATAGCTGAAGTATTTTAACCGTTAATGTGATTCTGATCGATCACCAATAATTTCAGCCGCAGTGGAATAAATTACGACAAAAGTACAAACACGGTAGTAGAAAAAGAAGACCGAGAAACCCCAGGCTGTATTAATATTAGAGAGAAAAAAATCTACTTCTTAGTTTAAAAACTAAATTATATTTGGTTTATAAAACAATGTGAGTAATAGATACAGTAAGAACAGGACAATAGTTTGTAGTAGTTATACTTTTAAATTAAAAAAGTGATGACTTCCCGAGCTTCATTGATAAACAATAATATCTAATGAATGCTCAGGAAAGAGCATAATTAAAATTCATAATGCCGGCGGCGGAGCGTGCACGCACAATTTCATCTGCGCGAAGTGCGCGAGAGCGTAGCGCGCTGGCAATGGACCAAATTAGCCAACTAACGAACTAATAAATAATGATCTTCTTGTTTTTCTATCCACTGTGGAATAGAAACGTTCCGATCCTTCTCTATCTATTTTTAGAGGGATGCACACGACGATTCGGGTGAAAGCACTCTTAATGCTCAATTCGCGGGCGCGGGTGTCACAAGCGACTTACACTCAGAACGAACTGCAGCGTTTATATTATCTTCACTAATTCGTGCTAACAGCAATTTGTTAGAGTGGTCGGACTCACTAATTTTAGCTTTACACCCGACGTGAAAACTTTACGGCAGTGCCATAATTTCAGAGTCATTTCAAGAATGTTTTACTTTCGAGTTGTTTCACAACTTCACGGCTTTTCATCTTTATGCACAATGCGAGTATCCTCGGAGGATACCTACGATTATAGGTTCCTTGATAAGGGGTTTTCCCATTTTAGGACTTATAGTAAACTCTATATCTATTTTTATAGAGAAAGATCAAAGCTCATACTTCGTTAGTTTCATATAAAGTACCTACAACACGTCGGTAGTTTTTGCGCCTGTGTTCCAATACCACGGCTGAATGAGCAGTTTGGTCGGTGCCGTAACACACGTGCGCCTCAGTGAGCATGCAAGGGGTTAATTAAATTTGCACCCGGCGCCTCTCGTTTCACATTCTGCGTATTCAATCAAAACTCAATTCTGAAAATGACCGAACCCTCTTCCCCTTTACCTTCGATCTCTATAGACATACCATTTCAATATCAGTAATTTATTCACCTAATAATGTCACTCGACAAAACATGGCACTACAGTGGTTTTAGTCGTTTAGCTAAGTTGCAGCCTTTCACGAGGTTATATAGCTCCGAAACTAAATACAGACACTGGTTCACTCGAGACCACACTACACGATGAGTGACAATGTTTGATTTCTACGTTTATAATCACAAACCACAGACAATACAATGTAGCCAGCAAGATATTAAGTACCTATTATCGTTTAAATTTAAGCGAAAAATTTAAACATTAAGTGGATAAAATAAGTGGTGAATTTCCGTTAGGTGTTGCACAATGCATTTAAAGAGTTAAACCGACTTTAAAATAGACTTTAAAGTAAAATAACCACAAACAACTGTTCTCATGTGAAATGTTTATTAAACGTAATTTGTGTCGAAGCCATACAGGGTTCACTAAAATTGATTTGTTTATGTTGTTTGCTAAAAAGTGACTAAAGATTTCCCGTGAGCAAAGTGTTATTTTATTTCTTACTTTTCACTTTGTCAAAATTCAAATTAAATTAAATATATATAATGTTTTTCATTCATGACCAGTTTAAAATTAGGTAGGCACCATGTAGCACCTTTTTTTTCTAGGGATATTTCTCTAAAAAACGGAAATAAACTTCTCTCCAAATCTCTTTTCGTACTAACAGATCGTATGCAAGATATAGAGGTCACGATTAAAGTGCAGGATCTTTGACGAAATTTCATATAAATTTTAACTAGGTAATTAAGCCGCTGAATCTGAAAGGTTTAGAAACAAAATAATCGAAATTTTCGAAATTCATCCAAATACTGTTGTCAATTTCGTCTGTAATAAATCCAATGCCATTCCAGGCACAATTTCAAAATAATTAAACAAAGCTGACTGTATTATTTCGGGCGATCCTCCCCGCATTCCGCTCTGACTGCAGTTTCAATCATTGAAAATAGCTATTCAAAATATTTTGAAAATTGTTTCATAACAGGATCGCAACGGGGCTGGGCCACATTGCATTGCGAAACACGGCGCTGTCTGACTCAACTATGCAAAATATTCGCGCGTTATGTTTGCTTTTGCATTTTATTATTTTGTAAATAACCGAACATATGATTGTTTTTCAGGAAGGAACGAGCTTATTGCGAGGTATATTAAACTCCGAACGGGAAAGACGAGGACGAGAAAACAAGTTTCATCACACATACAGGTGCTCGCGAGAAGAAAACTAAGAGAAATACAGGCCAAACTCAAAGTGGTAAGTCTCTACTTTTATTATGCTTTAGCCGAGTGGGAGGTACCTGACTTTCGATCCGATGGTCGTGGGTTTGAACCCGGTGTCGCACACCAATGAATTTTTCTGTTAAAAAATGCTATGTGTGTGGAAGGTGAGTGTCGTGAGGAAACCAACATGTCATAGAACCTCAAAAAATCCCCTGCAGGATTGCGTCTAGGTGGGCACCAACACAGTGCCAGATATTCTGCCACAAAGCAGTTATGTGTAAGCATTACTGTGTTCTGGTTCGAAGGGCACTGTAACTGCTAGTGAAATTACTGGGCTTTCGAGACTGACTATTAAAATGTCTCAAGGTGGACGAGCGCTGTAGCAGTTTTGCCCGGGCATATGGGAATCAAAGCTCTGTGTGTAGCACTGTTATGGTTTTGAGCAGGCGTGATCTCTTTCCATCAGGAGAGCATCTAGATAGTCTCGCCACTTGTTAACAAAAAAAAGCTTGGCTTAGCGAGGCGTACCTATCAACGATCTACGGTGTATAAAACGAATACATTAGTACCTAATAGACTGAAGTATGTACTATAGAAATGATACATTATTTTTTTCTCGACATTTAAGCCGTGTCGAATGTGATATTTCAAACTATAAGAACGTCGCACCTTGCCAGCAGTAGGTACATAATGATGCATTAGAATTATTATAACGTGGAAGTTCAATTCAATAAATGAATCGTGAATGACATTTAGGACGGTGGGGTGATGAAAGAAAAGGCCATGCAGTCAATGAGCACACTGTCTAGCGCACAGATAGTTGCCGGATTACCGCACCCAGCGTACCATCACACGGTACTCAACTTGCAAAAGGCATGCCTCTGTGTTACAAACTTGTCAACAAGCTTAAATTAAAAAAAAACCGAAAACCCGACTGCGAAATATATATACATTCATAGTCAATTCATTATTCCGAATTAAATTTAAGCATATAACTTGTATTAACAACATATAACTTGTAATCTCCTTCTTTTAATACCCTACTCGATGGGTTTGGTCAACAAAAAATTATTAACGACTTACTCACCCTGTTGCTGAAAGGGGGACAGGTAGAACTTTTTTGGCCCATCTGTCACCCTAGGCGGACAGAGCAGGGTGACAGGTGGGAATAATTCCTATTTAGCTGCAAAAATCCGCCGTTTTGTTTTTTAAACCCATCTAAGAACACTCGGGTGATTGAGACGAATTTAACGATATCTGACCTGTCAAAATCCATCCAGTCGTTTGGAAGATACGAGGTAACACAAAAATTTACATACATACTACAAGATACGCGCGAAAAACATGACACTTCCTTGGCAGTCGGGTAAAAATGAGATCATGCTTTTTCTGCAGACATGTTGCCTAATTAATAACACGACAAGAATACTAATACTTCTGCGCTTCACTCACATTCGTATAAATTATACGTTTACTTAGTTTCTTAATGTTGTTGTTTTGATTTAAATGTTGCTGCTGGAAATTTCGATCGAGAATTACATTACTAAAAATACTTAATAAGACATTGGAATACAGGAGCTTTGCTCAGATATCAAATTCATGAAATGTATCAGTATTTAAATGATTCACTCATGAAAAATAAAATTAAGCTTCGGTCACTATTGGTGTGTATTTTCTGTGCGCATTATTTTAACACAGTAGCTTTATAATTTAAAACGGCATTTAATGAACTTGCTAAATTTCAATTTTTACTTTTCCAGCAATTTTGGCAACCCGGTCTGCAGGCTGGTACGTCACAAGAGTAAGTAATAATCTTAAGTTATTTTATACATGTAGATACTAGGTACAGTCAGCTGCACTAAAATGTATACACTTTCAAGCTTTCACATTTATATTATACCTCCTCTTAATTTTACAAAGATATTCTTCTTCTGACAAGAATTCTGACAAATAAGAGGACTACATTAATTTGAGAATGCTTTCGTGCACTTGTCTTTGTAAAATTAAGAATACCTAATATAAATGTGATAGCTTGGGAGTGAATACTTGGTGTAGCTGACTGTACATAATGTATGTATTAGTATAGTGGGATTAAACTATGCATTATTATTATTAAGCTATAAAAATATATACTTCTCGCCGTTTTTTACGTATCTGAGTTCCATAATAAAAGCCCTTAGTTTGGGTTTAAAACTATAGTTCCAGAGATAAATTAGGTGTATACATTTGGGTGTTTTATTTGATTTCTATCTTACAGTGTAAAGCCGTTTCCCGGAGCGGGTTACAAAGGCGTCCCCGGTGTGGTCCCGACGGGCACCGATGTCGCACCTCCTCCGCCGTGGGAAGGCCGAGCCATCGCCACGCATAAACTGAGACTAGTAGAGTTCTCAGCGTTCGTGGAACACCCCCGAGATCCAGATACGGTGAGCTACTACACTTACTACAATACATGAGGTTCAGGCATTACGTATGAATATTTCGCCGTATAAAAAAGCCGTGTTGGCCGAGTGGGAGGTGCCTCGACTTTCGATCCGCAGGTCGCAGGTCTTAAAAAATCTGTGTGCATTCAAACACGTGCTTAACGGTGAATGAAAACATCGTGAGGAAACCGGCATGTTATAGAACCTTAAAAGTTTGAAAGCATGTGTCAAGTGCACGAAAGGAGCCTCTTTGAGGCGCACTTGAAATCCTTTCACCACGCTGGTTCGAAAAAACAAGTGACACGATAAGAAGAAGCCGTATAATTTTCGATAATACAAAAATATGCCTTGCTTGTTTTGTACCAAAATTTGACCCCAGTGATTAAGATCTGATAGGATGAAGATAATATTGGAAATTCATGAAAATGACTTAAGAACGCTTCCAAAATACTAAAATCATTGTGTTCGTGCAGTAAAAATTTAAAATGAATACGTGGTCATCGTTACGAAAATTCTATAAAATAAATAATAAATGTAAGATTTTCATTCATAAATAAAAGGAGAATAAATCTTCTACATGCAACATTTAACAAATTGAAAGTAACATACCTTGAACTTTGAATAGCTGACTCGAGCAACAATAAAGCTGAATCGATTCGAGAAGGTAATTTATTCAGAATATAATTTAATCAGTCTTATTATTAAACGTTATCTCACTTTCCAAATAAATAAATGACGTGGACATGATCGTAATAAGTTATTCCGAAAGTAGGTTTTTTTTTAAATGATTAACTGTTTGTACAATGTTGACTCAAAGATTCTTACTTACTTCTATTTGTTTTGTTTCAGTACCCCCCAAGTGCAGCACAGCACCTGTTTGTTCATATAGGTGGCACAGTTACATACGCTGATCCATTATTAGAGGTAACTAAAAACCTTTGTAATTTTTATACGTGTTTTAAAATTAACCCTACTAACTTAAAAACACGTATAAAATCTAAATTAAAGTATGAAACCTTTCACTTTTTTTGTTAGCAAAATCAAAAAACATGGACGAAACGAATAGTGTGAAGGAATTACTATAATACGGCGTACTCTTTGAGTATTTGTCCGAATCATTTTGTATGGAATTCGGATTTGAGGATTGGCCTTAAATGCATTGCATTTTTGCCTCCCGTAGTCCCGTATGCATAATATACAGTGGCGGCTTAAACCATCTCCCTTGTGTTAAACCTCAGTTGTTCACATTTTAGAATCTTATCATTAGGCTTCCTTTCCTGATTATTTTGGAACCATTTTAGAGTGGGATGTAGAGTAGATGTAAGGCGTTGTCCTAATAGAACGCGATCACGCGATCGTCGCGCGAGCAACCGATGCGACCGTCACGCGAATCCGCGATCAAACGTACTAACGTCAAATAGGCGTCCCGGTTGGCAATCGCGCGATTGCGCGACGCGACGCGATGCCAATTGGGACGCCTATTTGACGTTAGTACGTTTGATCGCGTGATCGCGCGATCGACATTCGCGCGAACTTGCGATGGTCGCGTCATCGCGTTCTATTAGGACACTACCTTAGTATGTGTTATATGATATGGGATCCCAAAATGCGCGAATTACTCTATCGCTTATCGATTTTATAGATAATATGTAGATACTCCTTTTAAAACAGGTTATTATCAAGTTTCATATAAGCTTTGTCGGGAATTAACACTTGAAAAAAATTGGTAACTCCCTAAAATTGACCGGCATACACAGTAGTAGTAGGTAAATTTATTTTTCTCTTTTCAGTCAGTAGATGTTCAGCAAATAAACGACAAATTCCCCGAGAAGAAAGGCGGCCTCAAGGAGCTCTATGAAAAGGGCCCTCGGAATGCGTTTTTCCTCGTCAAGTTCTGGGCGGACCTAAACACAAACAACCTGGATGATCCCAACGCCTTCTACGGTGTTACAAGTGTGTAAGTATATCAATAAATTATTATTATCATTTATAAAATAGTTACAGAGACTTAAAAATAACTATTAGTAACTAGATAATATTATTACTAGCCTGTACTGTCCCACTGCAGGGCAAAGGCCTCCCTACCTTTCTTCCTACCTAGTACCTAGATACCAATAAGAAAAAAAGCTGAGCCGCAACAGACCTACTATCAGTATGACAATAATATATTAAATCCCGGCCAAAGTCTTGCAACATGCTTTAAATAACATAATAAGTAACAATCCTTGATTTCAGATATGAAAGCAACGAGAACATGACGATAACATGCAGTACGAAGGTGTGTTCCTTCGGCAAGCAGGTCGTGGAAAAAGTGGAGACGGAATACGCGCACTTCGAGGGCGGCCGGTTTGTTTACCGCATCCACCGGTCGCCAATGTGCGAGTACATGGTCAATTTCATCCACAAACTGAAGCACCTACCCGAGAAGTATATGATGAACAGCGTTTTAGAAAACTTCACTATACTTCAGGTTGGTATAACGATCTCTGAAACTATGAGATCTGAGAGTTCCGCGAATTACTCATTTATGATAGAGTCATTATACGATGTAGGTACATACAAGGGGGATGGAAAACTAGTGTTTGAAGCCTCAACATATTATTGTGCCTCAGCTGCATATTTTATGAGTAGACAACAATGATAAGTTGATTTTTATTTTCCGAGATTAAATAATAAATGAATAAATATAACATAAAAGATAAATGAATAAACATAGATATGTATGTAGATAGATATATAACACTTTATTACACACCACAAAACAAGAAATTAAACAGGAACACAAAGAATATAAATAGTGAAGCACAATGGGCGGTCTTATCGCTAAAAGCAATCTCTTACATAACCTTTGGATGGATCTGGAAACGATATAAATAATAATAGAAATCCTATCCTATCCGACTAATAATCTAAACGCGAGAAAGTATATATGGATAGATGGATGTTTGTTACTCTTTCACGATAAAACTACCGAATGGATTTTAACGAAACTTTACTAATAATATAGCTTATACATCAGAATAACACATAGGCTACAATTTATAAAGATATTGTGTGAATTGAAATGAAAATTTCAGGCAAATTGCAGGCACCAGCTAGTATAATATAATAATAGAATGACTTGTCCACAGGTGGTGTCAAACAGAGATACTCAAGAGACACTTTTGTGCGCCGCATTTGTGTTTGAAGTGTCGAACAGTGAACACGGAGCGCAGCACCACATCTATAGGCTAGTTAAAGACTGAACGCGTCCCGAGGCGACTCCCGCCTTCTACTACCATTCCTTAGAACCAACTAGCGCCTATTGAAATAAGCATGGCAGCCAAATAATATATTTATACCTACTGCTGACTTTGTAAGAGGTTAACTAACTATTGGATAATGGCTGCTCTGCTACAACATACTCAAAAGGGTGCTAGTTCAACGACAATACATTTTACTCTTCCATGCTGTTCAAAATTCATACTTAATTTCGTTTGTCTTCAATGTTTTCTTTCTTTCTACTAAAACTCTATCGACACATTTTATTGATTTCTACTAACCTATTTGTATGATGCCATTATTAATTCTAGGCTATATTTAGCGTCGTTAGATATCAAAATTATTATGGTAGCGTGGAAGCAATGTGATCAAACAATTGCGCTGCTAGTATTTTTCTAACAGAATGATCTTTTAAAACAGCTCAATTTTAAAATAATTGTAGATCATAGCAACATTTTAATCGATCGGAACAATTAAATCTTCGTTCAGTTTTTTAATCCTCTATTCTTCTATCTTCATTTCACACAATACTTTAGTATTTATGGGCTGGATACATTTCGACTTTGTCGATATGAAAGTACCCAATAGGTAGGTATTGACAAAATCGGAATATGGAATTTTCAGTATATGAGGAAGGATGCATACTTGCGTGTAAAATAAATATATCAAATAATATAAATTTGAATACACACAGTGCCTCTATAATTATGTTACATTAACATAAATTTCTTGAGCATGTTTGGTCTTTTCAATGTGCAAGGTTGAACTGTGAAAAGATTAAATTTAGAATAATATACCGTGAAGTATAATATAAGAATAATATTATTAAGGAGATTCTAATACTTTACGAATTGTTAAGAGCTCGTGGTACAATTTAATCCGTCGTTTTGTTTTTTTTTTATTTGTTCGATTCTCAAACTATTTCATATTCAACCATTGTGGCATCTAAGTTTTCTTGATTTACTTTTATTTTTATTTCGTACTATAGGTCTTTTTGAGACGTAGCATTTCGATTAAATCTAGGTAGTTTTACAAAAGTTTTGCCAATTAATTTAATGCGGTCTTTGCCACTTCAATAATTAGGAAAATTATTGTACATTATAAATAGTGTACATAAATGTTTTATGATTCAAAGACGATCATGAGATAACATCATGGTCTGCCTGGTTAGGAGTCTTGTTAGTGATAAATTATTGTAACATAACGAAAAATCTTCTAAGCACCTCTTGTACCTAAATATGTACATATCTGATAGTTATTATCAAGAGATTGTTTTTATATCTTATAATACCATTTTCCTAAACTTATCTGGGATATTCTCATTTTAACAAATCAACTTATCTCGATATCTGTTTTTTCTCAAGGCAGTCGAGACAGACTTGAAAATCGTTCTCTATGACAACAGTTCTAATTTTTTTCTATATATACACATTTTTTTTAATTTCAAAGTACAAATATGTATCCGTATATTCAACTTTTTATACAATAGGTAAGTGGTTTAATGTGGCAATGATTTGATCTCTCTTTTAGTCAAATATTTTAAGGGTCCTCCCGTTCGCTGCGTATCATTTTAGTTCACACAGGTAGGTTTGTTCGTTGAGTAGCGCTTAGTTTCAAGACATGAGATAGGAAAATATTATCTTAGATAATAGTATTTGTAAGAGATTTTTTGTATTTATTTGATAGAACTATATTAGATAAGTGTAAAGTGAGTAGCAATAAGGTTTTCTTTTCAAATAATATGGCAGTGTGTCGTCCGTTGAAGTTGAGTTGTCGTAGTACTTAAGCGAAGGAACTTAATTTTGTTGCAATTAGGTACTGATTTTCTAGAGAAATAAAAAGTATCTTTTCTAAAAAAATAAAAGATTCGATTTTAATTATTTGGCAATACGACTACATAATATAGTCACCGTCTAGGATTTTAAAAGCTAAAGAGATCTGTTTATGTGATTTTTTTTAATAATTAATTGTAAATTTTATGTACTCAAACGAGATTAATTTCGACTCTTTTGCAAGTAAGTTTTAACAATAAAAATTGTCTGAAGATAAAATATTTATGAAATTAATTAGTCTTGTGAATATCCAGAACACTTTTTTTTTCATGCATTTCTTTCAGCTTTGTCACCGAGCTATTAGGTATGTATTTGTTGCTTCTGTTAGGTACACAGCCTATCATATCGATAATCTGCCATATCAACATGAAATCAAAAATAAATTGTCGGTAAAGTTGCATAAATCATTGGAATACTTCAATATTACGCAAGCAATAATTTGTTATTATATGTGTGACAAAATGATTATTTGCAACAAAAGCCGACAACATTTGTACAGTATTTTAATTATAATACTACGTTAAAGATTTGTAAGAAAAATTTAATTATATTGTCTTCATAATAAACTCAGTGTTGTTATTTAATGTAGTAACTAATCTTACTTACTATTTAATCAGATAATTATTATAATCACCCCCCGATGCGGTAGATTATATAATAATCTAGCTATACCGCGTGCGACTTTGTTTTTCGGGCAATTTTTAAATTTTTCACCTCATAGGAACCTTCTTTGAACTTAAAGTTGGTACCTAGGTAATTTAAAAAAAAATAGTTAAAATGGTCCAGGAGTTTCGCACTTAGCAACACATGTAGCTATTTATTTTATTTTTATAGTAAAACTTAGTTGGAGCCGGTGGGACTGAGTGTTTAAAGTATTGAGCTTTAAATTAAATTATGTTTATAAACAGAATCTAGAATAAAAAAACATAATATACCTACAAGCGAGTACCTACCTATTATCATTCAAAATGTTTATCATAAAATAATTGATAACTTCTTAGATAAATGAACAAATAGGAATTTTCAATAGTTTATCCACTTCCCGCTCGATATAGGAAGGACGCAGTGCACAACGTACCTTCCAAAATAATGCTTCGGTTCGAAAGCATAACATTTTTAGTGCTAATATTCTATGCCTCAATTGGCAATTCTGGTAAGTGTTTTTCATATAAAACTAGCTGACGCCCGCAACATAGTTTGTATTGCGAATTCACAAAATGCCTTTCTCTACGTCCACTGGTTTAGCCTGTAGGCTGTTTGTCAGTCACCTTCATTTTCTAAGATGATCCATAGTGTCAAATCCAAATCCTATGAAACGAAGTCTACAAAATTAGGGCTGGGTGGTTTCATTAACAAACAATCTCTTGACAGAGGAAGATTTGCCGTGTCGTGTCCGTGACGTAGAAATCGAGGGAAGATCCGTAGTTTGCGTGTGTGATGCTAATTACTGCGACACCATCACTAGAGTAGAACCAGCGTCTGGCAATTTCGTGGCATATACAAGCAGCAACGTAAGTGGTCTTATATGATTCCTACGACCGTACCTATGCCGGTGATTTTTCAACTGGGAGAGAAAAATCAAAGATCAGAGCCTCGAGACTTTCAGCGCTGACAGGTTGATGATAATAATACATGATGCTAGCAGTGTGTCATCACCATTATCTACGTTCGCTTTAAACAGTCTCAACGATCTTGTGCATCACTCATCTAAATAAGCGGCTCAATTCTGTTGTGTATTCAAAATAAAATTAAAAATCAATCTAATCATTTCTGATAATAGGCTGGACAACGATTTGAGAAAAGTTATGGCGTCATTCAGAAACAAGACGAACAGTTAGATGAGTCCATAGAGAGTGAAGATGAAGCAAGCGAACCTGACAGTGAACTGCCTGATGAAGCATACGAAGATTCTGACGACCAAGACGAAACAACAGGTGACTTAGTAGCGGTCATTATTAAATATTTACGAAGAATATAGGCTAGTGTTATAAAATAACATAATGAGTAATTAATTATCTTAAAGTGATGCATAATTTTTAATTGATTACCTTACCTACTAATCAATAAACTTACTCGATAACAGCAAATGTCCTGATAAACATTGATCGATTCTTTTAATTATAAATAAGATAGGTACCACCCAAACAGGCCTGGCATGGAAATCAAAAGATTCAATGGTCATATTTAGTTCTTAATTCGTTTTCAGATTCCGAAACATTGGACAGGGTGGTGATGAGGATATTCAGCAATGTACGACATCAGATCATCGAAGGGTTTGGTGGATCAGTCACTGATGCAGCTTCCATCAACTGGCGTAAATTATCCGATAATGCTCAGACGAACTTTATCAAGTACGACATCTTGCTACAAAACGAACCTAGTTGAGAAAAGCGAGGGTTGAACTTGCATTGGAACCTAACCTAATGATAGTTCTCCCTATATCACTAGCAACAAACAAATATTTTATTTACTTTCAGCACCTATTTTGGCCCAAAAGGAATAGAGTATAATATGATAAGAGTTCCTATCGGGGGTTGCGATTTCTCGACTCATCCTTACACGTACAACGAGCATCCTTGGCATGACGCAAAGTTGACCAACTTTTCGCTAACCGAGGAAGATCTCTTCTACAAGGTAACACAAAACCCTCACCTAACTCAGCTCTAACAGCAGTCTAGCTATAAATCAAGAAAGAACTTGTAGGATGATGTAACTTTGGAGATTTTTTATACTCTAGTTACCTATGATCAAGAGGAGCCAAATGCTAGCAACCGATGAAATCAAAATCACAGCAAGTACGTGGTCACCTCCAATTTGGATGAAGACCAATGAGAGAATCACTGGATTCGCTCAGCTCAGGCCTGAATACTACCAGTCTTATGCCGACTACCACATCAAGTAAGTATACTTTTGGAGATGGGTTTTATTATATGTTTCTTCAAATACGTTTTCATACGAGATCAAACAAATGGTCAATAATATGGCCTAATACCATGGACGAACTAAATGAACTGAATTCTTTTTACTAGCTCTAGTAATAGGTAAGTACTGATAGCTGAAACAAATTATACGTGTAGATGAGACCAATTAAATTGATACTAGTTACATTTAAGATGTAATTTAGGTACCTAATTACATATTTTTTTTCAGATTCATGGAAGAATATAAGAAAGCTGAGGTGAAGATTTGGGCATTGACAACAACGAATGAACCGTTGAACGGCATCATACCAGTCGTGAATTTCAACTCGCTAGGATGGACTCCGGCGCAACTGGTACTTATAAACTCTTTTTTAATCCAATTTAAACGATTCCATACTTTGTCACAATAATAAATTATGAGTACCTAATTTGTATTCTTAGGGTCGCTGGGTAGCCAACAACCTTGGACCAACAATAAGGAATTCTGAATTCAACGAAACCTTGATCCTGGCCGTTGATGATCAACGTTACATTGTGCCTGTTTGGTTACTCGGTGTAAGTATCTAGTAAATTAATCGAAGAATCAATGACTACAAGAGAGTTCGTTATAATATCTTCGTTGTCGCCCACAGATGGAACGAGAGGATCCCAAATCTATCGAATACTTAGACGGGGTAGCGATTCATTACTATGGCAACTTCATGCCCGCTGCTATTCTATCCCAGGTTCATCAACGATACCCCAATAAAATCCTTCTGTCAACAGAGGCATGTGAAGGTGAGTTCCTAAATGAAACAATGTTCAAGTAGCAAAAGCGGAGTGAATCATTTAGCCCCTCCGTAAAACCTTTGTGTAGGTACATAGGTACGACCTATATGTAAACTTGAAAGTTTTATTTTTCAGGTCCAATGCCTTGGCATGCTGAACAGGTGGAGATCGGTTCGTGGAGAAGAGCGCGCAGGTACACAACCAGCATTATGCAGGTCAGTTTATCTAAAGGTCTAAAGCACTGATAACACTAGAGGAATTGACTTTGTGAATTTGAATGTTTGGTAATTTGGCAAATTATTATATGCCACTTAGCATAATCAACCTAATAGGCTGAGCCTATAAGGTTCCCACAGCTGGGACTCAAGCCTGCTCTTGGCTAGGAGAGCGCACGCGTCTTCTACCACGCGGACCCAGTGGAGATTGCTAGATGACACATGCCACAGAACATTTTTTTTTCTGTTCTTTGACATGCCGATTTCGTCACGATGTTTTCCTTCGCCGTTATAAGTACGTGAAATGCACTCATAGATATTTCTACTGAAAAAACCCATTTACGCATGACTGTCATCGGGGTTCGAACCCGCGACCATCATGGCATGTCTCGTGGCGGAGTGGATGTAGCACTTGCATCCACTCCGCCACGACATGCGGACGACACGTCCTCTAGCGAACAGTGTAAATTGTTTTTTGCCACAGTTATTTGCCGTGCTTTTTACGGGGTTTACGTTTTGTACTGTTTAATATTCTACATACTTACCTATTTTTTTTTATAAAAAACATGTGCAATAATAAACATGAATATGTTACAGGACTTAAACAACTTCGTCGTAGGTTGGATAGATTGGAACCTCTGCTTAGACCCTACTGGTGGACCTAACTGGGCTAACAACTTCGTCGACGCCCCAATATTGGTCTTCGCTGAGGGAGACCAGGATGAGTTCATCAAACAACCTATGTTCTATGCAATGGGACACTTTTCCAAGTTTATACCAAGAGGATCTAGAAGAATTAGAGTATCGAGAAGAAGTCTGATCAGTATTGAGAATTTAGCAGTGCTGAAACCGAATAGGAATATCGTTATTGTGTTGCAAAACAGGTGTGTATCAGCAACATTAATAAATATACAATAGCGAATAAATCTAGTACAAAGGTACACAAAGTAAAAAACACTTTACGGTAGTGTCACACTGTAGGTAATCGTGAGTATAAATGAACCAATAAGCTGACACTCACAGCTTAATTTGAATGATTGAATTATTCCCATCTGTCACCCTGCTCTGTCCGCCTAGGATGACAGATGGGCCAAAAAAGTTATATCTGTCCCCCTTTCAGCAACAGGGTGACAGATGGAACTTTTATAAATTGAAAAAATTCTATCTGTGCCCCCGTCAATAATCACTTTTCGGATTTCGGTGAGTCAACATCTCCTGAGGATGCCTCGTGTAGAGGCGAAACACGTGTCGACTTGGGTTTTTTGTTTTCGGCGCCTGAATCAATCAATTAATTTATTCCCTGTCTGTCCTTGCGTTGCGAATATTGCCTTGCTTAGTACGCACTTTGAGCTCTTAATGAACCGAAGCCAATCAGTCAGGACTAAGCCCTTAAATGTATAATTTTGATATTAATGATGGACCATGAAAAACTACAGAATCATTTTTTATCAATGGGGGATAATACTTGGCATGATGGCTCCAATGTAGTAAAAAAAAATAATTTCATACATATAAGGTACAGTTTATATTTATACAAAGTCACTACAACTAACCTTATTTTAAATAAATAAATTAACAGCAACGTCCTATAACTTAGATTTAAATTTGGAAGTTATGTACATACTTAGATACTTATTAGGACTTCTGTAAGTAGTATGCACAGACATTATTATTTGTGTATCTGGTAAATGTTTTCAATCCTAGATATGCAATAGCATTTCAATTACTTTGAGTTGTAGGCCAGAAGTTGTGAACTATCTGAAAAGCTCTACAAATTATTATCAGCTTGTATCTTTTTGACCCGTTGTTTTTTTTCTAAAGAAAGCTGCTACTTCAGTTTTGATATCTCGGTCATTCAGAAGTGACAAATGAGTAATTGTGGAAATAACTGTATTCAACCAGTTTACTGTATGCTCATCCAAGCAATTCAATACAAAAATGCCACATTTCAAGTAGCTGCCATCGAAATGTGGGCCCTCTCCTTCGTTGAATCTCAAAATGGATTTTGTTATACATGTATTTAGAGTTTCAAGTTGAGGCTCAGTAATAGGCTTCTTTGCTTTGATGCCCATTTTTATAATGCTACTCATGTCGTGAATATGCTTATGTTTGTAAAATACTGGAAATTTCTTTGATGGTGTATTAGCTTTTTTTACTTCATTATATTCTGGAATTTGGGAGTATGGTTTTAAGGCCAGCCTAGCGGCAACATCAATTGTTTTTCCCTGTCTTTTCCACCACAAGAATCGCCTTTTGTTAAATGTTGTTTAGAGGTTACGCCATTTAACTCAGCATGGGTAATATTACCTAAATCACTTTTATCTTGGGATATTTTGTTACAGGCTACTTTACAAGTTTTAAAAGTGTCCATTGTGAAATAATAAATCTATTTACAATATAAAAAAATCCAATAGCCCTACTACAAACAACTAATCCTATGTTATTTGTTCACAGGCGAACCCGTGAGCTCAATGTACGAATTCGCCTCACAAGTAGCACATTTATTGAATTTAAGATGGAAGCCCAATCAATAAAAACTATTGAAGTCAATCCAAACTGAAACACTGCTGTTTTTTTTATTTTAAACAAGAAAAACAATGTTTTAAGAGCAGAATTTATCACAAGGTTGTTTATTCAAACAAGATATGACCAACTTAGTAACTCAATTCTATCGTTTCAATTCCTACACCACAGTCAGTACAATCAACAGCATTTCAACAATTCAGAAGCAAATCTATTGGACCAATCAATATTCAGTTAGAGAAGAAATTTTATCAAAAGGCCATACACGGCAAACTACTCTACTTCTAATGAGTCCTTCAGGAACAGGGCCATAGATCCTTGAATCTGCAGAGTTACCAGAATTATCTCCCTCAAGCCAGACGTGGCCTCGGGGTACTATATGACTACGACTAGGAAAGTGGCCCCTGACTTTGTCTCCTGGCAAACCTGTAATCCTCTTGCAAATATTCTGCTTTGGGTTTGAAGGACTTTTCGCTATGACAATATCTCCGCGACGAAGTCTGTGCAGTCTCGGCGATATGTGCTCGGTCAGCAATATGTTGTTTGATTCCAGTGTAGGCTCCATTGAGGGACCAGAACACTGAAAGGGCGAAACGATTCATCAAAACATAACCTCACACATAATGTAACTAAAAAGCCGGTAGTTGTTGTTGATGACTGCTTACCATTACGAAGTCTCCAACATATTCAAATGTGCAATGGGTTACGCAAGCATATTGCAAGACGTAGCCCATGAATCCACAGGTTTTGCCAATAACCCTGAAGGTCATTTTTTTCTTACAAAACGAGATTCAACCAGAGTAAAGGTAGGCAATCAAAAACATTGTAGAATTCTGACTGAATATTAGCTACATACACAGACGGTCAATTTTTCTAGGACATTATTTTATTGGACGGAGAATGGAGATATTGGAGACTGGAAAGACGAAGATGAGAAGATTTTGATTTGTGTTCAAAAAGAAGAAAAACTGTGATGACAGCTCGAATGAAAAAATGATTGGAACTATTCTCGCACTTAACTAACAGCTAATGGTGGCTTCTCATGGCCCGTGTTAGCACGTAAAACATCTGCTTGAGACTTCTAGGCTTGAGTAGAGGTAAAGGTCATATCTGATTTATAAAGATTATTAAAAAAAATACTAAACAACAAACAAGTTGTCCTCTGGCATACCACGTGACAAAGATGCGCAGAAAGCAATTCTTTGGTCAAATTGGTTAGGCGCATCTTTGTCACGTGGTTCAGTAATTCAGTAATTTATTGCAAATACTTAAGTAGGTACCTAGGTTAGGTTAGTACCTAGGTACCCAGTTCCCCAGTGGACAAACTTGTTTATCGCTTATTATAATTTTCATTAGACACTGGCAAAATCGTGACAAAAAGACACGTGCACGCCATTTATACAAAAACAAGAACAAGAACTTTCATTAAGGGTAATCCTCAAGCAAATTTCCATACTAAATGTTTCGGACAAATACTCAAAAAGTACGCCGTATTATAGTAATAAAACTACTAATTTTAAAACACGTATAAAATCTAAATTAAAGTATGAAAACTTACTAATTTTTGTTGACACAATCGGAAAACATATACAAAACAAATAGTGTGAAGAAATTACTATAATACGGCTTACTTTTTGAGTATTTATCCAAAACATTTTGTATGGAAATTTGCCTTGAGTATAAGGTAGAGATCTGGGGATTTATTAAGGCTTGACCAAACCAACGCGTTCAGCTCGCGTCCGCAGTGGCGATCAGTTGTTGGCCAATCAGAGGACGAACACGTCACTATCGATTGGCCAACAACTGATGGCCACCGCGCACGCTACCGCGGACGCGAGCTGAACACGTTGGTTTGGTCGAGCCTTTAGGGATAGTTTAGTGTGAGAATAGCTTCAGCCTAGTTTTTGACAACGAGGAACCATTGACATTGGCATTGGTTTGACAGATTTTACTATACGTCATTTTATTTTGCTTTTCTTTTTCTTTCATTCATCGTCCGTCAGTCTTGAGAAGTTGAGATCGGAATCATTGCAAATTTTATTTTAGTTTTTTAAATTCGAAAATTGCTTACCAAATAGTGCAAGAAACTACAATTTATCAGCATTTGTTATAAATTAATTGTTCAAGAATTAGATACAGTCGAAAAGGAGCAAAGAAAATTTATTTACATTTTAGCTGTGTTGTATTTCTGTTCCTCTGTTGATTTGTTATTCTAGATTGTGCCAGTGTTAGATGTTATCCGTAGCAACTAATCGTGTTATTCTGTGTTTGTGCTTGGTTGGAATCTAATCGATATCGTAGAAGCATAACCTATTGTTGTGAAATGAGTGTGCATTATTCATGGACTTGCTGACACGGAGCCCCGATGGATAGCAGTTGCTGACGAAAACATACAATCACATTGGAATTTCATCATGTAAGTTATATTATCATCTATCACTCAATAACAATTCCTTCACATAAACACTTCAATCATCATCAAAATTTATCCAAAAATTAGACTAGAATAGGGGCTGGAAATTGGAATTTTGCGTAGCCCAAATAAGCTAGGTTGGAGTTTTACTTTTCATAAATTTAAGATGATGGCTGATTGAGACAAATGGAAGAAGAATACATGTTGTGATGATCCTACATAAGTGGGATAAAAACCGAGAGATGGTGATGATTCATAATATTTTTGTAAGTGTTAAATCCAAGTTAGCTGCTGCCTGCAGTTTTTCCTGCGGGGTATTGGGATCTCCTCAAGTTATCAATTACCAAATTTGAATCTCTGTATCTGTCCTCTCAAACTTAAACTCTGAAATGCCCAGCACTGTTTAGATCATGGGCAATGGTGTTAACTCTTACCATCCCAAGACCAGCCTTACTCATATTTTCACTTATTTTTGTACAACAGCGTCATAGATAAGTATCCCCCTTGCATTATAATATCCAGCTTCAAATCCCTTTAAATCACCATTGCGGCACCATCGCGGCAAATGGAGAAGTTTTGCCTTTAAAAAATAGATTATATTTGTATAACCGTGTGTGAGCCTGAAAATAATTTTGAGTATATTACAATTTTTTGAAAGGATTTACAGCTGGGTGTCTTGTGCAAGGGGGATACTTATCTCTGACGCTGTCTGTACATAGTAAAATCATAATAAGTATCACTAATGAGATGCATTTGTATTTATAATCCAATATAACAAGTTGATCTATGTTTGCTTTCTTGAATGCTAGTTACCAAACAATGTCCCATTGGCTGAGTGCCATGAAAGTGCCTATTAACAACATCATTGTAATATTTGAACAAAGCTTGTATTCTAGCTAAGGTTAGATAAATAAACAATGACTAGGCATCAACAGCCTCATTAAAAATTAGAATTGTCAGACTACTTGAGACTTTTGCCTGAAATTGAAAAGTTTTACATGGTAAGGTTTTACTAGGTACTTTTCTTCTTTATGATTGTCAATCATTTGACCACCACCTTACTTGGTGGTAAGCCTTGGTGTGGTCAAAGATGAATCATACTTGTCTAGACGAAACCATATCACTCTGGGAAATAAGTTCAAATATTTTATCATGTAACCACTATGTGAGCAAAGTGTTGAATATCCCGAAGCGAGATAAGTCAAAGACGAAGGTTCATAAATATATACATAATAACAACAAAGTTCTGAGGAAACCTAAAAAAAACTGAAAAATATTTTTTATTTAAAACTGACTCCTTGCTCAACAGAAATCATGGGGCGCTACACTGGAAAAAAATGCCGGCTCCTCTCCATGCTGTGGCTGACCGGTGGCTTCTTCTTCGTAGAGTTGATAGTCGGCTACATCACCAACTCAATGGCTCTTGTAGCAGACTCTTTTCACATGCTAAGCGACGTTGCTGCACTCGTTATCGCCTTCCTATCAGTCAAAGTAAGTAATACCTATACTATTCTAGTGCCGTTGGAAGCGTTATCAATTTATCTATTTAAAATGCACAGATATCTCTGAAGTGCTTATAATAGAAACAATTTACTAGACTATTGTGGCTAATTAGTTTAAATATGATGCCCTGTAGGGGTTTAGGATTTTTTTTTTTAAATGATGTGGTTTGACTGAAAAAGCTATATAGTGGCTAGCTGCATATTCGATAATATCCATAAAGAATCGAACTTAGAGTTTTCAGGTTTATTACGTAATTATACTGATATCCTGCTTAGGATGACATACATTACATAAATACCATAAAGATTCATGCAACACAATACACATTATTGGAAATAACATTTTTCCTTGTACCCATTATGATGAGTCATGCTTTGGTCAAAAACTCACACAAGTTTTATTAAAATAATATAAATTCCTAGAAGACAAGGTCTAAATACTAACAGGAAGTGTATGTTACTAATAGACCTTGAATTTAGTTTGGGATAATAATCAAATTCAAAATAATAAGTAGGTATAAGTACCTAATAAATGAATTCCATGTTACAATTTATTATTGAAAACAACAACACATTGCCCGAGATACACAAGGCTAATTTTTCAAGCCAGGATAGCAAGATAGTGATAGTAAGCTAGCAGGCTAGCAGCCCTGGCTTCGTTTAAACAGAACTAGCTTACTTTTTCACTAGCTTACTGGCCTAGAAATGAAGCTAGTTCTGTTTACACGAAGCCAAAGCTGCTAACTTAGCTTACTATCTTGTGTTCCTGGCTTGAACAATTTGCCTCGTGCATTAGGTACCTAACTGTTTATCCACATAACATACTAATTGGTGTAGAAAAGTCCATAAAAAATCTACCGGTTATTCCGATCAGCGTCATAGCAACGTATGCCATTCTTTCTTAGAATCATACGAGCTATTTAGCATTAGGTACCTGAGCATCTGCAGAAGTTATTTCAATGAAAACTTTATCCAAAATACTTTCGGTAGTGTAACATAACTTTAATTCTACTAAGTTTTCTCTGTATGTGTTATTGTAGCATAAAATAATATCAACAGATGTCACCAAAGAAGTGGTCAAAGAACACGTTCGGATGGGCGCGCGCTGAAGTTCTTGGGGCGCTAGTGAATGCCGTGTTCCTGGTCGCCTTGTGCTTTAGTATCTCAGTGGAGGCTGTGAAGAGATTCATAGAAGTTGAGAAGATCCACGACGCGAAATTGCTCGTCGCAGTCGGCACACTGGGTCTATTGCTGAACATCATAGGATTGTTCCTATTCCATGGTAAGTTATACTTGTGTATATCTAAGTACTCTGTGGTAATGCTATACTATATGACGACACAATTGGTCCAGTTGCAAGTGCATTGGACTGCTACGCCGAGTGTCGCGGGTTCGATTGCCGCTTCAGGACAAACATTTGTGTGATGAACATCGGTGTTTGTTCTGAGTCTGGGTGTTTTCTATGTATTCTATGTATGTATTTACAAAAAAAAAAGTATATAAGTAGTGTTATCAGTTATCTGGTTCAATACAAGCTTGCTTAGTTTGGGGCTAGATGGCGTTGTGTGAAATGTTCAAACATTATTATTATTATATAAATTAAATTAAGTATGTACATTCAAATTACCTTTCTAATTCTAATTCTAATTAGGTAAGGGGTTACATATGGTCTGTCTGAACTGACCTCCAGCTGTAGGGTATTGAGCATTGACCTCTTGTTACATTAACTTTATCCCAGCCAGCCCAACTCCTTAAAATAGGGAGCAGGACCCTGGGTATCAATTCATCAGGATGACGTGTACGTTTTCTGTTAAGAAAAACATCATGAGGAAACCGGCATGTCATAGAACCTAAAAAGTTTGATAATGTGTATGCACGAAAGGAGCCTCTTCGAGGCGCACTTGAAATCCTTTCAGCACACTGGTTCGACAAAACTAGAGACACGATAAGAAGAAGACTATACCTACTATACACTGAGTGGTGAAAGAAACCGGTATAAATATCTGGCTATGTGGGTGTCCTACGAGAGGATTTTAAAACAATGAACTGTAAACAGAGCTTAAGATTAGACCCCAAACTGGTCCACTTTCTGTTGTCATGCTAAGATTTAAGACTACGTATTTTCAGAGATTTACTGCTAATAATAAATAAATAAATATTTTGGACATTTTTACACAACGCCATCTGGCCCCAAACTAAGCAGAGCTTGTACTATGGGAACCAGATAACTGATAGAATATGAAACACTTTTTTTTTAAATACATACGCATTATACAAAGAAAACACCCAGACTCAAGATAAACACCGGTGTTCATCACACAAATATTTTTCCTGAAGCGGGAACGGGAACCGAACACCGGTGAGGCAGTCAAACACTGCCACTCGACTATTCTTGTCGTCAAAAATACGGTTTTTTTTAGCTTTAAAAATCGAACAGCACCGTCTTTACCTTCAACAAATAATATCAACATTGCTAGGTATACACTTGTGTGATGTGATGCTGATGACTAATGTAATGAACCGTAGGAAGCACTTATCAGGAAATATCACTTGATGACGTCATTTCACAGTGTGTAAAGTTTTAGCACATCACATTATTGTAACGTCACACATCGTGATGTGTGACGTCACAATAATGTGACGTAACAAAGATAGTTTATAGGTACATCGGTTGTCTGGAAGAGATCTTAATTAAGGATAAGACCGCCTTTTGTAAAAACCCTAGCTGTACATTGTTACATGTTGTACAATAAAGATTTTTTATTATTTTATTATTAAGGGTAATCCTCAAATCCGAATTCCACACAAAGTGTTTCGGACATATACTCAAAAAGTACGCCGTATTACAGTAATTTCTTCACACTATTCGTTTCGTTAAAATAGTTTTTCGTTTTAAAATTAACCCTACTAACTTTAAAACACGTATAAAATCTAAATTAAAGTATGAAACCTTACACTTTTTTTTGTTGGCGAAATTAAAAAACATGGACGAAACGAATAGTGCGAAGAAATTACTATAATACGGCGTACTTTTTGAGTATTTGTCCGAAACATTTTGTATGGAATTCGGATTTGAGGATTCCCCTTAATGATATTTCGCCGCTTATTATTATTACCGCAACCCATATAAAAAATATCTCCTCATACAAGTAAATACCTAGTACTTGTTCTAATAGTAAATGTGTAATAAATCGGTACTGTTTTGTTGCTTGTCACCAATTACTGGTTATTTTAGTGTTTATGCACTTGAGTACTGGTATCAATTTCATCATTCAGAAGATAATAGCCTAACAAAGCTTATTAGCTATATTATAGTTTAGAACTAATTATTTATTTATTTATTGATAGACGAGCAGCTTTCGCTGATGTGTCTATGTCACACAGTGTTGGTTTTTAATAGTTTTGTGTCACTTTTTTAACATAGGATATAAATATCTATAAATACATGATGCGACTTAGATTTGCGTTACAATTCTATATTTTACCAAAATACACAACTTGGTGAGTTTTATCAATTTATGGACGCAATCAAATCAAAATTATTAATTGTCTCGAGGTACATTACTTACTTACCTATTTCATGTCAATACTATACCGTCCCTTTTTCCCTGTTCAATTAATTTACCAAAGGCTGCTGTGGACCAAATAACTGGTGAACCGTGTGCTCTCGTATCGTGTTGCTAATAAATACATAGGTAACATACGATATGTATGTTTAAAGGGCAAAAGTGTATTTCAATGCTTGAATTTAATTCACGAAATTTTAATCTCTACTCCGACGAAGAAATTCTTAATTGAATCTGTTATTTATTATGCACGAAGCTGCGAGCTGTGCCTACTGACCTATGTAGCTGTTGTATGTATTCATGTATAGCGAGTACTAGCCAACATGTCTTCTCCTTTAATTGTAATGTATAGTGTCCAAAATCAGTGCTCTGTCCTGGTTAATTTCTATGTATATACAGCTAACTGGCTGAATTGAATTTAAAAAAAAATTGAAAATTGCTCAGAGGATCAGCAAGCTGAAGTGGCAGTGGGCCGGCCATGTCTGCCGAAGAACTGACAACCGTTGGGGTAAACGTGTTCTTGAGTGGAGACCACGTCTAGGCAAACGCAGTGTAGGACGACCTTTGGCCAGATGGAGCGATGATCTGCGCGCTATAGCTGGCAGAAAGTGGATGAGAAGAGCCGAAGATCGGGCTCACTGGCGCGCCTTGGGAGAGACCTACGTCCAGCAGTGGACTGCTATAGGTTGATGATGATGATGAACTGGCTGAATTAGCCATTCATTAGATGCCTACATCATTAGGTAAGGTGTTGATCAAACGCTTAACTCAAACGAGTAAAAAAAGGTCGCTGAAGTGTTGGTATTTCTTAGCATCTTATCTACCGCCCTAGTTCAATCGAGCCATTGTTACAGACCATGGAGGTGGCCACGGCCATTCTCACGGCGGCGTACCTCCGCCGTCCAACGTCCGTCATCTCACTGAAATCGTCAACAGCAACGCCGATATGGCTCTAGGACATAACGCTACAGACACGGAGGAAACCGACGAAATGGTCCCGCCGAAAGTAATCAAGACGCCGAATAACAACAAGCAACCGTGTCGCCCGTCAAACGATCCGGGACATATGAACATGAAAGGAGTTTTTCTACATGTGCTGTCCGACGCTCTAGGTAAGTGTTTTTGGTACTCCCTAGATGGCTTTAGGATGTAACGTTATAGATACAGAAGAGGGTACTGAGAAAATGGTCGAGGCTAAAGTAAAGACACCGAATAACAACAAGCCAACCGTACTGCAAAAGTAGTAAGTACTACTGTACTCGTAAAAGCTCTAGGACATAAAGCAGGGTTTAGACGAAGCCAATAACGCTGGCGCCAGTCCTCAGACAAGCCAGCGCTGGCCTGGCCCGTGTTGTTTTTCCCGCCAGTGCGGGTAGCCAGCGCTGGCTTGTCTTGAAAAACTGTTTATACGAGGCCAATAACAAGCCAGCGCTGACTGCCAGTGGCACTGGCAGCCAGCGCTGGCTTCATGTAAACCCTGCTTAAGGCTTTAAACATGAAGGGAACCGACGAAAGAAAACTATTTAGAATCCTAACAACCGTGCTGCGAGTAAATAAATCCCATCAAATACATAGATACATTTATGTTACTAGTATAAGTACTATTAGTAGATCTATTTACTTAGCGGATTATCGAGCATGATAACGAAAAAGTAGGTTTTATTTTTGTTCGAGTTGATATTCGTTATGGACCAAAATGCTAATGAACTGTGTAATCAATTTATTAACAGACTGCTAGAGGTGATTCTTAAAAATAAACAAAAGGTTTCCGGTTCCTTCCTTGAACAATAAGAGGAAAGAGGTGGAACAAAACCCGTACCTTGAAAAATAAAGGAAGCCGTCGGAATCAGACACGCATACCGAAAAGTTTTTTGACCATCGAAAGGTCTGTCTCGCTATCAAAATTGAAGCCATGCTAAGGCAATATGCTTAAAGTTATTTGTAACTTAGACAAGTACCAGTTATAGGCTTACTCATATATTCCTAGTATCTCTTACAAAAGGGGGGAAGATAAATCGTATTACCTACTGGTATTACTCAAAATAGCCAAGGTTGGGCCGTACAATATTTGCACAATATCTTGTGCAACCACGCATTTACACGTACAGCTTGCTTACGTTGACTTGTCAAGTTCACCTAAATTAATTTCATTGTAATGATAAATTCATTATATCGGTTTGTTTTTGTCAATTCCAATTATTACTTCTTTTAATATATCTAATTATTTTGAAAATAATCAAATTTGTTTGACTAAATTACATGCTTTAACTCCTAAATGTTTTAGTAAGACTAGATGCAAGAATAGATATTTTAAATAGAAGGCGAATTTGCGAAAAAAAGCCGTATCTAATAACGAGACAAAATAATAATTCAAGTTGTGTCCTACTCTTTAGTGACTAAGCGTAAAAGGGGAATACCACTCGAATTACAATTACGAAGAAATGACACAACAAAGCTACACCGAAAGAACCTTTTTTATGTTTCCAAATGACGTGAATAAGAGCTCTCTCCTATAAGTAATAGATCAGGCCTGCTCTTAATTAATTAATCCATTTTTGGAACGAAGATAATTAAATTGATGTCAAGTTCATCTGTTTAGAATTTCCGTGAACTCGGGCTCAATACTTACCTTGAAACGCACAGCTGATCACCTTGACACTGACTTCCTGCTTTCGACGCCTTTCACGAGGAAACGCTGATTCAGTTCGCGCTCATTGACTGATAAAAGCTAATGACTTTCCAATAAAAAGTGGTGCAAATAAGTAATCTACATGATTGCACCACGCAAAGGTTCCAGGGTTATTCAACTTACAATGGAATCCATCGCAGTTTTCTGAAAATACGGTAAAATGGATTACCGTATTTTCAAAAAACGGCGATTACAATAAAACTAATTCTCAGAATAGAGATTCAGACAATTCTCTTTGTTCAATAAGCTAACATAAGCGCTTTCCCAACATACCTATTCATTACGTTTATATAAATTAACGTATATCAGAGAATGAGGCATTATAATTAGGTACGAAGTAACAACACTACGCTTATCAAACGGATTGCAAAACAAAGAATTTCGTATCGTTGCGCGTTGGTGTGGCGTAGAATAAGCGTTTCTGGATTATAACAACACGCAATTAGCCTACATAGTTAGACTCTAGGAATATAAAAAAAAAAAATTAGTTAAGCATGCTACATTGTCGACCGGATCGTCACTTACCATCATATTGATAATATCTCAGATGGCATTTAGGACTAAAAATATTAAAATGATATTACATAATTACTGATTCTAAAGCATTATATTGTTATTCGCCGTTAGAGCAAAGGTAGAGATCTTTCGCCGTACAAATTCCATTGGTACTGCCAATCAAAATTTTGACATAAATATAATTAATTATGTGTATTATTATATTTGATGACTATTTACATTTATTATTTAAGTAATTTTTAATTTAATTTTATTGTAATAATTTTATCTTTAATCTTCAAATAATGGAATTGGTTGTTTAACCGTTTTATTTAAAGTAAATAAATAAACACTAAATACTAAATTCCTTTTCTTAGATTGGTCGTGTGAGTGAAAGGACGTATTTTTTTTGGACTGAAAGATCTCTAATGCATTTAATTGCAATACCATTATAATTTAATTGTTATTAAAGGTATGATCCTAGTTTTTTGAGAACAATGGACTCGTGGAGCTCCCGGGAATAAGCCATCCTATCTACTGACAATCCATAATACACATTAATTCCACTGCTGTGCTTTAGTTTTGTATCTGACCTAAATCCATCAATACACGCTGACATATTTCGAAAATAGTGAACCGTTGTAGGCACTTACCGTGTGAACAAACCGATAACCTAAATGTGGAATCACAGACTCTTTTATGCCATGTTTATTTACCGCATGTTTATATTTGCACATCTTCGTGATGTAGTCATGAAAACTGGAACGTTCATTACATATGTTATGGAAAAATATTAAAAAAACTGTTTAAACGTTGAAAGCGTGGGTTCCGATTGATAAATAATCTAAGACATATTTGACGTCAAATCTCTATTTCCAGCTCAATTTAGAGGCTCTATAATCGTTTAAAAGCTGCTCTGTTAAAGACCAAACGATTCGTTTGGGTTAAGGTTTTTAATGTAAACAAGTTACGAGACGAGCAAGGTGCTCTCCTGATGACAAGAGATCACGCCAGCCCATGATCAGAACAGTGTTACACATGACTTTGACTAACATAAGCCTGTGCAAAACTGCTATAGCGCTAGTCATATGTGGCCTCAATTAGAAACTTTCTCTCGGAAAGCGTAGAATACCCTCCGAAAAGGTAGAGTGGTATTTGCGAAAGGTCGCTTCGCTAGCATAAGATAGATGCAGCATCTTTCATCCAGTTTTCGGGTAAAATGGCGCATATTGAGGAAAAAATTATTTAAGTCTATATCCAGTAGACTGTTTCGTAGAGGCTGGTAATAATCCAAAGTAACAACACTACTAGTAGTATTACTAAGTTCAAGAATAGATCGAGAGAAAGAAGAATTAGAACTATGTAGTAGAATTATGCGTGCTCCAATAAAAAATAGAAAAATTTGCTCAAAAACACGGTTAACATGAATGGTTATTATGATGTCTTGGATCATAATTAGTTATAGAGTTCACAATTTCACATGTTTTTTGCTCATCGAGCGTGCAAATATTGATAAGATCACGCATTCGATGGCTCAACGGTAATCGGCGCACGCACGAATTTTTTTTTTTATACAGACGTAGACGTGTACTGTCATTGACATTATTTTCGGGTGCAAAACAACAGCTCTGACCTTGTTCTACTTTGGTTTGGAATCTTATCAATTATCATCCTAATATCGTTTGATCGATGCAATGATTATTATCGTATTTATCTATGTATTCCACCGCCAAGGTTAATAACGGTTGAAGATTAAATTTAATAACATTGATAACTTAACTAATAAGTAAAGCGTGGACGGTTTACGCCTAACTTAATAAGATAAGTTATCTGCTGTCCTTGTGTTTCACGGTGAACCACAAGCAGAACACCTTGCTTGTCACATCACTTGTTCATAATATAAAAATAATATCAATTTATCAGATATGAGACAGCGTCAGAGATAAGTATCCCCCTTGCACAAGACACCCAGCTATAATATGAATCCTTTCAAACAATTATAATACATAAATTATTTGTAGGCTTACATACGGTTATACAATCTATTTTTGAAAGGCAAAACTTCTCCATTCGCCGCGACGGTGATTTAAAGGGATTTGAAGCTGGGTATTATAACGCAAGGGGGATACTTATCTATGACGCTGTCTGTACCTATATAAAAAACTTAGTCCTGACTAACTGACTTACAGACATACCTACAGGCTACATGGTACCTACAGGCCAAACCATTAAATGTAGATAAACAAAATTAATGGTATGTTCGTTAAAAATTATAAACGCGTACTAAGAAAGGAATTTAGTAAATTCGCAACGCAAACGAAGTTGCGGGTGTTAGCTAGTTATATATGAAAGGCCTCACTGACAGTTAATGCACATGTCAAAACCACTGAACGAAGACACTTGAAAAGAGGGTTGTGAGAACCTCCTTCTATTGGAGTCAGTTGAAAATACATTAATTGAAAGAAGTCAGAGATTTTTTTCTTACTTATGAAGAAAATCAAATAATTGTTCATTCATAAAGTGGCCTTCGTAAATAAGCTGTTTCAACGTTCATATTCTTATCAAACCAAAACCATATATTTGTTTCAGGGTTCAGGTTATATAAATCCAGAGATTTTTTTCTTAGATATTAAGAAGAAAATCAAATAACTTTATTATCTCTAACAAAACCATATAATTGTTTCAGGTTCACTCATTGTCGTAGGGTCAGCACTGATCGTCTGGCTAACTGAGTGGGAATACAAATATTACATCGACCCAGCCCTTAGCATAGTGCTAGTCATCCTTATATTAGCCTCCGTGTGGCCTCTGCTCAGAGAATCTTCGCTCATATTACTGCAGACTGTTCCTACGCACATACAGGTAAGAAATTATCTTTTCTTCTCATGGTTACATGAGAAATACACTGGGTTACCAGTGTATTTCTAATTCTTATTCTGGGGTGGGCATATAAAGGTCTGTATGGCCTCCCGTTACAGGGTGCATTGTGCATTGCCCCGCTATGTTAGCCAGTTGGTAATCATCATCCGTTGATGGTAACACTGGTACCTAAGAACTTCGTCATTTATCAATCGATTTGGAAAACTATTTTCATTTGTAAGACTAGGTTTTATTTTAGATTGGTCTCATAGAAATTTTATTGAAATCGGTTCAGTAATTAAGTTTTTCAATCGAATTTATTGAAAAAAATATGTCATTCAATTAAACGAAATTGCGTACTTTCTTGTGACTTTTCAGTGGCAGTTTGATTGAAGTCGGATGTAGTTTTTTTTTTAAACTTCAGAGATGTTTTTTTTTTATTTTTGCTGTCTTGCTCAGTAATCTCTTATGCCTAGATCACACGTCTAGCCTAGCTTTCACTGTATCGGCCGAGTACTCGGTACGTGTGATCTAGGCATTAGGATTAATTCTCCCGGGATGGCAGCGGCCGGGAGAACATTCATTGTTAAAAAAAATATATTATCTAAATACTTACCATACCTTTAAGACTAAAGTCAAAGAGTTTTATCTAAGTCAAACATCATTGACTAGTAAGTAATATTTCAGGATAATGCTTGATGAATGTAAGAAGTATATTCTTACATTTATCAAGCATTATCTATACTACATAGGTAGTTCTTTTTTATTTTAAGTAAAGTAATAAAAGAAAAGAAAACTTTCAACTCATATGCAGCTTATAATAATTATATACCTACTTAGTTAAAATAGTCTTAAATTTTATAGTTTAATTTTGTTAATTTTAGCCTTCATTCATTTCTTTCTTCATTTTATACTACGTTTACTTAAATTTGTACCTACCTTTATACTAAGACCTTTATGAAATAAATGTTTTTTATCTTTATCTTTATCTTATACGTACATATATTTATATTTAATATGTATTAGTTTATTATAGGTTATTTATGTATTAGGATTTTATAAAACATAGTATTCTTTATTTGTTTTGAATCAGTTGTACGCCCTGCCCCGCTACTTATATTTAAATCATCTCCGATGCCTGTTGGTTGCCTGGAAGAAATCGCTCTCAGCGATAAGGCCGCCAATTGTACCACTCATTAGTTTTAAGTCTTGTATTTGTTATTTTCCATGTGTGCAATAAAGAATTATCTATCTATCTATCTATCTACTTATAAGACCAGTATTGCCATCTTGATCCTTGCAACTCTGGGAACACAACATTGTTGTGTGAAACCTTCAAATGAGGTCACACTGTGTTATCTGCCCAATCCTGTAAATGAAGTTAAATGTTTACTTATGAAAAAAGGCTTAGCGTCACTGCAACGAAAGATAAGCTGAAGCTGATAGTCGCAAATTCATAGGGTTATATATTTTATCAATGCTGGCGATTTATATCTGAACCAGCTCCATAGACCTTCAAATAAGGTCACCTGTGTTATCTGCCCAGCCCTGTAAATAAAGTTAAATACATATTCAGCGTGCATTTTTGAACTGGGTTTTGATGGCCAAATCCTAAAAAGTATGTGGAATATCGTAGGACTTTTGGGGCTGATTTCGAAAACTAAAGCTGCATACTCAATTTTTTTTTTTAATTCCCCTAATTAAGAATCAACCAATTGAGATTGAAACAATATCTCACTCATTTGGATCAAATTCTGAAAAGTAATGTTTAATGGCAAACTTAAGGAAAGGTGTCATTTTTAATTAAATAAAGTCAACTAAGAACTAAAATAACATTAATTATTAGTTGCCTCGAAACCTCCAAGTTCAAGGTTCACATGGTCAAAATACTCCATAATATCAAAAATACAAAACGAGTTCAGTTATAAATAATTTGTATTTGAAAGCCATTATCAATTTACGTTTGATATGTAAATTGTTATAAGTGTGCATTAGACACATAATACGTCACACCTGTTTCCTTTGTTGCAATGATAACTACAGTTTTGTAAGGAATTAGCCCGCAACGCGTTGCGAATTAACAAAATTCCTTTCTAAGTAGTTCTTACGAAGAAAGGAATTTTAATTTTAAGAAAGCGCTTAGATCTATAAAGCGCTTACACTACTTGACAAACATTCCCTAGAAATTTCAAGTCTCTACGTTCAGCGGTTTTGCCTGTACGTTGTTTGTCAGTCAGTCAGGTCAAAGCCTTCTTATCGATACATTAAAATAGAATTGCTTTGTTTGAATTTAGGACGAATTCAATGACACATTGAACAAAACACAATATCACAATCATGAGACTCTACCTACACTATTATCTAATGAACCTAAATACTAGCTCTGTATTGCCTGTGGTAATTTGTTTTCGAGTATGCCCGCTATCCCAACTAAGTCATACCATACAAAAGTTAATACATAATACGCAGAAGTTAGCTGGAAGAGAACGCTAACTAGCATTAAGTTCGCCTATGTACTTGTTTTTTACTTTGTGCATTAAAACATTTTCTATCTATCTACCTAATACAAAAACTGGCTATTAGTTTCGCTCTTTTAACAATGTCACAAATCCAATGAAACCTCATTTTCTCAAAGCAGTTTAACTTTTTATTATTTTGGCGCCACAAAGAGTCTGACAATCATACATACAACAGGGTTGTAATGATTTAAATCACTTGATTAAAATCGCGATTAAGTGATTTTTGAAAATAAATCAATGATTTAAATCAATTTTACTGGATCCAAATTAGCCAAAAAGTGAAAGAGATTTAAATCCATAAATCCGATTATTTTGATTATTGATTTTTATCAACCCTGACATACAAACACTCGAATAACATAACCCTCCGTCTTTGCAGTCAGTTAAATAGCTGGCTACAAATTTACTGTTCGCCTGCACAATCATATTATAATTGTTCAGGTGGACGCCATTCAGCGACGCCTGTTGGAGAAGGTCGACGGGGTGTTGGCAGTACACGAATTCCACGTGTGGCAGTTAGCTGGAGATAGGATCATAGCCAGCGCACACATTAGGTAAGTTTACCCAGAAGTTGTATGACGTAGATATAAGATTAGCGAGGTAAATAGCATTCAATCCCACTCATAAGTTACGTCACACGAATTTAATGATTTTTTCGCCTCCCAGTTCTTGTTACAGCTGGTCACATTTGTGAGACCCCCCTTCCTTTTTTTTACATGGGGTAATCCTCATGGATGCCTACCGCCCTTAGGGGAGGGCGGAGGGGTATGTTGGACTTTAACCGACTAAAACCCCATGGTGGCCGACCTCTGCGCATTAGAGGGACCCCGGGATATCCGAAGAACACGTACCGGTGTCCCTCACGCACGTTGCTGTGAGGCCCATCCCAGGGATGGCTTGCGCTGACCCCGAGCTCCGCTTGCAGTGCATGGCTCCCCGTGCACTGCAGCCGTTCCGGGTTCGAGTATAATGCAGCCAGAGCCCCCACTCCGACCGCTCAAAAACCCAGCAAGATCTCCCTCATTGGCAGGAGACACCGCCACCCCTCATGGGGCGGACGGCCTGGGATGTCCCACCTGGACACCCCGGCCCCGCCGTCTCCGAGCGGGATCGGATCTCTCGCGATCCCGCTCAGCAGCCTCTTTCTGAACCATGACGGTCTCACAGAAAGAGGCTACTGCCCTCCACGCTGTCGCCTCTGCCGGCATTGCCGCAACAACGCTAGGCAGGGTGAGGTCTTGCCCGATTTGGTCCATCAGGACCCGCCGTTCAGAGCTCCAGCCCGAGCACCTGGACAACCCGGCCCCGCGAGACTCCCCCCCCCCCCCCTTCCTAGTGTGACTTAACATAATTATTAGAAATGATTAAATTAAAATAGCATACCTGGCATACCACTGGACATAGAATTGAAATTTATCTGTAGGCGCGTAGTAAGAAAGACCATTTTCGTAACTGCTATTTTAATGTAATCATTTCTAAAAATTATGTTACGTCACACTAGGAAAGGGGGAGTCTCACAAATGAGACCAGGGCATAGCCTGTGCGTTGTCAGTCAGTCGGTCAAGACTAAGCCTTTTATAGATATTGATAGCATAAATATTTATGTAACAAAAGCCCGTCACATACGTAGCTATAATATATATTAATATAAATTATAGCAAGGCATATTACGATTCAAATATTCAAGTCATAGAAATTTATTTATAGCTGCGTGTGCGATCAGTTGAATATTTGTGTAGAAAATATATCGTAATATGCCTTGCTATAATTTATATTAATATATATTATAGGTACGTGTGTGACGGGCTAACTAAAGTGTCGATCGTTACGGAAAAATTAAATGTTGGTTTTACTAATATTTACCTCATCAGAGATTACTATCAAAACCATTGGGGCCTCTAATGAGGTGGGTTTATAAACGAATGAGAAGGATATATCATTAAACTAGACATTAATTATGTACAAGAATTTGTTTAATGCCTATTAGATTAGTTTTGATAAACAAGCATGATAGTGATCTATTATTTTCTACGTCATTACGGCCTGTTATTATAAAATCCCTTTAAAACATATGTCGACCTGTCGACATTGACATCATAGTTGACGTTGTTAGTTATTATTGACCTCAATATCGAATATAATTTATCATTTTTAATGGCGGATCTATTTGAGAAGGAAATAAGGAATTTTTCTCAAGGGTTAGAAGATTTCAACGGTTAAAACATCGTGTATGTGTCTTTTTGGTTTTGGTTCTCAACTAATGACGCAAACTATGTCTAAACTTGAAAACACGATTGGTCCAGTGGCAAGTGTGTTGGACTGCCACGCCGGTGTCGCGGGCTCGATTCCCGCTTCTGGACAAGCACTTGTGTAATAAACATCGGTGTCTGCTCTGAGTCTCCTGTGTTTTCTATGTATTCTATGTATGCATATACAAAAAAGAGTATTTAAGTATTCCATCAGTTATCTAGTTCCCATAATACAAGATTAGCTTAGTTTGGGGCTAAATTGCGTTGCGTGGAAAGTCAAAAATATTTATTTATTTATTGATCGTAGTATGAGTCTTTTTGATGGGAACTTGTTTGCCCTCAGTTCTAAGAAACAAGATAGTCTGCGCACATATTGTGAGCCAAGTCAGAAGTGGATTTATAGCATTGAAGAATTGAAATATAATGATACCCGGTAGAATGGACAACATGACAAAAAGTTATTGGAACTATACCCGATTTCTGGTACTTAAAGTACCAATTTAGTCTAAAGCAAAATTTCGAAACGGGAAAGAAAGTAAGTAAGTTCTCTCGTGAGTTCTTTTAGTTTTAAATGACCAGGCTTTTACATTGTGATGAGAAATCTATCGTAAAATGTAAGTCAGTAAAATCTGCCAAAAAAACTAAATTTTTGGGTTCTTTTAATTTTTACGCGTTTTTCGCTGCCAAATTCTTTGAAGCTTAGTTTCCAGCTAGAGGATTCTTTAAAAAACATAATTTATAGGTAATTATGTGATTCCTAAAGTTTTGCGTGTATTTATAGTGCACGCATACGTTCGTGCGGCGCATCTCATAACAGCAGTCTGTTGTAATAATGTTTCATATCATATGGTAAATTGATTATATTAAAATTTAATATGTAAATATCTAGGTCGAAACAAAATGTTTACTATTAAATTGCAATTTTTTTAGTTTTTTTTTTAGAATCAAATGTAAAAATGTTTTTTTATCCAAACGTTTTTCAAGATAATTAATTAGGTAAAGTAGCACTTATAAAGTTGTCGACATAATTATTATCATTATCAGTTCAGTAGGCTTATTACGACCTAGATGCATTCTATCTAAGATTAATATCTATTTTTTAATATGTTTTGAACAATATATTGTTGTGTTCGAAACAAATTCTAGGTCTATTCAAGTTAGCCGACTAGGCTCAGTACCACATATTTTTTTTAATATTATTCCCAACAACATTTTTTTACATAAAATAATATGCCAAGCAAGACAAGCTAGTCGCTCTCCGAATAGTAAGAGTTCACACTTGCTTAGCCCATAACTAGTACAGTGCTACACAGGTCTTTAAATCACAATTTGCAAGTATTGTACTGCTCTGAAAGCGCAAAATAATGATTTGAAAAAAAATAATGATCAGTCTCGAACGGCCAGTAATTTTACTAGCTACAGTGCCCTTCAAACAGGAACACAATATGAATGTCTAACAAAAAAAACTTCTTAACTATTCTAAAAACTATTTTTTTTTTATTAGAAAACGACGCAAAAACTTCACTCATTTTTAGCTCATGCGAAATTATGTTTTTACTTATTTTCGTTTTTGTAACGATTCGCGAATTCGTTGCTTTTGGCACATGTCCAATCGTTCTTTGTCCCAATCTAATGTCGTTGAACCAATGTGCGGACTCCTTTGTTTTTCACACAGGAGTGGCGAGAGTTTTCAACCTCCAAATTGGTATTAAAATCTAATGACTAAACAATATTGTGCGCTCGAAATATGACCATAGCTTTGGGAATTGTGATACCTAGTACGCTAGTAGTATTAATTTAAGGCCAATCCTCAAATCCGAATTCCATACAAAATGATTCGGACAAATACTCAAAAAGTACGCAGTATTATAGTAATTTCTTCACACTATTCGTTTCGTCCATGTTTTTTGATTTCGTCAACAAAAAAAATGAAGGGTTTCATAATTTAATTTAGATTTTATACGTGTTTTTAAGTTAGTAGGGTTAATTTTAAAACACTTTTAAAATCTAAATTAAAGTATGTTACCCTTCATTTTTTTTGTTCACGAAATCAAAAAACATGGACGAAACAAATAGTGTGAAGAAATTAGGTGTACTTTTTGAGTATTTGTCCGAAACATTTTGTATGGAATTCGGATTTGAGGATTCCCCTTAAGTATTATATCAGTTCTCTGGTTCCCATTGTACAAGCTCTGCTTAGTTAGGGGCTAGATGGCGTTGTGTGAAATGGCAAAAATATTCCTAGTACTCTTAGTACTCCGTGCTAGTACGCTAGTAGCAGTAGAATTTAAGTATTTTGGCAGTTATCTGGTTCCCATAGTACAAGCTCTGCTTAGTTAGGGGCTAGATGGCGTTGTGTGAAATGTTCAAAAGATTTATTATTTATTGATTATTATTAAATTCCATACGGTATGTAAACCATGTGTCATTTCCACAACACCTTTGCAATATTAACAACCAATTCTCCGTGGTTATTTATCACCTTATGTTAACATTATGCTGACAGTTGTAATAACAATCCCAGATAATCGAACCTTTGTTTGACATGAGTGTGTGAGAGTATTGTCCGTGTATTATCATAATAACGTTTGTAACTCAATAACAATACGTAAAGTACTCAAAATATGAAGCATTTGCGTCTGTATGCGTCGTATAGGTACTAGGGCATAGTACCGGGAAATCCCGGAACCGAAAATCCCGGGAAATCCCGGGATTCTCGGCTGTCTCCAGCACCGGTACTAGAAAAATCCAGAACCGGGATTTTCGGTACTTTCGGGATTACTTAAAATTTAGTGTATAAGAGCTTTTTTAGGGTTTTAATCTTTAAAACCATAGCTAAATAGTGCATTCTTTTAGTACAAAGAAGGAAAGACAGTAACTCCTCTACCCACTAGATCCTACCCGCCCATCTTACTAACTTTCGAAGGTGGTGTTGATGTTCAGAACTTAGTAAATGTTGCAATATCAGCTTATTGTTGGTATCGTCGTCTCAATGCATTTATTTAAAGAATGACATGGGCTTTGGGGTTGTTTGTACTGACGTGACGGTCTTTCCACAACCTAAGCCACTGAACATATTATTTTTATTTCTTATTATTATTTTATTATGAACCTGAATCGTCTCACTGCAGGGCAAAGGCCTCCCTTCCTTCTTTCCACTCTTTTCTGTCAAGGGCAACTGTCTTCCAGTCTTCCAAGTAGGAGTCTAGCTCGTCTCTCCATCTTTTCCGATGTTGTCATCAACAGTTTATTAGCCTACTATTAATAAGAAATAATGAATAATGATTCCGTTTTCTGCAATGCGACTGTGATTTATGTTTATTAAAACCAGCTAACTATGGATATACGGGTTTATAAGCTTTGTTAATGACATTAGTTCCCTTCAAGTATCTCAAACTCCAAGCGTAGCTCGGTTCATAGTGTATTATTGCGTCTTTTTATCTAGATATCTAGCAGAACAGTGAGTGTTCACGCCTTGGTTGAGTATTTCATTATGGGTAGGACGCACTGGTTAAAAAACAATGGGTTGTGTCAAAGATACAACCGTAAATTATAAGTGGATACTTCTTTATGTTACGTCTTTGACAAAAAATTGAAACTGACACATATACTTATCGATAGTTTTTCACAGAGGAAATTAATAAAATTGGCATTTTCTCATTTTAACATACTTATGAGGCCGATCATTGACAATGACATGATCATTGAGCATTGACTTGTGAAGATTTATAACAAATAACAAATAAAGTACGATTAAAAACTATTATTTTATCAGAAATCAAATCAACCTTCGTTTAGAAGTGTTGTTACGCATGTGACGTACTATCTTTTGAACTGTAATCCTATACAATCCTGCAAACAAAGAAATATCCACTTCAAAGCTTTCATTATAAGCCATTTATACTTGATATATAACTTAAAAATTGGGACTGTATTGATAATGCAATATTAAATTAGTTACGCGAATTTTCTCTCTTACAAATCATGCTTGCAGTAAATTATATAAATATAAAAATATAACTTATAACTTTTCGTTATTTTTCGCTCGATTTTTCTTTATTTTATAGTTTTTTGACGAGTTTTCTGTTTGACTTAATAATAGGCTACTAAATATTTTCGGGAATACCGAAAATCCCGGTACTCCCGGTTCCGGCCGTGTGCCGGTACCGAAATCCCGGTACTGGAAAAAGGAACCGGTACTGGAGGCCCTAATAGGTACTTGCATTGCTTGCACTTGCAGGGGCAATTTTGCCAGTCATAAATGCTGTTTGTTCCAATAATAGCTGATAATAACTTCGTTTGTGTTGCAAATTAAGAAAATCCCTTTCCTTAGTATGCGCTTATATTTCTTGGCGGACATACCTTCGAAAATTTTTATGCATATTTATATATACTTATAAGTACATTATTTTGTATGTATGGTATAATTATATATTTTATGTAGTTTTATATTTATTTATGTATAGGTATAAATTTTAGTATAGTTAGTATGTATCTTAGTAGTAGTATTTATTATATGTAGGTATTCAAGTATATTTATAAATATTACATATTATAAATATTTTTCTTCTAATAATTTAGCCATTATTATTTAAATTACAGTACACGCCCCCACATTTACCATAGCCTCTCTCTATCCTCTAAGGTTTGCTGGAATAAAACTCTTGTTAGGGTTAAGCTCGCCTTTGTACATGTATTTTCTTTTAAATATTTTATACGATATCGTTTTTTGTGTACAATAAAGAATTACAGAATAACAGAAACTTCAGAAACAGGAGTAAGCCTATTATAAATTAACATGTGTATCGTTTCTTGTCCACAACTGTAAGTAAAAAAGAAAGATAGAAAAATGAATTTATTTGCCAGAATGATAGAAATTAATAGACTAGAATCTAGTTATCTATTAATCATCATTATCTTGTATAGTATCTATTCACTAGATAATATTATAGGTAGATAATTATGTAAGTACCAACATCTGCTTGTTTTGTTACAGGTGTAGAAACCTATCGGAGTACATGAAGATTGCTGAGAAGGTGAAGGAATTCTTTCACAACGAGGGCATCCACTCCACCACGATACAGCCGGAGTTTGTCGAACTACCTCTAGGCGGAAATGAGGTTTGCCAATCATACTGCTACAAATTATAAAATAAGTAACATAAACGTACTATCGTACTAATAAGGGCTCTTTCAATTTAGACGTTTCGTGTCGGACCGCTGCAGTGCCGAAGCGGTGCGTTTTTCGTGAGGCGCACGGACGTTCATTTATTTTCATACAAAGCGCACGGTGCGGCAACAGTGTGGCGTCGTCGGTACGAACGATTGAACGACGCCGCACTGTTGCCGCAACGTGCGCTTTGTATGAAAATAAATGACCGTCCGTGCAGCGGTCCGACACAAAACGTCTAAATTGAAAGAGCCCTAAGAGACGAAAGTTCGTAATAATAAGATAAGATAAAGTTTATTTACCAAAAAAGATCTTAATACTAGTTTACAACTTGTGTTAAAAATGTAGAACCTTAATTTAATTAAGAACTAAGATCTTTGTACAGGTCTATTTAAAGACTTCTCGGTCTAAGCTAAGTATAGATATACTTGTGATATAGACCCGAGAGATCCTTACTTCGGCCGGTAGAGAGTAGAGAGAATAATGCTGCGATAGATGGATGTATGCTCCTTAATCACAACCGAACTTGAACTGAGTTTCGGTATGGGTAAAGTACCTATATAAACTGGAAAAGGATACAGGTTTTATCCCCATACTTGACGTGTAGTTCCTCGTCAGGTGTGTTAGCGGGTTATAAGTAGATATGTATGTATAGGTATCATAATAAAAAAGCCGAGTGGGAGGTGCCTCGACTTTCGAGCCAAAGGTCGTGGGTTCGAACCCGGTCGTACACCAATGGATACTTCTATTTAAAAAAATCTATTTGTGCAATAAAACACGTTAACGGTGAATGAAAATATCATGAGGAAACCGGCATGTCACAGAAGCTAATAAGTTCGAAATCATGTATCAAGTGCACGAAAGGAGCCTCTTCGAGGTACACTTGAAATCCTTTCACCGTACTGGTTCGAAAGAACTAGTGACACGATAAGAAGAAAATAGTATCATAGTATCCATGTTAAAGATATCCTATTTTTAGCGTTTCTGCAAATAAAATACTTATTACAATAATAGTTAATCTTATCTCCTTTTTCCCATTGCAAATACAATATATTGTTCGTTAAAACATTAAGATTATTATTATTGTTATCGGTTGAATTGATCTATTCTACAATACTGCTTAATCTTTTGATAAATTGTTGATAAAATTGTATACTGTTTACATTGTTGCGTAGCTAAGCGGTACGTACACATTTAACATATTACAAACTGTAATAGCATTGCCGAGGTAAGTAATCCTTTTCAACCGACTTCAAAAAGGGAGGAGGTTATCAATCCGGTTTTTTTTTATGTTCGTTACCTCAGAACTTTGCTAGAAAGGATATACTTTCAGATTGGTCCCATATAAATTTTAAGATATCGGTTCAGTAGTTCAGGTTTTAAGGGGAATCCTCAAGGCAAATTTCCGTACAAAATGTTGAGTATTTGTCCGAAACATTTTGTATGGAATTGGATTTGAGGATTAGCCTTAAATCAAAATAGCTGAAAATAAAAGTCGTTGAAGTGTACAAAATTGTGTATTTTGCTTCCCTGTGACTTGTCAGTGGTGCCTACGGTCACTAGAACAGTCCGATTGCAGTCGGTTGTTGTATGATTTGTAAAACCTTTATTAAAATATTATTACGACAAAAGTTTGTGATGATGGATGAATGTTTGCTCTTCAATCACGCTAAAACTACTGAACCTATTCGGCTGAAATTCGGAATGAGTAGGTATCGTTTATAAAAGGCTTTGTCTTGAATGATTAACTAACTAACAGGAAACGCCCAGGCGAAACCACTGAACGTAATGACTTGAAATTGAGAGGGTATATTCGTCAAGGAGCGTAAGCGTAAAAATATTGTCAATTCGAACATAAGTTATAAGTAGTTTTTCATAGACTTTCGCGATTATCACACATAGTTATTAGATTCGAACGGGTATTTATTGCGCTCGGCGGCGTGGGCACAAAAATAGATAAGGTGAGCGCGATAAATACCCGTTAGAATCTAATAACTATAGTTGGGAGTGTCGGCTAGTTTTCAATGTAAGTGGGAAAATGGAACTCTTACCGTTGACTGATAACGGATTTTTTGTACAGATAATCAGTGGCGCGTCTGCTGAAGCGCCTTGCGCCCTACATTGCCCGCCTAACGATTTGTGCCACAACGCCACTTGCTGCGGCCCTAACCAACAGGTCAGTATTCCACAATGAGGAACTCTTTGCCATCATGGTGTCATGTGGTGCCATCATAGTGTCATGAGGTGTGATGTGGTGCCATCATGGTGTCATGAGGTGTGATGTGGTGCCATCATGGTGCCAGTCACGTAGTGCCACCATGGTGCCACGTCGTGCCATCATAGTGCTACGTCGTGCCATCATGGTGCCATGTGATGTCAGCCAATTATTCTGTCATCATCATCATCATCATCCTATAGCAGTTCACTGCTGTAGGTCTTTCCCAAGGCTCGCCGCTGAGTCTAAATCTTTAGTTCCTCTTCCATACTCTTTCCGTTCTTTCATGAATATTTTTCGTGCAAACCGTTCTTATTAAGTGGAATCCTCAAGGCAAATTTCCATACAAACTGTTTCGGACAAATACTCAAAAAGTACGCCGTCTATGTTTTCCGATTGTGTCAACCAAAATTAGTAAGGTTTCATACTTTAATTTTATACGTGTTTTTAAATTAGTAGTGTTAATTTTAAAACACAAAATCTAAATTAAAGTATGAAACCTTACTAATTTTTGTTGACACAAAAAGATTGAGTATTTGTCCGAAACATTTTGTATGGAAATTTGCCTTGAGGATTACCCTTAAGGTAAATGAAATAAATCGAAATCTTATTTATCGAATTAAAACTCATAGTTTATGAGTAGTTAAGTTCAGATTTTGTTACAAGTTAATGCGGTTCTGGACTCATACATTATCGTCTCTTACATACCAGCTTCTCTTTGAAAACTGACAAAAAAAAACAAATTTGAGTAAAAGTGAGTTAGTGCAGGGTCATGTTCATGTGCGCTTTCGAAAAATCATTTTTGTTATTTATGTTTTCACTGCGAATACGACTCGGTGAGTAGATCATAGCTTGCTTTCAGCAAGGCCATCATCAATCCGTAGCATTTTTTTTTTCTTTTTTTTTTATTCTTAGTTGTATTTTTTCTGTTTTCAATTGCAGTTTTTCAGTTTAGAGACGATAAGAATTCGTTAATTTTCAAGGAGATGAAAAAATTAAGGGAGGACGATGACCCCGGCCCGGCCTCAATGAAGTTCAGAATTTTGAAGATTTTTAGCGATAATTGACAAATTAGGTTAATTTAGAGTATTTACTATACTTATACCACGTTGTTCAATATTTTAATGTTAAATCATTGCGTGCCAAATATATCAATAGAGGCTGTGTTTATCTAATATGAAAATTAATAAAAATAGCAAATAATTATACTTTTTTACGACAACCTTTGTTTCATTTGATACCTCTGAGCTGCAAAATCCTGAAGTTATTTCATAGATAGTCACAAAACAATATTTTAGAGAACATTGTTTAAATGAAATAAACACATTAATAAACTTCAAAAATTTTACCTACTACTTAACTTTTTAACTAAAATTAAAAACATATAATTATTTGCATGGATAAATAGAGAAATTCGAGAACAAAAAGTTGTAAATGACCTACGAATTCCAATATCAATCAATTTATAAGTAGGTTTCTAGTTCTAGGTACACATCGACTCTATCATACAATTTATTATTTCACAACCAACAAAGATCAATGTCGAAGCAATTTTACATAGAATAGAAAATGACTGACCTTTTGATGAAAATTCAACATAGCTGAGGCAATTTGCTGAATGTCAACAGTTCAGGTAAACATCCCATTACCTATTGTTTTAGAGTGAAGTATGCAAAGGTAGATAGTAATTTAGTTTTCCTTGAACATAGAAAAATTGTGTTGATATTTGAAATTCGTAAAGTGTACCTGGAAAGTAATAAGTACCAATATTGTGTACATAGTATACTATAGGTAGTTTTATGTTATTTTTGTTTTTTGTTTTATTATTGTCATTGTTATTTTGAATCATTGAACAGTAATTAGTATTAAAAATCTATACGAATTCGTTCAGTAAAGTTAGCTAATTATTAATTATCTAAATTGCTTATTACCGCATTTACAGCAATATTATTATTATATCATTTCATCCATATGTAATGAAATGGACCAGCTCCATTGCAGAGTAGGATGTGCAGACACGATTCATATAAATAGACTTAAAGTACTTGATGAAGTTCCTTAAGTCCTTCTCATATATCATGCAGAATTAACTAATAAAATACAAAATTGTAGAGTGCTTTAAACACCAACTACTTCGTTTTTACTAAGCAGTAGCGAAGACGAATTTAGTGTTGTTTATTAGTTAATATTGCAGAAGTAAGAACCATTCATATACTGACGTGACGACCTTACAGCCAGTGCTGGCCTTTCTACTCAATAAAAACTAATCAAATCGTGACGCACTTCCTACACATTGGGGTTGACTATGCAGGCCCCAATCACATTATAATTAACGTGAATTTACAGGAGAAAAGCACACCATCTCCGGGCGTGACGCCGTACTGCCGACAACGAAGCATGGGCTCCCGATCAGAATCCATCAGCTCTAACATAGGCAATGGAAACCCGGCTAGGGCTGGCTGGAACCTTGAAGCCTTAGAGTGCGGGTTAGTAGAGTAAACCGCACGGTATACTAGTGATAGTGACACGATAATAAATTAGCATAGATTTCACCACATCCTGTAATTTTGGAAATCATCCTATCAGTAGCTTGTATAGTTATTTTAATTATTACGAGTCTTTATCGCGTTTACTTTATTTAATAACGATGTGTTGTATTGCAATAAGCTTCATGAACTGGCTGGAGTATTTTTGAAGATTTCTGCAAATTCAACATCCAAAATTACGATGATGATTGTCGCAAAACAACGTTCAAACGTTGGAAAATTGATATTGGGAAATAAAGTAAACACGATCAAACCCGTAATTAAAATAAACAGTAGTTTGTATAGTAGCCCTCTATCTTATGAAAAAGTAATACATGTTTAGTTACAATTATGTTCTGTCCTTTCTGTGACAGTCGACAAGACAAAAAAACATAGCCCGATTGACACTCTTTTATAAGATAGACAGTAGAAATGCAAGTTGGTAGTTTCTACAACGATAAGGCACTGTTGTTTTTGTTGGCGATGATACAATACCCTGGATTTTGTTATTTGTAACTCAATCAGAGTTTACCACTCACACACGAATGCTATGGCGTAGTTTGGCGAAGAACTATTCTTACAATAGATTGTATTTGAATTGTACAAATACACAAGATATCCTACGCCGACAGTAAACTGAATATTACGAGACTTTTTCTATGCGTTGAAGATAGATCTTACTCACATGTAAGTACTTAGTACATTTGTGTATGTGAGTATCTTTCTATTCTATTCCTGAGAACCTATTTGTGAGCAATGACTGATTGCGTTACAAGTAACTTGGGGGTTTCATATTTTATTTGTACAGACTTTGTTCAAATATTTTGTTTTAAATTCGTTGAAGTTCTTAGAATGTTTTACATTGTATACTTTTTTTATTTTGACTTTGTCTGATGTTTTGAAAATAGTTTTCGCTTGGTTTATTACAAGCTTTTGTTGAGATTACACTACAAATATTAGCGAATGAAAAATAATTATGAAAGTGAATATCACATCACAACCTTTGAATTTAGCATTTTATCATTTGATAGCATTTTAGTGTAACAGATCTTTTTATAAATAAATTTTACTCTATCTTACATGATAATATTTGTTTCTCAAAAGTTCGTAACATCCGTTTCTTTAGTTGCGTCGTGTGAAATGTCCAAAAATATTTATATTATGTATTTATTTGGTTATGATAAATGATAATAATAAATGTTTGGACATATCACAAAATGCCATTTCGCCAAAAACTAAACAACACAATTTTACTTTCTTGAAGTACACAGACCTCACTGTTTGCTGTCGAGTGTTTTTTTTTTTATAAATCATAATATAACATTACTTGATGTATTAAATAAGTTCTAAAACGATTACTCAAGTATGAAATATCATTGTATAAGTCTCAACTAGTATTTTAACTTTATCGGCACTTGACAATAACGGGCTATTTCGCTAATCAGTTATGATAAATATACGAATGTTAGGTATTAGATATTAATGGATTTATGAATCTTACAATGTAATGCCTGATATAATTTCATTTTTCTATGATTTAATTCGAATATTTCAATGAAAGAATAAAATTGTCATTCAGTGTTCGTCCACACACTCTACTTTATTTTCTTACATTGCGGATAACATTTTTGGACAATATTTTTTTTTAAAGCTTCTCAATTTGTTACCTCCAATAGCTACTTAGATTGCTTTGTAGGAATTTTGGATTCTGATAGCGAGTTCTAGTGATGCTAGTAAAGTAATCGACTGTCTTTTTTTTAGTTCGCTGCTACCGTCGCCCATGCAGGACGGACGGTTAGCCGTCTGACATACTCCGTCGTTATATCTATGGACACACTCCGTGGGTAATAAATAATATAAAACTCCATGGGTAATATCTATGGCCATACTCCGTGGGTAATATCCTCCGTAGCTAATACCGTGTGTATCTGTAATATCCACACTCTATGGGTAATATCTATGGAGATACTCCGTGGGTAATATCTATGGACACACTCCATGGGTAATATGTTTTATATCTATAGACTGTGGGTTATAGACGAACTCCATGGGTAATATCTATGGACATACTCCGTGGGTAATATCTATGGACACACTCCATGGGTAATATGTTTTATATCTATAGACTGTGGGTTATAGACGAACTCCATGGGTAATATCTATGGGCTTACTCCGTGGGTAATATCATACTCCATTGGTAATATTTATATGCATACTCCGTGGGTAATCTATGGACTTGACCTACGGTTGCACATGCGCAATGTTGTGAATGAAATTTTAGGACTAGTTTAGATCAGCGGATTCACTTATCATTTGATTAATTGTTCATTCATGTTAGAGACATATTTTTAATTATTATGATGGATTTATCGTTCGATAAAGAAAAGTAAAAAATACTTGTCGACATCACATTAAGCAAATCTAAATTGGTATCCATGTACCTACCTACCTAGTTTAAACGAAATCGATTTTTATAGTTAGTAAAATTTAAAAGGAATATCGTAAAAGAGATATTTTTTGTGTTAATGTAAATTTACAAAAAAAAATATCTCTTTTTCGGATATACATATTAGGATGTAAATATAAGATTAAAATGCAGGCAACTAATTGATATAAGTATTGTAGTAAGATGAGAGTTGCTTTTATTTAGAGTAAAAAAATACTATGAAAAATACCAAAAACAATAAAACCTTTAACAACTTGCAATTTGAACTTAAAATACGAAATTATCTGCGATCTGTGAATCTAAATTACTCTGCACGTGGACTTCTAAGCTCAAAACTAGGGATGTAACGATTCCGATACCGATATATCGGTCGAATTTTATCGAATCGAATTTATAGTACCTATATATCGGAATCGCTTCGAAATCGGACACGCTTTTGAAGTACCAATCCGCCCGAATACGCGCGACAAAAATACGCTAGTTTGCGCAAATCGCACTTAGCTTTAAGTGCATCAAAATGACATATTTTGAGTACATTGTTGATTTATTGTTCGTTGATATGATTTGTTTGATTAGCGCAAGTCTTCTGGGCGAGTCTAAACGCTCTTTCGTAATCAAAGTATTTGATGTATTATTTTTGTGACAATAAAACATTTATTTATTTATATTTCAATTGACAAATTGCGTTTTCGTAATATAAATACTTTTAGGAAAATTATGGAGAAAATGAGGTCAATGAACCGATAAGCCATCGGCACGTGTATGACGCAATCGTAAAACAATCATATCCTTATCCACTAACGAGTTAACGAGTAAATGTAGGTAAGTAGGTACTTACCTGAATCAAAATTATCACAAAACATTTTTCTAAGAAAGTTCGGTTTCTTACAATTGTTCTTGAAAAATAAAAACCTACGGTTGGACAAATAGGCACTACTGTCTTAGCGGTTCCATGGTGTAATGGTTAGCACTCTGGACTTTGAATCCAGCGATCCGAGTTCAAATCTCGGTGGAACCTATAGTTTTTGTATGTTTTAATTTATTTATCGGGCAGCCTGAAGCCCCTTTATATTTTAGTAATGCTAAAAACTGGCTCAAAACATAATAATTTCTCTTGAAATAAAAAAACCAGTCAAGGAAATTAAATCTAAATTATTTTGATACATACAAAATACAAAGTGAACTTTGTAGTATAGACTGTAGACAGACAGAAACCGAAAATTTGGGTCTTCCTACCTAAACTTAACATACCTACTCGATTTGTGCTAGGAACAAAACAATTCGTGCCACAAAAGTAAAGCTTGGCGGAAATCAATTCTAAATTTCCCCCTACACATCTAGCGGACGAACCGCAGCGGACAAGTCTTTCCAACTGGGCTTCGTAACTTTCGGGCAGTCTTTACTGATGGTGAATTACAATGTAATTCTTACTAACTTCACTAAGTTATAATTTCCATTAATATGTGTCTTCACGTGATAAATCATACATAAGGAAACAATTTATCATGGCAGTACTTATTACTGCATTTTTATGTTGTATTGAAACATATTATCACCAATTACGAATCACAACCTAGCTAAATCTTTCATGTAAAAAAATAAGTTGGTTTATATTATTATATTTATTTCATGATACTAAAATATAAACTAGTTAGATATACTTAATAAATGTGATGCTATAATTATTTTTAAGTAGTTCAAGGGAATGCTAGCATTTAGCGTAAACGATGTTTATATAAACTTGCGGATGTTCGTGTATAATATTGCAATATTTTTAAGTAGCAAAAATTAGGGTAAGAAAATATCCCTTATTTTACTTCTATAAATAAATAAACCAATGATTATCATGAATAAGCGTCTTTAGTTTAAATAATGCATAAAAAGTAGCATACACTGTCTCGATATTAAAATTATTGATTGAAATAATACATAAATAAATAAGTATGCATAATGTATTACAGTAATATCGACAAATATTTAGTACCCACTCTTCAGATCATTCAATTTTCAGATTGAAAATAAATGAAGCTTCAATAATACAGATCAGGCGCATGAAATTTAATGGGTTATTTAAGTAGGCATGTTTAACATTTCTGATGCTAAAGTAAATTAAATTTATCTATTAATGTTGGGCTGTTCCTTAAAAATGTAATTTAAAACATTGTTTTGTAAAATAAAGTTTATTTGTAATTAATTAAGGTAGGTACGTAAGTTTTAGAAAAATAGGAATGGCGTATAGGCTTCCTCTAAAAATTATACCGTTAAATATATTAATATACTAAGTCTTATGAATTAGGCTAATTGATTTAAATAAATCTTGATTAGTGTTAATTAATGTTTTATACAATGTACTATCATAGAAAGTACAAAAAATTCACTGCTACCATGTTTGAGTAAATTTGTACAGTGCTGATGGTAGTTACGTTAGAAGTTTGTTTTAAATATTTTTTTGTGAATGAGTACAATACGATTCAAAATTTTTCAAATAAAAATCACTTTTTACTATAAAAACTATAAGTATGGTTCGAATTTATGTTTGGTTCCTATTCATAATCACGCTGGACTTTCCTGCTCAATTTTATATAAATATTTTCATTTATTTTTGTTTATTTGTTATAGTTACAGCTAATAAGTTATTATTTATTTATTAATAATTGCTGATCAAAACTTTGTTCGGGTAACTGCATTTAGCTTGAATGTTAAGTGTAGATAAAATCAGCTATTGTATTAATACAACGTCAAAAACCCCCAAAGTGTGTTTAAAAAACAACCAAAATATACTACATGTTTTTAATGTTTATAAATACAAATAAATAATGTTTTATGATTTTGATTAAGAGATGAATGTGAAATTTTTTTTCACGGTTAATAAAAATATGTATTGAAATCATGGTTTTTTATTTTAGTCATTTACTAAACTGCACTTTTCTTACGAAGTAAAAAATAACTTAGATTTTTCTTAAGCAATAAGTAAATATGCATTGCAATAACAACATCAACTTATCTACATACTTATTCCTTTGTGGTAATGCACGGTTTTAAAAACTAGTGTTATTATAACCGTGCATTACCACAAAAAGATGATGTCAAAAAGATTACGATAGCGGTCGTCCGCTATTTTGTCCGCTTAATATACCTACATAAGAATAAGAACTTTATTTCGTTTACACAATAGCCTTAAATAAAATCAATACGCATACAAAACAGGAAAAAGTGACCAACAAAAAAAAATCTTGGTTTTCTTTGATCGTAGACTTTCGCGATTATCACTCATTCCTTAAGTGTCCGGATGTCGTCAGTGTAATGTGCCGACCAAACATTTTTAACGACCAAAATGAGGGTAGTTCCCTCATTTCACCGCGACGGTAGCTCCAATACGCCAGTCAACCCGTGAACACGGCTGTTGCAATACAGTCGAAACGTCGGGACACAAAAACATTAGGTGAGCGCGATAAATACCCGTTACAATTCAATAACCATTTTTTTTTATCCTTCCTGATAGAGTGCATACAACCTACCTAGCTAGGCAGGCACATATACATGTACATAGGACATACTCAGCGGTACAAAAATGCAGAAGGCGTTCTGATCGGAATAAGCCTCGTTTCACCATTACTGGCGTTGTACACATAATACTCCCGTCCATTTATAATTTTGCTCTTAGATTTCTCATTGATTTTGTACTTTGGGTTACCGAACAGTGAGTCGTAAGGCGGAGGTTGGCTTTCGTCGCGCTTGGATTTCTTGCGTTTGAATCTACCCTTTTTAGGAGCCGTGGTGTCTTCAACCTTCTTTTCTATGTATCTTTTGAATATTACCTGCAATAGAATAAAATATATCATGATATCAGATGAGTAAACCTAGACTTACGTAGGAACCAATGAAGAAAAATCATAAAAGTAATTCTAATCTTTTGAAAACATTTTTCTTCGTTGGATACCCCCAATACATGTCTGTGCAGCTGACTGTACATGTCAGTTTTCTCACAATGATTTCCTTTGCGATTTTGAGAGTTTGGGATACGTCCATAGATTTTTACGACCGACAAAAACTCATTTACGCATTACTACCACCGGAATTCGAACCCACAATCATCAGATCCCAAGGCAATCCACTCTGCCACCACATCCTCTATCATAAAGATTTAAAGAGCCAAATTTATATTCAATTTACCTCGCCAATAAAAATTGCTGTAGCAGCCGCAAGCCCCGCCATCATAATCAAGTAGGTCATCAGAAGATCGCTGTTCCTCAACTTCCGGTCCTTCGATTGAAGGTCTAAGGGGCAAATCGTGGTGCTCGGCAGATCTTGGTACTCGAGAAAGTCGATGATGCCAGCTTGGAGAATGTGGATTAGACTGCAAAGATTGGTTGAATAATTTCATAATAGATGGACTGACAATGCTGAAATGAGAATGATCACGAACCGAAATAAGAGCGGGACACACGCTTATAAATAATTTCATGGTAGGTACCTACTTTAGCTACTTTTACTTTTATACGCTTCGTTTTTTTTTTTTTTAATTGCACAATATTAGGTTCCAGTTATACAGGGTGGTTTTTTGAGAAGGGCACTGAAGACCAAGTCCTAAATCACGAGAGTTAGAGAAAAGTCGTGAAAGGAGTTATGCCCTCGATTTATAAGAAAACAATAAATACTTAATTGCATATTTAAGTGTTTTTAAATCTTTTACTTTAGACGGAAATCGACCCGAATGATTAAACAAAAAAAAGACGCTCTATTTTATTGTACCAATGGATTCTGTTGCTGATAAGGGTCATTCTTTGCAGAAAAAATATAAATAAAAATTAAAGGAAGTAGAAAATTTTCACAAATTACTTTAAATATCTCAATTTTACATGCCAGCTTTCGGTATCAGACCTGTTAAGTACTTACACAGTGTCAAACAGATACTTCAAACTGCTGCCATTTGGGTAACCAAAGGCGCGTTGCTTCTTCATAAAAGGATTAGGAGCGACGACGTAAGTGCACCTATCGACTTCGAGTACCCCTTCCTTAGCTTTGTTCAGATAATCGTTGTACATGAGGTGGTCTATAGAAACCGTATCTTTGACTAAAACCCCTCCACCGTCAACGAATGGGAGGTATCCATTATCATACGCGTAGTTTTTGAACTCTGCTCGTCCGTTAATCACCATTTTGTTCAGGTAGTAGAGATCTTCGACAGACTGGAAAGTCATAAGTACCTAAATGAAATCACTTTCTTAGTTATTCAAAATTAAATGAAATCACATTTTTGTACTGGAAAACGTTTGACAATGAAGATATGGTGCCTACTACCTAGGTACTGTAGGGGGTGTAGGGACATATGTTTTATAACTGTTGTTTCTTATCGATTATACTCCTTATGCCTTGATCACACGTCCCGAGTACTCGGCCGAGACAGTGCTCACCGGCAGTGTACTCGGTACGTATAAACATAGCGCCGAGTGCTCGGCTGAGCGAGTGATGTAAGCTTTCACTGTTTCGGCCGAGTAACATCTCGCCCGTTTGCTCGGTACGTACGTGTGATCTAGGCATTAGGTACTGTCATACAAAAGTAGAACGAAGCAAGCCGTGACTTTAGCGTTATTGTACCTCACATAGCTTTACTATAGTTGCCCCCCCGGGGGGGGGGCTGCCCCCTACCCCCTTGCCCCTGAGATGATGACCATGGTCGCGGGCAGTAACTAGTAGTAACCTATGTCACTCACACTTTTGACCACAAATTGCACTGAGCCTCCCTCATCGGACATCCAGCGATAGTTCTTCTTTAACAGATCTTCAGGGTCCTCTATGTCCAGGGTAAACTTGGAGAGGGTTAGGAAAGCCGTCAAGTTCGCAGTGTAAAACGCAGACAGAAGAATTATGTATATCCACCATGTTGCGAACAGGATTCTTGTTGGATCTATAAAAATATTAGGTACCTACCATTCCAATATTGTTAAGTATTCTAACTTTACTTAGTTATAAGTAGATAAGTCAACTTGTTTCGGGACAAAACGCTGCGTAAAGTGTGTAGGTAAAACATTCCCTAAATGACCTGACACCCACTACCCGATCTACTTCGTTTGCGTTAAAATATAGCTTTCTTAGCGCCCGCTTATACACCGCAAATTTTAAATCGCCAGAAAAATATACGCATTATCAGTTGCTTATGGCTTTGCGTCAGTCAGCAGCGGTACCCATCAATGATAATAATTTAAGTTTTATTAATTGTTTGGCAAACCCGGGTACCTAGCTCGAGCCAGCTCGCAACAGCTCGGCTCGGGTGCCGCACTCGTACCTACAACGTTGTACCTTTCTGACTAATCTGTGCTTGTACCGTTCTGCATTGCCGATTTCGTTTTTTTTTTTTAAATGTGGTTTACTTATTTCAAGTCTATGTTCAGTGGTTGGGCTAGCGTTTTGTCAGTTAGTCAGAACAAAGCCTTTTATATATATTTATTGATAAACGAGGACGTAAATAATGTTTATTACAAAATTCCATAAATAATATTACTAGTTCTGTAATTATATTGACCAAACCTAATGGCAGCAACCTTACTGTAGTAATGTATGTAGGTAATGGTTCACTATTGGAAATTTTTCATACACATTTGTAAAGGTAAATTATCCATCCCAATGTTTAACTGTGTATAGTAATAAATAACACACCAAGCTATATAATTTGAGTAAAACATTGCTTTGAACGTTGGCTTACATTTTAAAAGCTACCTACCATATTATAATAACTATACGATGCTCATTTGTCAAATAATAAATTGGTAAATTTTGTTGTATAAAATTAGGACGTGTCTGAGGACGTTTGACATTTGACTGAATAATTATTTTTATAATTTTTACAATAATTCAATAAAACATGTATATTCAATGACTTGACCACGTTGCGATAATTTACTTGACACTGGCTAAATATACATTAATATGTGTGGAACCAAACACGAAGAATAAATAAACGATCTTCGCTAAATTAAAAAAAATTAAAAGGACGTGTCTCTTCAAATAAAGCATGAAAATATTTTTGGGGCATAAATATTACTAGTCCATGAAAAGCCGTACCAAACTATTTATAGGTACGTACTTAGGTACCTAATCTATTCTATAGGTAGGTAGGTACCAAAACTTGGTTAGTCCTGCCTACGCTACAAGGGCGTAGCGTGCTCTCCTGCTACAGGGTAGACGAGCGTAGATAATAGCTACGAGCGTAGACGTAGGATCTACGAATAATAGCTACGAGCGTAGACGTAGGGTCTACGAACAATAAGCTACAAACGCCGGCCGCCCCGCGCCGTTATAAATCTCAAATTCATTATTTATTTTGGCTTCTAAACGACTTCGAAGAAGAAAGATAATGTTTCGGGTGTATGTATGTTTGTGAGTATTTTAATTTGTTACTCTCTAATAGCTAAATCGCTCAATGGATTTCGATAAATGAGGTATGGATTTGTCGCAGTCACGCGAGTAACATATGACCCAAAATATCAAGAAATCCAAAAAGGCAGTTGTTCATAATTTTAGTAGGTACAATAGGTATTTTTTTAAAGTAAGCTGAACTAAAACCGTAAACATGAAAATAACACATTGTCAACACTTTAATTATGGAAAGTTAATTGCAGTGTGACTGAGTGATAGATGACATAAACCATTACTGGCGATACCATCGTTTGACCTCCGACGACACTTTCGGTACAGGTGGACAAACACAATTTCATAATCAATTTACTGGTACGTGTGGATCGAAAAATATGGCGCTATTTACCTACCTGTCTTACCTAAAACCTTTGATAAACTATTAAAATATGTTTAACCTAAATACTAAACCGATTGAACTATATATCTGAAAATTTTTGAGGAATAATGAACAGTTGGATGCTTGTAGCAAATAAAGAATTAGAATTTGTTATTCAATCTTGTCAAAACTGCTAAACTAAGTAAGAAATTAAGTGCACGAAAGGAGCATCTTCGAGGCGCACGTGAAATCCTTTCACCACACTGGTTCGAAAGAACTTGTGACACGATAACAAGAAGAAGAAGTACTATTAAGTTATCTAGATGGATTAAAATTATTTATTGCAAACCAAAATTTAAATAACAAGTACCGACCTACAATGGGCGGTTTTATCGCTAAAAACTATTTCATCCAGAGAAAAATTGGATGTAGAGCGAAAAAACATGAGAGCTGTCGGGGATCCACTAAAAATATAATGAATACTTAAAAATCCACCCGGAACTATGCCATGGTCACACGTACCAAGCAAACGACCGAGACAGTGCTCTCGGCCGATTACTCAGTACGTATAAACATAGCGCCGAGTGCTCGGCTGAGCGAGTGATGTAAGCTACTTGCTTACATCACTGTCTCGGCCGAGAAACATTTTACTGTCTCACTCTTTTGCTCGGTACCTTACCTACGTGTGATCTAGGCATTAGACAGGCAGACAGTGGTAATAAAATGAAACTTACTGGCATCTGGAGCCAAGTTCGTGCCTTGTTTAACAAATGCACTGTAGACGAACCAAAAGGTAGGTATTAATGGTATCTGACTTTCTTTGTCTTTCCCTAGTTTTGACCTCATCTGAGTCAGAAAGGTTATGCACGGACCGTAAGCCAGCACAGTCGCGAAGGTCAGGTACCTGAAAGAAAATAGGTACCTATAGGTAAGTTGGCCCTAGTAAGTACCTAAAAATATTATATCAATCCTAAAATATTGTTAGGTATATAAATACTAGGTACTAGGTACAACCGACTTCGATTGGGATTCTAGTGACCGTAAACACCACTGAAAAGACACGGGAAAACAAAATACGCATTTTCGTTTATTTGAATGAGATAATTTTTTTTCAGTTATTTTATTTTTTTATAACTAAAATAGGTATTGAATAGATTTTAATGAAATTTATTTACCTTTAAAAACTATTGGCAAAATACAACCAAATTGAGAACTTCCTCCTCTTTTGAAGTCGGTTGAAAAGGTCTAGTCCTGGCCGATTTACAGACAAAGCACAGGCCAAACTGCTGAACGTAGAGTCTTGAAATTTGAAGGGTATATTCGTCAAGAAGTGTAAGTACCTATGTAGGTGCGTACTAAAGGTTAACCTGCATATTTTGATGTTCACAAACTTACCAGACTAGGATGTCAAAAGGCGCCATCAGGCCGGAGCCTGCAGCGGAGGCTTTAGGTCGCTTCAACATCATCATCCACACGCCCTCATCCAGATCTGCTGAGAATGCGATCATTTTCTGGAACTTTGTGATTTTCGGAATGAACGCCGCTGCCATATCTACGAGCTGTTTCAAAAATAATCTAAATTTAGTGACGAGGACGTGGTGGCCGAGTGGATGAGGCCCTTGCCTTGCGATCTGATGGTAGCGAGTTCGAATCCCGGTGGCAGTCATGCGTAAATGGGTTTTTCGGTCGGAAAAATCTATATATGCACGTTCTCGCAACGGTGAAGGAAAACATCGTGAGGAAACCGGCATGTCGTAGAACCTAAAGTTCGAAAACATGTGTCGAGTGCACGAAAGAAGCCTCTTCGAGGCGCACTTGAAATCCTTTCACCACACTGGTTCGAAGGAACTAGTGACACGATAAGAAGAAATGATGAGAAAGCTTGGGCGCTCTCCTGATGGTAAGAGATCACACCTACCCTCGGCTGGTTCCTGTTGGTAAAGGCAGATACTTTATATAAAAATACTTCATTCATTTAGTTCGTCAATGGTAATGCCTAGATCACACGTACCGAGTACTTAGCCGAGACAGCAACATGTTTCTCGGCCGAGACAGTGAAAGCTTACATAACTCGCTCAGCCGAGCACTCGGCGCTATGTTTATACGCACCGAGGACTCGGCCGAGAGCACTGTCTCGACCGGAGCTCGTTACGTGTGATCAAGGCATAAAGGTTAATGTAAGAGACGACCTCGCTTAGGCCGGCAAAGCACTTTTATTGGCAAACAATAAAATAGTTTAAATAAATATGCCAGTATTGAAGGACCTATGTACCTACCTATATTAAAAAATCGTACTTACCAGTGGTGGACCTTGTTCCCCACATTAGGTTTAAAAAGCCCGTATAGCGGGGTCTAATAAATAGTACTTCTATAATCGGTAATAGTAGATTATGTACTAAGGGAATAAAGCAGTGTCTATTGTCGCGGGTGGCATATTGAACCCTGAGCGAACGAGGGACTTTCGCTCAGGAGGTTATGTAGAGTCCTGAGTGACGCGAGGGGTTCAAGCTACCCAAGACGAAGACAGGCTTCAACCCAGAGGAGCATACTCTACTTTTCACACCTACTGCGAGACAATAAAAAGCCAGGGCTCCAGCAGCGAACATGCACCGTCTTTTGTTTCACAACAAAGAGAATATAACCACTACGTATTCACAATCTTTGAAGTCGCGCCTTCTTCTTTTTTTATGAGTGGCCAGTTCGATTTTAGAACAAACCTTTTTACAATGCCATATGGGCGTTCATCTTTTACTTAGAGTTTCCACACGAATTTACGTTCCAAATTCAAATCACATTACATCACTACCCTTGGGAGTTTCATACAACATTACCTCTCTTGGTAAGTAATGCTTTGCTTTACCTTGATGATAGCATGATATGTAATTGGATATTGTCGAGCAGGTGGTGTGAAAAGTTATTAAATAGGTACTTATCTCTTAATCTGAAGGGTTTCCTTGTAGGTAAAACTTACGCTAGAGTTGAGAAGTCCAGCCAGCGAGTCCTCTGGCCTTTCACCCCCGCCCAAGAAGTTCTTTTCGGGGACGATAACATCGTACGTAAAGTTGAACCTCTTCTGCAAAATCTGCACGATACTAAACGCTACCCCAAGGCCAATGAGAGTGCCGTTAGGGCCAGCTTCGACATAGCTCAACGGGTAATTCTAAAATGTGAGCATTTTATAAGTAAATGTTCTGGTTATTGAAGCTAAAACTCTGATTTTTCATCCATTTGATTTAAACTTACATTGTAAGTACCTATTTTCAGATGTTTCCCGTTCAAATCGTTAGCCAAATTCAACAAATCTGTTTCTTTTTTTGAACGCTGAAATTCATCTGCAATCATCGTTTACAAACTCACTAAGTAGGTATATAATATTCCTAAAGGCATGAACCTAATATAAAATAAACACAATACTTATTACATTTCACCTACCTACTGTGGGCTCATTATACACGACCTCGCATAGAGACCCGTTACAAATTGACGAAATTATGAGATCCATGCCGATCGTGGCTTCGGATGGGCGGTCAACGATGGACTGCTGTTGTCAGTCACGGGGATTCGCTTTAGGACTAACGGCATCGGCACGCCATAGTCCAACAAAGCTGATATGCCTAGTGTGGATACGAAATTTCAATATTTTTAAGTCAGTACACAATAAGGTAGGTATACCTGTTAACTTAGGTAGGTAGTAGGTACAGACAGCGTCATAGATAGGTATCCCCGTTGCACAAGACACCCAGCTTCAAATCCCTTCAAAAAATAGTAGGTACATATAAAATTATGACTAGGCTTACATAGCTATAAAAATATAATTGAATTTAATATAGGTAAAATATAATTCTTTCTTGTAGAAGAGTAATAGAAAAAAATAGGAATACGTAGCTACGCAAATCTTCACCGATCAACTTTTTTTTTTTTTTTTTTTACAGAGTATTTAATTATATTTATGAATCCTAAAAACCATTAGAGGTTTGTCTGGATACAGATTCGCCAGAGCTACTTAACTTACACTAAAAAATAGCACTACACTTAACAGCATATATAATAGTTCTTACTTAGCTGTGCATTTTCAGTCATAGGCTATAATAACATTACAGTTTGTAACTACTTCACATTATTGACTTCTTTATGGCAAGCCACAGCCTAGATGCTGACATAGTCCAACATTCCTAATTTAGATCATAGTAAATCATTAGGTAAGTTGGAAAGTAACTAATAACAAAGATTGATACAGGTAAGTAGGTAAGAGGGAAGATATAGTTTGGTAGGTTATAGGTAGATAGGTACTTATTATTTAATGATAACATTAGAGAAAAAAACATGTATTAAATTTTAATGAAATAGGTATGTAGATGTCTAGGTAGGGAGCGATGTAAGCAGAAAGGAGAACGACACAGGACTTAATACCTACATTCCTACTCTGTGATCTGTGTGATATCTTCTTCACACCAGATAGCAATAGGCTTTTCAGTATCATCCTTTTTAGCTAGCACTTTACCTCCTTGGAACCAGACATATTTAAAAGTAGGACGTAGTTTTTGTTGAGCGTTCCACAGCAGGGTTTTATTAGCTTTAGTGAGGGCACGCCTCACAAACACCTTCGACTTGGCGCTCTCCTGCGGGATGTCCGGGACTACGTGTTCTGCAAGGATGGGCTGCGTCTGGGTCTCCCTCTTGGCGGCTCGTGCCCAGGCGGCTGCGAGCTCGGGGTCTGACAGTTCCACGAGGATTGGATTATCAGGTCTGCCTCCCGTGCGTTGTACATTTACGATGTTCTCCTCATTCACGTTTAATAATTTCGCAATGTTGCAGGTTATAGTGTGGAGGGCTTCATTTTTGGTCATAGGTATTCCAGCTATTTCTACCTTCGTGTCCAACACGTCCTGCTCCATTTTCCTCACGCGAATATCAAGTGAACCCATCGTCATTTCGATGTGTTTGTTTCTGTACTCGAGGTTGTTTTGTTTGCGTTCCATATCCCTGAATTTTTCACCAATAACCTCCATTTTAGTGCCAAGGTCATCCACTTTCTTCCCAATTAACTTAATAAAGGGATGTGTAGTAGTTAGGAATGTCCCCACAATTCTTTCATATAAATTGTCATTATAAAGTAGGTAGGTAACTATATATTGTGGTTAGAATTAATAACGTTAGTTATACGTGCAGAACCTACTACTTACACCTTGTTTTTTGGCCTATTCCCGTCAGATACCAAAAACGAATACCAGTGGTATTTGTTTATGACCCTAATTCATATTGTATTCCCGACGAATACCAAATTTTAAATATATCAATAAAGTCCCAAATCTATTCCCAACGAATACCAAAACATAGCTTTTGGTACAGTCACAGAAACAATTTACTTTCTAATTATTTAATATTATGGTCATAATACAATACAACCTATCATATTACAATAAACCTTTACGAATTCTCTTCATTCCCGCATTTTAACTTACAAGTAGCCATCGATGTACATCGATGCAAGTAGCTTAAATAAATCACTTGCTAAAAATGTTAAGCTGCGAGAAGCGTTTGGTCCTATTGTTTTTTAAATTCGAAGCAACTAATCAAAGTCAAGCACCGTGCAAACGAAGCTCCTAAAATGTTTTTTTTTTTTAATAAACGCTAAATCTATGATTAATGATACAAGTTTTTCTTACAATAATTTTGTCCTTGCATAATTTATTATTATTTATAGTTAATTATTTTTTAATTAGTTAATTATAAAGTTCTATCTATCTATCTATCTACGTAACTGACCAACTGGTTGATCAAAAAATTACCGTTGGTCACAGTTTGGAAAAATTAAAAAAAATATTGTTAGTTATATATTTGATAATTTTTACTAGGTAAAAGAGATGATTATTATTTTTTAATATTAAAGTTGGTAGGTATTTCTGATATTTTATAATAACAAGTTAATAGTTACGAATATGATTGTAATGCCAAAAACTAATGATGATTTTTACTAAGTAAGAAAGTTGATTCTTATTGTAGTATACTCTAAGTTGATTATCTGATATTATAGAATTGTTTTTCTATTTTTTCATACGTTTTCCAATATTGTTAACTACTGTTGTAGAGTTACGATAAAATTTGTTTTTTTTTATATTTTATAAGTTTTAGTAAATAAGTACCTACTTAATAAAACTAAACGTTGATCGTTTGTGATATTCTTCAATTGTTGTATTTTAGAGACTATAAAAAATTATCATTTTGATTTCTTGTAAGGACAAATTTTATTTTTACGTGTACGTAAGAATTTAGGTAATTTAATTACGTATAATGTATGTCTGATTGTCTGTGTTATAAAAGACTGATTTTGAAAAAATAAACATTACTTAAAATTACTTTGAAAAGAATTTTTGTTACTGACTGTATTTCATACCGTTTAACTTGTTTTGGGATTCGTTTATGAGTGGTATTCGTCGGGAATAGAATATTAATTAGGGTAATAAACAAATACCATTGGTATTAGTTTTTGGTATTCGAAAGGAATAGGTCTGTTTTTTAAGGAATTTGAATTTAAATTAATTTTGTATGCTGATCATTGAATTCGGAATTGCCAGTTGTAGGAGTAATTGGAAAAAATTGCATAGACCAAGCTTTGTAATCTAAAGCATAAGTTACAATTTATCAAAAAATACAGTTTTCGAGATTTTAAAAATATTTCATTCAAACTTTTTGTATTGACAAATTGTGTTTTTCAAATTAAAGCGCTAAAGGCTAAAGTAATAGACGGCATGTTGGCAGCTTTGGTATATGTACGTAACTTCCGGTACGCAATAGTGATGTGCTGAATTCATCTTATATAGAGATGGCTCAAATCACTTGAAATAAAATTCCTTGTTTGTCTATGGCAACTGTTTGTCAAAAGTCAGAAATGTTTGTAATGTCATTGTCAAAACTAAAAACAATAAAATAACCTAAAAAACGATTTCAGGCTGCTGATTTAGTTTTATCTTTTTTGCAAAATAACTTCTAAATGTGCTTCTATTTCAGTTAATGATGAGAGACGCTATTGTATCGATTTGTGAGAGAAACTTTCTGCAGCAACTAGTTTCTGAAGGCCATGTATGATAAGTTAGCATTGCATTCATTGTTTTGGATTTATACAAAGCTATCTGTAAACAAATCTTGTATTTAATTTCACAGCGATTAGATGGAAGAAATTACAATGAAAGTAGAAAACTGGAAATATCCTTTGGCTCTAGTTATGGTAGCTGCATTATTTCACTGGGAGAGACAAAGTAAGATACATTATTTTCCTAAGTTTTTCAAATCTTCCAGTTTCAATAACTATTTTTTTTCTATTACTTTCAGAGTATTAGCACAAGTCACATGTGAAGTAACTCAACCGAAGCAAATAAGACCAAATGAGGGAATATTGTACATTAATGTGGATGTTGGTCCTATGGCCTCGCCTCAATTTGAAGTTAATCGGCAGACAGATCTTTCAGTGTACCTCAACAGACTGTTAGAAAAATGCTACAAGGATTCAAAGTGTATTGACTTAGAGTCATTATGCATTGTAGTTGAGGAAAAGGTAATACATCTAGCTCAATAACAAAACCTACTTATTACTTTTTCTACCATCCTCAAACCACAACAGATTTACATTAAAACCAAAAGTTTTGTTTCAAAACTTGAAAGTTTTTTTAGGCTTAGCCTAAAACTCAAAAACTTTATTCCATGCTCAGGAAGGCTCCGACTAGAGCTTGTTTAAGGACAAAGACCTGAACTTTAATTTCAAAACATAAAAGAAATCAAAAATACAAACATTACAGGTATGGTCAATAAGAGTGGATCTCAAAGTTCTAAACCATGATGGCAACATTATAGAGTGTGCCAGCATTGCTACACTAACATCTCTCGCACACTTCAAGAGGCCCGACATAACCCGCAGTGGAGATGAGATCACGATCCACACATTAGCTGAGAAAGACCCTATACCGACAGTCCTGTACCATTACCCCATCTGCAGCACTTTTGCTACCTTTGGCAATGAGTAAGTAATAATAATGATTACCCTAATATCCTAGTGTGCAGTAGTGAATCTGAACCTAGAAACCTGTCGGGGTAAAGGGCAGACACAAAGTTTCTCCAGAAACCTACACCTAATAGAACCTTAACATCATCATTCTCAGTATTTATCTTTCCAGTATTGATGTATACCTCCCCTAATATCCTCTATTCCCAATAATATGTGTCCACCGGTAGTCCAGCTATAGTTTTCATATTGTCAAACATTGTAGTAGTCTGACAACCGTGCACTGCAGAGCCTAAACATACAATAACATATTGAGCCATACCACCGGTACTTAACTAGTTTAAAAATAAATATTATTTTAAGTTTTACTTGGTTCTGGAATCTAATGGTGCTTCAACCTTTTGGTTTTCTTTGGTTCTAGTAGTATTACAGCCCATATGGGTTTTTTATCCATGATACCAATTCCAATCTCTGCATATATTATTCATTTTCAGTTGCTTATGTTCTTCATCATAGCAGTACTATTCAGATAATAAAAATACTTTTCAGTATACTAGTATCGGACCCCAGCTACTTAGAAGAATCTGTATGCATGAGCAACACAGAAGATGGCATCAATACAGGTGGAGGCTTATTGGTGATTGGTATGAACCAATACAAAGAGCTATGCTTGCTAGACCTAACTGGAGCAGCCATAGACAGCAGAAACATAGTCCACAAAGCTATGACTAGTGCAGCAGAGAAATGCAAAAGTATTGTGGACTTGGTAAAAAGTGCTATCACTAGTGACGACACTTTGAGGTATGTTGCAATGCAAATACTTGGAACATGAGCTAACACCCAAAACATAGATGTGAATTCAATCTTCCTTATGTAATCTAATGACGGAGTGTTCAACCTGGTTCAGGCTGTATGTATGTACCTTAAATAGGTAGGTACTAATTTAAATATATCACAAAGGCTTAAGCCTGATTGACTGACAGACAACGTACAGGCCAAACCACTGAACGTAGAGACTTGAAATTTAAAGGATGTGTTCATTAAAAGCTAAGGAAAGGAAAGGAATTTAGAAACTCCGTAACGCAAACAAAGTTGCGGGCGGCGTTATTTATAAATGTATAAGCGTATAAGTTGGATATTTTTGTTACTGATTCACGCCAAAAATACTAAAAACATTAGGCTATTTTGTAGGTGGATATCACGCAGGCAAAGGGCAACAATTAATTTCCCATAACAATAAAAATTTACCAATCCTATTTAAGTACAAAAGGGCAGAAATCCCTGCTACTTGAAATGCCTTTCACATAATTACGTATGTAGGTTGAGTTTTTAGGCGTGAAAGTGGAGCTATACTATCAATAACAATTTTATTTAGTAGGTAAAATGCTACCAGTAAAGGCAGACTTATTCAAAAGTGAATCAACATTCTTCCTCAACAAGTTTAAAAAAATGTACATGAGAAATCAAAGTACCTTAGCTACCTATTACTGCAATATAGTTACAACTTTTTCGCTTTTGAGCTCTTGATACATATCAAGTAACAATTAAATAAGTAATTAGGAACTATCTGCTGCCCGCATCTTTGTGTGCGAGACGTATCAGGATAAAAGTAACATATCTCATTCTCCAAGTCCTGTCCGAATCACAGTAATTCAGTAAAAATATCCAACAATGCTCATTGTTCACGAATTCGCACATTTTTATTATTAGTGTGAGATTTATAGAAGTACAATTTTCATTTCAGACGAAAACGTCAGAAAGTGAACTTTGGTGATATAATCACACAGGATCATTTGCTGTCTCTGAGCAGAAAAGACCCGATTATCCGCCTTAAAAAATACCATGTGGAAGACCTTACAAAAGATGAATACATTTCAGAGGATGATGATGTTGAAATCAAAGAGGAACCTAGCAAATATGATAGTGAGTATAATAGTTTGAATTTGTAGAAATTTAATAATTATTGCCACAATTACTAATTGTAACAAGAAATGGTATCCTCATGCAATATTTTCATTTCAACCTTTTTAAATGAAAGAAAATAACCAGTTTTTAGACAGACTATACTGTACTATAATGGTGCATAACAACTTTTCTTGATAACATCTTATTTATTTTAAAATTGTATTTGAGAGTTTACAAAATAAAGTTTCAAAATGACTGCTCCATAGGTACCTATATTGAGAAATACATTAATATCAACTTCTTCAATTTATAATTACATCCATATCAGTGCTTGGCAAATTAAAGCTACAGAAAGCAAGTTGCTTTCTGAAGGTAGCCTTGCCCTACTTTCGGCTCAACTGTTGAACATAAATTCGACTTTGCAATGCTGATTGATTTTCCTACATTTATTTTTGTTACAGTTGTTGCATCAGCCCCTCAAACAACGGAAGTTATCTTGAAAAAGGGAGCCTCGAAATGGATTGAAATATCCTCAGATTCGGATTCAGATGACTGATATTTACAAGATTTAATAAATGTAAACATTACATACATTTAAAGTTTTATAATTTCTTTGTAATATTAATATGGTTGCATTCTCCACAGCAGAAAATCAACATTTTGTCATTTAAGTAATTACAAAAATTATCTAAAAACTAAAAATAAATACTACATTTTGATCTGGACTACACATTTCCAATGGAAGTGAATATTGAAATACATTTAAACTGCATACATTAAGAAACATCCAATTAGGCAGTCAACTTCATTGACAAATTCCAATTCATACAAGAAATCTATTCATAAATACAATCCAGAAAAAAACTATTAGCCTAATCTAATTAAATTACACTAAAACTACACAATTCATAAAATAAAGTCACTACACATCATACTGAGTCTGAGTTCATTCCATTTTTCTGATCAAGCTTGTTGCCATTCGTTTTGACCATGTAAATGAAGTATGTCATGATCTCTTTTTCATTTACAGGCAGCGCCTTGAAGTGCTTCTGGATAGCCTGTGAATTGAAACAAAATATTAACGAATTTATTATTGTGTACACAACAGTGTAGGTTTAATTGATTATTTTTCTACAAAACCTATGTAATGAAACAAAACCTCAAACCAACAGTGGTTATTAGGTACCTAATCACTTGCCACAGTACTATAGCAAATATTTTCATAATAAAAAAATATATATATGAAAGGAAATATGATTTGTTAGTGTTGAATGAAACAGAGTCAACTAACAAAACCAAAAAGTAAAGCAATAATATGTAAGAAAAGCTTTTCATTTAGTACTTACATCAGCTAATTGAGCTTTGTTCAGTCCCGGCCTGGTCTGTACCTTGTAGTGCCTTTTGTACCGCCTCAGGGTGTTGAGCTGTAGTTGGAACCAGTCTACTTCAGGCACATCCATGTCTGCCTCATTGCTGTCATTGTCAGAGTCCTTAGGCCTCCGCTGCTTCGTCCTAGCACACTGAATCATTGTCTTGTGGAAGTCGCAAATGTATGTATGTCTCGCCTGAAACAGTACACGTAAATCAGTACAGTCATGCTATTCCAGGTAAGGATGGTATGCATTAATTTAAAATAAAATTTCATATGGATGTCCAGTGTGAAGGGTGAAGATTACCTGAGCGTCGATGTTCAGTTTGAGCCGCCGCAAAGCCACAGTCTTCTGGATGCGTTTGCTGTACGAGGCATTGCCCGCAGGTCGTCTACAGCGGTCGCCGTCATCCACAAGGCAACATATTTGATCTGAATTACCTCGAGAATCTTCTTCTCCCGTACTAAACCCGTTGTTCATTTGATACTCCCGCTGAATCATATATAACCAACGAACTAAACCCTTTTTCAGTCTTCGCACCGGGCGACAATGGACAAATAGTACGACGTATTCACTAAGTTGCACGATGTAGGTTATGATATGAAACAACACAGATCGTTTTCACAAAATAAATCAAATCCATGTCAATAAATATTCGAAAGCTTAGATTATGCGCCACTTGATATAATGGGAATAGAATTCTTTATTCACGGGACATAATCCCGAAATTTCTAATCCTATTTTTTAGCATCAAATTCGGTAAGGAAAGTTATGTGACGAACTGTCTCTCAACACAAGTTTTAGTCGCGATTTTTAAGTCCAAATTAACTAATTGGGCCACCTGGATGAGGACACTTTAAAATACGGAATAAACTACAAAAAACAACAATTCGAATTCGCACCGACGACGATCGACCGAAATCAACGCCATCACAAATAAAGTATTTTGTTCTGCCTGGCTCACACACAGTTCTCCTGTCATTCGTTCACTCACTCAAATAAACAAAGTAAATCATTGAAATGGGACACTATGGATCCCTAGCATAGTATACACATTCGAATAGCACCAAATAGTGGTTGTGAAAGAAAACAATCATTATTATGAATGTGTGCATAATAGACGTATTCTGTACTACAACGTAAACAAAAAATAAAACTGTTTTAAGTTGTATGATTGGTTTAAAAAAGGTGGGCTTTTTGACTTGGACCAATCACAAGAACTCGGTAATGAAATGAACCGCTCATTGCATTCAGTGGAGCGAGCGCGAAGTTCCCTACGTAATAAGCGCTGAAATCGTGTGCTCTTTTGTTGTTGTTTCTGGGTGAGTTTCATTTCTCTTTACTTATTAGATTTTTGAGGTCTTCAATTCGGGAATTGAAAAAGTATTATTTGTTTGTAATTAAACATTTGAAACAGAGTTAATAATTTGCTTAATGTCGAGGTAAATGATTTTTTATTTTACATTCTAATTTTGTTGGCAAATGGCTGCCGAGCTGAGTGTCGTAGTAAGGTGACAAACTATATAATTTTATAGAGTTAGTGTTAGTAAGTACATAGCTACTTTTAACTTTTATGTCTGTGTGAGTCTACTCTTGTAGCCGTAATATGTGTATGCGTGGTTGTGAAATCTATCTAACTATGAGATTATTTTATGAAGTGAATTATTTTTTTTCGTATACTTAGGTAAGTACTTTTTACAGTTTTGAGTAAGTTATTTTTAGTATTTTTTAGTTATAATTTAAGGTTATTATTTTTTTAAGCAGTTAAATTATTAAATACTTAACGCAAAATAGTAGGTATACACAATACCTACATAATAAAAATGGAATTATATCTATAACAATATCTAACCATGTGATTTGTTACACATTCTTAACACGTAAAAAAGTTTGCCAAGGAAGCCCTAGCCCTAGCATAATATTAAGATAGCGGTACAGTCTTTGCTTATAAAGGTACAATACATGCAAACAATGATAAAGAGTGCAAGAGTTAGATTTAATTAACCGAATATTAATTAACTTATTATTACTCATAAACATTAATAAATCTTTATGTAATAATATTATATTTTTATCATCATGACTCCGCAGCTACAATTCTGTCTATGCACTGTGTCTGTGGATCGTAATTCGTATCGGGCTGGATAATTAATTACAGTCCAACTCCAGAACCAAACTGAAAGTTTTGTATTGTTGTGGTTTCGCAATGTTGTGATAATAATTATACTATTTACATTGATGACGTAGGTACCATTCCAGTTCCAGGTCTTAAAAAAGGTCTACTTTATCTCATAAAATTAATTTAAAATAGAAGTTATGGAAATCTAAATCATAGTAACTTACAATCATTTATTGAATTGTGGAAATTAAAGTGTACTTGGCGCTCATTTCAGTAAAAAATATTTAATTTCTTCCTATTAAAGTGTGTACAATGAGTACTTCGGTCTAAAATCTATAGGTACGTGACTTTAATCAGCCCGAGCCAAAGGCGAGGGCGAATATTGAAGTCGAGATTTGCTTTATGCAATTCAATAGAAATACTAACTTTAATAAGTAAATTTTGTAAACTTGTAATACAAAGGTGTTTTGATACCTAGTTATTTTTAAACACATCACAAAGTTTAATATTTAACAATAATGAATCGATAATTATTTTTTTTTCTCCACTTGCCAATTTTTTGTTTTTAAGTTACTAATAATTATGTACCTACTATTGAGGCAGGTACTAATACTACTACTACTACTGTCCGTTGTAACTAAATAATATAAAACGCATGTGTCTTAAGCCGGACAAAGCTTAACCAGGTAGGTAAATATAAGAGTTCTTTATTGAAGTGTACTGAACAATTTACTTTTGACATTAATTATAAGAAAATACTTTCTTAAATATTTTCTATTTATCTTTTCTTTAAATTGTTAAATAACATTAAATATACTGCAATGAGCACTAACTACTAGCCATCACCAACAAATTATTAAAAAAAACTAATAATATAATTATGAAAACAAATTGAGCAGGTTCATACAGAGAACAAAAGAATTAAAGATTCCGTAAATCGGATAGGATAGCTGCGCCAATCAACTTATTGACCGGTTGCTGGACGAGGTTGTTGCCAGCTCGTACATAGTCGGATCGAGTTCGTGTACGCTCGGACATATTTGAGACAGCCGCTGCACGTTGAGGGCGCTAGTGTGCACATGTTTGGCGTCTAGTAATGCGGCGTTGCCAACTTTATTGACTTTGGTACAAATCAAGACAAAACTTACCCGTGTAGAGTAGATCGCTATAGCCGGTAGCTTTTAACTAAAAAAAACACGTTTATGTAGTATAATTTAGTGGCTTTGTGAAAATTGGAAGCTGTAAAAAGATGTGAATAAAGTATCATACAGTGTCTTTGTCATGAGATTCGACTTTAGAGCTAAGTACAGTTTTTTGGTGATTTCAGTAAATGTGTAATATTATTGATTGGTTACTACTTAGTGAAAAGAAAATGTTTTTAGTGTCTACTGTTATAAGTAAAAATTAGCTTGAGTCAGTACAAAAGTGTTTGAAAACTGGTTAGCCGTAAGTAGGTACCAGTTAAAACATGGGAGAGCGGGGCACGACGGGGGGCGCTTGGGGTGCGCGCGACGATGCCTCATGGTGGTCGAGTGGCGCAGGTGAAATTCAACACCAACAACAATCAAATGAGGAGGTAGCGAGGAGTACAGCAGCTCCAACTCACCAACTATATTCATACAAGATGACGAGTGGATTTTCAAACAACACTGGAGATACAACAAACGCTGGTTTTGATTACCGCCTCATGTCCAATTCAAATAATTCAAGGGAAGAGTCTCCTCAACAGCCATGGTGGTTTGGATCAGGTTCTGCCGAATCACAGCAAACTTCTCCAACGGTACGATTTACATTATTGCACATTTTCTTAGCTATTCTTTGTTCAGGTGGTAAATTTTGCAATAGTTACAATATACCTACTCAAACAAAAAAAGCAATATCTGTTAGGTACTTCTTTCCCTATCAAACCTTATCCAGCTATCAACTACATTTCATCAATACAAATAAGCCATTATATTATTATAACTAAACGATTATTATTCTATTACGTTATTTAATTATAAACAATATATGTTATAATAATTTTTTAAATCAATAAGAAATATTCCAGTCCAGGTCAGATGCCCTCACTGTTCCCGGCTGATGAACAGACCATGCGCACCAGGGCCTGCCTTCAACACAAGTACCTACCTACCATACTTAGTGTAGGCTGGGCTAGGCACTGCACACCAATTTTAATGCAACAAAAAAAAACAAATACAAAATTGTTTATCAAAAACATACATTTGTACAAAGTTATGATACAGTCGCTGTTTTCCATTTTAGTTTTTATAAACTGTATAATAGAATTAAGAGCCCTTCCCGTTACAACTACATATTTTATTCTATGCAGTTTCAACAATTATATGTATAAACTTAAGGTTGGTTAATAGTACTTAATAGGTATATTAGTATTAACTTATTTATGAACACGCTGACTATATTAATGATTAAGATTATCATAATGTTTAAATAATTATGCTTGTTTTTTGATCGAATACATTATCTTATCTTATGTAAGTACATAATTTGGAAAGTTTTACAAAATAATAGTAATAGATTTTTCTAAGCAAGACATTTTCAATTTGTGTCATAGTTATTTGTATTGTACACCAAGGACATGAAGCAAGCTATTTTATACGAGAATTTCATCCGAGCCTGAGGCGAGGATATTCAAGGCAGATATTCAAGTCGAGTATAAAATGGACAAGAAAAACTGGAACGAGGTATACACAAGATTTTTCACTTTAATTGCGAGGAAATTATACAAATTCAAACTGAAATGAGAGCCCATTTTGTAATTTAAAATAAAGACAGCCACCTAATGTTGTCACTATATTCGAAAATAGTTATGTTTAGGTTCCTCATAATACCTTGATCTACGGGTATCATAAAGGACCGAAGTTCGAGATTTGAACCAAGTTCTCAGCTCCCGGCATGAAACCTTTTAAAACTGAACCTCTTTGAACAGATTTTATAATTACTTTTGTTATGTTTTTTTGTTTTGTGTTTTTTTCCCTTGGGCCCAAAATGCAGTTTACAAGGTACCTTTTTTATATTGAACTTTTCACACCACGTGCTCGTCAATGTCCAATTACATATCCTGCAATCTCAACGTAAAGTAAAGCATTACTTCTCAAGTTGTATGAAACTCCCAAGGGAGTACCCTTGTTTGGGAGTTTGGGAGGAGTACAGTGATTTGAATTTGGAACGTTAAATTCGTGTGGAAACTCGTGGAAAAGACAAAGTAAAAAATGCCTATATATATGGCATTGTAAAGAGATTTGTTCAAAAATCAAACTGGCCACCTTAAGCAGAACTCAAAAGAAAAAAAAAGCACGATTATAAAGAACGTGAAACAAAAGACGATGTTTGTTGCTGGAGCTCTTAGGCTCTTAGACTTTTTATTGTCTCGCAGAATGCGTGAAAAGAAGAGTATGCCCCTCTGGGATAAAGCTTGTCTTCGTCTTGGGTAGCTTGAACCCTTCACTGAGGACTCTACATAACTTAGTGCATTTAATCTACTATTACGAGCATGAGGTGTGAAAAAAAATATTTTTACCCACTAATCGTTCAATTTAATACCTACTTGACGACGATTTATAGGCATATTAAATTTAGTGCTATAAAGATTTGCCATTGATTTGGCTCTACATAGTTGTTAGGATAGGAGTTCCTAGGCACGCTGCCATCGGGTATCGATTTAAAGCAGTTGAGCTACCTATCATATCGTTTGCAATGCAACGGTCTGTGGGCGGCCCAATTGTGTCCTCTTGTAAATTTTGTATTAATAGATTGTAGTAGTTAGGTTAAACTGTAATAAAAAACCTATACTAAACAGTAGGTATTTATTAACTCTGTGATTTCTAAGCTTATCTGAATAATACTCAACTATCATTAACCCTACAATATGTTAATGATAGTTGCGATATATATGCAACGAAAATATGATTATTATAAATTTATAATTACGTAGGTATATAATATAATGGTAGTATAGCTTTAGTCAAATTATCTCTGTACGAGAAACTGAAGCACATAGGTACCTACATAACACAAAATATTTTTTGTGTTATTTTCTTATGTCGCAGTGTGTGTGACGTTATCACGGCAAGCTCACTCCTTTATAGAACCTAATTCGAGCAATGTGATTTAACACGGTCCGCTCCTTTGCACTCCGCCCAGCTCCGCGTCAGTGGGAACGCTCTCAAATATATTTACCCAAGTCTAGCCTACCCCTTATGAGTGAATGAACACGATTCACGAACGAAACGCAGATTCGTAGCTTCATCTGAATGCTTCCTGTTTCCTGTTTGATTGATATTCCGCCAATGAGAGCATGATTGATTGCAATAAGACTTAATTGGCGGCAAATAGAAAAAAAAGGCGTAAGATCAAAGCAACGGTATAGATTGAGAAAAAAAAACAAAATAAACAAAAGGGAACTTCAACGTGAGTTCAATTCAAAGTGAAAAAAAAATTACATCTCCAATAAATCTAAGATTCATAGAGTAGTTTAGTTCTGTATATCATAGTTCTCGATTCTTGGGAGTAGTTCTTTGTAGAAAAAAGAGTCCTAGATAGATAAAAAGTGCGTGCCGTAAATGAATTGTTGCATAGTGGATGCATAGTGGCAACTAATGTAGGTTGCCTCTTCGAGAATCTAGCAAAGGTTACTTAGGTTTCCTTGCCGAAGCACTGGAAAAACTGACAAGTGACCATATTCGTAGTTCCCAAATTTTTTCCCAATGTGTTTGTCCAATTAGTTCAATGGTTGTTCCAGTCTCAAAACCAAGCGAGTCCTGATTCCGAGCAGAATAGCCAGCAGTCCAACGGCAATCAGAATCAGCAGTTGCAGAACCAAGAGCAACAGTTGTTGCAGCAACAGAACCTGCAGCAGCAAGCGTTGCAGCAGAATCAGCAGCAGACGCTGCAGCAAATGTTGCAGCAGCATCAACAGCAGCAGCAACAGCAAGCATTACAGCAAAGTCTGCAGCAAACGCTGCAAGTGAGCCAGGCGCAAGCACAGGCTATTGTGCAGGTAAAATATGTATGTGTTTGATTGGGATAGGTTTGTTCATTTAGAATTTACTTAGTTACCTTGGTTTTTTGTTTAAAGTGCTTGAGGCTTGATCAAGGCAATACTGTTTAGAGTCGATCACAAAAAAAGTTGTTAGTTTGTGTGATTTTGCAAAACATCACTGATAACGGTTCAATTGTCTGAAATGTCCGTGATCAGGCCTCTGAATGTTATGAATTCTTTGTTTCTGGTGGTTCAATTTACGATGCATTTTTATTTGTGTCCTACTTATAAAGTTCATTTAAATATTTCATAAAGTAATAATTGATTTAAATAATATAGGTAATCATGATTAAAAAACAAGTAAATGAGTAACTATCTCTATCAGCTTAACGTTTTATAATTTACACTTGATTTTGTTATTCAGGCTCAAGCAGCATTGCAGCAACAAGTAGCTCAAACTCTGCAACAACAACAGCAGTCTCTACAAGCGAGCCTTCAAGCTGTGCAACAGCAACAAATCCACGCCGCTATACAAAGGCAGTCTGCTACGCTACAGGCAAGTTACATTTAACTTATCTCTGGAAGAATGTTACAATGTTTAATTTTAAAGTAAGGTAATATAGCTTGGTAGATGTAGCTTAGATTTGAGCCTGCAAAACTGTTGTCAATCTTATCAAGTCTAATAAATTTATGAGCAGTGTAACCTAATGCACAAAAACCTTGCAAAAGTCAAACTTCTTATTTTACTTACTTTCTTTGGCACTACAACACTGTGGATCCTGGCCACTTTCGACAATGGACTGCCACTCACTAAAAACTTTTGCCTTCCTTATCCAGGTGGTCTCTTTTCCTAAGCTGAGGTTGTGGGTTAATAGGTGGTATATTATCCTTTGTTGCAGTCTTTGTAACCAGGTGTTTTTTCCATACTGGGTGGTTAGCCTGCCACATACCCTTCTCTTTTGCCTGGGCATTGGATCCGGCAGTGTAGAAAGTTTCCCCCTGCACTGCCAGAGTTACGAACTCTGCTTCACAAACTACCAAACTTTTGCAAGGGTTTGGGCATTAACTACTGCTCTTAGTCATAAAATGTACAGCTCATAAATTCATTAAAGTGGATGAGATTGACAATAGATCTTAACTTTTGGCCTAAATACTGCCAAGTTTTGCAGGATCAAAACCTTCATCTACCAAGATATTACCTCACTTTAAAATTAAACATTGTATACATTCACCCCATGTGATGGACCGATGAAATTGTTACGGTCATAGGAAGTTGGTGAAGAAGACTTGAGAAAATTGAGGTGGTATTTTATGCGGGAGGGTTATGACATCCCGCTCTGTGCGGTGAACTGTGCATTGACCCCTTGTTAAACTTACTTTACCCTGGCCAGTCCAACTCCCCAAAATAGCCGAGCAGGACCCTGGGTTGATGGATGGCTTCTTCCAGTTTCCTAGTAGGGTCATCAAAACCCACAGGATTGGTCTCAGCCCAGTCTTCGTTTTGGTTTTTTCCGTAGCTGTGCAGTGCAGTGCAGTCTTACATAATAATAATAATGATCAGACATGTACGTACAGTCAGCTGCACAGACATCTATACACTCCCAAGCTTATAATTTTATGTTATACCTACTCTTAATTTAGCAAAGACATTCTTCTTCTAACAAGAGGACTATATTCATTTGAAAATGCTTGCATGCACTTTTTATTGCAAAATTTATGAGAAATATAAATGTGTAAGCTTGGTATGCATGTCTGTGCAGTTGAATGTACCTCTCTAACTAAATTCCTATTTTCACATTTGGTTAAGCAGGTTGTCTGATAACGATGTTGTTTCAGGAGTTGCAACATCAACAACAACATTCACTGATAGCTCAAGCCAGCAAGGGCAGGATGCCGCGCGCTAAGGCGTGCAACAAGCCGCGCGGGCGCATCACCGCTTACGCATTCTTCGTGCAGACGTGCCGCGAAGAACACAAGAAGAAACATCCCGATGAGAATGTTGTTTTTGGAATATTCTCCAAGAAGTGCGCTGCTCGGTGGAATGTAAGTTTCGTATTCAAGTTTTGTATGTAACCCTATGTTGAATGGAGCCGTAATGACATGTGCCTAGGTATTGACAAAGTTTTATTTAACAATTTATCAGCTAAGGAGACATGCGGATAACAAATAAACTTTTCACTCCACTTGCTCGACAATGTCCAATTACATATAATGCAATCTCAAGCTAAGTAAAGCATGACCTCCCAAGGGAGGTACAGTTGTATGAAACTCTCTAGGGAGTAAAGTGATTTGAATTTTGAATGTCAAATTCATGAGGAAACTCTTGGAAAACTAATTAAAATAATGCCCATATTAATATGGCATTGTAAAGAGGTTTGTTCGGAAATCGAACTGGCCACCATAAGCACAACAAAGAAAAGAAAAAAGGCGCGATTTCAAAGAACGTGAAACTAAAGACGATGTTCGCTGCTGGAGCCCTGGCTTTTTATTGCCTCGCAGAAGGTGTGAAAAGTAGAGTATGCTCCTCTGAGATAAAGCCTGTCTTCGTCTTGTGCAGCTTGAACCCCTCGCTTCACACTCAGGACTCTCGATAACTAAGAAGTTATTAACTGAGTTCCTTGTTACACTTATGCCTAATTGCACCAAACTGAAAAAATCCTAAGGAATTACTTTTCTAGCTTGTTAGTTCTTAACAGTCCAGATTCAGACCGTTAAGAACTGTCAAGCGAGTAAAGTAATTGCTAAGTAACTTTGAAACGTTGGTGCAAGTCGGCTTTAGGGTTCAATATGCCGCCCGCGACATAAGACTGCTTTATCCCCTTGGCTCACAATAGTAGATTGTATCATAAGGGAGCAAAATAATATTTTTACGGTCAGGGCGCTTTTTTGGATCCAGAGCGAAGTGAGGGATTCTAAAGTATTCTTTAGTAGAATCCTGAACGTAGCGAGGGATTGAAAGTACTTCGCCCGAGCCAAAAATATGTTTTACGCCCGAGTGATACACTCTACTTTTCATCATCCTCTATGAGAAAATAAAAGGTGTCTCATATTTTATTGTAATATTAATTATTTAACAAAACATAGAGTAACAACTAAATTGAAATTAAATAGTATCTAATAAAGTATCAAAAAATATTTACTATAATAGTAATTAATAATACTACTATTAATTAGTAGTTATATTAATTATAATAGTAATTTATAGATACTATTAATAGTATATTAAAAAATATTCCAAATTTAGAAATTTAATAATTGCGCCGCAATTGTCTTTGCCGCGCACGTTTTGAACTTTGATCTAATAAAGAGGATTAAAAACTCATTACTGCCCGCTAAAAGTTTCTTATAGAAAACACCACCTTTGGGTGCAGTTAAAGGCGAACCAAGTCGTCGTTTTCGAATAGATGGGATGAAAACTACTATTCCTATATTGATGAAAACTACTATTCCTATATTGATGAAAACTACTATTCCTATATTGATGAAAACTACTATTCCTATATTGTTTCCAGACTATGACAGAGGAAGAAAAGCAGCGTTTCCACGACATGGCCGAGCAGGACAAGAAGCGCTTCGAGCTGGAGATGGCGAGCTACGTGCCGCCGCCCGAGATGAAGACGAAGGGCCGCAAACGACACACCGTCAAGGACCCCAACGCGCCCAAGCGCTCGCTGTGAGTTACGGTCATGAAACTTATACTATTACAACATAAAATAATTAAAAAAAAATTGGTTGTTTGTAGAGTTGGCTTACGGACGATAGTTTAACGTGACTAGCGTAACGGGACAGTGAGCGTTACCTGACAATGACGTCAACGTATTCGTGCATGCCGCCGGCGCGGTGGCTTTCATCGATTTATTAGACGTAGTCACGTCAAACGGATTTCAAATCCTCTCACCACACTGGTTCGAAGGAACTGGTGACACGATAAGAAGATGAAGACGTCCAAAAAACAATTTTGTTTCAACAAACCTATGTACAGTCAGCTGCACAGACATATTGTATACATACAGTCCCAAGCTTTCACATTTGTCTGTGATCTTTGAATTTTGAAAGACTCTTCTTTTGAGAAGTAAGATGACTACAATAATTTGAAAATGCTTGCGTACACTTTTCTTTGCAAAACAACATAGACAGATTTCTTAGTTTTAAGTTGTCTGTGACTAGGCATTAGTTTATCTCTGTGTCTGGTTGCATACTGATGCGACGCCCCTAAGTTCGTGAATTTCTCTTCACCCATCAGTGGACTTCCAAAAGTTGATACTATGATAATGATAAGGACATAAACTGGTTTACGCTTCATCATCATCATCATAAACCTTAGCAGTCTCTCTCCCAAGGCGCGCCGCTGAGTCCGATCATCGGCTCTTTTCATCCACCTTCTGCCAGCTATAGCGCGCACATCATTGCTCCATATGGCCAGAGGTCGTCCTACACACGCTTGCCTAAGCGCGGTCTCCACTCAACAATACGTTTACCCCAACAGTTGTCGGTTCTTCGGCAGATATGGCGGGCCCACTGCCACTACAGCTTGCTGATCCTATGAGCCACGTCGACCACTTAAGTTCTTCGTTTAAAACTAGGTATTTATTCTCTAAATTTTCTGTTCAATACAATAAATCAATATCAACCATCCGCCCACAGATCAGCGTTCTTCTTATTCTGCAATGACGAGCGTTCGAAGGTGAAAGCCGAGAATCCGGAGTACACTATGGGTGACATCGCTAAGGAGCTCGGCCGGCGTTGGGCCTCCTGCGACCCACAGGCCAAGTCCAAATACGACGTCATGTCAGAGCAGGACAAGGCGAGATATGACAGAGTAAGTGCATCTTATTATAGCCTAAATCCTGAGTACACTAACTATGGGTGATATCGCTAAGGAGCTCGGCCGACGTTGGGCCTCCTGCGACCCACAGGCCAAGTCTAAATACGACGTCATGTCAGAGCAGGATAAAAACTCAGCTGGCGTTGGGCCTCCTGCGACCCACAAACCAAGTTTAAGGCTAAAAAATAAATTAAGCATTAGCAAAACTTAACTATTTAGTATAGTTTAAGTTCAAGATATGTTTGAGTAACTATCATCCATCCATCCATATTTATAATCAGCAATAATAGTCCAGCAATGGCTTACTAGAGCATTGAGGACTTATCAGGTTGACTGTAGAAAATGCTATTTTAGCATTAAGTCCTCCCATCTCCCTTCACAAATAAAAAAATATTTTTGAACATTTTACACAACGCCATTTAGCCCCAAACTAAGCACTATGGGAACCAAATAACTGATACAATACTTATATACTTTTTTTATCAATATATACATATAATACATAGAAAACACCCAGACTTAGGACAAACATCGATGTTCGTCACACAAATTTTTGTCTCGAAGCGGAAATTGAACCCGCCACACTCTGCGTAGCAGTCCATCATACTTGCCACTCGACGATCCGTGTCGATCAAGTGTAACGGTGCTTTTCCACTTTATATAATTGTTTTTATAATTAACCTTACATAATTCTAAAGTATTAATTTTCATTTTCAGGAGATGACAGCTTACAAGAAAGGACCCTTGCCCCTCGCAAAACCAGTGGCCCTCACCGAAATCGAAGACGTCGCTGTAGAGTATGAGGGAGAAGACGATTATAAGTGAGTCTGTCTCTCACTAACCCTCCGGCCACTTTCGGCCAATTTCGGACTTACAAAATGTTGCAAAGTGAAAATATTTTCTTTATATGTTACCATGTTTGATACATGCTGTAGAAATTTTGATACAGTTTTAGAAGTGTTGTACGTCGGTGTGGTTACATTTTGTAGCCATAATACTTAAATATCGCATCTCAGTCAAGTCTTTTCATGTAATTTAATGTTGTGTGAATGAAGATAGAATGGTACATACATATCTGATGGTAGATCTTGTATCCCCTTAGGTTCCTGCGTTACGCAGTTGATAAATCTTGTCTCCTTTCGTTTCCTGTGTTATGCTGTTATCATAAATCTTGTACAGTCAGCAGCAAAAGTCGATGACCACATCCAGCTTTTCAAATCGGTCTACACCTACACCAATTATTATGCCTAAATCGCTCAACATGACCAGCTCCAGAATTGAATGTATCAAAGTTAAAAATTGACTGTACACCACATTGTTAAAAATATAATATGGTGTAAAGCTATTTTGAAAATCTGAATATGGTCATCGACTTTTGATGCTGACCCATTTTGATCCTGCGTTACACAGTTTTGAGTATTTTTGTTATCACTCATCAAAACTTAAATACTTACAGGGTTTCTATCGTCAGAAATGTAGAAGCATGCGTTTATTGTCCATAAGTGAATTAGAAGTTGTGTTTGACTAAATAGTTATGAGTCTCGTTCAGCGTTTAGAAATACCAGTGAATTTTAAAAATAACATCAAGAATTGATTGAAAAATTGTTTCCATTATGTTTCTGATCACTTGATCAAACTGCGAGTTTGTTACGTGACTCAAAATGTACAATTTGTTATTGATATTATTTGTTGATTGCTGTCAATGAAATATTTTTCATGATTTGGAGATTTGCTTGTTTAATGAAATTTAATTTAAATAGTTTATTTTATAGTATTGTAATTTTCGATGTCCGTTTAATGCCAACAATATTGTGCTTCTAAATGCATCAAAATCGGAATGAAATAAACTGTGGCCTTGGTGTCTCGAACATTTACAAAATATAAAAGCAATATCATCTACAACATAGTATTAAAAAGATACACTAACATGAAATTAAATTGACGTTGAATTTAATTGTATTTGACGGTTAGAGATGTCAGAAGTAAGTTATTTGAACGCAAGAGTGAGTGAGATTTTGTTATTTTCTAATGAAAAATGTATAGTTAAATTATATTCCTTTATTTGATTAGATATATTCCTTGTTTTACTTATATTCAAAATGCAAAAGGTTACATTGTAGCCAATAAGCGATTGTATTTGTAAAAGATTACAACTTGCCCTATGATTTGTTTAAGCTAAACTTACTGTTGTAAATAAAACGACTGGTAATCGTGATAGTACTTAAGTAAGTTGAAGCAATAATTAAATTTACTGACTGCATAGATTATGCTAGATTGTTAGCTGTTTCTTTTCTTGTTAGCCAATCGACAGAAACCATGCCTAGATACAATACACAACAGTAGGGAAATAACGATCTTACCACAATGTTATGTAAAATTATATTTTTGTATGTCCATCCATACTGGATAAACTGTTGTTTTTAAACAATAATTTAAATTCTTTGTGTACACAGTTTTATACAATAAAATATTTTGATTCTGATTCTGATAAAATTAGCACGTGATAGTGCACGAAAGGAGCCTCTTTGAGGCGCACTTGAAATCCTTTTATCGCACTGGTTCGAAAGAACTAGTGACACGATAAGAAGAAGCACGTTAGCTGTTTTGGAATCATTATATTGGCATAATTTAGCAGTGGGTTATAAATAACGATAGGCTCGTAACTTTTAACGTTATTAACATAGGTCGCGTTTTATAACTGTGAATAACTAATTTTAGTAAGAATATGTGGTAAGATATTTATTTGCTACTGCTATTTTCTGACACAATTTTGTTTGCTTTTAGTGGTCAAAAAGATAGAAGAACTTTGTTCACAAGTGGGGGATTCATTTTTGAGGAAATGCTCACCTGAAATTAGAAATTAAGTTTTGGTTTGATGTTTTCGGAAGGCACAGCGCGTGAAAACTTCATCGAAGAGATAGATAAGTGTACGTGTGCCATAATAATTAATATAAAATTGAATAATTTATGTCACTTAAAAACCACTCGAATATTATATGTGATTTTGTATGAAAAAAAAGCGTAGATAGTTTCAAAGGCATCGTTTGAGAGTTGATTGGCATTTTGTGTACTTTATCGTTCTGTTTTTTATGTTCTTGAATTGAATGAAAACTACCGTATTCTGTAAGATTGGTTTTCCGGTTACAAGTTCGTTTCCGGATAGGCCGGTGTAATCGGGGCGATATTGTTTTGAAGTAAGTGATTGTACAAAACAATATAGTGAATCTTTTACACAAAAAAATGTTTTATTCCAACAAAAAAAAACAATTTTCCTACATAATTTGCAATTATTCCTTTGGGTTTCTTAGGCTGAAGAAAATCAACCACGTTTTACCGTTGTTAACAGACTAAAATTAAAAGGAAATTTTCTATAAAAGCGTTCTGAGCAATATATTTTATGGGTATTGAATGAGACTGAGCCGTCAGGCTCTGTAACGCTCGTTTGGGTAATATCGGCTGAAGTCGACTAAGGGTTTTCACTTTTGTCGTGTGGTCTTTGAGCCCACATCGTTAATAACGGTTTGTTTAACGATAACTGGCTGTTATTGCATTGTTATTCAAGTTGATCAACACTATATTTGGAATACACAACAGAAGTGAGTCGCTTATTCAGATGAAGGATGTACAAGATCGTTTAGGATGTTTAAAGTGAATGAAGATAATGGTGATGCATGACACACTGCTAGCATCATTTATTATTATTATCAACCTGTCAGCGCTGAAAGTCTCGAGGCTCCTCTGATCTTCGATTCTTTTCTTCCAGGTGAAGATTGTAGGAATCATTATAAGATCACTTGCCTACCTTCATTGTTGTCTTGGATGATGGACAACAATTATTGAATGGTAGGTACCTATTATTCAGACTCCTAGGAAAGTGTTAGAACATCCAGACAACGGATCTCTCTCACTCCCTACAAGTGACAAATAACCCTTTTATTTATAAATTAATTAATTTTATGAGCAGATAAGTACCTACCTATAATATGTTTTGAGAAAAGACGGTGTGATAGGTTGATTGCTTGGAGTCAGTAAATAGGTAGCTATACATACATATAATAAGTTTCGTAGGTAACTATGTAGATATCGACCAGTGCATTAAATAAATAAAAAGTAACTAAAAAAGATAAACGGTTGATAAACGGTCAGTCAGTCAGTCAGCCGCCCTTTCAATTTTAGACTTATATAATCCGAGATAACAGGCATAGTTACTATGTAATGACGACTTATAGTTATTGAGAGAGCCACGTTTCTATTAAGTCACTTCCATGTTTGTCTGTCTGTCTGTCCTTCCGAGTTGAATCTTGCAACACAAATTTGGAGCATTTCCCGATTGGCGATCTAGCTGCAGCTTTCAGGGTACCTCACAACATAATGATACTGCATTCTAGGTTTATTAATTACCATGCAATGCCAACCTAACCTCAAAAAACATAAAAACCGCTATATCTCGTAAAGGAAGCGAGATAGAGCAAAAATAACACGTTTTACGGGTTTCCTAAAGGGGTATATACTTTTATAAGACAAATCGATCTAGAGGTTCGCAAACTAAATTTGAAAACTAAATTTTTAGTTTTTTGTTTTCGGTAAAAAAATCTTCGTGAACATTATGAAATCGACATGCTGGTAATGAGACGGCGTTCTGCGTTAAATGACTCGACGTGGCAGGAATCGACTTAAGGAGTCGATTCTAAAACTATGTAGATATCGACCAGTGCATTAAATAAATAAAAAGTAACTAAAAAAGATAAACGGTCAGTCAGTCAGTCAGCCGCCCTTTCAATTTTAGACTTCTATAATCCGAGATAACAGGCATAGTTACTATGTAATGACGACTTATAGTTATTGAGAGAGCCACGTTTTTATTAAGTCACTTCCATGTTTGTCTGTCTGTCTGTCCTTCCGAGTTGAATCTTGCAACACAAATTTGGAGCATTTCCCGATTGGCGATCTAGCTGCAGCTTTCAGGGTACCTCACAACATAATGATACTGCATTCTAGGTTTATTAATTACCATGCAATGCCAACCTAACCTCAAAAAACATAAAAACCGCTATATCTCGTAAAGGAAGCGAGATAGAGCAAAAATAACACGTTTTACGGGTTTCCTAAAGGGGTATATACTTTTATAAGACAAATCGATCAAGAGGTTCGCAAACTAAATTTGAAAACTAAATTTTTAGTTTTTTGTTTTCGGTTCAAAAAAATCTTCGTGAACATTATGAAATCGACATGCTGGTAATGAGACGGCGTTCTGCGTTAAATGACTCGACGTGGCAGGAATCGACTTAAGGAGTCGATTCTAAAACTATGTAGATATCGACCAGTGCATTAAATAAATAAAAAGTAACTAAAAAAGATAAACGGTCAGTCAGTCAGTCAGCCGCCCTTTCAATTTTAGACTTCTATAATCCGAGATAACAGGCATAGTTACTATGTAATGACGACTTATAGTTATTGAGAGAGCCATGTTTTTATTAAGTCACTTCCATGTTTGTCTGTCTGTCTGTCCTTCCGAGTTGAATCTTGCAACACAAATTTGGAGCATTTCCCGATTGGCGATCTAGCTGCAGCTTTCAGGGTACCTCACAACATAATGATACTGCATTCTAGGTTTATTAATTACCATGCAATGCCAACCTAACCTCAAAAAACATAAAAACCGCTATATCTCGTAAAGGAAGCGAGATAGAGCAAAAATAACACGTTTTACGGGTTTCCTAAAGGGGTATATACTTTTATAAGACAAATCGATCAAGAGGTTCGCAAACTAAATTTGAAAACTAAATTTTTAGTTTTTTGTTTTCGGTTCAAAAAAATCTTCGTGAACATTATGAAATCGACATGCTGGTAATGAGACTGCGTTCTGCGTTAAATGACTCGACGTGGCAGGAATCGACTTAAGGAGTCGATTCTAAAACTATGTAGATATCGACCAGTGCATTAAATAAATAAAAAGTAACTAAAAAAGATAAACGGTCAGTCAGTCAGTCAGCCGCCCTTTCAATTTTAGACTTCTATAATCCGAGATAACAGGCATAGTTACTATGTAATGACGACTTATAGTTATTGAGAGAGCCACGTTTTTATTAAGTCACTTCCATGTTTGTCTGTCTGTCTGTCCTTCCGAGTTGAATCTTGCAACACAAATTTGGAGCATTTCCCGATTGGCGATCTAGCTGCAGCTTTCAGGGTACCTCACAACATAATGATACTGCATTCTAGGTTTATTAATTACCATGCAATGCCAACCTAACCTCAAAAAACATAAAAACCGCTATATCTCGTAAAGGAAGCGAGATAGAGCAAAAATAACACGTTTTACGGGTTTCCTAAAGGGGTATATACTTTTATAAGACAAATCGATCAAGAGGTTCGCAAACTAAATTTGAAAACTAAATTTTTAGTTTTTTGTTTTCGGTTCAAAAAAATCTTCGTGAACATTATGAAATCGACATGCTGGTAATGAGACGGCGTTCTGCGTTAAATGACTCGACGTGGCAGGAATCGACTTAAGGAGTCGATTCTAAAACTATGTAGATATCGACCAGTGCATTAAATAAATAAAAAGTAACTAAAAAAGATAAACGGTCAGTCAGTCAGTCAGCCGCCCTTTCAATTTTAGACTTCTATAATCCGAGATAACAGGCATAGTTACTATGTAATGACGACTTATAGTTATTGAGAGAGCCATGTTTTTATTAAGTCACTTCCATGTTTGTCTGTCTGTCTGTCCTTCCGAGTTGAATCTTGCAACACAAATTTGGAGCATTTCCCGATTGGCGATCTAGCTGCAGCTTTCAGGGTACCTCACAACATAATGATACTGCATTCTAGGTTTATTAATTACCATGCAATGCCAACCTAACCTCAAAAAACATAAAAACCGCTATATCTCGTAAAGGAAGCGAGATAGAGCAAAAATAACACGTTTTACGGGTTTCCTAAAGGGGTATATACTTTTATAAGACAAATCGATCTAGAGGTTCGCAAACTAAATTTGAAAACTAAATTTTTAGTTTTTTGTTTTCGGTAAAAAAATCTTCGTGAACATTATGAAATCGACATGCTGGTAATGAGACGGCGTTCTGCGTTAAATGACTCGACGTGGCAGGAATCGACTTAAGGAGTCGATTCTAAAACTATGTAGATATCGACCAGTGCATTAAATAAATAAAAAGTAACTAAAAAAGATAAACGGTCAGTCAGTCAGTCAGCCGCCCTTTCAATTTTAGACTTCTATAATCCGAGATAACAGGCATAGTTACTATGTAATGACGACTTATAGTTATTGAGAGAGCCACGTTTTTATTAAGTCACTTCCATGTTTGTCTGTCTGTCTGTCCTTCCGAGTTGAATCTTGCAACACAAATTTGGAGCATTTCCCGATTGGCGATCTAGCTGCAGCTTTCAGGGTACCTCACAACATAATGATACTGCATTCTAGGTTTATTAATTACCATGCAATGCCAACCTAACCTCAAAAAACATAAAAACCGCTATATCTCGTAAAGGAAGCGAGATAGAGCAAAAATAACACGTTTTACGGGTTTCCTAAAGGGGTATATACTTTTATAAGACAAATCGATCAAGAGGTTCGCAAACTAAATTTGAAAACTAAATTTTTAGTTTTTTGTTTTCGGTTCAAAAAAATCTTCGTGAACATTATGAAATCGACATGCTGGTAATGAGACGGCGTGCTGCGTTAAATGACTCGACGTGGCAGGAATCGGCTCAAAAGGAGTCGGGATGATAGGAACCATTCAGCAGTGGGTGTTATCGGCTGAATAGATTGGATTCGATTATTTTGGTTTTAAACGTATACCTTGGACAAGGGCATAATAGGCATTACGAACAAATGAAACAATACATACATTTGAAACATCATTTTTATTTTATAAAAATAAACGTTTTGACGACAAATAGTTATAAACGGGTCCTTACGAATCATCGACTCGTCCGAGTCACCGCTAGAAATGTTTCAAGATTCAAGACATTGTAAAAACTTCCCTTTTTACAAAAATTACTTTATCTTAAAACATTAACAACATTACATTTTTCACATCTAACTCTATTACAATTATAACGGTCACTTAACGTAATTACATAGCGTTAAGAAAATAATGTTTTAGAAATATATTAGGTTTTATAGGTATTTAGTTGCAGATAATATCTGGTACAAGTGAAAAAAAAAATACCCAGAAAAATGATTGTCAGACATAACAAAATTATAAGGGACTATTATATTTTTTTAGACTAAGAAGTCTCACTCAGTTCTGTTTCGAAGGCAGGCTGAATAAAATAAAGAAAAATACCAAATGAACTACAAAAATACAAACTTACTTAAATCAAATATTAAAAAATAAAAAAAATTAAGACTAGACGTGACTTATGTGGCAAATACAGCATAAAATATCCCATTCGAATCACAGTTTTTTCATTGATGAAAAAATTGATGGATGAATACGATGGAACTTCAAAACAAAATATATATAACACTGTTTTCTAAGCCTTAAACAATATTTTTGGGGGCATACGCGGTATTTAATAAACAATCACACACATAGAAATAAGTATTTTCTTAATAAGATAATTGTTATAATTCATGGGCACATCGCTATTGAGTAAAAGCAATTTTTATAAACAAGTAAGTATTGTATTGTGTAAGTAATCTTAACTGTTAAATAGGGGGACATGGTCTCGCATACTTTACATATTTCAAAAGCTTGGGGTTCTGTTATAGGTATTTTACTAACGATGCAACGTGAACGTTATTGTTAAAAACTATAATAACGTCCATATAAACGTCGCCGCTCGTAACTAGACAGTAACAGGTCTTCTAGTATGCTATTATAATATTTTACAAATAAAGTCAGTACAATCCGTATACCAGGCTAAAGACGAAAGCTCGTTCAAACATATTCTACTAGTACTCACCTAAATATGGCATAGACTTATAAAGAAACAAAATGATATCACGCACGAGTAAATGTATAAGAGATCTTTGCTGCGTCGACTGTTCGCTCGAAATCAAATGAGAAGTCGAAAAATAATTTACCCTGATGGTAAAGTAAAATGGCCGTGTCTATTTACAAGGTCAGTGGATTGCTAGGAGATGTCGGCTTCGTTGGGATCGGGGGGTTGTTGCGGGATGTAGTTCCATCTCGCTCTGACTTCGGTGGATTCCGTAGGTTGTGTGGGGGGCGGGGTGGTCGCGGTAGCGGCGTGTTGTCTCGCTCGCACGACGGCGAGGTGTCGCTGAATGTAGAGTTCGTGCGGGGCGAGTTTCGCGGCACGAGCAAGGCACTGTTCTGCTTCGTCCAGCTTCCCGCGCTCTACTGCTACCACGCACAGATTATGCAGTGCTTGCACGTTGTCAGATTCCAGTTCCAAGATGCGCAGGTAACACTGGAAACAAAGATATTTGATTAGACGAAGTTAAAGTTGTTTTAGGGAAACATTCAGAAGAAGGAAACACTGGAAGATAGAAAAAACCCATAGTGGGATTTCATTCAGGGCAGACCTTGTAACTCCTACTGGAAAACAGAAAGAAGGTTGTTGCCTAAATTAATGAAAGAATCATGAGAAGATCTACTCTGTAGCACATTCGCCAATAAGGAGTTTTCAGTTCACGAAGTCAAAATTATTTATCGGTACGTCTATGGCCTATTAATCATTTATTTAGAAAAAATGGCAAGTTGTAACTAAAAGGTTCGTTACCCCTGCCTCTAGTTTCATAACATTGTCCAGTCCGAAAAACCTGCACTAACTCTGATATAATTAACTGAAACAATGTACCTATACCTAACCTTTGTGTTTTTTATGTTACTTACGCTCTCAGCAGCGTCCAAATCCTTAACAGAGTTGATGTATATATCTCCCAGTAACACCAGTGCCTTCACATGATCGGGATGGTGCCTCACGAGCTGTTTGAGGAACGGAGCCGCTTCCAGCGGGCGGCGGCGGTCAGCCAGGAGTAAGGCCAGGTTGAAGAGAGCGGATCTGAAGTCCGGCTTATGATGGACAGCTGCCCGGAACCAGCGCTCGGCGCATTCTGCGTCGCCTTCGTCCATGCACACCATGCCTAGGTTGAAGTGGACGCGCTCGTTTGTCGCTGGAAAGAGAGGTTTTGTTGACCGAACGAAGTGAATGTTTTGAGGCATTATTAGTCTCGCAAGGAGCCTCTTCGAGATGCACTTGAAATCCCCTTACCACTGGTACGAAAGAACTGTGACACGATAAGAAGATAAGTCTAGCTAGCTACTCGTAGATAGTACTTAGATTATTTATGTAGGTAGGTACTTCGATCTTCATGAAAGGCAGGTGATGGAGCCGGTAATGAGGATGAGTCAAGTCGGTTCAGTCAGAAGTTTAGGAGACTTATCCATAAACAGACTTCCATAGACCTCATAGGGACTTGTGTGTCCATCAATTCAGAGGTCTTAGGATATAAAAAATAATTAACATTATTTATTTTATTTTATTTTATTTATTGATCACCAACACAGTATACACTAATACATTTTTTTGGTTACATGATACATAGCTCAGGCCAAGTGCCACTGCAATTATAGGTGAAGACTATTATTATAACTAGGTACCTACCTACATAAATTAAAATTAAAGTACCTAGGTACATAGCTACCTAAAACCTAATATATGAATAAATAGCCAAAGATCGAGAAAGGCGTAAAGATACGGGGGAGGCCTTTGCCCAACGATGGCACATAGGCTGGTAAAAAATAAAGTAAGTAGGTACTACTCGGGCGAATCAACTTGACACCTGGCTCGAATGACGTTTGTGCAAAGCACAGCATGGAATTTGATAATTTTGATAGAGAAGAGGTCCTGTAATACTTGGTGATGATAAGTAATGATAAGGCTTCGCAATTAGAGGACGCAAAAACCCGGAGAGGGGCGCCGCGCGGGGCCGCGGGGAAACATCAAGTTCCGAGCCACTTGTCCGCCAGGTGTCATGTTGATTCGCCCGAGTAGTAGGTAGGTGTATGAAATATAAAAAAAAGTAAAGAAATTAACGCAAATTAATTACTTACAGTCTTTATCCAAGAGTTTCATGAGTCTCTGCCTGGCGAGGTGCCTCAGGTCCGCGGCCCCCAGCTCTTGCAGTAGAATGGCAGAGTTGAGTAAAGCTTGCTCATGTTCCGGTTCCAATTCCAACGCCTTGTCTAAGTAGGCCAGCGCTTGGGAGGCTTTACCTTGTTCTAGCAGCACTACACCCAACTGTGAAGGACAAAATCATTTTTAGTACCTAACTGTTAATAATAAAAACAATGATTGTGTGATAAATGTGTGAAATCACTTCTCATGCGTCGTATAGTTCAACTTCGTGCAGGCTTTAGTAAAACTGAATTTTTGGCCCTAGGAAAAAAAGTGGTTGCTTATAAAATCTGTTCAAAGAGGGTCAGTTTGTTTCATGCCGGAAGTTGAGAACTTTATTCATATTTCGAATTTCGTTGAAATAACTATTTTTTTGGATGGCTGTCTGTGATTTTGAATTTTATTATAATGTGTGTATTTTATTACTACCTACCTATTTTAAACTCGATTTGATAAATGTCTCGTATAAAATTCCCTGGCCCTGGGTCTTCAAATAAATACTTATTGTACCTACACCAAGGGCCTGAAGCAAGCTATTTTATACGAGACTTTAGATAACTTCTTAATAGTGTTTGTTAAACGTTTTACGTACCTACTCTGTGCTACTAACGAAATTTGGTAACTGCGATTGGGATAATATTCAAAAGTTGTAATTTGCTAGATAGCGTTGTGTGAAATGTGAAATGTTCGGTATAGTTTAGGATGGTTTAGGTATCATTATAAATTTCGAGAGAAATAGTGTATGTGTTTGTGTGTGTGTGTGTGCGTGTGTGAGAGAGAAAGATGCCGAGAGAAAGAGATAAATAAATATGTACCTACTATAATAAAGTAAACTTTCAAGACAAAGAATTCAACCTGTTCAAGATAAAACGGCTAAATAGAAATGCTACTTACGTTGTAGTAAATATCAGGATTCCCGCTATCGTACAATAGCGCCCGTTCATACACTTCCTGCGCCTCTTTCGTCCTATTCAACTTTATCAGAATATCCCCCCTATTGATGTACGCTTGAGTATAATCTGCTCTCATGCTAATCGCTTGTCGGTACAACATATCAGCCTCTTCAAGCCTCGTCGCATTCTTCGATATGAGGTTTGCGAGATTCAGAAACACGTTGAGGTGATTAGGCGCTATCCTCGCTTGGTACGATTCGCCCGGCTTTGCCTTTGGCAGTAGGGATTTAGCTCTGACGTAAGCGTCTTCGGCTTCCTGTAACTGTCCTAAGTGGTTGTATGTTCTTCCGACATTTATATGAGCCCCGACGTCATCTGGTTGCACGCTAACTGCCGTGTTGAAGAATTGTAATGCTTCGTCGTATTTTCCATCGGCTTCTAAAGCGTGGCCGACGTTGTTGTAGAGTTTTGCATTGTTTCTGTTCACCTGAAATTATCAAAATTATGATTATCAGAATATGAGTCTGTGACAGTGCAGGAGCATTTTAGAGAGTCCTCGAGGTACTAAAACTTAAAGGTTAGTGAATAAAGTTAGATAGGTAAGATTTGTTTAAGTAAGATCGGTACCAACACGGTGTCGGATATTCTGCCGCAAAGCAGTAATGTGTAAGCATTACAGTGTTCTGGTTTGAAAGGCATTATATCTTGTGAAATTACTGGGCATTCGAGACTGACCATCAAAAATCCACAATGTGGACGAGCGCGTTAGCAGTGTTGCACCGTATTCTGAAAATCCAGTTTAGCACTGTTCTGGTTTTGAGCAGGCGTGATCTCTTACCATCAAGAGAGCGCTGAGCTCGTCTCGTCACTTGTATACATAAAATAAAAAAATAGATGTTTGTCTTTTTTGTGTCGCGAATTTCCAAAACTCCTTTTTTAGCACCGCTTTCTCCTCTTGACTAATACATCTTCGAAGTTTTCAGGCCTAACGTTCAGCGGTTTCGCCTGTGCGTTGTCAGTCAGTCATTCAGTTAGGTAGGACCATTATGACGGGAAATTGTAAACAGTACTACCTAGACTAGAATAATTATAATTACAGTGAAATCGGAAGGAAATTACTTAGGTATACTTCTATTGTTTAATAATATGATTTGAGAGCTATCTACACAAACCGCAACCACATCATTTGTACGCTGTCCGTTTGAGGTTTGAATAATTATCTAAATGGATGCCACTGTGAAATTAATTGTTTAATTGTTCACAAACCTCATTACCTACCTTACTACCTATCTACCGAAAGATCCCAGCTGTTTGGTAGGATTCGGTTTAAACCTCAACCTTTTTGGTCGAATTGGTTAATTTTTTGGCCAAGTCTGAAGCAAAATTAAGTAAAGTAGTATGATTTTGAATTCCACCACACTAATATAAGAGTCCTTTTACACTTCTACGAGTAAGTGGATTTGTATATTTATTACATTGTTAATTTGATTATAGATAATTAAATGGCCAACCATAGAAAAAAAATCATCAATATATAAAAAAGGCTTGGCCCTGACTGACTGACTGGATAGTCTACGTACATACTAAACCACTGATCGTGGACACTTGAAACTTGGACTTTATGAAGAGCTGTTCAAGTAAGTGCAAAAAAATATTTTTTTAAAATGCGCAACGTAAACGAGTTATGGTCACGTTAATATTTAAAAAAATAACTTGAATTCAAATCTCACCTTCAATCCAGACGAAAATATGGAGTATTCAGTCTTCCAATCCCAGTTCCTCATATAAGTCTTAGCGCTGAAGGCTAGAAGTAAGAAGGTGATGAGTGCTGCAGCTAGCTTGGCTCGGCGTTTGGCCAAGAGTCGCCAGCCGTGCGCGACAAGGAGGCACCAGCCCATTGAAGGCATGTACAGAACCCTTTCGGCCACCACGAATCCCACGGGGAAGAAGAGATTGGACGCTGGGAGGAATGGCAGAACGAGCAGTGCCAGACCCTGGAAGAAAATGTTGTGTACCATCACTATTAAAAGCCCATTATAAACATTCACTTGGGGTCACCACTTTGGCAATATTTGATGGTTGTGGATTGAAATATTGATTCCACAAATGCCAAATACTTAATTAAGTTTATCTATGCTGTGAGCAGCCATTGAAATTAAATCACCTTTGTGCAAGTATAATACTTGTGTGTTTAATACGGCGCGTAACCAATGACTGAAGTCTATTTCTAAAGTTTTCATACAATATGTTACCACCTAAGCTGTGGTCGTGATGTCACTACATCTACTATAAGGAGTATGAAAATTATTAAATGAAAAAAAGAGCAAATGATTTTTTTTTTAGCAACAAAGATAGTCAATATAAGTTTTAGAGAATAAAATTGCAATTTAAGCTAACATTTGAGATCTGTTGTTGATAAGTTTTAATAGAATGCGTTAGCGGTGGTCCTCACACTAGGCCGAGCATGTATCGTGAATGCCTATGTTATGTGAAATACTTTATGAAAAAAGATCGAGTAAGTATATTTTTCAGAGTGATAGGTAGGTTAGGTACCTAAGTAGTGTTAAAAATTTTAAGTTAATAATTTTTACGGCGTATGCTAAAAGTACTGTCTGTTACGTAGTATAATATCGTAAACCGTAGACTTTGCAACGTAGCGCTTACTGTAGACCGTAGACTGTCTACGGCGCGGCGGCGGCGTAGCGTTGCCGTAGGCCGTAGACAGCAAACGGCGGCGTAGCGTTGCCGCAGTCCGTAGGCTATCTACGCCACGACGTAGCGGTTTACCGTAGAACATTTTACGTACGTAGCCGATTACCAAATGGTGTAAACCAAAGTAAGACGGTTTTTCTTTGAAGCATTCGATTACTTTTATAATTTCATGTTAATATTTCACCGACGAGTCTAAAATTAAATTCTTAAATTCTTTATTGCACACATAAATACTATTACCACACGTAATTAATAAAAGGCATGTACATAGGCGAGCTTAACCCTTAAAAGAGTTTTCTTCAAGTTTCAGTTTCAGTTTTCTTCAGCAAACCTTTGAGTATAGAGAGACAGTGTTGTAATGGTAGGTTTGTGTACACTTACTTGCACTTACATATATAAGTTATTAACTACGAAAATACTATACATAATAAATAAAAATACATAATATACTACTTTAAATACATATTTATTATACATACATATATACATATTATACTCAATACTTAGGATGTGAGATAATGCTCTTTTACTTTACTTTTGAAGATGTTTAGAGAAGGGCTAGCGCGAATAATGTGTGGAAGGGAGTTCCACAGATTCACTGCGTGTATAGTGAAAGAGTCACTGTAGCGACTCGAAGAATGGTCGGGAATTTTGAGAAGAAGGGACTTGTTTGACCTGCAAGGCTTCCCACGGGGAACCAGAAATTCAAAGCGTTCACGGAGATAAGAAGGCGAAAGAGGATTAAATAGAATATTAAAAAGGAAAGAGACTATATGCAAGTCACGACGTCGACGTATAGGAAGCCATTTTAACTGTTGTCTAAACTGCGATACGTGGTCGAACTTGCACAAGCCGAAGATGAATCGAATGCTCAAGTTCTGAAGACGCTCGAGCTTATCCAACAGAAACTCCCGGCGTCAGGGTAACAAACATCACCATAGTCAAGAAGCGGTAAGAGAAGAGTCTCTGCAAGAGTGATTTTGGTTTCAATGGGTAAAAACTTCTGGAGACGCTTGAGAGATTGGAAAGTATAAATGACCCTTTTACTAACATAATTAACCTTCATACTTTAACATAATTTAAATTATTCAGATATTATGAAAAACCTAAGTTAAATGTGGGTACATAACCACTTCAAAGATTGTAGCCTGGAAGGGCAGACTAGAGACTTTTAACTCTTATAAAAAAAAATTGGTTGTCTGTAAAGTTGGTTTACGGACGATAGTATACGTGACGAACGTGACTACCAGCGTAACGGGACAATGAGCGTTACCGGACAATGACGTCAACTTTTTCGTGCATGCAGCCGGCGTTCATCGATTTATGAGACGTAGTCACGTCAAAAATATAAGTACTTACCATGGTCAAAGCTGAAGACCGCGTTCTAAGTGCATGAATGGCAGCGGCTACCAAGATCGCGGCAAGTGCAAAAGTGGCCAAGTTTCGAGGGTCCTTCCAGGTTTTGAGAAGTGCCACTGTGCCCATGGTCCAATCACAGCATAATGCTTCGGGCAGAGTGAGTAGCCAGGCGTTCAGAGCTGGCAAGTAGGCGAAAGTGAGGTGCCTGAAAAAAAGAGGTTATTTAGATGGACTGATGATAAGGCTGATAATATCGGCGATGGTTTTATAGGTATTACCCTTCACAAGATGCACTTATAATCATTAAATATTCATACTAATAATTTATTTAAAGGGAATTCATACTAATAATATGTATAATACAAAGAAAATGTAAAAAACGGAAAAGTTGCTTAATATCATGATGATGAGCTGAAAAACCTGGTGGATGAAATAAAAATTTTACGTAACAAAGTAGACACGCCTGTGCAATTATATTCTACTGCAAAGTAGCGCACCTCTAAAAATAAAATCGTCGGAGTGGGAGTTGGCGAACCCGGTGGTCACCAATGGATTTTTCTGTTCAAAAAATCTATGTGTGCATATAAACAAGTGCTTAACGGTGAAGGAAAACATCGTGAGTAAACCAGCATGTCATAGGACCTAAAAAGTTTGAAAATATGTGTCAAGTGCATGAACGGTGCTTCTTCGAGGCGCACTTAAAATCCTTTCAACACACAGGTTCGAAAGAACTAGTGACACTATAAGAAGAAGACTAAGGTCTGTGTTCACCAATAGATAAATCGGAAGATTAGGCCTCTTCGTCCGTTATCTTTGACGTTTAATCTTTGAAAATTCGTGTCAAAAACGTCAAAACAACTGTTTATTACTCAACCGTCTATTGGTGAACTCGGCTCTAATAATATTAATAAGGAAACTTTATTAAGGGTGGAATGATGTTTGAAATTAAATGACGCAAAACCGATTGCGCCGATTTACACAAACCATATAAGGATACACTACCTACCCAAAGATCGTTGCCATTTCTAAAAACTCAATCTCAATTTTGCTTTATATTTACGTGCAATATCCATGACCAAACTTGCATCAGCTCATGTGCGATGCAAATTGCTCTGTCAAAACAATTTACATAGTTTGTACGCCCTTAGCGGGCTAACAAAGGCTAGAACTGAGTTAGGTTACCTATATGATTAATTGAATACACGGTCGGAAGAATAGCAGCCAGATTAACAGGAAATATGAAAATTGAAAATGACGTCCGTTTGTTTAATTTACATAATGGTTTGTAATTAGCTTAGTTGTTGCTTAACTTGCTATGTGTTACCAAAGATCCAATACCTTTGTCGGTAAGTAAGTACTTTTCTTTTCACATGATACATTTTGATAATTTCGGTGGGTTTTGGAATGTTTCGTAAATATATTTATGTATAGTATGATATTATAAAATAATTATCTTTTTTTTTCTTTTACACATAGTATTTATTTATATAAGTATTTATGTTTATGTAGATTTATGTATATAACTTATTTAAACGTTCCACCGTCATTATCTATTCCTATCATTTCGAGATCCATCCAAAGGTTGTCTGGAAGAGATTGCTTTTAGCGATAAGACCGCCCATTGTGCTTCACTTTTTTTATATTGTTTGTGTTCCTGTTTATTTTCTTGTTTTGTGGTGTGCAATAAAGAATTATCTATCTATCTATATTTTTTGGGTGAACGAAACATTTTAAAAGTTAACGTTCTTTCCGCTTCCTCATTCTTCAGTAACTACAATTTGTTAGGTAGCAAAGTGACATCATTGGCATGGCCTTCAAGAATTAGCCGTTTTATACCTTTTGTGCACAATGTCCGGCAAAAAGAATTCTTTGATCAATCTCGCCTTTGACTGCCTTATCAATTTCACCCCGGATCTGGAGTCGGAAATACTCGTAAGTATGTTGTGCACTATAATTTCATAACAAAAGTAGCGTTATAACGAGCGAGCTTCGTAGTTGCTATGAAATCTCGTCTGAGTAAAATGAACCTTTGCGTTTTCATTATTTATGAAACCTAGCGCGGTCCTTTACCCACTGCTCTATAGCTACACATGACGCTTGTAGTTACCTCAACAACCCTGCCAGAGCGTCTCCTCCGGCAGGTTGTCGATCCTCGTAAAGACTGGCAGCTGTGCTCTCATGAAAGCACACGGCGCGGCGGCAACCCTACATGCCATCTTTTACTCTCTGTTTTGTAGCTGTTCTATAGTAGTTACCTGGCGGGAGGAGGTGCTGCTCCAGCAGGGTTGTCGAACCTCGTGAAAACTGGCAGCTGTGCTCCCATGACGTGCAGTCTCGCGGCCAGCAGGGCGAGCGTCGCGCAGCACACAGTGGCGACCCTACGCGCCGCCTCTCCGCATGCACTGCCCCACCCGGAGCCTTTGCCCCACGCATCCACCCACGACCAGCGGCTCTCGCCTCCGGAACTCCTCCGCTGGAATTAAGGGATAGTTTAAACCCTCTCTTTGTCTATAATATATTTTTTTCATCAAACCGTGCAATACTAATGTTTTTTATTGTTAGGGTTTGGACTGTAAGCTTACTAGGTAAGTTATGTGAGTTCCCGTAATAAGTGATGTAAATTGTTCAGGATTGAGCTCAAAGAATATTGATTCAATTCAATTCACAATTATTTATTTGAATAAAGTAACTAAACATAGGCTTATAACACGGTCCTCCACATTTACTACATTTGATACTACATTTGATAAGTGTGTGCAATAATGTATTAAATAAATGTAGATACCTACTAATTTCTCTTTACTGATTTTATCTCGGACTTACTGTACTACCGAGTTTCAAAATTTACTTAAGTAGGTACAATAAAATGTTCGTATTTTAGCCGCGGGTCGGTGAAAGAGAAAGTAAGTATTTTCCCCAAAAAATGAAAACAAGAAAATATGGAACCTAATAACACCGTTCGTTGGCAACTGTGAAAATAACAAATGAAATAAAACAGCAATGGCGTTATAATTTTCTTTGTATGATAAAAAATGGGGAAAAGGCAGCTGTATAAAAGGAATTCGTCTCTTTGTCTCGTATCAGGGTGGACTGCTAAGAATCTAGGACGAAAATAACAAAGAGTAACAAATTTTCCCCGGAGCGTCTTTGAGGTGGAAATATTCGTTTGGTGACTCCTTGCTCGGTTCGTGCCAAAGAGAGCACGACTGTGGTACACAATTTGGAGCGTTTTACGTGTTTTTATCACGGCCTTGCCCCTCGTATACTTGAGGCGTAATTAATTAAAGGCATACACTCGTAAACACCTTTTTTAGAAGTAACACCTAACTGGATTCAGAGAATTAATTGGAAAAAGTAAAAGCGCTGTTGTGAAGCCAAACATTATTTATTAGTCTAGTCAATGTTTGAGATAAACCTTTACCAAAACGTTGAAATAAAAATTTCCTAAGCTTAAATTTTTTCTCGTTGACTGTACAGCTGTTTTTGACATCTCACTGTTTATAATAGGGTGGTTACAAGGTAAGGAAAGTTAATTATTTTGATTCCAAATTGGGTTGTGGTATACCGAGATGGCTGGACCTTCGTCAAACCAACCTGCTTTATACATTTTATCTCCCTTTCGTGATCACGTTCCATAAGTAGGTATAAGTACTCACCTACCTACTTTTCATGAACCCTTCAAGAAACTATTTTATGGAATCTTCTCAATAAATTACAATTACAATATTATTTTTGTTATTATTATTACATTTTACATTACATATTATTACAATTGCTTCTCTAAGCACTTTGAAATTTACAACACTGCTTATAGGTGCTATAAGGTACGGTACGGCTTTTTTGATAGTAAAAGAGCCTATAGACCAGAGGGTCTATAGGCTCTTTTACTATCAAAAAAGCGAAATGTTTTAAAGTTTAAACCTTAAAATACATTAATGCTTCAACCACGTTAGGTTTCAGGCAAATCGGTGATAGGTGTACCTACATATAAGCTTCTAAGATGAAGTACTACTACCAACGTTTTCTTAGATTAAATCTTCTTACAAACTTACACGAATTAATGGTTAGTCTCAGCAAACCTTCAAATCAGTACAACTTACAAATACTGCTTGGTTGCGAAATATCTGGCACTTTATCGGTGCCTCTAGCTAGACGGAAAAAAGAATAACAAAGTGAGAGTATAAATATCTTTAAATTATGTACCTTCTGTGCCACGAAGAGTTCATAGACGACACAAACGCCAGTTACAGTGATACCTTGCTCCTTACACAGCATGGCAACGCCAACGCACGCCGTGCACGCAGCAACATACCGCCAATCTGAAATCAAACGTGTTACAGAATAGCTGCTGCCTGATTCGTCGGTGTGGTATAAGGATCATTCAGGAAACTGAAGCTTCCAATCAATCAATCAATTATATATTTATTGCGAATATGGGTCATTAGATGAGATATAGGTAGGTACATACATACATATAGTTTGAACGTATTACATAATGTAGTTCCTAATAGTAGTCATATATAAGATAAGTTTTTTTATTATAGTGTGGGTTGAATGTAGGAGATCAAGTCCTTATTTTAATGTAGAGTCCGAACCGAGTCACTGTAACCCTACTACAATACAGGCTCTTGAGGAGACCTAGTGTAGGGTACAGAGCTCCAGTAGGTACATTTAAAATCTAAGATAAGACTGTCATTGTAGATATAGGTATTCATTACAATGTACCCGATCCATATTTGACGAAACCAAAAACGATTTTTTTATACGAATTCGTGGTTACTGGTCGTTACAAATTGCCATTGAGTAACTGTTTTTTCTGATTGTTATTTACAATTATATCATACACTGTATTGTATATCCCCTATCTCCACACACTCACTTCAATTTAGGACTCCCGCGATACAGGCTTGCCCTTTGTGAACTTTTTTGATTTGATTGTGAACTATAGTGTAATATTTGTGTTTTTGCAAAATAAATATTGATTGATTGATTGATCTAAAGCAATCATGTCCTATTCTATGTAGTACATCATAAAATCATTGCTTAATTTCAGTCAATCAGTTCAGTATTTTTGGCGTTATTGAGTAACAAATATCCATCCATCGTCACAAATTTTCGTCTTCATCACCTACAGACTTAAATTACAGCTTAAATATGTTAAGTTGGAATTAGTAAACATATAATCAGTTATCTAGAAGATAACTAACCAGTTTGTCTTCGTCTGCTGGACGCACGAGCGTAGCAGAGCAGAGCGCCTAAGAAGAATAAAGATGACAACATTTCTGCTCTGCCAACCACTCCTGTCACCTGTATAGACAAATAAATATTAAGAGAAGAGAAAAGAGATAACATAATAAGAAATAATAATCTTACTGAGATATTCATAACAATCACCGTTGTTGGGAGGAATCCCCTACAGAATGCCGTCTAGATGGGTACCAACACAGTTACAGATATTCATCCACAAATCAGTAATGTGTAATTATTACTGTGTTCCGGTTTGTAGGTCACTTAGCTAGTGAAAGTACTGGGCTTTCGAGACTAACCATCCAAATATCTCAAATTGAACGAACGCTAATAGTGGTTTATTGCACCGGCATATGTTAATCAAAGTCCGGTTTAGCACTGTTTTGCTAATAGGCAGGCTTCACCTCTTACCATCAGGAGAACGTCTAGCTCATCTAATTGTTTGCATTGAAAAAAAAAAATAACATTTACTTCCAGTTTAAACACCATCAAGCTATAATAGTAGTCCAGTGCTGATTGTAGGCCACTTCCAAAATCCAACATTCGACGACTGCCATCTCCGACTCTTCCCATTCATCTTCTAATAGCGACAATACTAAACCTAGCCAGAGGTAGTCCTACACATACATACACGAGGTCTCCATTTGTTTCTACTTAGATAAATAACAATTAATTAGTGCCTATAAGTTACCTGAACTACGACCCCGCTTTTCAATTAATCACATAAGCACACAGTAAATAAACCTATACGTCTAGCAAAATTGTGTACACCTAACCTAATAAAAAAGGTTACATAATATTATCAAGAAAATACACGCTCTACATCAGCAAGTACAACCACAGTTACGAAGAAGAAAAACATAAAATAGTAGGTAGAGAACGAGCCAGATGGCGAATACGAGTAAAGTACAGAGCAGGCCGGAAATTTAGCCAAAATAAATATCTCTCACAATGTCTCACATAATGAAAACACACTCAAATAGAGAAGTCTGTAAAGTGGTCCCGAGACTGTTAAATTGTGAATATAGCAAAATGTAACATGGTCATTTGCGATTTTGTAGCGTGATTACAATAAATTTAGCAATCGCTTTAATCGATACACTGCGACAAGATTCGCTATGCGTATTGTTATGATTAACGATTCCTTTACTAGAGTCATATTTACACGCTTAAACCAGAATTACTAGATTTATCCTTACGCATTATATTACTGCCCCTGACTACTACTCATTATGTACTTGATCAATTAGAATGTAAAACTTTTCGTCGTCTCATCATCAGCCCACTTTAGTCCACTGCTGGACGTAGGCCTCTCCCATTTCGAGCCACTGAGCCTTCGGCTCTCCGTATCCATTTTTTATCAGCTGCCTTACGTATGTCGTCGCTCCACCTGGCCGGAGGGCGTCCTACACTACGTTTGCCGATACGCTTCGTTGTCTATCGATCATTTATAAACGTTAATATCGCTAAAGTTGTGTGACCACAGTCAGTGCGACTGACTGGTTTAGGATTTTTCCCTCCCTCTTATGATCCACTCTAGCACGTTGACTTGGTATTCCAATCCCAAGGAGTGTGAGCACTTAGTTATTTACTATTCCACGGTCACAGAGAGACCGCAGTCCGGTTTGTCCCTTACGGCTTTATTACGAACCAGTCTCGGAGATTTGGGGCCTTACCGAAACGTACGAGGTCTTGTACCGCAAATTCCCGTCTTTATTTTATCGGACTGTTTTGCGGTGAGTAAGTAGAATCAGATAAAAGTGGCGACTTTTACGAATGTTGGCTTTTCAAGTTGTAGGTATGTAGCAAGAAGGTTCCTTCCTTCTAGTAGTAGATACTAACACAAACATATTTGTTATCATCTTGTGAGTGCACGAAAGGAGCCTCTTCGAGGCGCACTTGAAATCCTTTAACCACACTGAAAGAACTAGTGACACGATAAGAAAAAGAAGATCATCATGTTTTTGTTCTCTATAATAAAGAAGTGGCTGAAAATTATCTAAAACTTTCTGATTCAGAAAACGTGTTGGCACGTAAGTTTTTCGAGGACCTTGTACCTATGGAAAAGTGGGAAGCTTATTTACTTGTTTTATTCTTATTATGCTCTGTAAGTATAAAAAAACTGAAATTGAACAAGTAATAAATAAAATGAAACAAGTACTAAGTAATTATTACCTGCCTAGAGTTAGTTTTTGTTATTAGGTTAATACCTGTCTATGTTATGACGTAACATAAATTTCATGCGGCTACCGCTCATAAATAGCAAAAATCATAACTTGCTTTTGCCGTAGTTGGGTAAAAAAGGGTACAGACATGACGCACAACATGGCTAATGATTTACGCCCACATACATCACCCACTCTGGTAGCGAAACTCCAGAGGAAACTGCTAACAAAAAAAAAATGGCCATTTGTTCATTACATACACAATCCACGCGTATTTATTGTATTAATTGGTCACAGTGAAGCGATGTTATTTCTAAACAGGCTGATAGGTTTGCGTTACGAACTAACAAAATTTATTTTTTAGAAGCGGCAACACTTCTAGACGAACATCATTCTATCTCCATTTTAAAATATTTTTTTTACTTTTTATGATGGAGTTTTATTAACAATGAAAAAACCTAAGTAGTTACTTTTAACTATAATTAATATTTCACTAGTGCTGATATCTACTTCTCCGTTACAAATTTAGTATCGGACCAAAATATACTAGAAGCTAAATTGTCCAACTTTTTTTGGGGCGTTTTCTATGTAGATTCTATACTTATAGAGTATGATTCTATACTTCTTTGATTGAATAATTCAAATGAAATATTTTATTTTTGATATGTAGGTAAGTATGTATTATAAAGAACTTATCCATAGTACCTTGCCGCCTGGTTAGAGTTGAAGAAAAGCGATTTTCCTTCATAACTCGCGTGCGAATCGGGACAGCTGATGAGTTCGACATTCCGTTCACTCAAATAATTTTCTCAGAAAACGTAAGTTACCTACTGAGGTTTTGTTTTGAATAAATGATTCACATGAACACATTCAAAGCACGTCACCTTTGAGTTTCGTAAATAATCTCTACGGAATTTCAGTATATAAGTCCTGCAATCAATTTATATTAAAACAGAAAACTCCTGAAATACCTGTATTAATTATACGTGGGAAATTACCTACCACTAATATCTCATTGTTCCAATTCTAAAACCGAGAATTTTCTATAAAAACAATAATTTTTCAAACGAATATAGTACGACAAACAGTCCACATTTGACCAAATCAGAGTAAAAGCCTTCAATCCATACCGGAAATGAAAACGAGTTCGGTCCAATCGCCCATCTAACCGTTTCGCATAAAATACGTTTTACTGGGATTCATTTTAGTCGAACCTGAGGGGTTATAAGTTCTGTACGTTTGTTTCATGTTAACATGTTTGGTTTCGTATTCATGACGGCTCTAATCGGATTTCGTTGCTACGTTTTAGCTTATTTTTAAGGTAGGTATAATCTGCTTTTGCATTAGGTTTTTGGATATTGAACCGTATTGTAGGTACGTGCTTGTTTGTGCTCTTTTTTGTTGAAAAGTTAACACAAAAAAGCCCCTGAAAAATTGTAGTGGGAAGTACCAGAGAGAGATGAATCCGCTAAAAGTTGGGATAAGGGTCGAGGGTAAAATTTGACCTTTACCACTCTTTCGAATTAGGTCGATGCGAAGTGTCGAAGACCATGTTGCATTCGTAATCATCACCATTGTCATTGCCCTAGTGCCAGTGACATTATTTATTCGTTTTCGGAATTAGTATTGTAGCAAACTACTAACTTGATCTAGGCACTATATTAGAAGCTGTGACTTAGAGCCTGTCTTGCAAACTTTCAGAGGGAGCATATCAGAATACCTGTGTGCTGTAGTTGACATCCTGTCACGGCTTGAATGAGATATCTAGCCTAACTAGCTTCTTATCAACTCGATCGATATTGATGTTCCAACTTACCGCCTCAGTGTGTATCGGATGCACGGCGAACAAGATGGCCGCGACGAAACTGGCAAATTCGGGCAGGAACATTGCGCACACCCTACAACAAAGATAATATTTTTTTGTTAAGTTTCATTTTTCAATTTATTTATTTATTTATCAAAAAAAAAACAAGCTTTAAAATATACAATAAAACATTATTATAATAATTAAATGCATTGGCTTGTGTGGTGTAAGTATGATATTGGTATGCAGAGCCTACACTAAGTATATAAATACCTATACTTATTCGATATTAATGATAATTTTTGAAGAAGACCTTAAAAGTAGGCTAATTTATCAAAGACAATCCTTAATAGTTAAGTTAACCCTCTCAAGCTCTTAAAATTTAGGAACATAAATCTAAAAAAAAAAACCAAAACTGTTATGATTTCTAAGTAGGTATCTATGTTTGCGCGGCAGAGTTAGCTCCTATATTTTTATGTCTAAGTACAAACTACTCGGCGATATCTCAGGTCAACACAAACTTTCCTGCGACGCAGTGCCATCGAATGACAATAATTGAGCAAGTTTGCCGCAGAGACGTGGGAGCTGGCAACACCGAAGCGAAAGGGCCGTAGTCAGGAGTAAAGAATATTAAACTAGTTATTCTAGATACTCCGCAATTTAGGACTATCGTCGGCTGTCAGATAGAGTTAACTTTATTAAAAAGAATAAGTGTTTTATTTTTATTGAACAATAAAACACTTTTTCTTTTAATAAATATTTTAATCGAACATAAATACTTACCTACCTTCATTCTACCTACCATTTACTTTCTTCAATTACCTACTTGTCGCATTATGTGAGAGTTATGCATAAAATAATATTAAACTAGTTATTCTAGTTACTCAGCAAGTCAGGGGTTATATCAGGGGTTATAATATCGTTGGCAGTTTGATAGAGTTATCTTTATTAAAAAGAATAAGTGTTTTATTTTTTTTCTTATTCAATTCAATTCAATTAAAATTTTGTCAGAGCGTCTGGTCGAAGCGACGCGTGATCAGAGGGCTGGCAGCTATCTGGGCCAAAGAATAAGCCTTGCTATACAAAGAGGCAATGCAGCCAGTATCCTCGGCACGCTGCCATCGGGTATCGAGTTGGAGCAGTTGAGCTACCTATAGATCGTTTGCAACGGTCTATGGGTGGCCCAATTGTTTCCTTTTGTAAATTTTATAATATACCTATATATAGATGTACTATATATAGGTATATTATAAAATTTACAAAAGGAAACAATTGGGCCACCCATAGACCGTTAATATACCTATATATAGATGTACTATATATAGGTATATTATAAAATTTACAAAAGGAAACAATTGGGCCACCCATAGACCGTTGCAAACGATCTATAGGTAGCTCAACTGCTCCAACTCGATACCCGATGGCAGCGTGCCGAGGATACTGGCTGCATTGCCTCTTTGTATAGCAAGGCTTATTCTTTGGCCCAGATAGCTGCCAGCCCTCTGATCACGCGTCGCTTCGACCAGACGCTCTGACAAAATTTTTTTTCTTATCAATTCAATTCAATTAAAATTTTGTCAGAGCGTCTGGTCGAAGCGACGCGTGATCAGAGGGCTGGCAGCTATCTGGGCCAAAGAATAAGCCTTGCTATACAAAGAGGCAATGCAGCCAGTATCCTCGGCACGCTGCCATCGGGTATCGAGTTGGAGCAGTTGAGCTACCTATAGATCGTTTGCAACGGTCTATGGGTGGCCCAATTGTTTCCTTTTGTAAATTTTATAATATACCTATATATAGATTGTAGTAGTTAGCTTATTCAATTCTGTATTTGTTTAAACATAACATTACAGGATATCGATTGCGTTATATTTAGATATCTATTAACAAATCAACAATCACAACACTTATGTAACAATAAAACACTTTTTCTTTTAATAAATCTTTAAATCGAATATAAACTTACATTCTACCTACCATTTACTTTCTTAAATTACCTACTTATCGCATTATGTGAGTGTGATGTATAATAGGTAGGTTAGGTACGTAACAAAATTCGTAGCTAGTATGAAAAGGATGTTTATGTGGCAGTAACTCGTTCTCATTCACTAACCAAGTAGACTGTTCACATTCAATAATATATATCTATTGTGCGAACTTTTTACTTCAGAAAAAGACTTTTCTAGAGTAACATGTTCGTTTTCTGAAAATAGCTATTTTCTTTTATCTTTAGCTACGTCCCTGGCTGGGGTTAAAACTACGTCTAATTGAGACTAACGCCTGGAAGGTGCTTCCAACTTCCCTCAGACGGAATTAAGCCACTCGTTAGCGACTTTTTGCAAAACGAAGCAATCTCTTCGCAAAGAAAAACATACGAGACCGTAGTGTTGTCTACATCGCGATAGAGGTAGATCATTATGAGTTGTCTACTTTTGCTTGTTTGAGTCTTTGAGGTCTAGGTATAAATACTTACCTACTTTAAGACAAGGCACTCCGGCACATTTTCTGTCTAGATCATAATTTCAAAATCTACTGTAATTTATTATATAGCAGGGCTCTACTGTTATTCTGGGTATATTATAAATTGGACCATTTGAATGGCAAATAAAGGTCAATTATTGGGGCAAAAGGTAAAGGCATTTAAACCGGCAAGTTTTATTTTTTATACTTAACAGGATAATGTATAGAAACACTTATAGTGGTTGAAAAATGGCAACGTTAAAAACATAGGTAAACTACTTACTCTTTACTGTAGGTAAAAAAGTTCTAGGCGAGGGCCCTATTTTATAAGTAGAGTGAGAGACCCAGGCAAATAATACTTACTTATTACAACACCTACATAGGTATTATCAAGATTCATGCCACGCAAGGTGTCGCAAAATAATAAATAGATAGTTATAATAATACCTTAAACTAATAATCGAACCAAACTCTACTCCATTTAAGTTCTGTAGATTTTATTATTCTTCGCCAAAAAACCCGCCTCGCGAAAGTCATTGAACGTAAGAAAAACATTATTTTAATTGAATCGCAGAAAATTGATTTGGCAGTACATAGTCGTTAATTAACAGAGCTCGGGCATAAATATACGAGTAATATTTAGTGCGAAATAAAAGGTCGAGAGAAACGAGTGCCTTTTGTTATGAGGGAAAACAAACCTGAAGGAAAATGACTTCCTACGTAAGACTGAATTCAAGGAAAATATCTAAGTACTACCGTTAAAATTATGGTTTTAAATATACTCAGAGGCAAAATAATTACTCGAATATACATCTCGCGGTTGGTTGTCTCAACAATACTGTTATAACCCTTTTTCAAATCAAATAAAAAAAAATATTAGTTTATCTTGTTAGTAATAACTAATGCTAAACTAATGCTAATGTGTTTTTCAGTGTTTAAGCTAATGTTAAAATATTTCAAAATAACACACAAAATTTGGTTAAAATTATGTCAAGTTAAAATGAAAAAGTAAATATAATAGAAAATTGAAAATAAATTTAAAAATCCAGATTAAATAAAAATAAAAATTGTATGACCGTACCTTATTAAAAATTTAACATATAAAATTATAAATTACCAGATGGTACTGAGGCAAGAAGGAGGCAAGGTGATATGGTATTATTTGCATTCCAAGTTTTATCTTTATATTTCCAAAAACTTCCTGGAAAATCTGAAGACGTTCATTTTCATTCCGCTACCCTAAAAACCGTAGCTACAAACACTCAACTTTGTCGTACCATAATTGGGCACAAAGACTTTTGCTATAAGCATAAACCACCCAGTGTACTGCTACAAAATACAAATAAGAATTTCAACTTGAGAGCAACGAAACGAGCGGCGAACCGCGCACAATACTTTATGAACCAGTAGGCAAACTTTTTGTAGGGATCTCCTATTAATTACCATTTCTTTGACTGAAGAGTCTCGGGTGAACCAAACTACAGTAGAAAACTTTGTCGTCGCGGGCGTTAGTCTTGTTAATATATTTTTATGTTATCTCTTCTTACCCGACTGCCAAGGGAGGGTTATGTTTTTCGCACGTATGTACATATGTATGTATGTACATTTTTGTGTTACCTCGTATCTTCCAAACAGCTGGATGGATTTTCACAGTTAAGGTATTATTGCATTAGTCTCAATAACCAGAGGGTTCTTAGATATAGTTTTTTTAAATAATCAAAATGGCGGATTTTCAGAGCTACATAGTAAGTCCATATATATTTTTGTTGACCAAACCTACCAAGTAGGTTATCAAAATGAAGGTATTTTAAAGGAGATTACAAATATATATATATATAAGTTATATGTTTACATTTAATTTGGAATAATGAATTGACAATGTACCTATATAATTTTTTCGCAGTCGGGTTTTCAGTTTTTTAAACTTTAAGCTTGTTTATATATATTGGTGTTAGTGGTGCAATGTGTTCGTACTGCTAAATATTTTTCTTTAGGGAAAATTGTCAAGCGCCAACCTCCGCCATTTGCGAAATATGTTTTTTTTTCCATTCATAAACTAATGAAGCGAGGGTAAGAGGACCACCTCTTCCGTACCAACGAGTAGATTTAAAGAGTTGTACTGACAACATTAAAATATTAAGCCGGATAAATATGAAGCTTCAAAGAAAGTCCTGGAAAACTGCAAGAGATGTATTGTACTTCAAATTAGACCGTATTCATACAAAAATAAAATAAAATTACACAATAAAGAGTACCTACCTATGTAATGTGAGTAACGACACGGATGGTTGAATGGCAAGTGTATTGGACTGCCACGCCGGTGTCGCCGGTTATTTTATTCTATGGAATGTAATTGTTATTATTTATAAAATCTACACATGTACCAGTCTCCTTCCAGGCAAGGCAGGACAAAGAAATCGCCCAACGAACAGAAAATGCCTGGAGGAGCTATTGGTCCATGGGAAATCTAACGAAAGACCCAGACTTTCCCCTTTCGCTCAAGCGAAAGCTGATGGACGTATGCATCCTCCCCGTTTTGACCTATGGTGCGGAGACCTGGTCTTTAACCAACATTCAAAAGTTCAAGCTCAAGGTTTGCCAACGGACGATGGAGCGCAGCATCCTCGGTGTCAAGCTGACGGATCGAATCCGAAACACCGAGCTGCGCTCCCGAACACAAATCGCCGATGTAGCTTCAAAAGCCGCCAAGCTCAAGTGGGACTGGGCAGGTCACGTTTGCCGCATGTCGAGCGATCTTTGCGCTAAGGTAGCCACTGAGTGGAGCCCGAAGCAGCGCGGCGTGGACGCGGCAGACCGAGGAGAAGATGGCGGGACGAGCTCATCGCATTCCGTCCAGACTGGAATGAACTGGCCCAAGACAGAGGGAAGTGGAGAGAATGGGGGGAGGCCTTTGCCCAGCAGTGGGACAGTGAGGGCTCATAAATAAATAAATAATAATAATAATAATAACATATGTACAGGATCAGGATACAGAAGAATAAAAAAAAATATGGAAGGAAGGCACAAGCCGGACGTATGTAATTAAACAGCACTAAACTAGACCCAGTGCTTAGGGCTTCAGAACTTTGCCACAGAGTTAAATTAGTTTTTACCAGATATTTTTATATACAACTTCATACAGCCTACGTCAGACTCATAATTGAAAACCTTTGTCGTATCTTCGTGCGAGTTATACAACTTGGTAATAAATTCGTTAATTATGGCGGAGCACGGCTTTTGAAATAATTAAGCCATTTGATAATTAAAATTGGTACCTGCTTAATTAATTTGCATGATATTATGCCAGAGAAAGATAACGTTGGTTATGTGTGTATTTTATAAATACAATAACCGATAGATAGATAGAGGTCGTTAAATAGAAAACGATTAGGTAACTCATTTACAGTAGGAATTATCTTTTACCATAGATGAATAACGGGTGTTCCTTAGAACAACAAGATATACTACTCGGGCGAATCAACATGACACCTGGTTCTATATCTTGGTAGAGAAGAGGTCCTGTAATACTTGGTAATGATAAGTAATGATAAGTCTTCGCAAATAGAGGAAGAAGAAACACGGAGGGCGCCGCGCGGGGTAGTGGGGGAAGCATGAAGTTTCGAGCCACGTGTCAGTCAGGTGTCATGTTGATTCGCCTGAGTAGTACAGTATCAAATAAAAATGAATGCAGAATACAGGACCAAAAAAACTAGCCACCCTGTCAATAAAAATTAAATATCTCTATTTTCAAATAATGTTTGTTACTTTTTACTATGTAGTTTTATTAACAATGAAAAAGCCTAGTAGTTTTAACATATAACCCTGATGCTTCTCTTTTTCGAAAATTTGTATCGGACCAAAATGTTCTAGAAGTTATACCAATGTGGCTCCCATTTTTCTGTCACATTTTCAATGTGCTACATTGTAATTCTATCTTTACTTTAATACTTCTGTGCCTTTTACATGTTTTTAAATGGTAGAAAGAAACGCAACTGAGCGAAATCAACATAATAAGAACAAAGTTTAATATTAAATCAACTTTTAAGTTAAGGATAATTGCAAATTAGAAGCACTCTATTGTTGTCGAACATGTAAAACTACAATTTGGACTTCCGATGAAAACCGGAAGCGCCATGAATTTTGAAGTAACTCCATTAAAAGTTCCGAGTTCAAAACTTTATTGCTCCAAATAATGTGGGCCTAAAACTTTTTCCCGATACACTAATGTGATTGGCCACTAAGCAAATTTGCAACTTTGACTGACGTAAACAAGTTGCCTGTTGACTGTAATTTGAATAGATTATTTATCGAGGCCTCTACGTCTATGGCCTTTTAGGGTTCTGCAAATTATTCCACAGAAAATACCATTTTAATAACGCGGATGGCTAGTTACTGTAGTATTTTTAGCCACAAAGCCAGATCTAATATATGAATATAAGTTTGTGTAGAGAGAGATAATATAAAATCAGAAATATTTTTAGTACGTATATATATTTTTCCGTGGGAGTAGAATAGTAAAGTAGGTATATTCTTGAACACTCATTACCAAAAAACATAATTAAAAAATAAAAATGGCGCATTATTACATCCTTACCAACCCAAGTATTCAAACTAAAATAGCAAAACTAAAAAAACCACCATTTACACCATTTACCAAAAATATACTTCTCTTTTAAACATTTATTACAAAAGCAAATAACAAATAAGTAAGTACTTACTTATAAATAGAAACAAATTAGAGTCATTCAATAAAAGTCTCAGATTTTTCATTAAGTTGATAAAAGTTCATGGAATATTTTTAAAAATGGATTTTTTATATATAGCTTTTATATAAGTTTATGAGAAAATCTACAAAAGCTTGTGATAAAATAGAATGAACTTGAATAGGAGTTTAGTCATTCAACTTTGGAAGTCGTGCTTATATAGCTGTCACTGAAATAAGCTATCTAGTAGCTGTCACTGAAATAAGCTATATAGGACAATGTCCGACTTAGCTCATCAGGGTGGAATTAATCAAGCTTTCATAGGAAGATAACACGAAAAAGCTCTTTCCAGCTAAATTACGGTATAATATCTATCTTTCTGAGTAGTAAGCTATTTTATGTTATTGTTACGTTCTATTGATAAATATTTTTCTAATCACCTACATTCATTACTGACTATCGCATTCGTATCGAATCCGTCACAATTATCATATTGTTTTTTTATGTGTTACATCTTTTTTCTCGCTTTCAGTCAATTTGTGGAAGTAATTTCGTGAAAATGGGACAGAAGTGTGTGAAATTGAACACACAGGAAGTGTTGAAGGAAGTTATTTGGCTGTCGGATGGTACAGTAAACTGCAGTAAATAGATTTTCGAAATTTAAATGTTGCTTGTTTCCAAGGTAAGATGTCAGATGTTACACAATCATCATAATATATGACTACGATAAAGCGTCGATGACACACGGCTTTTTTACACGTTACAAGCCAGCGAGTTTGCTTGTAGCTTGTAAAGTCGCCCTGTGTCATCGGCGTTTTGACAATCCGCTTGTTGACAATCCTTCTCGAAAGCTAACACGCTCACACGCTAGCTGTTAAACTCGCCAACAAGCAACTTGTAAAAAATTTACACTACTAATTTAAAAACACGTATAAAAACTAAATTAAAGTATGAAACCATACTAATTTTTGTTGACACAATCGGAAAACATAGACGGAACGAATAGTGTGAAGAAATTACTATAAATACGGCGTAATTTTTGAGTATTTGAGTATTGTCCGAAACATTTTGTATGGAAATTTGCCTTGAGGATTACCCTTAAGGCTCGCTAGTTTTTTTCATAACGTTGAAGCACATTGTTGTTTCCGATACCATTGTCCGAATTTGTCATAATTTTCCTATCACGGTACGTTTTTGTCGAATAAAATATTTAAAAACGTTATTATGTAAATGGGTTACCGTTTATAAATACAAATTACAAAATTAATTAATTATTACGTAGTTTTCGTCTTTACGAGGGTTGGCCTCAAAGAGATTTGCACATCATTAAAGTTTTAGTGGTAAGGCAACTAACAGTTATAAATTTAAGCACCCATTAAGACATGAACCATCAAGGTCGTAAGGGAAGCTGCAGGTACCGTGCTCTAAGAAACAGTTTAATTGCAGTTGTAATACTAATGCCTACTTGCACCAAACTGTCAAAGTCCCTAAGCAATTACTTTATTCGCTTGGTAGTTCTTAACAGTCCAAATTCTGACCGTTAAGAACTGACAAGCGAGTAAAGTAATTGCTTAGGGACTTTACCAGTTTGGTGCAAGTAGGCATAACTTACTTAACTTACAATCTACTCGTAAGCCAACCAACATACAAAAACTACCAGATACCCTCGTATTACTTTTATGTAGGAGAATTGACGACACTGATGGTCGAGTGGCAAGTGCGCTGGACTGCTACGCTGGTGTCGCAGGTTCGATTCTCGCTTTAGGACAAACATTTGTGTGATGAACATCGGTGTTTGTCTTGAGACTGGGTGTTTTCTATGAACCTATACATATATTTACAAAAAAAGTAAATTAATTAATATAAGTAAAGGTATTGTATTGGTTATCTGGTTCTCATGGTACAAGTTTGTTTGTTTGCGGCTAGATGGCGTTGTGTGAAATGTCCAAACATTATTATTTATTTACAAAATTTACTTATATTAGTTTCAAGTTGATATTATTTTAAACTAAGTACTTAAATATTATTTACTTACGGGAAGAAACCTTCCTTATTTAATGATATATAGATACATAATTATAATAATTATGCTGTACCAGACACTGAGTGACATTGCAAAATTAAATTTCTATTTTTAGGCATTTTAGGCAGTATTTTTAAGGCTACTGCGCTCCCAACGCAAGGTTATGCGTAATAATTAAATATTTTCACAAATATATTTGTAATTTAATTTCAATTTAATCTCATGACTTTCCAAGAAACTACTTTATTAAACTAAAAATTCAATTATGCCTGAAGTCAATGGTCAATTGGTCAAACCATATCATAACAGTAACCGTACATATGATAATAAACATGTTAATTTAAACTACACAATTTTAGTTGACTGCACACTAAATTAAAATGATAATGAGGGTTCAAATAACATTAATAGGATTACGAAGGCGAATTGGATATTGAACATAAACCGAGCTAAGGCGGTGGACACACGACTATAATTAGCAGCAACTAAGGGGATCGGGTGGCTGATTAAAACAGGCTTAACTGAAATGTTTCGCCTGCAAGCTGGCGCCCGGGCGACCCAAATTCAAACTTATTTGTGACGGGGTACTGTTTCCGGAAAATATTTACGGAAACTAGAAATACGGAAGTAGACAAAAATTTACGATTCAGTTGTTGTTGCTCAGTTTCCATCCTTGCCTCATAAAAATCTTTAAACCGACTAAATTTATTGTCTAAACTTTTCTAATACACATTTGTCTGAAGATACATTTTTTATCACAAAGGATTATTTATTTATTAAACATTGGACTCACAGTAACCTTTTTTTTCTTATATAGGTATGCTATGATATATTACTAATCTTAAACCAATTCGAGTCTGTGTAAATTTTGTTTCCTGTTCATATTTCAGCTCAGTAGCTATGACACATTGTACCTACTGATGTGTCGATAAAGCTTCATTGAAAATCCGGATCGTGAAAGTATTTAGTTTCCGCTCATCGGACACATCCCCAATGGCTAGGGTATCGTCTCCGGTTATTGCACATCTAGCCGAACTAATTTAGAAGGTATAATTGCGTTTTGTTTTAACGAACGGGAGGGTTCGCCCTAATTTGAATCGATCAATCCTGGTAAATAAGACGTTTAATTGTGTGTACAGCAGTATTTACACAAGAAGTGACCGCTTTCACAAAGTTGATCAGTCCTGGGTAAAGATTTTATTTAAGACAAGCTTATGCGTAATATTTATAATTGAATACTCACAAATAATCAATATAATTGAGTCAGCGAAAGATTATACATATGTATGTTTGATATTATATGTTGAGTTCATATGTTAAGTGCACGAAAGGAGCCTCTTCGAGGCACACTTCAAATCCTTTCACCACACTGGTTCGAAAGAACTAGTGACACGATAAGAAGAAGAAGCGCGAGAGAGTACCTAATCTTTAATTTTTACAGCTGCAAAATTGGTCTCTGTCGAAGTTTCCCTGGTAGCTCTATCACCAAATTTTATTATCTAGTGTTTTCGTATCGATTCCATTACAGAGATATCATGAATTTCTATAACAATTTAAAAAGTCTGTTAATTTCTCGACGGCTTCGATACGGATGCTATTCTCAAATAGTTAATCGATAACCTTACGCTTTTTATATTTTTATGGCGAATTACAAAAGATCGCGATAGAAAATTTAAATCATGAACTGCTTATTAAATTAGGACCCAGAAATGACTAGGTATCGTGTTACTTCATAATAAAATTAAGCACTACATAATCGTTGAAAATAATTGCATGGCTGGATCACGCTACTACATTTAATGGAAAACGGCAGCACTACCCAAGCTTCATCCACTCGATCCTCATTTTCCGCAATACGAGAGCCATTATTCTGTAGGGCTTGAAAAACAAATTAAAAACAGATTCGTAAAGTAAACCAGAATTAGTCGGGGTTTCAATTATAATTTAATAATTATTATGTTTCATATTTGCCAAATTTATAGATCTGTTTTTGAGCCATCGCTTACACGGAGAAAAAAAATATACCAGTATAATTGTTCTGAATAATTAAATACCAGTTCCCATCACCGGACCATTGTGATTGTGATTGTCCGGGAAGACCAGAGACCCTATAATTAAAACTTTCCGTATTTAGACGGGCTTCACCAATTCGCTAGATCCGCACCAATTAATTAATTCGAGGGTAAACAGGCAGAAATTGTTGGGCTATTTTAAACGCAGAAAGCTTCCACGTTAAGATGGCTCGTCATAGCTTACAGCTTAGACTGCGCTAACTTATGTAGTGGGTAAGAGAAGAGCCATCGTACGGGATCGATCACTTATGCCAGAACGTAAACGAAAACATAAAACACGCAGTGAGCAATAACCTCTTTTTCTATTTTAAAAATTATAATTTCAGAATTCGCCGAAGCGTATCTACACATGTAAGGATGTATTATTATGCAGGTTGAGTAGGTGAGTACGTGAAAATACAGAGCGCTCAGGCATGAATGAATGAATGAGGACTCTTTATTGTGCCAAAGAACTTAAAGATAGGCACAGAATACAGATACAAGTTATAGAGCATGTACAAATTGTACAATGGGAATGTAGCAAATATTATTAATTTTTGACTCAGAAAGGGTACTACTTACATATTTTTTATTTTATATACGAGATCTCATGCTTGCGGCTTACTTATTTATGTAATTTTTGTGATCGATATTAAAAACGAAGTCCCGCTTAAATGATCATTTTGAGCACAAAAATCATTAAACTATACAATGATGTTTTAGGAACTGGCTTTGGTTAACCATTGGCTCTGGTTTCCTAGAATTGAGGCCGCAGGCTGGCGTTTGATCAGAATTATTTCCGTTTATCCCCCTATTCCCCCTAAGAGGGATAAAAGCATGTATAGCGCACAAAGCAAAATAAATATTTATAAATGGTGTCGCGTATTTCAGATAGTTGTGTTAGCACCTAGTGCACAAAATAGCTAATTTTCCACCTGCTATAGATTTGTTTATCAACTGTTAAACAAACGATATATGTACAGACAGCGTCAGAGATAAGTATCCCCCTTGCACAGTACACCCAGCTATAAATCCTTTCAAAAAATTATAATACTTAAAATTAATTTAGTCTTACATACGGTTATACAAATATAATCTATTTTTGAAAGGCAAAACTTCTCCATTCGCCGCGACAGTGATTTAAAGGGATTTGAAGCTGGGTATTATAACGCAAGGGGGATACTTATCTATGACGCTGTCTGTACGTACATGGCTTACTAACGATGTTAGAGATAGGGCATTGACTCGCTGTAATGCAATACAATGCGATCACGAAATGATGGCGGAGTATCGATGACGATTTGATCGAAGTAAGTCAGTGGGTAGAGGCAGATCGGGATCGCTCTTCATAGTGTTTCAATAGTGGAGGACTAACATCCGTATTCTAAGTCCTCAAACTCATCTTACGTGGCATTTCAATAACACAGTCATAGCTTTCTTGCTTATAAGAAGAAAAAAAACTTGAGTGAAAAGTAAGGTGACTGTTTAACGATACATTCTTTGCTTGAGTGTAAAATTCGTCTGTAAATCCAGCCGTGGACGTCTGGACCCTAATATTATGCAACGCTGATTTAATCTAGATAAAAATAACCGTGGGCCACGCCCTGCTTCCATCGAACACCCAAAAGGTCTTGTGATACGCGACAGCAGTTCCCAATTCGAAGCGCGGAAGGCTTCTGTTCCTCACTTTAAGACTCCCTTTCTTCCCCTTTGAATAATTAAACCAAAGTACTGGATAAAGTCCACGTGCCTAATCCAATCAATGCTCCCTCCGACTTTAATCGTATTCCCTTTCCTGAGAAACCTTTCCCCCGATTCCTATCTCTTTCGGCTTGGAAAGTTTTCACTAAGCTTTATTATGTATACTTATGAACATAGCTGTAAAATTGGAGCATCCTTTGAGTTATCTGTGTAAAATAGGGTGGAGTTAATTCCACAGGCAAGGTAATCGACATAGTTGGCGGATTTTGAATGGTTCCTGCATTGTGACTGGGAATAGCAACCACTTCTGTTGGATAGCTGATAAACGTTTTGTGAGAAATGGATGCCATTGAAATAAGGAATAGCTGTCCTATAACTGAGGCTTTGCAGAAGTTGCACAAAGACTGAAAGAGAATGACCTGAACAAGGAACTTACAACTTGCACTGACATTTCCTGCGTTGCGAGGAAAACCTTGTAGTGAAAAAGATAGGGCGTACTATTGCATACATACTAGTCCTTGGGGGAATCGAGCGTTAAAAATTTGGGTAAAAAGTTAACAAGCTAAAAGGTTTTTATTGGCGTCCAAAACATGAAAATCCCAAGCTATGTCTGTAGGTACGTATCCCTAGATGGTTAAGTCTCCCGCCAAACTATGTAAATTGAGCAATTTTCGTAGTATTGTTAAAGTTGAATCGGAAAATTTGCGCGTAAATTACTTTAGTTTGAACTTTGCCGTACATACCCATGGAAAAGTGAGGGTGTTAGGGTTTCAAGTTTCACCAGCTAAGCCAGTTAGTTTGTGCAGCAGGTTGCTTGATTGCTTTAGCTGATTTCCTGGTTTTCACCACACCTACTAACTTTCAAACTGGGCTCGCCTAGCACGGAACAATTGAGAGTCGGATTGAACATGTCGGTCTCAACTCGGTACTAACTTGTTCACGCAAAAAAACAAATGGAACAAAAAAAAAATATTCTTTATTCATGGGAAAGTCCATCTATTTAGTAATTCAGTTGAAACATCTACTGGTTTTCAGGATCAAATGTAATTTAATAGTAAACAGGCAATAAGAAGTAGGTGCAGGAAGCTGGTTGTTGTATTGTAAATAGCTTCTTATTTCGCTTGAGGATTTTCAAGGAAAATAAGAAGTAATATTGTGTAGCTGCTCTTATTTCTAGACAATTTATTAAGATCTGAGATGTTACCTAACTTTTTTTTTTTATATGGGGTAATCCTCATGGATGCCTACCGCCCTCGGGGGAGGGCGGAGGGGTATGTCGGACTCATACAGACTAAAACCCCATGGTGGCCGACCTCTGCGCATTAGAGGGACCCCGGGATATCCGAAGAACACGTACCGGTGTCCCTCACGCACGTTGCTGTGAGGCCCATCCCAGGGAAGGCTTGCGCCCCCCGGGAGCCGGGAGCGCCCCACGGGGAGATGTAGGTAACATCTCCCCGTGGAGATGTTACCTACCTACCCAATATGATAATAAATGACTGAATGAATTAATGAATGAAAACTCTTTATTGTACCAGGAACTTAAAGACAAATATACAGATTATTAATGAGCATGTACAATGAGCGGCCTTATCGCTAAGCGATCTCTTCCAGGCAACCTTGGGATGGAGAGTGAGACTAAAATACGAAACGTTGGCTAAAGGTGCACTAAAGAGTCTGTTTTAAACTTAAATTGTGGAATGTATTGAATGAAACAAAGAACTAATTATATTAAACTTTTGAATAACATACTGAATATAAGTAACCTTTTTTCGTCTTCGTCTCTTTTAAAGGTATTTTTTGGGTACAGATGACTCACCTGTAGTACAGCAGCGAAACGAGAGCATGGAGCAGCAAGTTGACGAGGTGGTACCCCGCCGGCTGCAACCCATGCATTGCGTAGTTCCATCGGAAGGTTAACACCGTCAGCGGACGGTACGACTTATGAGACTGCTCCTGTTGACAATAAACTCATTTTAGTATTGATTTGTATTTAAATATATAGGTAGCTCAAAACCTAATCTTGCTCTCCTATCAGACGGGAAGTAATTGATGATTTAAAATCATGTTTTTTTATGTAAACATACGACGAGGTGAACTAAGTGCTCTCCTGATGGTAAAAGATCACGCCTGCTCATGATCAAAACAGTGCTACAGAGGACTTTGATTCACAAAGGCCAGTGCAACACTGCTAAAGCGCTCGCCCACATTGAGACATTTTGATGGTCAGTCTTGTGAGTCCGGTAATTTCTGTAGCCACAGTGCTCTTCCAATCCAACCGAAACTCAGTAATGCTTACACATTACTGCTTTGCGGCAGAATATCTGGCACTGTGTTAGTCTGGCCCTTTTGGTACCCATCTAGACGGCATCCTGCAGGGGACGGCTCCCAACAAATGCCCTGTAATGCCCTGACCCTAAAATCGGTACAAATAATAACCTTTTTTCCTTCTTGTTTGAACTCGTTTTAAAACTGGGCAAAAACCTCCAGTTTTAAGAGAAATACTATGTTAAATAGAACGGGGAAGTTGTCGAAGGGAAAGAAGTACGTAGGCAATTCCAAAAAAAATCGAATTACACAATGATGAGAAATCCAGATTATCCAGCATGGAACGATACGCAGGACTTAGTTGCCTCATCATGAAAAGTAAAAGTTGAAAAGACGAGTAACAAACTTACCGCATCGGTGTTTGTCTTTCACATGTCTGTCTAGACTGCCAGAACGTATTTACTTAATTGCTTTTATTTATTAAAATTGGAGATAAAAATGGCCAAAAAAACTCTTCAGACTGTAAACACAATTACCTAATACACGCAAGCGTGACAATAAATCAACCATATAAAGGTCACACGCACAAAAATGCTGTCTCATGAAAATGATTAATAAGCGAGCTAAATTAGTAAGTAGAACAATAAGCCGCGCCTTCTTAAAATTGAATTTGATGTCGGCTGAAAAAACTAAGCTTTTATACGTAGCTAAATAAGCTACGTATCACGCGTTGTGATACGAACAAGTAAGGACAATGTAAGCAGGAACAAGTACGGTAGTAAGGAACATCCCTATAGTTCTCGTAGTGACCCTGCCTACGAAGCTTGGTGTTCCGGGTTCGATCCCCGGCCGGGGCAAATATTTGTGACGAACACAAATGTTTGTTCTCGGGTCTTGGATGTTGTGATGTCTTGTATGTGTCCATGCCACCTGCGACACAGGGAATCCTAGTGCAGGGGTGTGAGTGTGTGAATGTTTGTTTGTTAAAAAAAAAAAAAAAAAGTTCTCGCCGGTTGAGGTTAGTAGATAAAAAGCAAACATAATACATGCCAAAAGTTAAACGAGTTTAAAGTTTATAAAAACTAAAAAGGCGACTGATATAATATTATTCGAATATTGAATTATTATAACCAAGGTACTATAGGCAGGAACATAAATCATACTGGTAGTATACGCATTACGCAGGCACACCGGCTTAAATACAAGGAAATTTCTGTTCTATATCTATCTTCCTAAACCTATAACATCGTAGAGCTAAAGCGCTTACATAACGTACAACAATATGGCTAATGGCTATGATAATGATTTTAGTTGGCACATCTTTTTAAATCTTAAATCATATCTATAAAACACTCGGACCTGACTGACTGACTGACAGACCACGTACAGGCCAAACCATGGAAGGTAGAGACTTGAAACTTGAAGGGTGCGTTCGTCAAGAGCTGAAAGTGAGTACTAAGAAAGGAATGAAAATACGCAAACGAAAGCTAGTAGGTACTGTGTAAGAATACGCAGATTGAGTTAAAAATTGTGTGATTAATCTAGTTATTTCATGATAAATCAATAATATGCAGCCGTTTCTTTCTTAGTCTATGCCCATGACCCAGATTATGTTAATCTCGGAGTAAGCGTGCGTACCCGACACCCGACTTCTGCTGGATGTGACGTCACTATGTTTACGGTTGGGTGGATTGGTAGGATCGTGTATGGAGGGCTTTGGTTTCCCCACGTGCGGTGGCGTTAGGCGAAACCACGCGGAATAGATGAAAGTGATTTTTCAAATGCTTAGCTCTGACGTTTTGCTTCAAGGCAGCAATTAGTATCGTATCCACAAAAGGATATAACGCCTGAAGGGAGTGAATTATTAGAGGTTAGGGGCAAAAACATTTCACTGTGAATTTAACCTCCTCGAAAACCTTGAAGATAAACGACAGCACTAGATTTGGGCAATTCAAACTCTGCCTATTAGGAACAATTTGCTAGCAGACCGCTCTCTAAAGAAAGAGCACAAATAACATACCCAGTGTAGGCCAGTATTCTCGTTTCCCTTCCTTCATCAGTCACCCCTTACAAATTGATGGGTTTTATATGATAAATAAATAGACACCCCGAGACCCGACCGTAGCTGTTTTGTCGAATTTGCCACCGTGTCGCGCGTCATAACAAAATACCTACGCAAATAATTCCGAGCCGTATTCGAATTTAATGTTTATTCTCGTTGTGGTAAGGCACAATTAGGGGTAAAAACGTTGCGCAGACATTTGTTCCGTATTTTTTTTAATTCAGCTGTGTTTGTATTTTAATGGGAGCTGTTATGCAAGTTAAAGCGAGCGTGCAAACCGCTGTAAGCCCCTATGCGGGGCTATCGGGTGGTAAGATTTAACGGTTTACCACGGTAAAGCTTAGCTTTTTCCAAAGTCAGTTATTTTGTACGCTTTTAGGTATTAAACGCTTAATTAAAATTAGACGATGGCCTAGAAAGTTTAAATAAAGCTCCCTAATAAGTTTCGCTCAGGTAGGGAATCTGCGTGCTAACAAGATTCTTTGAATTTCCCCAAGTAATTAGAAAGTGAGTCACTTTTTGTGTTCCGTCAGTCACCGTCTTTTTTTCTCGCTAAGGACTACTATACATCCAGTAGTGGACCCAGTTATTGGATATAGATAAATGATAAAAAAACAAGTTTATAATTATAGGCAAACGTTGTCAATTTTGGACTTCTTTTGAATTCAAGATAATCTCTACCTTCAACCAAATCAGCATTTTGCAGGTTGGTAGGTAATTGATTAATCAATATAATTAGATTTCCTCGGCAAAAGGTCCAGAATTATATTATCTAAAGGTGCGCTTACACGGGCAACTAAAATTGCTCAATTCGAGTCAATACTCGTCAATTATGACGTCACGACTACATCAAGCAATTTACGGCAACGGCAACAAGCATCAGTATTGCGCAATACAATATTGAGCGATACGGCGCAACTTCATCAACTAGGCAATACTGTCTCTACACGAGCATTTCAGTATTCGCTCGCTATGGGCGACATTGTTCTTGCTGCGGCGGCTTGTAGCGCTTTTTATTATTAATCAAAAACAAAAAAGAAAGAAAAGGAATAGGCGTATCTGGGTGCGATCGAGGCCGCAATTTTCAATGTGTAAAGAATTAGATGATATATTATTCAAAAACTTCCACCCGACCTCTCGCTCTCCCCGCGGAAGCAAGACGGCAAGCCGCAAAACAAACAAGTGCGAACGAGATACATACAAAAATTGCCTGGAATTTCCAAGCCCATTGGATATTCGTCAATTCGTATCTGCGACATTGAGCGATATGAATTATGATATATAATATCTGGAGCAATTAGAAGCAATATTGCCGAAATAATTGCCGCAATTTATTGAAATTGCTCCATATTGCTCCACTAATTGCTCCAGATTGGTCCATTCGTGTCGCCGAGCAATTATTGCCCTCGTGTAAGCGCACCTTAATAAAGAAAAAATTGCAACAAAGAAATCCCTGGTCATGTCATTAGCAAAAAAGGTAATCTGTTCAAATTTGACGTAGAAAAGACACATTTCACCTCGGTGTTCCATCAATTAGTTCGTTCCCCAGGAGACGGAAGTGGGAAGCCTCCTGCCTCCTTTAATCAGATAGGTTAAGTTAAGTTAAGTTTAAGTAAATATTACAATACTTCTTAGTATCACGAACCTGCCTCATTTTTATATTACCTGAATTTTGGTACCCAATTCGCAATACCTATTTGTTACACACCCAAATTATTTTTGTTACTTTAAACTAGATAAACTAGCCAAAAAGTTGGAAAAAATAAAAGAAAGATAATAATTATGCTTATGATACATACGTACGACATGATTAACGACTTATCACAAGTTTATTTATTTTGTGAAATTCATCTCAATAAATCGTTAGCTGGTTACTTTTCCTCATTTGCCTGAAGATTAATGTCTGACGTTAGTACCACACGCCGACACGCCAACAATACCATATTTAGGAAGGCTGTTCTCGTTTACACAGAATCTGAAATTCAAAATCTTAAAGATAATTAATGGGACTGTGAGGCGAAGAGAGGAGGGAGTTTTGGGATTAATACGCTGATTCCCGCCACACAAACACAAATATACCTACCGAATGCTTAGGTACGTCTAAAAGTCGAATGAAAAGTTGTAAAAGCTATTCAACAGTTTTTCATACAAACTTAGACTACTATCATCAATCAATCAATCATAAATATAAATAAAAGAAAGTCGTGGTTACACTACTTATAACTCAACATCGGCTGGTACCGATTTGGCTGAAAATGGGGGGGGGGGGGGGAGGTAGCTTAGAAACAGGAGACGGGCATAGGATATTATTACCCGATGTTGAAAATTCCCAACGCGAACAAAGTTGCGGGCGTCAGCTAGTAGTTCATAAATGAGTTGTTGTTCAAATAAAAAAAAACAGTAGCAAAAATCTAACTCATTTTAATTAGTTTCTATTCTCTTGCAAAGTATGAGTTTACTACACAAACAAAAGCGTTCACCACTTTTTTATTCGCAAAGGAAGAAAAACGTCTAAAGCACAACTGAAGAGAGCGCAGATCGCCCTGAGCTAAAGGTCGCCTTTGCTTATCTCTCACCCTGGTTGTTGTAGGAAAAAGCAATTTAGGTGCTGTACCAGTGGGTGCTACGCCGTAAAGGTCTAAGGAGTAGCGGTGCTGAAAGCGCTGTCTGTATGTATTTTTTTACACCGCCGTTATTTCATTTCTATACAATCAGCGAATGTTAATACATAAGCTATGGCGTAGCATGATGTAATATAAAAGACAGTGGATTCCTAAGAACGAACGATACCTTTGAATCACGCAATAAAATATTAATATCATCCAATTTCATGGCAAATTACATTGCAATAAAAATATAATCAAAACCGGTTTGCAACAATAAAATCGCAAAGACATACCTAATTTCCTTCATAACCGAGAAAGTAATTTTATAAGATGCGATATGATTCATCCAAGAACATACGAATTATTAAAAATCATGTGTCCGAATAATCTGAGATCGATACTAAAATATATGTATAGGTAGGTACATTCTCCAATATTGTTATTGTACTTACAGTTTTACTTTTTAGTTTTTTATTTGGTTGCTCACATCACTTTTTAAGTTAATTCGCAAGAGATGGCGGCATCTCCAAGTGATCTATTGATTCGAAGTAACTATTACTCATCTGGAACAACGCCAAAAATATCGGCGGATCTGTTGAGAATCTATTATCAAGTTGCCGAAAGCGGAAATTGCTCCAGTTTTAAGTTTTAGATTCTACTACCGCAGATAAATCAATCAAGCGATTTTATCGAGCTGGGATAATAATTGTAATCAGTGAGAAGGCAACATTAACATTAGTGTCACGCTTAAATAACATATTTGTAACTAGTTGAAAACAACTTGGTTCGCGTTGTGAATATTTAAAATTCCTTTCTTAGTACGTGCTTACACTTCTTGACGAATATAACTTCAAAATGTCAAGTCGCTTCGTTACGAGGTTCAACCTGTGTGTTGTCTGTCAGTCAGACAGGTCCTTTGAAGTTATTGATTAATAAACAATCTCAGACAAAAGAAATTTACACGGGTCTAAGTAACAACTTATCAAAAACAAAGCGACGCAAATTCTTTTTGATATTCTCATCCGTTGTCAATAAAGGTATCCAATTTTGTCAGAACCGGGCTGGCAGAAAACTGACACATCATTACGTGACTGAACCTTTTGACACCTCTTATATTATAATGTAAGGAAGGTCGGGCTCATATTTCAGAAACTTTCATTTTCACTTTCACTAAAAGGAGATGAGAATTGAGAATACTTGTGTTACATGATATTTTCTATCGAAACCATCATGCGTGTGAATTCGTGAGACGCAACATGAACGCGTGATAAGCCTATAAAAACAGCATCTTGGGAATAGAAAAAATACATGAATAAATTCTTTGAAATTTAAAAATCTCTCGATGTTCTATCGTTAACAATCGTAACTGACATATAACTTAGGCGGTACCTATTCTATGTCTTAAATTAAATCGAAAATTTAATATAAGACTGCCATGATATCCATTACAATGTACCCGATCCATATTTAAGAAACCAATAAACAGTTTTTTTTTGTTTTTTTTTTTTAATCTTAGTGCCATACTACACGGGCGGTTCTCCCGCCGCGGGAATCCGCATCTGAACTGCACTAGATCCAATTAATATGGCAGTGAACCGTGATGGGAAACCGCGCAGTGTAGTATGCAGCATAGAACTTCCATATTAATTGTGTCAAGTGCCGTTCAGAAGCGCATTTCCGCGGCGGACGAACCGCCCGTGTAGTATAGCAGTTAATAATTTACTTCACTACAGAAGTCCTGTAAAGTGTCGATCGACACACGGTTTTTTTACACGCTGCTTGTTGGCGAGTGTAAAGTGTTTAAGCGTTTTAGCTTTCGGGAAGGATAATCAACAAGCAGATTGTAAAAACGCCGATGACACTGTGCGAATTTACACTCTACAAGCGAAGTCACTGGCGTGTAGCGTGTAAAAAAGCCGTGTGTCATCGTACCATACGTTTACAATTAGCAATGGACATGGAGTATCTGGATACGAAAAAAAATCCTTTGTGCTTAAAATGGTTACACAGCTGTTGAATGACGATTGGGATTGGGATTGGGGATTGGGGGCATGCTCAGATGTTTTTCACCGAAATGAAAAAAGTTTCATTGCGAACTCCGAGATACTTGAACGCGACTTTTGCAGTCACATTTTCCCATTGTTTGTTTACCTACTCACTTTCACTTGAAAACTCAGTAAAGTTAACTAAGAACTTAAGTTAAGTATTGCTACGAGATTAAATGGCTATTAAAAATGAAAAATTACGAAATAAAAACGGCTATAGATATTGAGAAATGATTACGAATTTTTTTAAGTTTCTGACTTCATAGGATTTCAAAATAGCTACTAAAGACTATGAAATTCTCCGTAAAGCGAGCTCAAACTTTATTTTCCCCACAAGTTTCACAATGATGATTTTAACAGAACGATGAACGTATATTGGGATGCAATTTTTAAATGTCGATCAAATGCACTACATAATATAACTATCTTTATCAATGTATCCGGCAACGTCCGTCACTTACACAAGTTACATTTGGACATTCTGGCATTCCTGATTGATAGCCCTGGAATATGTTTAAACTGAAACGAAGCGTTCGTTTAAAAGGCCATCAATAACTGAGGTACACTACACTGGCTCAGAATCTGTAGCAAACAGGTGAGCTTGTGTTCAAACATAGTGATTTAAACAGTTTTCGAAGTGTACCATCTTTCTTCCCACTTTCTGACAATTTGTGGCAGTGTTTTTGTGAAATGCAACGGAAGTGTGTAACAGGAAGTTAGCCGTCAGATGGTACCAATGAAGAGGAGGGCAGAATCGTACACAAAAACATGTTATTTTTTTTTATAAATTATATAAGTTTAATCTTTGCTTTATTTTTGCTAGTAAGTAAGTAGCGAGTAGAGTAGCTACTGACATTCGCATGAAACACGTTTAGTTGGAGACATGATAATTTTGTCTTGACGGCAAGTGTTTTGGAATAGTAACAATTTAAATATTTTACAAATGCTTAATGTTTGTAGTCTTCTAATTTATAAGGTAAAACATCATCCAAGATGTCAAGAGAAGCTCAAATAAAATCTACAGGAGGTAAATCCTATAATAATATACCTAGCCCGCAGCTACATTACTAGGAGATCATAATATTTCCATTTGAAATGAATATCTTCGTGCTGTCTTTGTGTTTGTGACGTTTGCCAACGGCAATAACGTGATGGCATTAAAATTACACAGTTGTCAGGAAAAGCCGTTGGTTTCTATAGATTTCTATGAAAATAAATTAATTGCTTGAGAACTTCCAACTTCAACATGTTTAGTAGTTTTAGCGAGATAGGGTTACAAATATTTCGTCCATCAATCGTATCAAACTTTTGCCTTTATTTTAGTGATGTGTGTGATAGATGATACTGCCAAGTGTGATGTAATTTTACACAATTACTGAACGAGTCCAATGTAAATAAATGTAATTAATGATTGTATATCTCGCTCTTCTGTGATGGAATTGGTTCCTTAGGCCTCCCGCGCACTGAGCAGCCTGGCTGCGGCAGTGAAGTATTTGAGCAGCCAGTTATTGCAACCAATTGACGGCCAGTTGTGACCCTTTCGTTGAGCGATATGGACAAAATACGTCTGGATGCTTCGACTAGTGCCCGAAAACTGAAGGCAGCCACATAAATTAGCAGTGTTCCACTTGCTCTGCTTGCGCGCAGCCAATAGGCTGCCGTGCAATCAAGCGCGTTCTAAGGGCTGCACAGTGCACGGGCTCCCATACACCGTCATATTTTCGACTGGCTGCCACAGCCAAGCTGCCTAGTGCGCGGGAGGCCTTATTTGCTCGGGTCTTGTAGACATTCTTCTTGTGTACTAAACGGAGGTATGTTTGTAGAGTAAGATTGTGTAATGCCACACAACCACTGAAACACGGAGCCTTATCACACAAATAAAATAATGTTGTTTTCACGAGGAGAGAATAAGAATAATGTGTTTAGAATACAAGCACCGCGGGCGCCCCCACGCTTTTCCTATTTGTATAAATCATTCAGGAGCAATATACCTCGTATAACAGCGTTCCCACGATATTTTCTTATTATTTTTATTTTTTCATTGGCGATACCTACGTAAAGTGACACTATTTATGTACTTGTTGTTGGCCCCAAATAGATGGAGAAAATGTATAGGTATCTATCAACATGCAGAGTTTGCATTCAACTTTTACATGTAAATTTTGGGGTGTCTATGTCTAATCTGGCGTCGTCGTTTGGACTCCATGGGGTTCGAATTTACCTCTATGTTGAGCGATTTTAGCTTAGCCATCAGATAACGCCTATTGCTATAGTTAAAAAAAATTAAAACATTAATATTTATATTTGATTAATATTAATATTAACTACGATAACATTAACAACTTTGGAGTGATATCTGATTACATTTGTTACCTAAAAAGTAAAAAAAGGAACGTTGTCTGTAAACAACACCAATAAATATGTATACATACCTAAGTATGTATATAATATGAGCTGAAAACACAGGCTGAAAAGCATTGTGACTTTAGAGCATCTCGACAAAACAGTAACATAGTCTCCATAAAGCATCGATGATAAAAGCCTAGTTTAAAAGCTACAAGCCGGCAAGTTTAAAAGCTAGCAAGTGAGCGAATTAGCTTTCGTTAGGTTAGGTTAGTTTAGAAGGATTGTTAACAAGATTGTAAAAAAGCCGATGACACAGGGCGAGTTTAAAAGCTACAAGCGAACTTGCTGGCTTGTAGCTTGTAAATTAGCCCTGTGTCATCGACGCTCAAAAGGGTATCCACACATATCCGGGTCAGGGCTACCCGTGTTCAAAGACATCCGTGTCAGTGTTCCCGTCAGGGAAGTGCCATCCGTCACCCGTGTTCACACATATCAGATAATCGGTATCAGTGTAATCTGTTTCTTTAGCTGATACGCACATAACTAATATTTTTCTTCGTATAATCAAAAAAATGTTGATTAGAAAGATCGTAAAGAATATTATTCTGTCGTACAAGTTCTATCAACCTCTCCGTGTTCATGTTATCATCAACATACCTAGATAAACGGATAGCACTGACAGAGCATCCGTGCGTCCGGGACACTGACGATCTGGATGCCCCTGACACGGAGCTATGTGAAAGAGTTCGTACAAGTTGTTCGTAACCGATTTCTTCCAGTCTCTGACGGAACACGGCAGGGCCGGGTACCCGGAACTGTGTGGATTGCCCTCAGATTGATGGAGAAATGTTAAATAGCCATGCAGGCATGCGGGCTTACCGAATCAACATACAATTTATTTCCTTCAGGGACTAAGTAAAACTTGGCGATAACATCTGAAAGCCCGGGTCAATTCGTTTAACAGAAATTGCTACTTAACAATAACACGTAGAAAAGGTCTGTTGTTTTTCGTGACGGGGTTTTCATTACTTAGGTCAAGCCCGAATTAGAAGCTCTTTGGTCCACGTGTCTTTATAGAGGATGTTTGACCAAGGAGGCTTTAATTTTATTTATTTCAGAGCTAAAATCATCATTCCCAGTCCAGCAAGTCCAGTCCCTTGATGGACAAATTACTCCCGCGATGCGTGCTATCTTACTACAGATATCTTGCCGGAAAACGCTTTGAGAATCCAGCAAAAGGAGGGGTTAACGCAAGGCGAACCCCTCTGTTAGCCATATAACCTTCTTGGCCATTCACGTTAAATAAAACTTTACGCTGTATTTGATAACTGTGTGCATATTTTAAGATGGTGTGGTGTGCGAGATAATTATAGTGTGCGTTTACATGAATAAGTTTTGTTAGGCGCGTGTGCAATGCGTGTTTACGTCGTCCTCTTCAAAAATGCCAGAAAACTATGTTAGCAGATTCTGACGTATAACCCCTCCTTTTGCTGGATTCTCGAAGGGTTAAATACATACATCATTACCAGTCCAGCCTGTCCTGTCTCTTGATGGACAAATTACTTCTGCGATGCATGCCATCTTACCACAGATATGTATGTATATCTTGCCAGAAGACGTCATAAAAAAGCGTACCAAAATAATGTATATTTAACGTTTTATCATTTCTAAAAAAACATTTCTCTCCTAAATGAACAAGACAAAGGACGTGTTTATCATTTCAGCCGTAAGTTCCAAGAAGGGTCTTTGACTTTCGCTCGGTCGTCGTACACTATATTTGCATACAAATTTATTCAGCCATAGCATTTTCCCGGGTAAAATTATGCTCTTTTAGAGCCGCGCTTGCGATTTAGTTGTATAAAAGGAAAACAACATCAAATGCGATGTTGACCTTAGATAAATTAGCTGAAAGTTTGCCTGCAAATATTGTGTAATGCTTCGTTAAAAGTGGCGCTTCCTATATTGTTGAAATTCTCTTTCATGATAACTCAAAAAATATTTTTTTTAATTGTTGTAAAATTATGTTTACATTTGGTTGCGATACTTTACTAACAAATGAATTCAGAAATGAAATAAACTTTATTCAAGAGTATAGAAATAAAAAAAAATACTTTGATAGATTTAGGTATGATCTATTAACGCCTTTACCTACTCAATTCAAGAGGCGCAAATGGATATGTTTGCGCCCTTTGTAGTACCTACTTAACTTATGCTGTACTTAATTTAACAGACTTCAACTAAGAACAGAGCCCAAAAGTGGTCGATAATGACTTAAATTTTAAATTATGATATTAAGTTGAACAATAAAAATTACAATAGGTAAAAAGATTCCTGCAAGCCAGTTTTTTTGTAAATACATGCCACGAATTTCAGATTATTTTCATGCTAGGATCAACCTTTGTCACAACCCTTACATAAATTGACATCAAAGCGACAATGTTAGTACGTTATCGTTAAAATAAATGGGAATCGTAACTTGAAAAGATCTCATATAGAGACAAAGGAATACTCCATGTTTCCAAAAGCTGTTTTCTCAATTAAGTAGTCAAAAGAGTAGTAATATACAAGTAAAAGGAAAATTTGTTCGTCTACGACCTTCCACCCTTGATTTAAAGTAGGTAAAATACTACACAGACGTTTCAGCAATCTGCAAAAAACAGATTAAAATGATAACTAAATAAAGCATTTTAGTTTTTGGCAAAACTATCGAATGATTTTTCGTAGACTTTCGCGATTATCACACGTAGTTATTTGATTATAACGGGTATTTATCGCGCTCACCTCGTATGTTTTTGTGTCCCGACGTTTCGACTGTATTGCAACAGCCGTGGTCACGGGTTGACTGGCGTATTGGAGCTACCGTCGCGGTGAAATGAGGGAAAATACCCTCATTTTGGTCATTAAAAATGTTCGGTCGGCACACCTGCAACGCACGTGGCACGTTGGCACGGCTGTTGCAATACAGTCGAAACGTCGGGACACAAAAACATACGAGGTGAGCACGATAAATACCCGTTATAATCAAATAACTATCGAATGAGTTGTTTATGTTTGTTACTATCCTTTTTATTAGCACGTAACTTTCTTGTTTTTTTACTGTCTGTCTGTCGTTCCGTAATGAATCTTGCAACTCAAACTTCGAGCAATTCCCGATTAGCTTTCCGACGAAACTTTCATGGTGGCTCACAACTTGATCACAATGCACTCTGAATCTATTTAAATACCTAATAAAAAAAAAATTAATAAAATCGATCAAACCTCAAAAAAATAATAAAAACTCCTTCATCTCGTAAAAGAAGCAAGATAGGGCAAATAAAAAATAAATTAAGCGGATTTATTACTAAATATATTTATACTATTTGTTTATATTAATGGATTTCCGCAAAGTAACGCCTGAATCAATCAATTATCTTAGAGCAAAAGCATATACAACATGGTTTTCAGGTTTTTAATTAAATTTACATTTTAATTTTAAATTTTTATTCACACAACTAACTTATAACAGAGAAGAATAATAAATGACACTAAATTATATATATATATATATATATATATATATATATATATAAAAACTATAACTAATATTAATATATATATTATAGTATTAATTGTATTTTTTTATAATTATTTCGTCAACATATAATTTTATGATTCTCTGAAAAGTTTGTGTGAAGACTATCAAACTATTTTATTTTGCTCCACCAAAAGTCTAAACAATCTATCCGGAGCGCAAATAAATTCTATCGGTGGACACTTAACCGGCGATCTCACATTAAGTATACTCGTAAATCCCCGGAATTGATTGCGGAGTGAGGTTTGATTGCACGAGGGAAGAAATGGCAATTTTATGAACTTACAACGAAACGGCAATTTTATATCCTTGGATCTCACAACTTTTTCTTCCGATGTTTACATTAAAATAAAGTAAGAAAAGTAACGCAACAAAAGTAAATAGAGTGTAATGCCAGCTTCCAACGGTGCGTGATGTTGCGGACGCACGCGGACTAGCGAATACCACGGACAGCACGCAAAGCTCTTCCAACGCGACGAACGTGTCAGCGGCGCTACCGCGGATGATACTTTTCCCATTGCGTGTCGTGCGCGTTCGTTCATATATCGCACACCGTGGGAAGATACCCACATATTTTAATGACGTTGACCAGACATAGTTAATAATAAATAATAAAAATTACCTGTTTATTGTAAAAACAAGTAACAATGTAAAGCTAGGGTTTTTACAAAAGGCGGTCTTATCCTTAATTAGGATCTCTTCCAGATCCTATGTACCTATAAACTAACTTAACAACAACAGTTACTAGATTGTAGCGATAAATACCCGTTACAATCTAATAACTCGCGAAAGTCTACGAAAAACTATTTTCCAGAGACTTTTAATTATGAAAGAACAAGGTAATGAAATTAATGTGATGTACGTAAATCAATGACATAGTAAGTCTGGTACCTTAGAAACAGCATCCCTCTGAATGATCGTGTAATAATAATTGTCGATGTCTTTGTCCACCACGCGGCTTGCCTTCGCAATTTGCCTTTGAACTCTGCACTATGAGTTGCGAAGAATTCCAACAATTTCAATAAGAGGATTGGTAGGTATGTGCTAGCCAATCGCAAAGAGCGAGTCGTTGCACTGAAAAGTGATTGGCCGAGAAAGGGTCACTATTTTATCTTCGACACAGAGTGAAAAGAGTTCTCAAGGTAACAAGCATTTTAATACTTCTAAAAACTTTGTAGGATGCAGGCCATGTTAAATGATTTATTTTGCTTGCAGCATTAACATCAAAGGTCTTAAACTATTTTGGTCTCGCACACTTCACCGTAAATACAGCATGTAAATAGAAAAAAAAAACTTATAAAATATGTCGGTATGTTATATAAAAAATCTAAATTTACGCTCACAATAAATCAAAAAATAAAAATCATCGTCAATTTCAGGACGTTACTATCAACACAGAGTACTATCACATAAAAATCTCAGTAATAAATTAATTGTTAATTGAAGACTGAATATGTAACCTTTTTTTTAATACGAAGTCAGCATTTTTATTAGAAAATTGTATATGTACTTTACTTCTATTTTTTTTTATATAGGCATGGGACGAGACGATCTAAGATGGTAAGAGATCACGCCTGCTCTGCTCATAGCCAGGAACAGTACTACACATGACTTGGATTCACATAGACTGGTGCAACACTGCTTAAGCGCTCGTCCACATTAATGCTTGCACATTACTGCTTTGCGGCAGAGTAGCTGACAATGTGTTGGTAATGGTACCCAGCATACTGCAGGGGACGCCTCCCTACGATATAATAAATATATAAATGATAAATGAGACACATGAGAAAAATGCAGAAGGTATTTGTATCGAAGATATTTTCAAGCGATACAAAACTGACTAGAGAACTCTTCGATCATTCTGTTCAGTGGAAATTACACCATTTTTCTGAGCACTCATCCCGTAAGTGGAAGTTACTGTATCTACAATACACACGAGGCAATTCGAGCCACGTGACAAGGGCATGCAGCCGAACGACTCTTAAACATATCAATAGGGTTGTCAGTTTAGTTCCTACGAAGCATTGAAAGTATACCGAGTAACATGTTATTTATCATGGTATAAAACTGATAACACTTGTCACTTTCGTTAGACCAAGTCTGTTACAAAATCACCGGTGATCTGTAGGCTTACAGAGCTTTTAACAGTAATTTGTGCGTGTTTGAGAAATTTTCACGATTATCTACTTAGTTTAACTAAGCAGGACCTGTTGGCACTAAACTTAACATAACCTAAGTAAAATTATTTCTTTGCAAACCTGCTGATTTAGAGCCTGGTTTTATAAGTTTACTTAAAAGCCCGTTATGGTAGCTTAATTTTAAAAGTTATTAACTTCCCACTATAAAAATGATATAATATTTCTTTTTGAGTGGGTATTTGCACAAGTTGAGACTCTTGGGACTAATCTCGGACAACGTCCATTTACATTTCCATGTTTGAATTATAATTTCTCATCACATTCAAAATAAAATTAGAACGTTTTCTATTCCAAATTCGGGATGCGAGTTTATCATAAAGTTTCCGTTTGCGTGCGACAGCCCTAAGTATTAAACTGGAGTAATGTCTCCCCAGAGGCGATACGAACATCCGAGGACAACTTTATCGAGTACGCATTTGGAAGCACGATGTTTAGGAGTTGTTTGAACCGCAGGCGAGGGCAACTTGAGAGCTGTAATTACTAACTAAAGTAGCCAGTCTAAATGGCGTGGTCTAATTTTATTGTTTATTTCGAATGACCGAAACAGACATTGCCGGTTACGTCACATAAAGTTGGCGAAATTACTGTCTGCGACAAAGTACTTGCTATTCGGGGACATTGATGTTCCTGCATCAAAATGTGCTCTTATTTGTAGCCAGTTTACGGAGCATTATTTGCATGCTCGCTTACTTATGTAGTACCTTCCTTAGCTACTCGCATCATTTTTTATATCACCTTACTTTGAATGAGACCAAACATTTTGTTCAAGTCTTCATCATTTACCCATCAGATAAACTTAGTTTATCGTCTCTCGGGGAACATTAGTCCCATTCCCAACTGCATTACGGAACGCTCAAGATTACTGGCAAAACAAAGTCAATGTAAAAGAAAGTAGAAACATTAAAAACTCATAACATTCTACCAAGTTTGCGAAACGTAATTTTATCGCTCCTTGCCTTAGGCTAAGAGCCGGAGTTCTGGTATGCCCGTCTAGTTTATTTCTAGCTCATAACTTACTTTTATTAAAGGCTACTACGTTGAATCACTTCTTCGAAAGTTGTCAAAAGAAAATATGAAAAGTATTGATGTGAAGATGCCTGTCTTCAGTCTTTACGCTATTCAGATAAATAGAACTGAACAATTGCAGTAACCCAGTACTGAAGCAGAGCCAGAAACACGACATACGCATTAGTCAATTGGTTCCCAAGAGCCGCAGGAATCAGAGGTTGCCACATTCACTTGTTTACAAGCCACTCGTGCATATTGGTTGCAGTATGTCTGCAAAGTCTAAGTCGCATACATGTATATTATCTGCATGTACTTACAAAGCTTCTTCGTTGGAAGACTTCCAGACACAATAGGCACAAGCATTTCATTCTTTTCCATTCCCAATCTTTGCTTAAAATAGAAATAATGCTCTTTCACAAACATTCAGATAAATGGGAAAAAATACTCATCTACGATTACAATTTCTAGATATGACGGTCACAAAACTCTTCGGCTTAGCTGTAAACCAGCTGTCATAAAAATGCTATGTAAATGAAAAATAATATTTCCTATGGGAATATTTTTTGCCGAGGTAGGTAATTCCTTAGGATTTGTTTTTGTGAAATCACTTAATAATGCGACTGGTGTAGCCACGGGTCTGAAGTAGGTAAATTCAGAGGGGTCGACCCGCCCGGTGTCCCTTCACGGCTTAATTCAGAAAAACCGTGAGATTGCCGGATCTTTATGTACTGTTTGTGAATCCGACCGTCGATGTTTCAACCCTTCAAGGATTCAGCACCTATAATATAAAAAGTTATTTTGGTCGACGGTAAAGATTTTTTACGTTTATGGACGCCTAGTATTGCTACTTTCATTTTTGTCGAATAAACTCAAGACTCGTTCGGACGAGGATGTTGCGTCTCACACTTGAAACTTGTGCAAATAAGTTCGATGTACGATTATCGGAAGTTCTGTTAATACAAATCATCGACTCGAAGCGGGAAAGTTATAAAGTTGGCATCCACTTTCAGAGATTTTTGGTCGATCGGCAAAGAAAGTTTGATCATGTTGGACATGACTTAAGGTGAAGAGATAAAAATCTACGCATGATACAGATACCTATGCCACAAAGAGACCACAGCTTCATTTGTTTATTTATTACTAGCTGACGCCCGCAACTTCGTTTGCATTGCGAATTAACAAAATTCCTTTCTTCTACACACTATCAACACATCCTGCAAATCTCTACGTCCATTGGTTTGGCCTGTGCGTTGTTTAGCAGAAGAAACTGTTGTCTGATTTTGTTTCCTACTAATATCAGGAATACCTCATCATTTTAATAACAAAAAATCTAACACAACAGCATTAAAACTTGGAATTGACGGCGAACTCGGCGGAAGTTTAAAACGTTACTTCCAGAATCTTCAAATTAAGGCAGCAGAAAAAATCCATTTGCAGATGGAAGTCTCAAACTTGCTGACACAGGACTCGCTCGAATAAGCCTGGTTTTCCTCAGGGGAAAGCGGACATTTTTGTTGAAAAATAACATAGAACAACTTTCAAAACTGTTCTCGGCTTTTCGTAAACGAGCAGTTATTTCAGGCGTCATCTTGATAAATAATGATGCTATTTTCGCTTCACTTCGACGCAAATAAAACTGGAGCTCAACCCCTGATCTTTGACAGTTTGAAAACAAAGTTTTAACAGTATGCATGGCGCGGTTGAATTTTTTATAATATTAATTTCTTTGGAGAGAGACAAAGTTGGTTGGGTAGCAAGAATTGCTGATTGCTTGGCTTTGAATCCTTAATCCTTTTCGAAATTCACGACAACTTCGGGCATTAATATTTGTAGAGAACGTTCCGTATATTTTTTTCAGTATTTATTCATATAAGAGGCGACTGTCACAAACGTTTTCTTTAATTATTCATACATAAATGATAAAGGAAACGGCCCGAACATTATAAGTTGGTACCCACACACTTAAAACATAATTAAACACTTAGAGCTCTGTTATTACCTGCTCATTTAAAATAATTGACCTGGAATATCTAATAGGTAAATGTTCTATTTCTTCATAGTTTCGTATCATCAATTAATATTTGAAAGACATTGTCCTGACTGACAACGCACCAAATCATTAAACGTAGAGACTTGAATTTTTAGAAGTTTGTAGGTAATTTTAGGTATTATCTTGCGTTTTAAATAGTTATTTAAAAAAAATATGTATTTATCTATGAATTTGTGCATGTATATATCGTATACCTACTTTTCAATTATGACTCACTGGACCAGACGCCGAACTCATCTTATTCTAACCATCCTAAGGTTGCTTGGAAGAAATCGCTTTTAGCGATAAGGCCACCCATTGTAACCTCTTTTAGTTTAGGTTGTTTAGTTTTAATTTCAATGTGTATTTTTCTCCGGGATGTACAATAAAGAGTTTTAATCTAATCTAATCTAAGAATTTAACTTTGTAAATTCGCAATGCAAACAGTTGTGAGTTGACACTCAGCTAGCTGATGCTAGTTTCAAGTAAATCGATAGGTGGAAAGTTAAGTTCAAACGTGTGAGCTACATCCGGTGCAAAGTAACACCCCAAGTTGATCAACTCAATCGCGAAATCCTATTAAAACTTGCAGATACACTTCAATTGTCCCAACCAGAGCATTACCAAGTACAATGTAGTAGTAGGTACCTTGCTACCTTGTCGTTAGAGTATGTAGGTACTAACAATTAAGTAACATGCTGTTTATCATGGTATAAAACTGATCACACATAACACTTGTTACTTTCTGAGACCAAGTCTGTTAAATAATCACCGGTAATATCCACCCGGCGCGCCCCGGCAAGCGATTTTGTACGCTGTGATTTCATGATACTTGTCACCATTCATAATTTCATTCGTATCGTAAATAACAACAGACAGTCAGTAGTCTGCTGGCTGTGAGTGGGAGTGATTGCGCGACGTTGCGTAATGCGTGAATTATTTTAACAAAATGTGACATTATCATTAGGCCACTGATGAAAAATCACCGGTAACAAAATCACCTGGGATTTCACTGTTACAAAATGAAATCATATCACCATGTGATCTTGAAAAAGAAGTAGCAAGCAATCCTTTCCATGCCTACTAACTATGTTATTTTATCATATGCGAGTGGCGTCAGTGGCGTGCACTAGCTTCCGCCGGCGTTTTCATCTACCACGCGAGTAAGTAATAAACTTATTTAGCAAACCACAATATGCACGTGCTCGTATTTAAAATTGAACGTCTAGTTCTCAAATAAAATTTCCAAAAACCTAAGAATTTTGAAATATAAACTCATTCAATTTTGAGCGTAACATAAGATGGAATGTACAGTCATGCATTATTAATTCTATGCTCAAAAAGTGTACAAAATCTAAAAAATAAATATTTACTTTTGTACCGTTATTATCCCAGTCAGGATAATAAAAAAGACAAATTCATTAGTAAGTAAATACCTAAGCTCCTGGCGCTTTTGTAAGGAAAATTACTTTTGCAACTGAACCGAAGAAAAAAAAGTCGCTTTACAGATCTAGCGTGTAAATAGCTCATGAAGTAAGAACTAAACGCGAAAATGTCTCGGGAATGGTCTAGAGCGGTTCAGAAGTACCTAGACGGTCTTTCTCCATTAGGTAGCAGGTTTACAACAATGGTCTGTCGCAGCAGCTTGCCAATGTTACCAACAGCAATATCATTATTGAACATTGCATTTGTGAGACATCCTGGTCAAGCAATTTTTTTTAGTGTAAAAATGTGATGCTTGGCGCTCTCTCAGGAGAGCGCCAAGCACCATCAGTGTTACCATCAGTGGTAAGATATAACGCCTGCCCATTACCGAAACAATGCTTTAAGTATAGGACTTTGATTCACACAGGTCAGGTCCGGTGCAACACTGCTATAGCGTTAGTCCACTTTGAGACATTTTGATGGTCAGTCTCGGAGGCCCAGTAATTTCATTAGCTACATTAACCTTCAAACCGGAACACAGTAATGCTTACACATTACTGCTTTGCGGCAGAATATCTGGCACTGTGTTGGTACCAATCTAGACGGCATCCTGCAGGGGACCCAACGGTAATCTACTGCTATCTACTGTTTGATATAGCGCATCAGCGCATCAGCGCATCGTGCACAAAAGGAGCCTATTCGAGGCGCACTTGAAATCCTTTCACCACCCTAGACCTAGACCGTTCTAAAGAACTAGTGACACGAGAAGAAGAAGAAAAAGCGAATCGGTTATACAAATAAAGTTATCGTGGTGGATAAGGACCCATTCACACTCCTAGCCGAGTTGGCCTGAGTTCCAGCTGTGGGAACACTATAGGCTGATTATGCTTATGCTTATTTTAGGTTCTAACTTATTTTTATCCTTTTTAGCAATTTATTTTGAGGCCACACAAACAATTTCTCAGTACGAATAAATTATTTTATCACTTTGCACAATAAAAAGAAAACAGTTTCTACCTTTGCCCCACAACATACAAAACACTTTGCAGCTTTTCTTTTTTTCACTTGTAATTTAGTTTCATAGTTTATTGTTCTCTTTATTATTATTATTATTGTTTATTGGATTTATTACTAAATATATTTATATAATTTGTTAATATTTATTTTTCTCATTTGCATACAGATGGCATACAACTTAGGTGTAAGTAGCTAGTACACAATGCACATGAACCCTGTCAGGGCGCAACAACTTTGAGTCCATTTTTATATTTAGTAGGTACTTACATAATATTAGATTGTAGGCTCGTTAGTGTACCTATTACAAACGGAACGTTTTCTAACTTAAAATATTTGTATTGATATTAATGATGTCATCAATCTAATATACCATAAGTAGGTCAAACTAAATATTTATCAAGGAATCAGTGAAGAACAATAATTGTCAATATAAATCAATAGTTATAAAGTTCTCTTAATTCAGGTTCTACATCTAAGTAGGTAAGTATAGTTACGTAAACCACACCTAGATAAGATAGCCATTGTTACAGATACGGCGGAGACAATGGCTCTGGTTTCGATGCACACAATGCCATTCCACATCTCTCCACGAAACAAAAGGCTCCAACACTTTTATTGTCCGGTAAATTGGAACAGATGGTAATGGAAGCTTTCATAACGATGTTCTCAAAAGTTTGGCTTTGTTTTCAATCTAGCCGGTTTTCTGGTCGAGAATTTATCAAATTAGATTCTACTTAATTACATATCTTGTTGTTTTTTTATTTTTTTCTATATTTCCCAGATAATTATCTCTATAAGTAAGGTATTTTTATTAATACAAAAAGTTTTTTAATATAAGTTATATTTAAGTTTAATATAAGTGAGCTACCTATAGATCGTTTGCAACGGTCTATAGGTGGCCCAAATTAGTTAAGTTAGCTTATGCTGTAATAAAGTATATATATATATATTATTAATACATACGTAAGTATATATTATTTATTTTCTTTGAATCATGTTAGATACTCTTTCAATTCGTTTTTATACATGCTGTGTTTACTGCTGCTTTATTATGCTGTGTTTGTATAATAGTCGATAAGTGTTTAAGTATCATTGAAACAATTGTTGGTAGACAAATAAAATAAAAACCTATGATAGTATCTTCATACCATCAGTCAGTAGGTATCCAAATAATGCTTACAAATAATCCACATGCAAATAATAAAACACCAAGACACATCTACGATATTTAAAAATATCTCATACCTATTAGAATTATGGTGTTTAGTGTATAAATACATTCCTGAGGCTTTCATTTCCGGGACTGAAATTATCACTGTAACTGTAACAACAAAATCTAGGAAACGCCAGTATATTAATTACACCCGTAATGTTTATCTTTATTTGCTTCATTCCTGGTTTATTTTATAATTTGTATAGAAAGCTACAAAGAGGATAACGCGAGGGGAGAGGGCGATTACAGAATGCACAACGACTAGAGTACACGTCGTGTGCTTCGTATGCTAATAAAAAATTACCCGCGACAGGTTAATTACGTTATAAACTAGCTGGTAATGTCTTCAGCGTCTCAGGAAAATTACGAAGTTTCAAGTTATTAAGATCCTAATGAGCGGTGAAATGGCTTCAGATTATTTGTGATTAAGGTTCCGAGAAATAAAAAATTAGAAAATAGCATTATAAAAACCAAACTGGAGCGGTTTACCATAAAAAAACTTCAAAATTGTGATAAAATTGCCCTATTATGAATATTTAGCTAGACAGGAAAAATGTATGGTATCACCCAAATCCCTATGAATTATTTAGAGTATGATTACTAAGAACTGGTAGTCTACACACTCACTCGGTCGATACTCGTGAACTTATCGAAGTGTGTTAATTTTTAATAGATATTCGATATCTATAATCTTTTCAGTTTCGTTTCTATTAAATGCCTTTAAATACAGTTAACGTGTCGACACTATTCGAGTCGAAAAGTTAAAAAAAATTGGTCTGTAAAGTTGGTTTACGGACGATAGTTTAACGTGACTACCAGCGTAATAGGACAATGAGCGTTACCGGACAATGACAGCGTTACCGAACAATGACGTCAACGTTTTCGTGCATGCAGCCGGCGTTCATCGATTTATGAGACGTAGTCACGTCAAAAATCACGGGTATCATACAATCCTTTGATTATATAAAAGATACAATTTTTTATTTTCGTTTATATTTTAGTTCCGTGCATTTTTCGCCAAATACGCAAATGGATACCGTATGAACTATTTTGTATTTTGTGCCTCTACAGGCAACCTTAGAATTGTGCACCGTCCAAGGACGTGGGGGCCGAGTGGATGAGGCCCTTGCCTTGCGATCTGATGGTCGCGGGTTCGAATCCCGGTGGCAGTCATGCGTAAATCGTTTTTTTTCGGTCGAAAAAAATTATGTATGCATCCCACGTTCTCGCAACGGTGATGGAAAACATCGCCAAGAAACCGGCATGTCGTAGAACCTAAAAAGTTCGAAAACATGTGTCGAGTGCACGAGAGGAGCCTCTTCGAGGCGCACTTGAAATCCTTTCACCACACTGGTTCAAAGGAACTAGTGACACGATAATAAGAAGACCGTACGACCAATCTTGTGGAAATAATGTATAGAACTGTCCACGGTCGCTTCGGTCCACAGGGAGAGAAATGCCGAAATTCCGAAAATGCCGAAGATTTTCTAGACGCATTCTAACTCCACTTCGGATGAATAGCTCACGTTCTGCAGCGACACTCAAACGATTTGGCGAGTTTCAAGCGATAGAAACGGTAAACTGAATTGAGGGATAAAAATATCTGGGAGTTTATTGTATACCCATCTGGGTCGCAAGTTATGTAGTTACCTACTAGTTATGTACAAATATTTAGGAAAAGGTTAATGCATTTCAAATTTTAAAGTTGAAAAACTCGTGTAAGTTTATTAAAAACAAAATTTATAAATTGTAGCCTATGTGTTATTCTGATGTATAATATATTCTATTGTAAAGTTTCATTAAATCCATTCAGTAGTTTTTACGTGAAAGAGGAACAAACATCCATCCATCCTTACAAACTTTCGCGTTTAAAACATTAGTAGGACTAGTTGACGGCTGCAACTTAGTTTGCGTTACGAATAATTAAAATTCGCGCCTAAACTTCTTGACGAACATGCCCTTAAAATTTCAAGTCTCTAGGTCCAGTGGTTTAGCCTGTGCTTTGTCTGTCAGTCAGATAGGACGAAGCCTTTTAGGTATACATTGATTGTTTGATTGCTTACTCTTGATATGTAAGTAAGGTTATCTGCAGTAGGAAACATGGCTGTAGCTACCTATATAAATGGCCTAAATAGCAAATATTGTTTGCTGGAATTCCTTGTAAAAATACTGGGGAACTAAGGATATATGGGTAGTTAGTAGGGCAATAAGATGGCCGCTGGATTAATTGAGGCTCCTCAGCTGAAAATCGATGTCTTCTTCTACCACCTCTCCGAAACTAACTTCGGATAACGTACTGTACCTAAAATAGATCAAAACAGGGTGTGGCAAAATAAATTGAGCCCAAAGGGAACTTTGTTTTTGAAGTTACGATGTTTTGTTCTGAGAAAACAGTGCATTTAAAAAAAACCTCTATTCTTAGATACTACATGAAATACAAACTTAGATATAAATATTATGTATAAATTATTTTGTATTAATTTGTTTTAACCAAGAAGTTAGGTCACTAAAGAGGTAAAAATATACGCGTAAACACAGATCAGGAACAAACTACAAACCTTGTTTGTGTGAACAATTGTATTGGCAAGTTGGTAACTCAGAAGTGATGTTTTATTCGATGTATGTTTACCTGAAACAGAACAAAAAGACATGGTTAGGGTCTTGTATTATAAAATAATAAAACTTATGGAAGCTTTCATGTCTAATTATTCTTTCGCTTTTCCAATCAAAACAGACCTGTTATAATAAATCTATGAGCTTATCGGTAGCGCACCCTCATTTAAGCTATTACGAGCTTGTCTGTAAAGCTGCACGCACCTTTCTGACCACAGCAAAACATAAAATGTAGTATCAGTAGTATCGTAAACTACGTACTAAACGCAGGCAGGCTTCAAATTTTTTCCAGACTTAGGACCCTTACCTTGGGTAAGATAGCGAAAAATATGTTCGTTTTTATTTACCTATACAAATAACCTAACTTTATACCCTTCACAGAAAATATTTTATCGAAATATGGACCTTTTACACTTATCGGTAGAATCTAATGTTTCTGTTTGGAGACCTAAACAAACACGGAGACATAGTTTACCTATGCATTGGAACTTTGCGAGCTCTTCGTAAATCTATCGTACAAGCTTATATCAACTTGAGTTACTGCTAACCTATTTGTTTTCTGTGCCTACGACCTGCCTAAGATTTATGCTCGACGAACCTGCCCAAAAATAATTGGACGAACAGAAAATAAATCGTACCTCCAGTTTAGCAGCGGCTGACCACTGCTGTAACCAACCAAATTATAAGGGGGATTATACTTGGAAAATCAAGTTTTGGTAAGCTTTTAAAGTCAACTAAAATTATAAGTCTACAAATATTTATGTCACCATATAGTACCATGGCACACGGCTTTTTTACACGCTACACGCCCAGTGTCATCGGCGTTTTTATAATCTGCTTGTTGACAATCCTTCCCAAAAACTAAAACTTTGTTAGGATGCAATTTGCACCCATCGTCTGTACACATTAGATAAGAGAATCCTGTCTGCCAGACTCTAATAATAGAGTTTTTACACTTGTCAACTCTTGTTCACAAGTGTAGAAACTTTATTATTAGAGTTGTTGTGTAAGGGGACATAAATTTATCAACTCTGTTCCTTTGGTTGGCATTAAAGGAATCTACTCGTGCTTCTAGGTACATACCAGAGGCACTGCAGTAACGATCTAGTCTACTTATTTGCCTGACTGAGGAAACGATTAAATTTTGATTTCATAATATTATTAGATTTAGTTATAATATTGGTCTGGTTGGTCAATTCAATGAGTTCACGAACATCGTTAACAGAAAACAAATTGTTATTCATAATTAACAGCTCGTTATTATTTTGGCGACTTACGTAAAAATATTATTGGAACGGAGTCCTAAAAGATCTATTCAACAAATATAAAAATAAGTTCTTCGAAATAACCAATGCCAACTTTCAGTGACTGCATTGGCCGATAAAATAGTTGAACATGCTTCAATTTACCTTTTAATGAGGCAAAGAAGAACCTAACCTAGTTATTTTTACTTTAACTAAACGCTATCGACGTTTTTTTACAATTCTGGCGAACTGGAAGCGAATCGGCAAAGGCTTTGTTTAGACATGTTTTTCGTAATTACGTGAAAAAGCAGCCACATTAAAGCTCTTAGAGTTTTTCAACGGGTTACTGGAATATAGATCTTTACTGGATAAAAAACAACGTCTGCCTGTTATTATTATTTACGATACGAATTAAATTGTGAATGGTGACAAGTATCATGACATCACAGCGAACAAAATCTCCTGCCGGGGCGCGCCGGGTGGATATCACAGGTGATTTTGTAACAGACTTGATCTCAGAAAGTAACAAGTGTTTTTTTTTTATACCATGATAAATAACAAGTTACTCGGTATACTCTCCATGCCTAATTCCGATACGAAACGAGAGAAACCGCGAACAGTAAGATAAATAATATACATGTGAAAGTTGGCCCTCGACTTGATTGTTCAATCACAGAAACCAGAGGACGTTCTTAGACCTTAAGGACAAGTTAATCCCGAATAACATGAAAGGGTTTTGGTCAAAAAAGGTCACAGAAATAACAAACGTTAGCGGCTTATTCTCCGAAATTGAAGCAAGTTTTCTTAGCCCTGTGTCAGTCCTTAAGGGTCCGGTCTGCAAGCGTGGGAACTTTTGATTGAACACACACATAGATATTTTCTACTCATACAGACTCATCGCGCACTCATAGTATACCACCCTGGAAAGAAACAAATATACTTTCGGTGCTACGCACAAGTTACATTTTCATAACACCTTTATCTTTGTAGGATGCTGAAGAATGTCATAAAAAACACGCAATGTATTGTGCCATTAGCTTGACATCGCGACGCCCGTTGGCCAGTAGTGAGTACTACTCATTAGCCAGCGGCAAAGGGTGGGGTCAGAGTGTACGATTTTTGGATATTATCTCAATCTATGAAACAAAGTCAACAAAGAGTTAGTTACACAATAATGACTCGAAAATGGTCCCCACGCGTACAAAGTCGCGGACGTTAAACTAGTCAAGTTCAGTCGCGTGCAATAGTATGTACACATATCGACATTTTCAAAATTATGTTTTTATACTTAGTTACAATAATATGTACACACCAAAACACCCATATTATTATGTTGCCATCAACTTATGTCATAATATTGTCAACAAGTCGATGTCAGAAATAAGTAAACACTATTGACTACAGACTACAGACTGAATTACAAATATATGTAAACAAGTTGCAGTTGCATTAAAATGTAGTAATTAATTCCTTGGATCTTTATTAGTCCGAATTAAAATATTTTTCTTTTATACGTTAGTTTCGTTAGCTTTATATAATGAGAAAAATCTTTTTCAACATATATAAAAATGAATTACCACTCACTGACTGATTGACTCATTGACATCATTGTTCTCCCAGATGCAGTTTTATTTTGAAAAATCTAATATGGGGAATACAAAGAGGAAGACGGGTTGAGTTGGGGAAAACCTCGACTTTTCACTTTTTTTTTAAGCCCTAGGGATTAAACATGGTATCTCGTAAAGTATAAGACTTGGTGTATTACAAGTTTTGGTCAAAGGTATTTATTTTTGTTCCAATTTTGAAATTTTTAAATATCCAATATGGCCTCCATACAAAAAAACATAACTGCCATACAAAACATATGTTTTTTCCATACAAAACTTTAAACGCCGATATCTCAGCAACGGTAAGAGATAGAGGCATGGTTCATAGACTCGAAACTGTATGTATTTTGATGGCAAAAATTTCAACTTATTTTTTTTTTCGATTGGAAATACTTGGATGGATGGATATAGCGTGTTTAGACTCACTATTCGTTATAGAGGATGTTCCAAACTTTTTCTTAAGTGAGGGAGGGGGCGAGCGAAGCGAGCCACCGACCTTCGCATTGCGAAGCGGCAACCTGAGCGTAGCGAAGGTTGACGGTTCGCTGTTTGTGGGTCACATTGAGATGAGTTTAGGGAGGGGGCGAGCGAAGCGAGCTCCCGACCCGAGCGTAGCGAGGCAATTATCTGAGGGATAATAGTGTCGTTTTTAACTAATTCGGGGTTGAAAATTTAGATTTTGGTGTCAGAATTGAAATCCAAGATGGCGGAAATTTTTTTTTCAATCTTTTTTCATGGGTGTCGTTTTTGACTAATTAGGGGTTGAGGATAAAGAATTTTGTCTCGGATTTGAAATCCAAGATGGCGGACAATAAAAAAATTACAAAAAATTCTTCTTTGAAGGATAAAGATGTGGCGCTTAATAATATTGCCCCAATTATTTTTTGATATTCGGAAAATTAAAGAATACAACAATTCTTTTTTCTTTTCTAATTTCATAAAATATTAAAATAATAAAAAATAATAATAAATCACTCGCGAGCTGCTTGCAGCTCGCGCACCGCCCAAAAAACTAGTTATAAAATAAAGCTGCATTACCACTGACTGACTGATTTTTTTCCCAGATGCAGTCTGAATTTTAAAAATCTAACATAGGAAACGTATAGGAGTGTAGAGATGAGTTCAGGAAAAAAATGTATTTTCACCCTTCTTCACCCCCTTGGGGCGCAACATGGTATCTTGAAAAGTGTAAGTCGTACAGAGTTGAAACTTTCACCATAGGTATTGGTTTTTGTTCCAATTTCAAAATTTTGAAAACTCCAATACAGCCGCAATACAAAAATAAAATAAAATAAAATAAAATAAAATAAAATAAAATAAAATAAAATAAAATAAAATAAAATAAAATAAATTAAAATAAATTAAAATAAATTAAAATAAAATAAAATAAAATAAAATAAAATAAAATAAAATAAAATAAAATAAAATAAAATAAATTAAAATAAATTAAAATAAATTAAAATAAATTAAAATAAAATAAAATAAAATAAAATAAAATAAAATAAAATAAATTAAAATAAATTAAAATAAATTAAAATAAAATAAAATAAAATGAAATAAAATGAAATGAAATAAAATAAAATAAAATAAAATAAAATAAAATAAAATAAAATAAAATAAAATAAAATAAAATAAAATAAAATAAAATAAAATAAAATAAAATAAAATAAAATAAAATAAAATAAAATAAAATAAAATAAAATAAAATAAAATAAATAAAAAAATAACCAAATACCTATGGTGAAAGTTTCAACTCTGTACGACTTACACTTTTCTAGATACCATGTTGCACCCCGAGGGGGGGTGAACACTCAGGTTACTGCCTCGCTTCGTGGAAGTCGCTGGATTTGCAATAACGCACATCTTCCAAAATAATAAGTACAAAAATCAGGCCTCTAGCTGCAACCGTTTACGAGATACAAGCGTTTAAAGTTTTTATGAAAAATATTTTTTTTTGTATGGCGGCCATATTGGATTTTTCAAAATTTTGAAATTGGAGCAATAAAAGTACCTATGGTGAAAGTTTCAACTTTGTACGATTTACACTTTTCGAGATACCATATTGCACCCCGAGGGGGGGTGAACACTCAGATTGCTGCCTTGCTTCGTGGAGGTTGCTGACTTTGCAATAACGCACTTCATCCAAAATAATAAGTACAAAAATCAGGCCTATAGCTGCAACCGTTTACGAGATACAAGCGTTTAAAGTTTTTATGAAAAATATTTTTTTTGTATGGCGGCCATATTGGATTTTTCAAAATTTTGAAATTGGAGCAATAAAAGTATTTATGGTGAAAGTTTCAACTTTGTACGACTTACACTTTTCGAGATACCATATTGCACCCCGAGGGGGGGTGAACACTCAGGTTACTGCCTCGCTTCGTGGAGGTCGCTGGCTTTGCAATAACGCACCTCATCCAAAATAATAAGTACAAAAATCAGGCCTCTAGCTGCAACCGTTTACGAGATACAAGCGTTTAAAGTTTTTTATTATTTTTTTATTTTTTTTGTATGGCAGCCATATTGGATTTTTCAAAAATTTTAAATTAGAACAAATAATTTACCTGTGGGTAAAGTTTTAACTTTGTACGACTTACACTTTTTGAGATACCATGTTGCACCTCAAAGGTGGGTGAAAGGGGGTGAAAAGTCGAGGTTTTTCTGATCTCACCCCCATACGCCCTATACGTTCCCAATGTTAGATTTTTAAAATTCAGACTGCATCTGGGTGAACAATAATGTAATTTTTTGTGTGTGTAATTTCCCGTATGTTTTCCATATCTACCTGAAATGGGTAGAAAAAAATTAGTAACGCTTTTTAAGGTACGTAAAAAAATGATAACAAAGCTCATTTACCTAGATCGTCTACTTAGTCGAAGGGTACATATTAGCATTTGTGTCCGATACTCCTGACGTCGCGACGCACCCTTAGTGTCATCCCAACCACAGATAAGTCATAGTCTACGTTTGATCTCAACGGACGTGCAGTCACCTTGAATACTAAGGGGGTACTGAATTTTTTGCGGGAACGTTGTCTATTTTATAGCGAGTCAAGTTTTTCATACTAAAATGTATGGACGGCGGGGATCGAAAAATCAATGATGTTTAAGCCTGGATTATTGCTTTTTGGTTGGAATTTCTGAAAAAAAGGCGTGGTGTCGGAAATATTTATACTTTTGTCTTACGATAACACCAAAGAATTTTCAAATATTCTCAATGATATAGCTTAAATCGTTCAAATACAAAAGGTCGATTTCGATGTTTTTGATCAATATAAAGAATTTTTTTCTCGTAAATTAAGAATAATTTTAGAAATATCACGCGGTGTAAGGGAACACTCGTCTATTAGGCAGTTGAGATATTTTTGTAGTGTCATTAAATGCAGAGAGTTCTTCAATATCATTCAAACCAAAAGTGCCTATTCGCGCGTTTATTAGGGACAATCCTCTTAACCACAAAGAAAAGTGAAGAATCCGATACATCAAAGGAAAGACAACCACCCCTGATTGAAATTGTTAATGATAATTTATACAATATCTTGGTATGGATTTGGAGCAATAAAACTTTATTATTTATTATTAAGTATGTGTCATATTAAAGAAATACGAGGACGTGGTGGCCGAGTGGATGAGGCCTTTACCTTGCGATCTGATGGTCGCGGGTTCGAATCCCGGTGGCAGTCATGCGTAAATGGGTTTTTTCGGTCGAAAAGATCTATCTATGCATCCCGCGTTCTCGCAACGGTGAAGGAAAACATCGTGAGGAAACCGGCATGTCGTAGAACCTAAAAGTTCGAAAACATGTGTCGAGTGCACGAAAGGAGTCTTCGAGGCGTACTTGAAATCCTTTCACCACTGGTTCGAAGGAACTAGTGACACGATAAGAAGATTAAAGAAATAATTTATTAATTTTCGGACACGATGCCTAAAGTGACCAGTAACTCACCAACAAGTTACAAGTTTTAAAAACGGTGGAAATGTAAAAGAGCTTGTAGGAAGGGGAGAGCTATGTAGCGGACAGTAAATACATCAGTCTGACAAGGGCATTCATCTTGAGGATGGAGATCGCCCAGCCTTTAAACGATTTACGAGGGGTAGTGGGCTCTGCTGGTAAATACCACAAGGATAGCACTAGTTTTTATTCATCGTGATTCAATCCGTTGATATGGGAGAACATTTGAAATTGATTGAAATCTCCAGGGTTTTAACTGGGGTAGCAATCTCAGTGGTGTCATCGCTCCAATCTGTTAAGTAATGCTGGTTTTAATTGATACCTAGACATCAAAAGTATTTTTGTTAGCAAGAAAATACAGTACTTACTCTACAAAACTCACAGATACTGCGATGGTCGGGTCCACAGCCGAAAATAACGATTATATAAGAAAAGTATGTAAATAGCAAGAATCACATAAAAAACGGAGGACAATTGTTTACTCGTACAACTCATGCATTCTTGCACTTCTAAAAACCAAGAGCGTACCTATTTGCAACAGAGTTCGTAACGGGCTGAAAACCAGCGTTGTCCTGCCTTCTCTAGGTATCTAGATTGCTGGGTACCTAGGCATTTCAGGACGACAATATGCTGAGACCGGACCTATTGGTCTCCATGACTTAAGGCATACCTAGTTATTTATGTTATAATGTTTTATGTACCTGCTTACATGTGTAGATATACCTTTTTAGAGGAGCCAATAAACAAATTTCTTTTCTTTTCTTTTTTCTTTTAACCATTTTTTATGGAACCAAACAGTTCAGTGGTTAAAAAGTAACAGCCAGCTACTCTTATGTATACTTCACAGCTATACTCGTAGGTATATAAACTTTTTGTACCTTATTGTCCAATGTTAATAAATGCAACAGCCGTGGAAGATGCAAATGCACAGCCTCGAGCAACGGTAACAAAATGTAAATTAAACGCAAACTTGGCGAAAATTCATGAATTAGGCATTCTTTGCAAGATAACTAGGATCGAACTAAACACAGTACACTGAATTCTAAAGTTGAATAACGTAACATACAATCGTAATCGTATTAATCACACTGTGGCCACTGAAAATTGAAATGTTTTGGCTGTGAGGAGTAGTTCCTTGGATTGAATTATGTTTTTGTTGTTTTTATTTCAGTATATGCAATATTTTTTAGGCATAGTCCTATTATGCTCAAATACTCTAATTTAATTTGCAATTTGACAGACCTTTGTCGAGTGACAAACGGATAACGATGCTCGGACCGCACTTGTGGGTTCACGGTCTTTTTGTCTAAATGTCCTAAAGAGGATATTAATGAGACCGTATGGAAAGGTTTCTTGTGTCACTTCGGGTAAACAATAAATATCTGCGAGCAGAATGGTGGCAGGAACTGGCATGCATAATGAATTAGACGTGCTTGAATATGTTATGCGGATTTCCTCGCGTAATTTATTTTTATTGGCAGCTGCCCATTAATACGGTTACGGATATTGGATATTGTTATTTTTGCGTCAAATACCGGATAGAAAAAGCGGCTATTGTTATTCAAATGAAATATGAGTGAGTGGCCTATTCGGCGGGTATTGTCTGGCGGATAAAGGTCGGCGCCATCGAAGCGGCGAACTTCTTGCGAAAGATACAAAATTTAATTTCTATGACTTCGACGTCGTTTCTTTCACGAATACGGGCGCTTTTGTCGTCGATGCCCTTTATGTGCCCCGCGTCGGATTCAGTCAATAGAGTCGCAATATTACAGAGCATTTGTACGAAATGACTAGCACATCTGCAGCGTTTCTGAACGGCCCGGCCTCTGATATAAAGCGAATTGTAGAGCTCTGTGCAATATAGAGGGGGTTCACAATGTTGTCGGCCCAATAACATTGCAGGCATGCTGAGTAAATCAAATATTATGCTCAATTTTTATTTCTGTTATTGTGAAATTGAATCAAGCAGAGAAATAGTACAGGTTCCTAATTTTTCATTTTATTGTTGTACCAGCTTAGCTAAATACTTTACATAAAGGAAGGTATTTATATACTTTTTGTAAGGCAAATTGACTTGGGTCCACTATTGTGTAAATCGTTCGACGGAGGAAAATCTCCAGTGGGCTAATGTTTTCACTCTCCTTTCAAAGAGAACAATAGCTTTTCGGGGGTACAATGGACGATATTTAGGCACGAATTCCATTTAATTGGGCCACATATAAGCATACCATACTATAGCTGTATGTACGCGTAATCGCTCACCCTCTGTTACGTTTCTTTATTCGTACCAACCGATAACATAACGGCTTTTTACCACAGCTTGGTCTAGTAAGCCACGTCCTTATGTCATGGTTACAGAATTAAGACTATTTAGACGGCGCTATTCCAAAGAATAAGTAATATTATGCACCATGCTATTCTTAATTCACGGGAGAAGAGAGTTTGTCCATTCCATTTCTCTTTCACATTGTTTAGACATCAGAAGAGTCAAACAGATATATACTTCAACAAAACAGTCGAGTGCATAAAGCAAATTGAAATAAATTGGCACACACATTTCGAGAAACAGGTAAACTTGTTTAGAAAAGTGCTATTTCCTATTGGAAAAATCTCTCGCCGTACCTATATTTACACTCTCTCGTATTTTCTTGGGGACTGTGTTGAAATTGAACTCATGTTGGCATGAGATTGGCTGCATGAAGTTTATTGTTGCAGTGGCGATTTCAAATGACCTATTGTTCACGTGTAGATGTTGATTTATTCACACTATTTGAATTTAGTACGTGATTTATTGTTAATTTGAGTTGAATTTCTCAAAGTGTGGTTTATGTTGACTTTTTATGGACGTTTTCAAGCGAAGATTATATAATAGGTACTACCTACAGTCAAACAAAATAATAGATAGAATACAACAGTAGGTACCTACACCTACATATACGACTGCGGTATAAAATGTGGTTTTACCTACCAATTACTGGTAGAAAGCCTAAACAAATGAAGTACCTAATAAGCTTAAGTATAATACTAATTGTAGGTGATTTGGCGAAAACATAATAAACTCAGAATAACAGCTAAACCTTGAAGCTGAGGCTTTTTGCTGAAACTTTACGCATTAGCCGAGGAAGTTTAAGCTATTAACATGTACTTAATTGCTGTAAACTAATGTGTGTACTCGCTTCGTTAGTGAATGGTTCGCAAAAAGCTCTAGTTAAGAAGCACCTACTCTTAATTGTGGGGGTGAATTTGTTACTATAGGCAAAATGAGGAAGAAAGTTCAATAAATAACACCTTGCAGGACACACGAAACATTTATTAGAAGACACAACCACTTTTTTCCTAAATAAAAAAATAATAATAAATAGCATACAAGTAGGATAGGCAATAATATAAAAAATAAACTTTCTGAAAACGATGTAGCTAGATAGTTTTATAAAAAACATATTACCCATGAAAAAGGGTTTTCTTTCAACCAAAAAAGGCCTTGCTCATATTTTAATATAACCTGTACAAACCCAGAAGCCCCGAGATATATCTCTACAAAAACAGAATTTAATTTGGGACGACTTATTCGAGGGAATGCGTTTTAATTTGCCGAAAGGCTGAGGGTACAATGTTCCTAAATGTTTTTCACGTCCCAACCTATTTACAAGGCCCTGTTTGCTAAGGGTTAGCGAGATTGGCACGGAAGGCTTATTTGAACTTTGAGATGTTATGGAGAACATCTTTATTTCCAAAACTTTCAGAGATGCGAAAATCTGAAGTAAACAAGCCGGTAAAAATAATACAAACGAATTGTCTTTGCATATTTTTTCGAAAATTATTTTAAGTGCTTGATTCTGTATTCAGTTTTTTTTATTTAAAAAGTAAATGTAATTCCCTATTTGACTCTATTATTCATAAAGCACTGACATATATTTATTTAAAAGACTTCGAATATTGTCTGGACAAAACGACCATTGGACTTTACAGGTTGGTAGGTATTCAATTTACCTCTAAAATGGATATAAGGGATCATTTGTAACGTTCCATATCGGGCCACCCACATGTTTATTCAATGAGGTAGACGATTGGCATGTAGAACGGAACTAGTTTTGTACTATCTACGAGTAGCTGCACACTTAGTTAGGTTCACATACAGGGAGTACAATGCTGGCTTTGTAATTTATAGTTGACAAATACGTTAAGTAGGTAGTGTAGGTACCTTTAGTACATGAAATAACTTACGACATTTAAGAGCCGTTAAGCACTGTCGACTGGTCGCCGGCGACTCGGTCGATGGCGACTGTGAGTTACTAGAGTTTGATTAGGTGTTTACGTACTTGGTCATCAGTCGTCCAGGCGACTAGACGACTCGCTGAGTATACTGGCGACGCACGACGTTAGGCCATGTTTTCGATAAAAACGTGGCCTAACGCTGGATCAACGCAAAGATCGTGCAGTATGTAGGTAAGTTTGGTTAATTTATAAAATGCCGCAACTTTTACTATTTATAATTTCCTGCGGGCGTTCTTTTCTTATAGGTAATTCTTTAAAACAGGGCTGTGGTCTTTAACATTCTGTAATCACACTGGCTGAATGTTTTATTTCCTGGCAAGGGCTGATAACGGTGGGCGGGTATCAGAGCGATACCATCGCATCAGGTCACGCAATGCCTAACTGGAACGTCGCTTTCTTTACGGTTTGTGCATAGCTTTAGTGAGGGTTAAGCGGCAAAACTGTGTTTCAAACGAAAAAGGGATAGTCCCTTAGATTGAAGAAAAATAAATTATCGGATGGGTAATATGGGTATATCAGACATTGGTATTTACAGTTGTTGTTCGTGAAATTCGCAGTACACAGTGAAGCAATTCAATAAACACATATGTATTATACATATATGTACATAAACAGGAAAAGAAAATTATAATTAAAAAATATTAAAAGGAAAATATTATACCTAAACATAATGAAAAGGATACCTCATGTCCAGGCTCTAACTTTTGATACCTTAAAATTTATTGCCATGACTTTAGTTTTTTGTTTTGTTGGAATAGTTTCGGTAGAGAAACAGAACACTACAAACCTAGTTTATTATGTAAGTAGTTTTACCTAGTTCTTTTTCTCTCAGTAATAAATGTATTTCTTTGTTTCTTAAGTATGATTTCGCTGAAATAGTTTCATCTGAGGTACCTACCTAATGTATTTTCTAACCCACCCAAATGATGACCCAGCGGGAAGATGTGTGGAACTGCGGATGCCTCCACGGGACGCCGCGTTCCTTATTCATCGCTCGAGAGAGCTTCAAATCTTAGCTCCCCACAAACAACCTACACGATTCATACATATTAATGTTTTATCCACATTACCTAAGGCGAGAGCCTGCTCAGTGTTTGGGAGTTTCACTTTCACCTGGCAACATTATAAGGCACATTTTCGACACTCTACAGTGTTGATGTCGGTTACGCTCCGTAACCCGCCACTCTTTGGGTGGCATTAATTTTAATAAATGCCGTACATGTACATGCAAAAGCGCTCTCAATGAAACCAAATTATTTGCGATAAATTATGAGATTTCTGAAAAAGCCTTACAAAATGTTTTACCTCCGTATAAAGCGTTGAGTTTTTATAATGAAGTCAAGCTACTTTTGGCGCCCGTATATTGTTCCGGGCTTTTGCTTTTCTCAGTAATATGATGAAATTATGTATTGTTCAAACTTTATTAATTAAAGGTCTGCTTCTGTTACACTGTTTACTCACTCACTCTCTACTTCAATGACAACTCATTTTTCGCGCAAATTCAGATCAAAATATAAAAGTAACTGGTAATTCTATAGTATCGCAAGTGTAACTACCTCTCTATTTTTATTGAATAATATCAGAGTGAGAAATATATACAGGACAGGGAAGAATGCAAGAAATGGGGGAAGGCCTTTGCCCAGCAGTGGGACAGGCTCCATATAATAATAATAATATCGGAGTCCTTTATTCTTTTCATTATGTTAATAAAAAAAATATCTATCTACGTATCATCTAACTCAAATAGTCCGCCTTGCAGACTGCAGCAATCGGGCTTTGGTCTGCAAACACGGTGCAGGCGCCGCGCCAACACAAACATGACCTAAGGTACAATTATCTGGCTGGTTTGCGACCGTGTTTCTCTGAATCGACCTGTTGGAAAATTGGAACAACTGAGTAGCAAAGCAAGGATCAGAACTATAGCGATGATACCGAAGCTTACAAATCTGTGCAGTAATATTGAGAAGCTCGTATAGGCCTGGGTATTACCAGGGGAACACTATAAACTGATTATAAAACCCCTATTACATATATATAGAAGCAAAAGTTTGTGAGTATGAATGGTTAGATGGATAGATATTATAAGTATGGATGTTTGCTCTTCAATCATGAAAACAATAAGCTGTTCTTTTTTAAACTTAAGCAATGAGTTATAGGAAATAATGAACTGTCTTAACAAGAGATGCAGAAGATCGAGAATGATATTAAAATAAAGAAGGGTTATACCAAAAAAAATTATGGCAGGCGGAGTAGGTATATATGAATATATGTATACGAATCTAGCCCCTCTATTCACCTGCGCCTTGGTTTGCCAGGAGGGCGTTTGATAGCTTGAGGGCTTTATTATTGGCATTGTCCCACAACTGGGTGAAGGCCTCTCTCCCTTTTCTCCAGTCCTCTCTTTTTACTTGTGTGAATCAGTCCCCCGTATATGAATCTATTCATATTTCCACCTGGCTGTGCCTTGGTTTGGAGGGCGTTTGATACCTTAAAGCCACCAATCTGTGGTCACCTTTACCCATTATTCGTTCGTCATGCGGCAGATGGATTGTGGATGATGATGATACCAGAAAATAGGTTACGCTTGCTATCATGACTTTCAGAATCAAATTGTAACCTACTTAAAAATAAAGTCTCCAATCGGAACAAACAATCCATTGCGGGAGCGAAGTTAATGTTTATAGCCAGGTCGCCCTGTCCAAAACCGTCTCTGTGACCCACTTATAGCCTTTTAACTGGTCGGAGTTGCCAATGCTGTACGAAGCAAGAAATATACAGTAGCGTAGAGAAACTATTCGCAGAATTCCACCATTGAATAAAACATGTGTAGGTAGAACTAAGACAGGGCTAAGCTTTTTTTATTGTAGATAAATGTTTTATTATAAACTATGTCCTGAAAAACTAAGTTGGGTCCACGGTACAAATAAGCATGCTTTTCCGGAAAACCGGATGTAATGTGTGTATACAGGCTTGCGTCATTACCGCCATAATGCCAATTTTAAAGGATTATAAATAAGATTTAATTTACTAAGAATATGTTAATTTGGAGTTGTTTTGTATTATTACATTAGACAAACGAAAAAAAAAAATATTATGTCACGAGTAGTGAAAAAAAAATTATATGGCGCTGAATCCTGGACTATCCTGCTGTTGACAGGAAAAAGATAGATGCGTTTGAAATGTGGTGCTGGAGGAGAATGTTGCGCATCCCATGGACTGCTAAAAGAACGAACAAGTCGATACTGGAACAACTAGCCATTAAGACCAGGTTGTCAACCGTTTGTTATCAACGTGTCCTTAGTTACTTTGGCCATATAGCCCGAAGGCAACCCGAAAATCTCGAAAAACTGGTTGTAGTGGGAAAGGTTGAAGGTAAAAGACCACGCGGCCGATCACCTAGCCGCTGGTCCGACCAGGTCAAGACACTCACGGGACTCCCTGTCTCCGCCGCCCTGAGACATGCAGAAGACAGACAAGCATGGAAGCAGCTTGTCAATCGAGCCACTCAAGTCTTTCAAGACGGGCACGACCTTCAGTAATGAAGAACATGAAGAAGAAGAAGTGAAAAAAAACTACTTATTAGTTAGTTACGATTTTTTTTCGTACCAACATTATGTAAAAGTGACATCGAAATAAAGAATAAAATAAGTTGCGAAACACTTAAAATATACTTTACATTCACTTCTGAAATTGTAAGAAATATAAATATTGCGGAACTCGGGCTAGCGAGCCCACTTACTCATGTACACTTTAAAGTTAAATGAAGTAGTTCAGCGGAGTATCCGCCGGTCTTCGGAGATGAAATTAAATTTGGAAGAGATTTCAACGTTTAACTTTATACTTAAATACCTTTACAATACTTACCTATAATTTAACGTTTATCATTTTAAGATTTTAAAAACTAGCAAATAATCAAATCGAATCAAAAGAATATGTTATTCGGTTCATGTACACCATAATTTCGTTAGTAGGTAATGCTAATGGTAATGTTAATATATTTAAAAAAACATCACATAAAATTAAGTTAAAATTAAAAGGTAGAAATAAAATCATATGAAAATTTTGTAGAAAGAAAGAAAATGAATATCCAGATAAAAAAAAAATAAGTTTGTATATTATTATCTGGCACCCCTCGTTGAAGAAATAACATATGCGTTTTATTCTGAAAATGTTAGAAGCTGGATGCTGGTAAATAATTGTACTGCTTTTGAAAATTATAGTCCGAGTCAGCCGATTGTCTGTAGGAAGGATTTTTCTCGTTAATGTGACAAAAAGTAAAAGGTAAGAGATAATCTTACGTTCAGCAAGAGACTGCACTGCGGTTTTCCAAGATAATCTTATCCGCAGCCATTTTTCAGCGCTGGAGTCAAAGTCGGTTTAGGAAAATACATGGATTTCAGGAATAAGCTTGACACTTTGTTAAATGATAAGAGTGCGTCAAGAATGGCTATGTCGAGTAGGTAAGGGATAGTGACATTAGATTTTGCTTATAGTATGATGACACACAGCTTTATACACGCTATACAAGCCAGCGTTTACGCCTGTAGCGTGTAGTCGCCCAGTGTCATCGGCGTTTTTACAATCCTTCCCAAAAGCTAACACGCTCACACGCTAGCTTTTAAAAACGCCAACAATCAGCGTGTAAAAAAGTTTGTGTGTCATCGACGCTTTAGATAGATACTAAAATCTGGATAGTGTAATATTATGATTATTATGTCTATTAATAGGGGATAGGGCCACGTCAATATATTTTTAATAGCATCTGTCGGAGACAACTTTGATGATAATTAGATTCATCCAGGACATGAGAGCGACAAGTTTTTTTGATGTAAGCCCTTGACGGCGCTTTCTTGACGGCAAGAGATTTATTCATGCCTACGACTAGAACAGTGCTACACGGTACTTTGAATAACAAAACTTGTGTCTTACAATACTACCAAGAATCATCATTACAGGCGGGTTTCGTCTTTATAAACTCTTACGTTTGTTGTAAAGGTTAGATGTTTTCTCTTTTTATAAGCAAAATTAGATACTTTTTATTTTATAATTTATTATGCTTTATAGCTCACAATAAGAAGTTATTATTTTGTTATCTTTCTACAACAAAACGCTTTTGTTTCGAAGTAACGGCGAAATGTTTTGTCGTCTGAACAATATTAATTAAATATTTGGCTCAAAAGAGCCGTATGCAATGGCTCAAGAGCCTAATAACTACATACGATCTCGTCCCCACAAAACTAAACAAAACAATAGCTTCCCCAAATTAGAACAATGAAAATAACAGTGAAAGAAGCATTCTATGTTATAAAAGGGGACCTTTCTACAAAAACTAATCGCCTGCTAAAACGGTGCTTATTTCTAGCACAATAGAGTCTACTTGTAGTAATGAATAAAAGAGCATAACGTTCATAATGGTAAGTAGTGACCTTTCCTGAAGTAACTGCCTATGATAGGGTAGTAATATCTGATAGGGAGCTTGAGGAGAAGCTGGCACGAGGATTCATTTATCTTCGGGGATAGTCTATCAGAGGTTTAGGGCGCGACCTCTATTGGGGCACCCTGAGGCAATCGCCTTGATGGCCTTCCGTACAAAGGGGTATTGTAAAGCGATGCGACTTTATCATTCCGCGCGCTATACGTTTGCAGCATGTTTTGTGTTGGTATAAAGTAAAAGTAAAGTAAAGTATTTATTTATTGCGTGAAATACATGTACAGTAGGCGTCACGGATAAGTATCTTCTCAAATAACTAAAGTTTACCTCAGCCATCCTCAGCGAACAGTATGATAAAAATTCTTGCAATCATAAATTAAATGCAAAAACTTTACTGCCGTGAGGACTCGAACTCAGGACCGTCATGCATCACAACATGACTGACCGCTTATTCATTAATTCGGCTATCTTGGTAGTTAACAGTAACGTTGAATCTTTAAATCACTTGCGTCAAATAACCCGTTCTTGTCTAGCAGACGAATGCAAAGCTTATTTATTATTTTAAAGATGTGGGTATGGGTAAAAAAAACGGACGAATGATTGTCATTGTCTGACTTGACTTATTTCGTGCGGTTTACTTTGTGTGTATCCTCGATAGCTTTTGAGTGTTGATAAATTGATTTGAATAATTTTGTTAGAACAAAAATTGTTGTTCTTCACAAACTAGTGGTTTATTGGTCTATTCTAACGGTAAGTGTAACCTTAATGCTAATGCTTTTGTTTCATTTCGTATTATAGTAGATAATTATGTTAACATAGGTAGGTAATGTTTTATTTTTTTTATTTTTAGAGTTATAACAGTATGGCTATGGGTTAAAAGATAGTCAATGACTGGCGATGAGAAACTCAAGCATGCAAGTGGCAGAATCGAAAGGATCATCTTCGAGGCGCACTTGAAATCCTTTCACCACACTGGTTCGAAAGAACTAGTAACACGATATGAAGAAGAAACAGGCAGAATAACTTTAGGTAAGTAAACGATTAATTTTGATTATATTGTGGCCAATTTGTCTAATCCATTAAAATATGTGACCTATTTTATTACTTGCTAAATTGCATAACTACCAAGTCAGTTTTATTTTCAATCATATATTAAAGTAGGTAGGTATTAATGAAGTGTTTTATTTTTAGGTTATTGGGAGTGGATGTGATCCATGGGTCTAGAGGAACTTTTGAAAGTCCACGGGCGCATGAATGGACAGCAATATCTGTGCGCGTTGTATATCCAGAAGGACAAATTTATTTTTTGCATGATAATTGATAACTGTGCGGTTCATCGAGAAACGAATGTCTGTCTTCTCAGTCTGTTGTAACAGTCATCGCATCGCCATCTAAAAGCCCGGATTTAAATCCAACATAGAATATGTGGGGTCAAATAGTTCTTAATGGGACTCCAGTGATGTTAATAGTAATAAATACTTACCTAATTAGATTACTTACCTGCTGGGTATTTTTTGACTTTTTACTCAACCAATATAATCATATAAACTATACTATATTTATACTATATGTGTATATTATATGCTATATATAATATAAATATTATATACTATACATAATATAAATATTATAAACTATATAAACTATAAATATTATATATAGTATATAATATAAACATATAGGATACATTTGACCCCACATTTCTTAAAAACGCGTAAATAATAGTTTATATTCACGAGAGATCTAAATTGTTAATAACTATTAACATGTTTGTTCATCGGTGAAATATAAGAGATTATTATTTACCAGACGTAAATGATTTGGTTACATAAATGACAATATTATTTTTGTTAAAATTTTTATAGGATTTTATAAAAACTTAATCTATCTTGTAATGTTGTATGCTTATTAATAATAAACGAGCTATTTCTTAATAACAAAGAGGTTTTATTTTGAAAATTATTTGAATAAAATACAATAATGCAAGTAGTAAGTTTTAAAGTATTAATTTAGTGCAGACTTGTTATCATGTTTGAAAAAAGAATAGCAAAAAATAAACCCGCGTTGAGAAGCGAACACGGTATTTTCAGAGTGGGAATCCAAGTATGAGACCAATGTTCCAATACTGCTTCTAATGATAGAACGAAATAATGGTTAGCGTGACATGGTTATAAAAGTATGATTTATTTTTAAATGCAAAACTTTTTCGTAGGCCCGCCGCGCGGCAGATCGGCGTTTTGAAGGGATTTGAACCCGGGTCTTGTGCAGGAAGTTACTTATCCATGACGCGGTGTGTACATGAGGATGAAAAAAAAATATAGAGATTCAATGTATTCTACCATCGCGGGCATGCAATATTTGATTTACATCATAAACACGTCTTATAATAATACCTACATGAAACAAAATAGTAATAAAAATAAATGTCCATGAAAGTTAACATAGCAAGTAGGTACATATAAAACAATAAACAAGAGCAAAAAAAAAAGAAAACATTAAAAAGTCATTATAAAAAAGATTAAAGTGTCATGTATAATTAATTACTAAGTTAAATTTTTGTCGTTCATAAATTCCTGTAAGGCGTAATAACATTTACTGCTCTCGTCTTCAGCTTTCTCTCGAACATTGAACAAGGCAGCTCTCTCAATGTCTGTGGCAACTTATTGTAGACCGATGGTGCTGTGCAGAATATGCTTTTGTGCATTAATGTAGTTTTAGATGCTTGAGTGACCACTTTATGTTTGTCACGTCTACTATAGTATAGTTATTCTATTTCACGATGAAGGATTCATCTTGGTTGTTGTTAGCCGTGTACATGAACATTGAGTTAGTGTGCGTAACCTCAGTAGCATTTAGTCACGATCGCGACGCGGCATCGAATGCGCGAATGCATCTCTACATGTCACTACTACAACCAAGACCAAACCTTCTTAAAATGGAATACATGTATCTAATATCAATCATCAATCATCAAAAATGTTCGTGCTCTCTGTACAATATCTATAATAGAGAGCCGACGACGAAGTTACCCATAAAAATTAATTCAACAATGACGATTTGACCTTTGAAGTATGGAACTAAAAATTAGCGTAAGAAACAGTCTTATGACGAATCTACCTCAACCCTGCAAAAGGAATCATAGCTATCTTATCAAAAAGTATGAAAAACAAACAGTTAAAATTATGTTAGTAGGTAATGTAAGCATGATCCGACACAACATTTTTCAATAAAATATATTCAATGTTATTCAAACTTTACTGTAAGAACAAAATTAAGAAAAATATTTATAAATGTAAATTTTTCTTTTGTATTCTCAGGCTGTCTGAAAATGTTTTAGTGTATATTTCGACGCTAATCTTCCAAGGTAGCAGGTATAGTTATATTTATTTAGGTATTCTATAAAATCATCACTTTTTATCTTCAATTTCTTGGATTAGAAATTCTCCTTAGAACTAACGATACATTTTGAATATCTACTGCCTCCTGATTTGCGATCCTGGCAACAAGGGATGTTTAGTTTAGTTTGACACTTTAAATTGAAATCAATATTCCAGCGAAGCGGGAAGCCAAACTGGGCGGGGATTAGGTAAGTGTACAAACTTGCCCAATAATTAGTAGGGCTTTAGGCCCACTAATTATTATAATAGGTCCCATAATCAAACTGCGAGTTAAAGCCTTCAGTTTGATTATTAAAAGACTTGATGTTTCACGTCAATAAATTATAATAATAAAAATAATATTCAAAAATAAATTCACAAAGCCAATAAATATCAAATAACTCTAGACTTAGTTCGGTGTGATAAAGTCATACAAACATTCATCTTCACATCGATGTACTACTCGGGCGAATGAACATGACACCTGGCTGACACGTGGCTCGGAACTTGATGCTTCCCCCAATGCCCCGCGCAACGCCCTTCGTGTTTCTTCTTCCTCTAATTGCGAACCAAGTATTACAGGACCTCTTTTCTATCAAGATTATCCAATTACACGCTGTACTTTGCATAAGCGTCATTCGAGCTAGGTGTCATGTTCATTGCCCGAGTAGTAGATAGAAAGATAGATGAACACTTTATTGTACATCAACAAGAACTAAGCAGAGTAAAACAATAGTACAAGTATAAAAAGGCCTTAAGGTATAGGTAGTACAAGGGCCGGTCTTATCGCTGTGAGCGATTTCTTCCGGGCAACCCAGATGTATCGATATCGATGCATCTTTACAGACTTTTACATTGCCATTTGAGGAACTCTTATTTTGTGCTGTGGCATAAGGTTTAGGTAGACGGTTGAGATATACGGAGAGTAAAAATAACAGAAAAGTTTTCTCTTTAGACTTTCTATTTTAAAAATAATAAAAAACATAAGAAAAATAAAGTCGTTGTTGGCGTGGCTGTTGGCAGTCTCTGCTAGCGAAGTTTAATTGAAGTTTAATGAAACCCGAGATCTTTTTGTCGTAGCATACTGTGGAGTCCTAATCTAATTACGTACAGTCGTCGCCTTGCAGTTTGCTATTGTTAGGACTCGCTAGACCTCGGGCACACCAAGAACAGAAGTGACAAGTACGTATAACATTACTCTTACGTACCCACACCTACGCTATAACGGAACGGGTGTTACAGACTGCTACCGAAAAGAGTCGGTACGTAACGGGACCTTATAATGCTAGTTACTGCAACATACTATGTTTTTTTTGGGCTAAATATTTTCACCACTGATTCTCACAAACATGTTCGATATATTTTTTTCGGGAGTTTTATTGCACCCTGTATTCTTTAACTTTTACATGTTTTTCATTCCCGGTTTTTGTTGTACTCCCGATGCTATGGGAGTCCTACTTATCACCTAGTGATATTTATTTGAGTATTGTGAGCACTCATTGTTACACTTAGATGCGGGTTTTTAGGTATAGTGATTTCTTAATCACTTAATCGAATAAAATACTAAGTATAACATTGTATCAGGAAGGGCTCTGGATTCTGTAATACAGTTTATTAAACTAAAACAAGAAACAGCGACTGTACCACCACTTTCTCTGTTTTAGTTGTACCTATACGTTTCTACGAAAAAAAAAACATTTTATGTGTTATAGGCACATGTTATAGGTATGCAATAATTTGCTTATCACTCGGCTTCTTTAGGGTTTCAGCACAAAAAAAAAGAGAACACAACCTCAGTCTCTCTAGAACAAAAAAACTATGACGCACATAAACTGAACTATAAATATAAGCTCTGCTCAAACTACCACTCTGATAACGTGAACCTGTGTCATAATAACATAGAAATTATGCACTGAGTTGTAGGGAATAGGAAAACTTTTTGCTCCGTTAACTGCTATGAGCTATTCAAAAGATCACGATTCCATTTCACCTCAGGGAAAATTGTACACATACGGGTTAGTTAGTTTGAAATCCACTTTAAAATTAAATTGGGTTTAGATATAACGATTAGATGATGCAATTTTTTTCCTGAAACTTATGTAGGTAGTACTCGGGCGAATAAACATGACACCTGGCTCGAATGACGTTTGTGCAAAGCACAGCGTGGAATAATTGGAATTGGATAATCTTGATAGAGGTCCTGTAATACTTAGTAACGATAAGGCTTCGCAATTAGAGGAAGAAGAAACGCGGAGGGCGCCGCGCGGGGCAGCGGGGGGACGCATCAAGTTCCGAGCCACGTGTCAGCCAGGTGTCATGTTGATTCGCCTGAGTAGTACCTAACCTACCTGTCAGCGCCTAGAATCTACCTATATTAAATAATTCTTGATATTTTATCCTAGTACCATAACGACGAAGCCCAAGTCAGCAGTAGCATTTTGTATGTAGATATGTACGTAGGTTTATTTATATTAGGTATTTTTTGATATACAATCAAAGTTTTTACAAAACAAACTACACCAGACTTCAACTGGACTGTTTTAGTTACCGTAACACCACTGAAAAGTCACAAGAAAGAAATATGACGAAGTTCTGAAAAAATATATAATGGAATTAAGAATCCTTTTTCAAGTTGAAAACAAAGTATAATAATCTATTGAATTAAGTCTCCTCTCAAAGCTATTGTTTGATCCAAAATGTGCAAGGAACTTTATATTCGCTATAAAAGCTGGTTCATTGTTTGGTTCGTTGATTCGGAAAAAATTATGCGCTTTGTCGATTTGGTAGTGGCTTATACATGATGATGTATGTATGTTTTTATGTTACCGGCAAGGTATATAATGCTCATATTGTATAAAATACCTAGGCATTCTATAGAATGCCTGCCTCGCTTAGCCAATGTATGTAATAATAAAAGTAAGTATCTATTATTTACCATTACATACATTACCTAGGTATTGTATAGAATACCCTAAGGAGGGCAGGTAACGAAGAGATAAGGTATAAATTTTAAATAAATAATGTTCATTGTATTCAAAGTGCCTTAAAAAACCGAGATAGTTACCTACATATAATCGCTGAGTATCGCTGTGACCGTACATATCGCATGAAATCGATATGAATTTGTCCAGTTTTTAATTTTGATTCAAAGTTTTCATTTCAGCGCTTATGATGGTACCTTAATTACCAGTAAATGTTTATTGCCTATAACATGAATTATGTTTGATATTAGGTTAGTTATTGTTTCTCATAAAATGTTTATTGTCGATAACTATTATAAGTTTAATAATGTTTATATACAATTTATATCTTATGAAATTAATTACGTTACGAAATGTATTCAATGCGGCTTTGATCATTTTCAAAAGTCATTTCGTTTTACAGAGTGTGATGGTAATAAACTTTTACTCAAATTCTTGGTCTCAATATTTTATAGGTTCATTTCAAAATCTCCTTGTTTTTAATTTAAGAGGTACTGTAAAAATCTACGATGTTCGCATTGATTCAAGGAGATTTTGAAACGAACCCATAGTTTTTGATTTAAAAAGTAGTCTCAATAAAATTAATCCTGTAATTAAATATAATATTTTTGAAAAACTAACTGAAATATACAAAGCATCGTATGATTTTCAATTTTCAGCTCACCGACTTTAAACGTTATTATGTCACGTTCTTGTATGTGTCGTCGAACGAACAAAAACACGGTCGTTTGGCACGTATGTAGGTATGGATGCAGCCTTTGCCTGCCAAGCCGTCAACTCCAATGGATAAAGGAACGTTATAAATTTTCACATGTCGAAAAATTCGATACTCCTGTACAAATAGAATTTTGGTCACTGAAATAGAAATTTGTTATAAATACGACCGTTGTGGCTTTTTACCTGACTGCCAAGGAAGGTTTATGTTTTTCTCGCGTATATAGTATATTATGTATGTATATAGGTAAGTAAATTTCTGGATTACTTCGTATCTTCGAAACGGCTGGATGGATTTTGATAATTAAGGTGTCGTTATCGTTAGCTTTGTATCAATAACCCGATTGTTCCTAGGTGGGTTTTTTCTAAATAATAATCAAAATGGCGGATTTTAGGAGCTAAATACATAGTAAGTCGTTAGTAATTTTTTGTTGACCAAACCTATCAAGTAGGGTGTCAAAATGAAGGTAATTAAAAGAAGATTACCTACAAATAATTATATAAGTCATATATTTAAATTTTATAAGGAATAATAAATTGGCATCAATATATAATATTTTAGCAGTCGATTTTTCAGTTTTATAAACTGTAAGCTCGTCGTTTTATCATAGCATTGTGAATATTTTTTACGTTTCACTATTATCACATTTAGCGCGTAAGGCCCAGAATCCAGCGCAGCGCTATCTCGCTCGCTCATTTATACATTTGTAAAGATATAAATTGACTAGATAGTTGCGAGTTGACTGTTGCCGCAAATAGTTACACGTGTGTTAGGCCTTTATGCAAATCAAAGGTTGATTTTTCAGGAGTGCGTTGTTGAAAACGCTCTAAAATGTTAGTTTATAAATCGTACGTGTGCGAAGTAAAATTTAAAGAAATATAGTTGGTAAAACGCTCACATTTTGTGAAATTCTAGTGCATACAGCTAGTAAAGTATTGTATTCTATTTGATTTACCACTTTAATCGGATTTATTTGTAATTATGCGCGTGTTTTTAAAAGAATTGATGCAAAGACTGAGGTCGTAACTCCTTTTATCTCCATTGGAACCTATTGTATTTTTTTGCTATCCGCTGCCATGTCTCAATATCGTGCAAAACCAATACGAGAATGCACCGCAGCCGCAGGCAGTCTGTTTCTCTCGGTTTTTATAAGATAATGTCGCATGAATCTTTCATTACCTACTGATGTATGGTTCGATAAAAAAATGATTCATTTTGTTCGATAATGAATGCTTAAATTACTCATACTTATTATTTTATTATTGCTTCAATTATTGTCTTCTTCTTATCGTGTCACCAGTTATTTCGAAACAGTGTGGTGAAAGGAAAAGGAAAGGAAAAGGTAAAATTTTAAGTGCGCCTCGAAGAGGCTCCTTTCGTGCACTTGACACATGTTTTCGAACTTTTTAGATCATAGAACCTAAAAAGTTCATGCCGGTTTCCTCACGATGTTTTCCTTCACCGTTAAGCACGTGTTTTAATTGCACACATACATTTTTTTAACAGAAAAATCCATTGGTGTACAACCACCGGGTTCGAAGCCACAACCTTCGGATCGAAAGTCGAGGCACCTCCCACTCAGCCAACACGGCTTTTGAAATTGAAATCTTATTTTCCTAATATTATTAAAAAATCCTAATATTATAACGATAGGTTTGGATTTACCTGGATGCCTTTAAACTAAACTACACCAGTTATCACAAAAATATTGAGCAGATTTTCCCAAATTGTAAACAGCTTCGTCAATAGATCACCGAGGTCACGTAGGATCTCATACGTCAATGCTGATATTCGAGAGCAAGAACAGAGGCCATCAATCATGACACAAAAACGGGATATTCTGCGACACGTCCTCATACAAACTGATGGTATTTTATCAAAGCGAAACCTCGGATCCGCCTGATACAAGCAACTATTTGATCAGACTATGATCTTTGAGATCGAAGTGTGCCCTTGGGAATGAGGTTCTGAATCTATGAATTGTTAAGTTATGTGAAATGTCCAAACATTATAAGATTGATACCTTCTCATAAGCTTCTCATCAATCCCTCAATTTTAGTGTCTCTTTTATAATATTTTTTTATAAATGTGACGATTGGCGATTCCCAAACTTATGAAAATGTACCTAGTCGCATGTAGTACTTTAATAATCTTGGAATTATATTTTATTTCGTATAATATGATATTATTATTTATTATTGAATCCACTAATACTTAAAATGAGATACCTATTTTGCGCAAATGGATGGATAGATTTACTAGTGTGGTATATTAAGATGGATAGATAGATGGATCTTATTCTTTCAATCACACAGAAACTATTAGGTATAAGCTGAGAAAGAACATAGGCTTGTAGATAGATAGATAGATGAACACTTTATTGTACACCAACAAGAACAAAGCAGAGTAAAACAATAGAACAAGAATAAAAATTATTATATTATTATTATAAAGGTAGGTAGTACAAGGGCGGCCTTATCGCTGTGAGCGATCTCTTTCAGGCAACCAGGAAAACTTGTAGGTATTCCGATACCAAAAGGGCGAAGTCGTAAGCAAAAGCTAGTTTACAAATACCTACCATTCTACACATACTGTCTGATTTAACCAGGCCAAGTCCATCAAAAGCTTGAATATAAAGAAAGCAAAAAATCGAATCGACTTATCAGTAGAAGATGAAGTCATATATATTACACAATACCGACGCTTCCGGCGGTAGAAGATTGATTGGGAGCAAACACGCGATGCTTATCAAGACCGATATCAAACGTAAAAACTCATACCTACACCAAGCATAAGAAAATGAGAAAACGAATGCACGAAATGAGGTGGAATATAAAACCATCTTTCAGAAATAAACATCATCATTACATTCACCATTTTCATTTCTAATAAAAAATACATATCGATATCCGTTGAACCCCACCAAGCGATATAACTATGTCTGAAGACGCCTTTCCCAATTCGAGCTGTACTTAGACCAGCAAAGTAGTTGGACGTTGAGCTGATTTTTCCCATCAAACAAACGGCTTAGACATTCACTTGAATAGAGCCATTTCACCAATAACCTAGGCGTCCAATTTAATGGCTAATTCAACCAGTTGACTGCGATAAGACCACAGATCTAAATTCAATTTTATGTCTGTGGATAAGACCTATCACCAGACGATTACCATCCATTACTCATGATATCACAATTTTTTTATGAAATTGTATGAAAAAATCACCCCAATATTCAAGGGGGCGTATAAGTGTGAGTCCGTCTAAAAAATAGGTGGTGCTATTTTTGCTGATAAACCGTGAGACATGTACTCAAAGGGGCGTCATTCCTCTTAGGTGATATACCCAGCATTCCGCAATACGTCAGGACATACAGAGGGCAGAGTTATTCGATCATATCCAGTCCGAAGACGGACCGCCCGGTATTTCACAATCCTGGAGAGCAAGTTCTAAATAGGGATGTGGTAAAGCTAAGATTGACTCTGACCGTTCACACTTGTATACACGGGTGTAGGGCACGACAAAATGTCGTGTGCTCCATTTTATATGGATCCTTGTCAAAGCCGGCAAAAAATCGCGTCGGATAAATGTGAACACCTTTATAAAAAATTTTCAACGAGGTGCTTAAAGGAATTCTCTGATCTCATGTGCCTGATCTAGGTTGCATGAAAATATTTCCTTTAAAAATACCTTTCCTGGTGCCTGAAGGTAGATAATGAATTCGGATTGATGCGATATATCGTCTGAAAATACTTTCGTTGTATTTTTTTATTATTGGAATCGAACTTTGATAACTGTATTTTTTTTTTTAATTAGTATCGAACTTCTTTAAGGTAAAAAAGTTACATCTGTTTTTTATTCTGGAAAGCGCCCATTGTACTTGCTTATCTTGTATTTTAAGGTATACTGTTGGTACAATCTTGGTATAATAAAATTCTCACTCATTTATCTCATCGTGCCGCATCTCTAGTCCCATTTATATTATTCTTGGATCGGTATGTTTTGTGAACGTGGTATATTGCGGAATTTATCAATGAATTGTGTTTTTTTGTCCTTCAGTGATTTATTTATAGGAAAAAAGTGATACGTACATTTTACCCTGTGAGGCGTAAGATTTGATGATAAACTCTCTTGAAAGTAGGTAATAAAAGTGATTAAAAAAGTATTAAATTTGAAGATATTATGTAAGAAAATAAATATTTCGGAAATTTCACAAAGCGCCATCCAGCCGATGGCGCCGCCCCCTGCAAAATCGCATGGGCACACACCTCTAGTAGCCAGGACTTGCCACTTATTATCCTATAGTTCATTAACAATACGGCCGACGTATCTTGGCGAGTCTGAACATAGGATATGCGAACTTTAGCGCATGTACACATGTAATGTATAATATATCAACGCGGGCGAAAGCGCGGGCTTATGCTTGTTGGTCTATAAAAAAGAAATTGGCATCAACAGTTTTCTATTTCGTGTTTTCATGCGCTAAAGTTCGCATAGCCTATGTTCAGACTCGCCAAGATACGTCGGCCGTATTTTACATTGCATATTTTGTTTTAGAATGTGACAAAGACTAAGCAGACCTTGTACTATGGGAATCAGATAACTGATAGAATACTCATATACTTTTTTTTTTAGTAAATACATACATACATAGGATACATAGAAAACACCCAGACTCAAGACAAACATCGACATCACACAAATGTTTATCCCAAAGCGGGAATCGAACCCGCGACACTGGCGTAGCAGTCCAACGCACTTGCCACTCGATCATCCGTGTCTTCATTATTTGGTAGGTACTTGCACTTTCTGACTCCTTATGCTTCCAAATATGCACTCACCTGAAACAAACAGACGAAATAAGCTTAAATTTTATGCAGCAAAACGTAGCACAAACTTCCTCCAAATTATGAAGTTACCCAACTTGTGAAACAGTTCTTACCCCATAATAACGCAAACTTTGTCCAACCAACTTAATTGCCCTATTAAAGGGAGCTTTTGTCAAAATTAACCGCAAAAAATAACTTGTTGTGCTAAATAGACTATAAGCTGCTAATTATATGGACTTCTAATGGTAGCACTAACTCCCGACCATCTTTTATTATCGTAACCGTCTCCATACTGGTTGTCTGGAAGATATCACTTAATAGCGATAAGACCGCCCAGCCGCCGCCGCAGGCGACAGGCGGCTGTGATGTAATAATACTTGATCTTTAATGCCTAGATCACACGTACCGAGTACTCGGCCGAGACAGTGAAAGCTTACGTCACTCGCTCAGCCGAGCACTCAGCGCTATGTTTATACGTACCAAGTACTCGGCAGTGAGCACTGTTTCGGCTGAGTACTCGGTACGTGTGATCTAGGCTTAAGTATAATAACTGTTGAAAGCGATTCTAGTTAAAATAAAAACAAGTACAGGTAACGTTTGGTGGCAACACAGGAACACAAATCTCGCATACAACCTACGTAGAGTACCTATATAGGTACCTAAATATTAGCATGCTGCGCAAACACCGAGCTTAGACAAAGAGGATGTTGTTTTGCAAAGAAACAAAGTGCACCAAGATGAAACGAACGATTCCATGTTATTTCAGCGCAACGCTTTGAAGGTTTTAGGTGCTGTTTCAATATTTAGGTAAGAATATGGATGCAACATTATGTGCGTGCAATATGTGTCAATAAAAACGCTGGAAGGGTTGTCTGGAGGAAGACCTGCACCGATAGCACGGACTGGGGATAAAAATTTGTTCCCCCCTTTTTATCCACCTACCAGTCAATTTTTATCCCTTGAAGGTGGATAAAAACGGGGGACAAAATTTTTATCCCCAGTCCGTGCTAAGCCTGCTGAAGAAGTTGGGCAAACTAACAACTTGGAAGAGACTGACTACCAGGAACGAGTGAAGGAAAATCGTTGAGGAGGCCAAGTCCCACAAAGGGTTGTAGTGCCGCAGGAAGTAAGTGAGTAGGTAAGTAATATGTGTCTATCATCGATGTGTCCTATAATGTTGGTCTAGTGGGGCTAGTGGCTACTACGAATGAACTAACGGAGGTGAAAATTAAGTAAATAAAAATTTAAAATTTTGAAATAATATCAGGGTCAAGGTTTTTAACAAAACGTTTTGGATCGACTTTTATTATAAGTACGAGTAAAGAATGGAATTCCTTAACGGCGTCTGTTTTTCCAAACTGCTACAATCTTGGTGTCTTCAAGTCTAGAGTGAATCAGTTTCTTTTAGCCAAGCGTGCTCCATCCTCGACCACACCGTCACTTTCCATCAGGTGAGGTGGTGGTCAAACGCTTGACTATTATTACATAAAAAAAGGCTCCTTTTTAAAAAAAAAAGTGGTTGATCATAAATCCTTTTTCGAGGTAGATTTAGGTATACCTTTTCCAATTAAAAAATAACTAGAACAGGCTTAATAATTATGCTGTCAGCTTCAGGCCTCTCAGTTTATCAGACCCCTGTGGCACTCCTTAGAGCCTTTGATATTATATTTGAAGTCTAGCTACCTTCAGGCGATTGAGGACAGCCTCAAAATACAAATCGCATTCAATATTTTCAAAGTGAAAATTTAAGAATGTATTATATTTTGTAAACCTCAATCACGCACGCTGCACGAAATGGGCGATGGGCTGAAATGGGGTCATTTTTACCCCATTATGTGTTTGTTTATCCATCTCCCGTTCCGGCCTTGGAAGAATACTTACAGACTTTTTATTTAATCTTTATATTGAAGACAGTACGTAATAATTTAATCCTGTCTACAGGCATTTTTTTATCGAATTCTACTACATAAATAAATAAATCTAATATTTCCTTGAAAAAAAAATCTCCGATACTACGTAGAACTAAAGATTACAATAGCAGGACTAAGCCGTGGCCAAGTAAAAATAATAATTACTAGCTACCATTAGAACCTAAACTAATAAGACGATTAGTTACATGTAAACAAATTAAATGAAGGGTTATACGTGTTACACCACAACGCTTAAACTCAATTAATTCGAAGCGTTGGTTCCAAAATATATTTGTAAAAATTGGTGATGTTTGGATTATTAATAACATAATTTTCGACAGTATTGCATTGAGTTGACCACACCAAATAGGTAAACTAGATTAAATAATTAATAATACAAATATAAAATTTCGACATGAATAAAATCCTAAGCTGAATATAAAAATAAGCTGAATATCTATATAAAAAATAAAAAATAAAAATAGAAAAACTTTACATTAAGGTCCTATTTTTCCTACATAAGGAAATATAAAATTTCGACATGAATAAAATCCTAAGCTGAATATACAAAATAAGCTGAATATCTATAAAAAAATAAACAGAAAAACTTTACATTAAGGTCCTATTTTTCCAACATAAGGCATTTGTACTTGACTCATCCCAAATAATTATCATTGTTAGGCTCTTTACCTTTTATTATTCCTTACATATTTGTTAATAAATAAACAAATCAAATAGTATAAAGTGCCCTGCTGCAGTTGTTTCCATAGATAGACTCAGCTCTCATATTGCATGTAAGAATAATCGCTTGCTTTATAAAGTAGTTACTTATTTCAATACTTTTTATAAAGAAAGTTTATGCCACAGACCACAGTTACCGGGTAGGGTCCGCTACTCCCTCAGGAATATCGTGATGTTATTGTGCTTTTACTGGATTACGTAAATTTACGGACAGTTTATGTGATGTTATAATAAAAGTAAGGTATTAGATTAGGTACTTAGCAAATTTATTACCAAGCGATTTCGTGTTCTACAAATAAGTATAGTAATACAAAGTTTGTGGGATGGATGGGTCGATCTAAATGTTTGCTCTTCAAAGAGTAAACGAAATAGCTATACATACTGTAACAGGGTTTTCTATTTTAAGCAGCTAGTTACATGGATTGTGCAATAAATAATATTAAATTTGAATTGGAACTTCCGGACAGCTTTAGCTAAAATTAATGAGTTATTCCCATTTGTCACACTGCTCTGTCACCCTATGGAGATAGATGGGACAAAAAAGTTATATATGTCCCCCTGTTGCTAATGAAATGGAACAGATGGAACTTTTATTCATTTTAAAAGTTCTATCTGTTCCCCTGATTTGACCATGTGGGTAAAGCCGTGGGCAGCAAGATATCCATGGGCAAATCATAGAACGTTAATATGTTTTTTTTACATTCAGTGATTCGCCCAGTCGTAGACCTACGTAAGAATTGCTTGGGACTCGCAGAACTAGTCAATAACTCTGACTAAAAAAGACTCTCTGACTAAGACTGAAATGCGAAGTATTCACGATCTTTGAAGCGGCTGATTCTTCCCAGTAAAAAGATTCTCATCCAAAGGAATGTAAAAATGTAAATTTATTCCGGCGCACAATGAGTCGGTTGTGAGGTTGTGTGGTGCTGCAAAAAGTACGGAGCTAATGACACCCGCCATGCTTTCCTCGGATTACGTTCCGTACCGTACCCCGACTAATTTTATGGAATTCTCCCCTTTGTATGTGCATAATCTGTGTTGCAAAAAGAGGGAGCGGGGGAGTATTCACACATAACTCAATTGATTCATAAAATGTTTGGAACACTAAAAGGAGTTTTTTTGTTTGCTACCTAATAATTCTTAGTGTAAAACATTACACAGTTCGGAGATTAATTAAACCCACAACTTACTTTGTACAATAAAAAACATTCGCGTTAAAAGTACCTAAGTATTATAAGTACTTGTTTTATTACAGCAAGCAATTATTACAAAAAAATAACACGCCTTCTTCGCAGTCGGGTAATAAAATACACCTCAGTATTTTTTTTAAATTCATCGTTTAGCAGTTTAGCCAACGCCTGAGAGTCGGACATAGGTATCTACACTTGAAAAATATAACACTCGTTTGGAGTCAGGTAAATCATCACCCGATTTCTATGCAGTTTCAGCAGTTCATTCAACGCGCACTACGAAAACACCACAGCGATGTTAGCATCCAAATTCTAACTTGACCGAATGAACCAAAAACAACCGTTCATTCACCTAATATTCAATGTGAGACGTCGACCGCACTACGCAGAAGCGCGTTTAGTTCAGTTCGTTCAGCCGGTCAGTCAGTCGGGCCGGCGCCACCGTAGCTGTCGCACGAGTTATCGTCACAAAATTCACAAAATGTCTTGGGAAGAAACAATTCAATACTGCGATGTAGTAGGCTGCACTCGTAATTCAAGCGATTTTCCGGAGACAACATTCTTTCCTATACCAACATACAAATGGGATCCTAAAAGGTAATAGAATTACTTACACTATGTTTTATTATTGTTTTGATTTTGTAATGCCGTCGCGCCGGTCGGTCTCGCTCATCAGTCACAAGCAAGCACATCGCATTATAGGCATCCGAATGAGACGGAGATAGGTTTTTGTCCTTTTCTGTTCTATGCGAAAGACGTTCGGCGGGTACAGGCTCCGGGCGGCGGTTTTTTTATTATTAATTATTTTGAATCAACAGCGCTCCTGTTATAGGCATAACTTATCTAAACGATTCCATTTGTCAATATTTTTTGATTGACTATCGTCCGTTAGGTATTATTGTTGTATCATACACTTTTACTACAACTATTTAGGTTTATTATTTTTTTAATATTATATTAATTTTATGACAATAATTACATTATGATTAGAAGCCTGCAATAGTAGGTTATGTAATGTAGGTAAGTAAGCTACATAAGAAAAACAAAGGCAGAACATTTGTTAGAAAATTGATAATATCTCCATATAATATTTTGTTGCAGGCGACATCGTTGGCTAGAAGTTATTGGTCGTCCCGAATACTTCGAAGATCGTCCATATCGCCACGTATTAGTATGTTCAAAACATTTTGGTAACGTGTACAAATATTTCCCTCCAAATTCAGAAGAGCCCCAATTGACGATTAATGCTATACCAACAATGCACTTACCTTCTATAGCCAATTTTGATGAAGTAAAAAAAAAACAGGCTGAATACATCACTCAACAAATCAATTTGGCGACTGTAATTGATGAAACACAGAAAAAAGAATTACCAATCATATCACCCCAAACTATAGATCTAATTATGAAACTGATTGCTCGGTTGCATGAAGAGGTTAATAGTGATAGACTCTATACGGAAGAATATAAAAACATCGTTTTAAGATTGTATTTTGAAAATACCTCAACCTACCATGTTTCACAAAGCGATTTGAAGTTACCACCCGTGTTATATCTTCCCAAATTTATATCATCAAAACAAGAAGCCCTGAACGATATTTTCATTCAAAGTTTAAAAGCGCAAGTCGATCTCATGCCTTATGATCAATTGTATTGTACTCTGTGTGTTAGCTTGATTAAATTGGAACCGGAATTTACCTATGATATTCAAACTGATAAGTTTGAAGGATATTTAGAAGTAGGTCATGATATTATGCCAGCAAATTATGCTCTAGTTGGTATGGCTAGAGGACTTTTTCATGAATGGCAACATATAGCTGGGGTTACGACAATTGCAACACTTGAAAACTTTGCAGACTTTCATACATGGATCGAAAATGTTATGTCAAAGATGTTCGAAATTGGCCTAAACCTAAAACTAGTGATCTCCGATACTCAAAATTACCTAATAAGTGCATTAACGCAAAGAAGCGTTTCTCTCGAAGAACCGTATTTTTTCACGAATGAAAAAAATAAAATATATTATATGTTCGACGCTTTTCACTTATTACAGTTGGTGTATAGTGACCTTAAAGAAAATAATTTTCATTCAAGCTACGATCCTATTATAAAATTATATGAAAACGATCAAATCAGAGAACTGAAGCTGGCCCCTCAATTGACCGATAAACATATAAATCCAAAGGCTAGTCAGTCGCTAATGGAGAAATTGCGACACATTGCTGATATTTTTAGTTTGGACACGTCTAGTGGACTTGAAAAATCGTTCAAATTGGGATTATTGGAAGAACAAGCTATGGAAACAGCGAAAGTCATAAGATCGCTTAATAGGCTTTTAGCATCAAGTAATAAACCAAGAAATATATTTTCAAAATTAGCATTTGAAGAAGATTTCTCAATACAAATGGTTCACACATTTAGTGGTTTAGAGTTCATCGATGCTGATTTTGACTTCTTTCGGCGTGTCAGCTACATTTGCTTTATAGTTACGTTGAATTGTCTTCCATTATTGCGTAACGACCTTGAAGCTGAAATGGAGACTATTTTGAACACTAGTTATATTAATCAAGATCCTCTAGTAGATGTCATAGATAAAGCTCGTTTGAAAACATGTAATTACAAAGACCCTACTAAAACAGAGCTATTTGAGGCATTAAAAATATGCCTGGTCCAGAATTTGAAAATTAGACAATCCAGTAAAAGTATGGACAATTTTTTGGAAACAGCTCAAGAAATTATTTCTTTAAAGAACATACGCATAGACAAAGTAGACTTTGGGACCGAGATTTGGAGAGCCGTTGAGCTAGAAACTTCTGAAGCTAGTTCACTCCTATTTATGACCTCGTTCTTATTGGATCATGTTTTCCAAAATCATAAAAAATGTAAACCATTTAATTACCTTGCGCGTTCTAGCCGTATACACTTCGTTTGTGAAGGAAATAAACAACTCACTCTGGTACCTAACAACTACTTTATTCAATTCGTAGAAAAAATGGACATGTTCTTCATTGAACATTTTGCAACGGCTATAAAAAAGGGTTCTGTTATCGCAACATTAATGGATTTAGGTAAAAACCTTAATGAGACACGCATGTTATACTGTCGATGCCTTCCAATTTCTTTAGTGAAAGAAATATTTATGAGCTTACGCGTGTACTATACAGTCAAATATAATAACGAACTACTTCTAAAAAAGTTGACAGATGTTTTAGTTGTGCCTGCTTTACAGTAATAACAAATGATGATTTAGAGTAGGAACTATGAACGGGATATAATAACCATGTATACTGAGTGATGTACATAAGTAATCACAAAATGAATGAAAGATATTTTTTAATCAGCTGTGCATACTAATGTTAACTGATCTGTTTTGTTAGATATTTTTGTTGAAGATAGGAATGTCAATAATTATTAGGTAGGTAGGTAATTATTGTAAATAAATTTGATAAGTCATTTCATAAAAAAAAGACGAAGAAGTTTTATTTGAACATATTGATATTTGTATAAGTAAGACATTGTAAATTAAATGTTGTGTATGATTTCAGTCGTGTATCTAACACAACATAGGTGTTGTATTTAACAAGATTTAGTAAGTAAGTAGGTATGTTACATGAATAAATATTTCAAAAAGTATTAAGTTATTTTTTTGCTACCATTAATCATCATAATTTACATACTCTTATGAAGAGGTACTTATATAGGAGGGATAATAGGAATAAAATATTTTGCTAATATCTGCTAATTCTAACATCTGACGATCGTCCGTTAGTGACTTTGACAGATTAGTAATTAAGTAAAAATGTTTGACAGATAAGTAACGTTTTCTTCTGAATGACACATCACTTACGGATGGCCATTGACTACTGAAATAAGAAGATTCTTGATCTGAAATTTATTTTTAGGAGTACATTTTACACGTCCGTTATTAATGCAAATGACAGTGACACTCGAACTTTATTCATCAGATTGGAGCCAGAAGAAGTTTAATCGTAGGAATGCGTACCCTGAAAGATTTCGTCTAGATGGATTTGGAGGGCACTGTAGCTAAGCTTATGAAATTACTAGGGTTTGGAGACTAACTATCGAAATGTTACAAAGTGGAAAAGCGTTACAGCACTGTTTCACTGGCCTATGACAATCAACCTTCTATTTCTTGCATTGTTCTGGTCATAGGCAGGCGTTAGGTCTGATCTCACCATTAGGAGAGCGTCTTGCACATCTCGTCAGTTATACTTATGGAAAAAAAGTAAAGCCGAATCAATACAAGGAGGAGAAATATGCACAATATCTAGGTCAATAGCGCGAGAGGGTGTGAATAATAAGGAAGTATCAGTCCTTTGATGTGTTCGATACCTCTGAAACGCACATCTTTATTCAGAGTATTTCCAGACAGATAAATGCTTCTTTCTTATTCCAATAATACCACTCGAATCGTCTTTCTAATCTGAAAATTCACGAGTTAGACTACCAACCTCTACCTACTCTACCTGAGTTGGATATGGGAACATACTTTTCTGACAAAATTTCGAGTGATTAACATTAGGTTATAGTTATATATGTTAGAAAATACATAGTAACAGACATACATACATATATGACAATAGCTAAATGGATGATGGAGATAGAGGTTTGTTACTCAAAATTCGAAATCATCAAAAAATCGAAATTTTGAAAAAAATTAGGGCCTCCGAGACTGGACCGTTCCATTTACCATGAAATCGGGGGAGGCCTTTGCCCAGCAGTGGGATAGTGCAGGCTCTATATAATAATTAAAAAAAAAACACGCTACCAGAGACGATACTCTTCCCATAGTGCGGGCGGTATAAGCTGATCCGCGTCTGTCCGTAAAGTCGCGAATCGTGGGAACGACTCATTACACGCATCGAGCCGCGGAACACAAGCGCTTTATATTTCCTAGGAAAGTTCCTAAATCCGGGTTTACAATGAGTAATTGTTTTACCATCTAGATCCCGACTTATCTCACTATCTATCAGTGAAGCCTCCACATGCTGATTCAAGTAACATGTAAACTAGAAATATACTAATGATAAAGTAACTTTTTTTACTATTTCGTGATAATATTATAAATGCGAAAGTATGTGAGGATAGATGTATGTTTGTTTCTCAATCACAATAAACTGATAACTACAGAGCCGATTCAACTGTTTAGCATATGTGTAGTTTAGAAGCTGAAAAAGACAATGATGTCAATCCGCTGCTTCGTCCACGTGTATCGGATAGAAAGTAGCCTATGTTATTTTCCAGACTCCATACTGACTTTCGGATACATTGATTCAGTGGTTTTAGCATAATTAAGGAACAAACATCCATCTATCCATCCAACCTCACAAACATTCGTAAGATATCAATATAACTAAAGTAGTGTAGCTCCATTTACGAACCAATCTGCGCTTAAAATTGTGTTATGTGCATTAGATTTTCGATAACAATGTTACTTGAATCAGATAGTTTATACTATCATTTATTGTCAACCGCTAGTGCTGAACTAGAGAACCAAAATACTCCGTCTCAGGATTAGGAGACAGATTCTTGCGGTGCAGAGTGATGTTGATCTGCCTTGTAATCGGTCTTAGTTCAACACGCTTTGCTAGGTAAGTTTGTCGGTCTGATTACAATTAATTATGTTCTAAGCTTAGCATTATATTTTTGTTAATTGCTTTTATAAAATCCCTAATGTTCTTTTTATTAATTTTCAATTTAGTATTTTACTTGATGCTGTCCGTCTTTGTCGTGTCGTGTCCTCGCATCGTTACGTCGTCGTTGCGTTGGAAATTAACAAAATACATGTACGCATTTCCAATTATTGAACACATTTCCCCTGAAATATTCAAGTCTTTACGACCAGCGGTTTGGCCTGTGCGTTATCTGTCAATCAGTGAGTCAGGTCAGAACTAAGCCTTTTATAAAAAAATCGGGCTACCTCACAATTCTTGCCGTCACCAGTCACCGTTATGAGCTGATGTTATTCACACAATATTTTTTTCCATTGAAAAAACTCACTGGTGCACAACCTCTACCGGGTTTCAACCTTCATATCGAAGAGCGTTATTCGCTGACCCTCTAGGATCAGCGACAGTTGTGGATTTACCAATAGGCTGAGAAGGCTGAAGCCTAGGGCGGCAGATTTTAGGGAACGGCAAATTTTGGGTCAATTTTTTTTTTTGACCAGGCCTAGTGACTTGTAAAAAAAAAAAATTGGCCCAAAATTTGCCGTTCCCTAAATAACTAATAACTAATAGCGCACAAATGATAGACACAATTTATTTAACAAAAAAAAGGCGTGTGCTTATGACCACATTACTTCATCAAGTCGGCTCGAGCTGACTTTACCTAAAGGAGTGTTACATAACCGAGCGTTGGAGTCCAGTCACATTTAGTCCCCACAAAATATTTTGCTTAACGCGCCTACAGAAGTTTTCAGTTTAAAATATTTTTTAGATTGTGAATTAAGGTATCGAACTGTAGCAGTCGGTAGGGGCCGGCAAAATTTGAATAGCCGACAGACTGAATACAGGCGGCCCATTTGTAATCCGCCAATGATCAACGAACAATGACCTAATCTTTATAGGTAAATGTAAAGTGTGAAAGATGTTCTTCATTTAGTCGGGATGATCCCGCTGCAGCAAGCTGGCTTATTGATTGCGCCCGGAGTCCCTCAGGGTGGACCGTAAGTAACCACGTAATACCAGGATCAGTCAAGAGCGTACCATCCAAGCTAACGCGAGATTAAACTGCAAGCAAAATAGTAAATCATCTATAGCCCGATCATTCGGTACATACTTTTGCCTGCGGAATGTTTTCCAAATTTTTATATTCATACCTCAAACGTACTATATTTGCTGCTTACTACGTTATGAGCATCAGTGCCAGATTTATAAATTTCTAATGCATAGGCCACTTTTTGTACCACCTTCTGCTTTATCATACTCTTATAATCACCCATTAGGTATTTATTCTATAAAGTAATTATATTGTATTATACTAGCTGTAGGGTGCAGTATAGCCCACAACTTTATTTATATTGCGAATTAAGAAAATTCCTTTCTTAGTACGCGCTGACACTTCTTGACGAACATACCCTGGAAATTTTAAGTCTCTATGTCTACTAGTTTAGCTATAAGGCTGTATGTCAGTCAATATACATAAAAGGTTCAAATTCTGGCTCGCAATTTCGATTGCGTTGCGAATTATCAAAATTACTTTCTTAGTCTTCAATCACATCTTTCAAGTTTGAAATCTATGCGAACAATCAGTCAATATTTCAATTTTAAAAGTTCCTTTATTCATAAAAAGTGGTACAAAAGTATAAATCCAGTGTAGATATTATCCTAGATTATACAAACATAATAGAAAGGTTAACGTTTTGAAAGCATATGAGCTTATTAAAACTTATAGGCGAATGATTAATTTTATCAGTAGTACATTATTTACAGTGGTTTCAATATTAACTCCTTGAAGTTATCATAAAAGTAAGTACATGTACATGTGAACAATCAGTGGTTTTGCCTGTACGTTGTCTGTCAGTCAGCCAGGTGTTCTTTATATATTGATTGATTAGCTACTAATACACGCACCTTTAGACCATCCTTGATAAACCCAAGGCGTGGCGCTGTTCTAACAAATATTTACCTAGAGAGTCTGAGTAGATATAGACTAGTCTAGCAGCATTCGACACAAAGCAAGTTCGCCGAGACCACAACAAACATTTGCGCCGTGCGACTTTAAACTTTGTTGACAATGACTGATGTTCCCACTCCCCTCGTAAATGTGCAATTCGAACGTGCCATTGAAAGAAAGTTTACCCCCTCATGACAATGTCTAACTCAATTCCGAGACACAATGCACGACACGACCCACTTCAAAATTATCTACTTATGTATTTTGATATCAAGTTTGTAGTTTAGAGCATATTGTGCTCCTTTCAAACTAAATGTGTCACTATTATGAAATCAATGGCTGATTGCTGTTTCACCTGCTTATCTTACTTGTGTAGGTATTAAATATTCTTTTCAATGTGTGTTCGTTGATTAAAAAGTTGCTTACCTGTAACAAAGATAAACGCTTTGTTAGTACAATTATAATACATTTAAACATAATATTGAGTCAAACAAACCGATTTCAAGTTGACTGGTAGAGCATAGATGAAAAGAGACAATGATAATAGTGCGCCTTGGAAGTTATAACTTATAAATACGTCCAGATGTAATCATTGAAGAGCAAAAACTCAGTTAGATGATGAATCATAATAAAGCACAAACTTACAGCAATGGTGATAAGATAGGCACCTTATTTTAAATCTACATTTCGCATAATATTAAGAGCATTTAATATTCAGTTGCATTAGTAAGCCTTCTCTGCTCGTTAGAGAGCGGTCACGCCAACTTGAAGGAAGCGATAAAAGCCAAAACCGAGGGCTTGTTGCCAGGCTCTTAGTGCAGATAATAATGCCATAGTTTGGTTATCCTTTCATGAAACTTTAATCAGAAGTTCTGCAGATATGTTTGCATCATTGCGAATTATCAAAATTCCTTAGTACGCGCCTACATTCCTCCAAATTTTAAGTCTTTACATTTACTCGTATAGTTTGACCTGTGGGTTTTCTGTCAGTCATTCAGTCAGTCCGTCAGTCAGTATATTGATTGAAGTATCTATTTTCCTACCTACTTCAACATTGCTTTTATTCTGCAAAAGCTTTTTTGTTAATTTTTCGGCCTATTCCAAACGTTCATGCAAATAACGATGCATTACGACAATTTTATTGCTCATTCATCATCTGAATTTGCCCTTTAAGTAACAATTTTTTTACTGAAACGTAATGGTAGGCATCCATCATACTCATGAACCTTTCATTGATATCTTTATTTATTAGCATAATCAGCCTATAATGTTCCAACTGCTGGAACTCAGGCCTATGCGAATGAGTGATGAATAGGCGAGCAAATGGATCATAATCCACCACCTTCCAATCTACCTTACTAAAAAAAAAAAATTAATTACAACGAGAAGACCCAATCTTCAAAGTTGATTATGTATAACAGGTTGATGCATTATTATATGTCCTTGTCGTGCATAGGGCGTTGAAAAGAGACAGAGAGGTCTTCGTGAGGCAAAACTTGCTTGGCATGGCGCCTTGGCACCACAGTCTGTTAAATCGGGAGCCGGCGCCAACAAGCGGGAGATTTACCCCGTCTGTAATGGTGTGCCTCGTTTATTAATACGGAGAGGTTGTGGTCTGGTAATGTTTTGGGCGGTTAATGGGTGAAACACGATTTTGATAAATATACCATCATTTCTGGCTAACAGAAAGCCATGATATTTTACTTACAAGGGATATGGCAGTGATTACCTTTGATGGAAATGCTGAAAATAATTCATAATGAAAGAAAAGAAGGAGTGAGAATATCGACAATGGTATCCGAAAAAATAATGTAATGCTACGGTGAAATAACTGAAGCAGATATTTATAAACGAGCGAAAAAATAGTGAACATTTTGTATCTAGGTGAACGGCATTAAAATTTCAATCAACCTTGATTTCAATTCAGTTTCACCGAGGCTTAATTTACATGATTCCAATTTACCCACCTGCCTCATCAAATTCCAAGTAGATAATCAGTATTCCGTCCTTGATAGCTCCAATAAAGCTATGCAGAGTTGAATTACACCACTAGGACTTGGCCATATCAGTCAGAATTCTGCTTGAAGTTACGATTATTTTATGAGGCGATTTGCGAACTAGACGGGGAGGTTCATAAGCGAAGGCAGAGGTAGTGAGAGCTTGGTTGTCCCTAAGGGAGTTACCTAAGGCCTCGTTCAGCACATCTGTATACACGCTGAGCGAGAATGACGAGCTGTGGAATGGTGGAATGCATAATTTCCGTGGATTTTGAGACTCATTTCCATTAACTACAGCTTAGAAAAGGTAATCTAGTTGACTTTCTTAATCGTAAAAACTATTACAGGTTTCTTGTATGGTACACAACATACCTACCTACCCGTAACACCCGGCTTCGCAGGCAGTATCGTTGATTGGTCGCCGTTTGGTTGCAGGAATGTACTGTGTGTTGACTCTGTGTAAGACTCTACATGTTTGCTCTTTCCTTTTTTACTTTTGGACTAAGAAAACAGTCTGTTTGAACCGTGAAAGCATGGGTTATTTTTTTAGAGCTACTTCAATAAGATTGATTGCAAATGTTAAGACTGAATTAACGCTAATCGCCTCAAAGCCCGCTTCCCGTTCCGCTTATGACTCAGTGATGTACCTTTTGACTCTATATTGTATGCGGCAAGTTACCAACACCTCTAGTTTGTAGCGGTTATTGTGTTTGAAATTCTGATTTATGAGGTGAGACGGGTAACAAGGTTCTAATTCTCTGCTCAGGCGCCCATTGAGAGAATTGATGTACCAATGGACCGGTTTATTGTAACCTACAATTTTCAATGAGTTACTGTAGGTAAGCAAGTATGCCAAAGTTTTCCTATCAAGCGAGTCGCGGTCTACCGTTAGCCTATTTTTAATTAGAAAAAAGTATGTCCTATCAATTGCTTAAATCGTTAGAGAAATAAAAAATATTAAAAAAATACTTTAAATTATAGACGTAAATACCTACCTTACCCACATAGTTAGAAGCAATTTTAGACGATAGTACCTAGCTTATTCCTGCGGGTTCGTTCACTGTGTCAACAGAATAAAAAGCTGCAATTAGATCTTTTCTTTATGTTTTCTAGGTACAAAATTACAGTAGTTTTTTGTTACGTTTATGTAAACATGGGACGAGGCGAATTAAGCGCTCTCCTGTTGGTAAGAGATCACACGCCTGCTCATGACCAGAACAGTGCTACACAGAACGTTGATTCACATTCACATAGTTATACCCAATTTCAATCTAGGTTTAGTAGTTTTGTCGTGGTTGGGTAACAAACATCGTACCAACTTTTCACAAGTATAAAGATACCAACGTAATATTGGTATGATTTGGGAAAGAAAGACTCATCTAAAATTGATAAACGTATGCATAAATTAAGGACCCCAAGGCACTTGACAAAGTAAATCTAAACTTTTGTTTTAAATATTAAAGATATTTGCATCGCAGTTGAAAACTTTTTCCTGCAATTTCTGAGGACAAACACATTAAAAGCTCTCGCGTCCACCAGAGTAGGGAAGCTGGAAACCTGAAACTGGGGGGAATTGGGACGAAAGTCGCGATAAACTCGTGGTGACATTGATTTATGTCTCCGTTTGTTTGTCCCGGAGACGGCTCCCAGTCCCGGTTCATCCGGAATCCCGGTAAGATAAGACGTCTCTAATGTATACTACAAATTACTGGACCAAATTGCCGTTTACGCATACATGTGGGACAGCATACGGTAGCTACAAGTATAGGCTTACGTGAGTACAGATTAGTATACCTACCGGTTTACAAAAATACTATTTTGTATGGATTCTTTGCAATACCTATAACGGATAGCGGTTTAATAAAAAGTTTTCTATGGTTGCCTCACTCCAATAGGTCAATTGAGATGGTTAAACTTTAGTTTCTGTGGATCAAAAGAGGCCTTGTATAATTTCTCCATTACATTTAGAGAGACCTAAGGTAAGATTGGAAGCATGATTGGTACAAAAGAATAATTAAATACAGTAAATAAGACGTTATTTAAAAAGTTCAAGCTTATACATGAGATTAAAAAAAAAAGCAGCTGCTACAAAATTTCGCAAAGATTGTCATCATCTCTTTAAATATTTACGGGCATCAAACACCATAGTTTAGTTACGATATTTCGGTAGATATTGCATTAATTTTTACTTAAAATTTCCTTTATCTCTAAAGGTTTGTGGGATTGTGGGGACACAAGTTTCGTCTTGAGCTACATTAATTATACACGTATTTTTATACAAATCTATCTTATCGCTACAAACAACAAAAACTTACGGAAGACAGTAGGTACAAACAAACCTTTAGTTTCAGGATACAAGAATGTTGTTTATAAATATAAAATTTTAGGTAAAAAAATATGCAATACCTACCGAAATTGCCTTACTAAACTAAGGTGTTTGATGCCCGTAAATAATTATAATATAGAAAGAAATGAAGACAATATTTGCGAAATGTTGTAGCAGCGTCTCTTTCTTTTATTCTCTTCATAAGCTTGAACTTATTAAATAACGTCTAATTTACTGTATTTAATTGTTCTTTTGTAACATAATAGTAAGTAAGTAACGCTATCATTACTAACGAATTAATCATTAACTATTTATGATCAAATTAACCTTAGTGAAGTTCCAAGCCAAAAGAGAGTTTATTTTCCATTTTAGGTTCTTTACTATAATGACATAAAACGTATTATCTACAATTACATGAGTAAATAAATTAAAACCCTTCTTTCTTCGATACTTTTATTTCTAAAACCCTTGTACCTATCTAATAAATACGGGGTGTAGCACTGTGCCATCCCATAAATAAACCATTGAACAAATAACACGAAATTACAAAGAATCAGGGGTTATCAAAACCCGTACATTGGTTCATAACAATTTTCATTCATGCTAAACTTCCACTCTCTAGCTTCTTCCATATATCTCTGGAAAGATTCGTCAGACGTATGAAAAGGCGAAGTACAGATAGATACACACACATACATAGAAAGAGACACAGACAATGGGGTACCCTATCTATATTATTGAGTGACATTTAGTTCAGATTTACCTAATTTGGTTGGAATAGGTAGCATTTTTTTTTTCTTAATCTAATTTATTATAATGACCTATAAATGATTATGTCAGTCCTATAAATCAATAAACTAAATCTTAACAAATATAACTCAAGAAATTAAATATTATTAACGTTTAAAAACAAAAACAAATGTATGTCTAAGTAACAACTTAAGGAATAGGTACTTGTAATCATTATACTCGTGCATACACCACCAAATAGTGTCCGGTTTGTGCTGACATTTTTGTTATTTTACACGAACAAAACCGAAAAAAGGCAGCTCTACCACCAAATAAATTTCATGAAAAGGTCGTAGAAATTAGAAGTTCACGTGAGTGTCCGGTCACGCAACCCCAAACCCTTTGTACATTATTTACTGCTATATTATTTAACTTTACTACCACAAACTGTTCGTGACAGGACAGGTAGTTTCTAATCTACCAAAAAGTAATTGACTTGACTTTAAATATTCACATAAACTGAAATAATTACATTGGGTACTATAATCAACCTTTTAAGTAGTTCCTACTTCTACTTCTCTTGTAAATAAGTATAGTTTTTTAGCATTCCTACCTCACATTTTTTTTTTCTTAGTGTTACATATTTTTATAGTGTGTGTTTTATTGTGTCAGCATGTTACCTTCAGTTTTCGTTGTTTTCAGTGTAATATTAATACTTGTATACATTATTATTGGATATAACGCATGGGATATATGTACGTCTGTTATGTTATCTTAAAATAAATAATTGCATTTGAATGAAATGAAATGAAATGAATTTGAATTTAAAGTTTTAATTTATCATATGCACAAAACAATTAAGCGATAATGATTTTTTATCAGTATCCTACGTTATACCATAATAATTAAACTCTAGGTCTTATTTCATAATAAGCGTGAAAAAAAAATTTTAATTGGTCTGCCGAAGTGGCATCGACGTCAAGTGCCTTTTCAACCTGCTTGCGAGTGATGTTACTGCATGTAAATGTCCGTGCAATTAATGTTGTCTACGTGAACAAATGTCATGCTCGACATTCACAAATTGCTCGTCACTCGAAAATGAGAAACGAGTCGGGCGTCAAAAAACAACCGACGAACGCCGACCTGTCATAAATCGTCATCGGCATAATCGAGTGAACGTATTCGAAGTGGCACCATCCCTGATATTTTCATGAATAACCGATATAAAGTGTACTCTGCTTCGGTGAATTATTTATTCCCCAATTGTCACCCTCGATCCAAGCAAACTTTATACACCAGGTGTTCGATCAAACAATTACCTACATCCGAGGATCATGTCGGGTTTCATTAAACATACAACCTTTAGAATTTACAATACATTGAGGCAATTATTTCAAAGTATAATTTTAATCTTTGTAATAGTTGTTTAGCCGCCATGAGAAATTACAATCAAAAAATTCTAGGACTCTTAATTTTATAATAGTTGGATAACCCTTTTTTGTTTTTTAGAATTAAAACAATACGCATTAGTGAGCTCCAAATACCATCACCGAAATTCAAGTTATGAGAGCGACGTGAATAATGACCGCGAATTCTTCGCGCTAAATCCACGGTCGCAGTATTAATCAAAGCAGGAGAGCTAATACTTTAAGTGACACTGGCTGAAAGTTTGTAAACAAAAACAGAGGGCGAAGGCTTCGACGGGACCTACGGAACCCAGCGAAAAACTTGTTCCACTGACAGTGATGGATGCGAACGGCAAACGCGCTAACGCGGGCCGTTTTGCTAAAAGGTAAACCCAAAAAATTGGTAGGCACGTCTACCTATTTGTTATTCGGTAACACTGCTTTAAATGTTCTTATAATTGCAACGAAATCCATGTTTTAATCACTTAAAAGTAGTTTATTTCGTGGCGAAGGTTAAGTGTTATTAAATGTCCAAAAAATAATCACAGATCAAGAGATGTGCACTAAGATGTTTTTGATAGATAACACAACATTTAACAAATACTCCAAACTCCAAACTATATAATTATAATATATACGTAACAAGAATCTCCTAACCGTTGTTCTTAAAGTTGCTTATTGCAAACAGAAAACGAATAAAAGCGTTTAAAGTTTCTAGAAATAAACGTGTAATACATAATAGTAGCGCATAATCAGACATGTAGTACATAATAAAATATTCGTATAATCGTGAGTATATTTGCACGTGCAATGGAACATTTGTCAGGATTTCTCTAAAGCTGACACGTGAAATGATGGTAATCGTATCAACTCCGTGGTTCACAAACAATGTGCGCGGTCGCCTCGTTCAACACTTGGATTATTCGATAATTATATTAAGTACTTATGTTATATATTACAAAGAAACATATCGCAAAAAACTTGTAATTTCGACTAAGTTCTAAAATATATTGAGAAGAGAATAAGAAAAAACTATGACTCTACTTATCCTTAGTCCATCGCTCTATAAAATTATGTAAAAAGGGTATTTTTATCTCAAAAGCGAGGTAAATTCATAGCAGAGTGCTACAGAAGCTCTAATACCGTAGCTCATTACTGTGCAATTTATCCCTGTTGCCTAGATTTCAGAACACTTCGCGGTATGCTCTGTGAAATATTTATACATAGCTTTTTATTCAACTCCTCTGTAAAATTCTTCCTTGCGAAATTACGTTTAAATTGTTGAGTTATTATATTTTATTTATGAATGCCAAATTAATGGTTTAAATACTGTCTTAGCTTTGAATTGCAGTTGCTACTTGGTATGTTGGCAAATTGTATGCTTTAGGTATCAAAATAAGTTAACATGTCTAGTCTATGGTAATATTAAAAATTACTGGTTTGAAATTTTACATTCATAAGATGTAACTTGTAGCTTGAAGAACTGGATCAGAAACGTAATCTGCGAAGCTACTATACCTACATAACAAAAACTGGTTGACGATGTATGGCCGATCCCCTTTCCCATATCCGACATCACGTATCATCACCATTTACTTGCTAATGATCCAAGAGTCTGTATTATAAAGGAGAGTACAAAAAAAGATTGAAAAGCAATCATATTTTAAGAGGTTTTCTAGCTACCTATTATCATATTATACAGATTTGTGTTGTATATACTTACCTTTACTCTCAGGTCTTAATGATTTTAACTGACGTAATTTATAAAAGTTCTGTTTTAAAGCCAATGAAAAGATTTATTGACAAGTCACGATAATGGATGAACGCAAACGAATCGAACTCTCGCTGCGATTAAAACCATAAATCTACATGCGAGCAATTTGTTGATTTATTATACTGAGGATCTGTAGTTGCGTAGGTACTCATTTGGTGTTATTGCAGTTTGTTGAATATTTTTCTTTGCCGACCTAGAAAATAAAACGTGGTTTCGGAACAATTTTTAGATTTTTGCGTGGCTTCTGATACAGTCACCATTAGTTAAATTGACAAAAAAACATTGAATCGGCCTTGTTAAGTTATTGCTGTGGTTCGATAAGTCAGACTACCAAGAAAACATCTCCTTATATGCACGACATGTGTTGTTTATATAATCTTCCTATTGGAGTTTCTCAAGGCGTGAATTTAGGACCAAGATTGTTTAAAAGTTTGAATAAAACTTTTTCGTTGAACTCATTTTATTTAGTAACCAATGATGTTTTTACAATCATAAATAGAAAATTGTCCGCTATATTAACTCAAGCACTTCTCTTACCTTATGTATTGGAGTTCCCCAGAAGTCGTTGAGGAATATGTTTGAAATAGGAGTTTGAGGTCTCAAGTCTCTGTTATCTTTTATGGCACTGATATCATCGAATACAAATCCACAATAGAGGCAGTTGTGGTAAACAAGAACACAGGCTAAAACCAGGATAGCTCCCAGGCCTCTTCTCGGTGCTTCTGGCACATTCTCAATAACAGTATTCTGACTAGGAAGACGTCTTCTACTTCGACCAGTCCTGGTTCTTACTGCGGACACCATACCACCAAATCTGCACACTCCACTCACGCGGTCCATCGTTAACCCTCTCTCACTTTATGCAAACAAAATCAACACGTAATACCGGCAGTATCAAAAAGTCATCAATAATGTCATGCATCCATTCAAGAAGCCACCATAAGTCCCGAACCGCTAAGAATATCGAAGTGGCGAAAACACAATCACCAAGAGAACCGGGACTATAAATTTCGCTACACTAACTCGAGGCATAGTAAAACAGGTCTTGAATGTTTTACTGTGTTAACAAAACCGAATGTTTGGGATACAATAAAGGTTACTTTCAAGCACATGTCACTTTATTTTGTTTCGAAAATATTTCATTTGACATCTGGGTGTAATTTGCGTGTCATACGCGTAGACACGCCCGGTCGCGGGGCCGGCAAGCCGATCACTGCCGAAGTTCGACGAACGAGTGCCGTGTCGGGTCACGTGACCAGTCGTTTTACTGCGGGTCGTTTTGAGATGACGCATGCGTGCAGGAGCATTGAAGGGGCAGTGGCGGCACACTATTAATTGGACCCCAAAAAGATTGCTGTGATAACGTGATCCACCTGCGCATCCTAAATCCTATGGGAAGAGTTTCGACATCCACTAAATCTCTGACTTAATGAGGTCAGAGACTGTTTAATCTACTTAATTATTTTTTCTCTAACATGCGCGGAAATATTGTCATTACTTTTAAATAAAGAACACGCGAAGCATCATATTTACGGAGACTGTGTGTTCTTTGAATTTGGAACGAAGAGCGCGCCGGCAATGTTGTATGAAACGGTGTGCTGTTTGAATTTAGAACTCTTTCATCTATCGTACACATTGCGTTCTCGTGGCTGTATAGCCGTATAGCTGTATGCGTTTAACCTTTTTCGGCAAAAACTGTAAAATAATAATAAAAAAATGTTATTTTGTTATTAAAAATAACATAAAATGAGTTCCGATGATTCTGAAAGTGAAAATTAAATGGACATGGATGACTGCACTCCACCAGATTTAATATCGGAAGCTAAATTAGCGATGGAAAACCTACTTCCTTAAGTAAGTACCTTACTTAACTTACTTACTTAAGTAAGTAAGACAAGTGCCTACTTATTTGCCTACTTAAGTAAGTACTTAACTGAACTAACTTACTTAACTACTACTTAAGTACTTAAGTAAGTAAGACAAGTATCTATTTACTTGCCTACTTACTTACCTACTTACTTGCCTACTTACTTGCCTAGTTACTTGCCAACCTACCTACTTATTTGCCTTCTTAAGTAAGTAACTAACTGAACTAACTTACTTAAGTACTACTTAAAAAAGTACTTAAGTAAGTAAGACAAGTGCCTACTTACTTGCCTACTTGAGTAAGTACCTAACTTAACTTACTTACTTAAGTAAGTAAGTGTCTACTTGCCTACTTACATGCCTACCTACTTACTTACTTACTTGCTTACTGACTTGCCCACTTACTTACTTACCTACCTACCTACATGCCAGTACTCACTTTCAGCTCACGACGATCACATTCTTCAAGTTTCTTTTTTTTTTTTCTTCGTTAATTGAACATTATTTAAAAGGCCCTTTTTTATTTCCTTGCATTTTTTTAAGAAAAGCACTATATATGCCTCGGCCGAAATGGCAATTGCCTGCCTCGTATTATTGAAGTCCTCGGCTGCGGCTCGGCCTTCAAACTCATACTCAACCTGCAATTGCCTATTTCGCTGCCTTTGCAATAATGTACTATCAAATTCTTCTATGTAGCTCTATAGGTAGGTACGTACCAAAAGATTTACATTTTTACAAAGAGCGAATGTCGCATTTCGTTTTCACGATATGATTTTAATAATTACATACCTATAGTTACTTAATAAAATAAACAAAGCAAGTAAATTTTCTAAAACTTTATCTAAGTCCGAGTTTTTTTAATTAAACCCAACCCTAATTATTGAGTTTGTTAATGACAATGAGGTTATTTTTCCCGCTTCTGGTATTTCCAACTAATATTTCTTATTCGTCTATTTAGATCTACTCATTTTTCTTCATGAGTAGATGATAGGTTTACCAGTATCTGTACGTACGTAGTACCTAACTTAATTATCTGTGCCTGTGAAAATTGGGCCTCATAATAACTTGATGCTCATAATAGTATGAAATAACATTAACGTCTTTCTAAAATTGACGTCATTGTGTTGTGAGCAGTGAGCTCCAGAAACGGTCGTCTCGCGCATGCGGTTGGTGCTAGCTAACCGTATACCAAATTTTGTGATTGCGTAAACACCGGGATTTACCTCTGCCCACAAACATTCGTTTTTTTCACGTTTTGCTTTAAAATAACCGAGCTAATTCCAAGTAGATTTTGCGTATTTTTTAGGGCTGATCCCCAAGAGCACCAGAAAAGATTGGTTTGTTTTACAGCAGCTAAAGTACTTGCAGTAATGTAAGGTCAGCAATTTAACCCTCATTACCGATCTACGACATCTAACTCAAGTTCTCTAGTGAGTGGGGTTTTACGCTTAATTTAGAATTTCGAATGTGATTCCACAAAAACGAGTTTTATCACCAACTCTACTTCAATTCGACCTGAGTAGATAGGTATACAAAGATATAGAATTTATATTTTGCAGACTAAGTAAGTATACCTACCTACATAGGCCGATTTATACTTATATAGGTATAGAGCCAGATAACTATGAAATGGAAAGTTCATATTTATTCAAATGTGAGCTTGATGGTATTTTGATATGAAATGAAAATGGACTCATTCTGTAAGAGAGGGATTAGCTTTGAAATAATTATTGCTTGAATTAGGGCGGCCACCCAATAACATAGCACGCGACGTCAGCGTCGCGCGTCGTGCCGTGCATCTTGAAATGTTGCGGCGCGGCGCGTCGCATCGGTCGTGCCATTGAAACCCATGACGCATGCAGCAAGGTCGCAGGAGTGCATCATGAATCTTTACGACACAACGTCGTTCCGTGCATCGTGGCACGTTGCGACGTCATTCCGTGTATTTTTACGAGGCTCGTCGTAAATTTCCACGACACGACGACGACGCGACGACGCGTTTCGTTATGCACGAAACGACGCCGTGCCGTGTTATTGTGTAGTCACCCTTATTCTGACACTTTTTCTGACGGTACCTACTCATTGGACGTTCCGGGAATAAGCCTTTTTCAGATCTGCCCATCAAGGGCTGTCGCCTGCAACTCGCGTCCAGCGGGAGCGATAACCCTGAAAAACCGGCTTTCGAGTGATTGATGGAGAAGCGGCTCCGAATAAACAGACCCTCACGTTCCCGCAATGGCCCTCAGGTGGGACTTGATTCTTTGTTTAAATCCACACACAGTTACGAAAATAATGTTTTGTCCAAAACTGACCACTGCCTCTCACAAATAAAATAAACACAATGCCATCTGACCCAAACTAGTATATTTTATTTCTATGCCCAAACTAAGCCGAGCTTGTACAATGAGAAACTTAAAAAATATTTTTGTAAATACATGTACAGACAGCGTCATAGATAAGTATCCCCCTTGCATTATAATACCCAGCTTCAAATCCCTTTAAATCACCGTCGCGGCGAATGGAGAAGTTTTGTCTTTAAAAAATAGATTGTATTTGTATAACCGTATGTAAGCCTAAAGATAATTTTAACTATTACAATTTTTCGAAAGGAAAAATAGCTGGGTGTCTTGTACAAGGGGGATACTTATCTCTGACGCTGTGTGTACATAGAATACATAGAAAACACCCAAACTCAAGACAAACACCGATGTTCATCAGACAAAATATATTTGTAATATTTTGTGTACGTCTAATAAATCGGTGAACACCGGCTGCATGCACGAAAACGTTGACGTCGTTGTCCGGTAACGCTGTCATTGTCCGGTAACGCTCATTGTCCCGTTACGCTGGTAGTCACGTCAAACTATCGTCCGTAAACCGACTTTACAGACAACCTTTTTTTTCTATTATGAACAGGTAGGTAGGTACGTACGTACGTACTATGTAGTGTATGCAGAAGTTTAAAGAATTGATCAAATACCGACGTAGCTCTATCCAATTATTTCTCAAACAGAGCGACTTGTTCCAAAGTTTCATGATTAAAAGCTTTAGAGAAATTGTGACCACGAGCTCGGTGGGGGCGATAAATCAAAACTTCGCCATTACCAAACGCGGGGTCGCGACACATCGGGATCAACTAACCCGCTTTCAGACGTCACAGAACAAAAGATACTCAACAGAATAGACACTAATCATATCATTTTAATAATTGTGAATAATAAATGAAATTTACACTCAGAAAATAATTACAATTGCATACCTACAATTTTACTTTACTAACTTTAGAGCTTTCTTACAAAATATGGTGTCATTGAATGAACCGAAATAGACAATTTAGTAAGATGTGGCGTGGATGTGGTAAGATGACTGTTTATACATACTTAGGATAGTTCTTATAGTTTCTACCAAGTGGTGTACAAATATAAAAGGTGAGTTTAAATGTAACGTAAAATGTAATATTTCTAAAGATTGTAGGAATGTTTCTAACTGAACTATGTCAGAACTAATGCTAGATATAAGTAGATTAAGTACATGCGCAGATTGAGCGTAAATGAAGTAGAGAAAGATGTAGGAGAAAAACAACAATTGTCTTATTGTTAGGCAGTATTATCTTCCAGACAATCTTACTGGATGTAATCAGTTGGATATAAGTGGGTAAAGGAATTACTTAATGATTCATTTTCCGGAACAGAACTTGTTTTCTTGTATCATGGGAGGAATAATATACTTAACGCCAAATTGTATGCAAATTAGGCGCTCACGCTATATAAGTGTAGCGTGAGCGCCTTGAAATCAATTTTGGATGGATTCTTATTTTAAGTTTTCATAGGATTTCCATCATTTTAGACAAAAGACCTGACTGTTTGGTATACATATATTGCGCCTCTTACGTACTTGAGTTTACTTTCAACTAAGTTTTATTGTCTTGAAAGTTACATGACTCCCAACCCTTATGTTGAGTGGGTAGGGTACCTTCATGACTCTTACTTACGAACAACCTTGACCCGTAGTTTTAATGTTACTGTCGAAGCTTTACATTTGAAAACAGTTTTAAACAGGGTGTGGCAGAGTAATTAAGACGAAGTAATTTTTTTAAGGTTACAGTATTTTATTCTTAAGAAATGTAAGTCTTCTTCATGGACTCTATTTTATATTTATAAAAGTCCTGACTGACTGACTGAAAGACAGCCTACAGGCTAAACTAGTAGTCATAGAAAATTGAAATTTGAAGGATGTGTTCATTAAGAGCTGAAAGTGCTTACTAATAAAGGAATTATAGAAATTTGTAACGCAAATAAAGTTGCGTCAGCTATAATAGTATTTTTTAAAGAATATTATTTTCATACTCGAAGTAAGCGAACGATGTTTTAGGTTTGCATCAAGTTATTTACGGATCTACACGATTTCCAACGGGGTATTTGAATATTTTGAATCAAGTGTTCGGGATTGGCTTTAAGTTTGATGTATTTGCAGCGACTCCTCCGAGATAAATTTGTTGGAAAACTTGGTGAATGTGAAAAGTTTGAAGCTCAATTCAATCCATTACACGAGTGAAATATTTCTTTGTTTTCTGGTTTCGGCTCTACTGCGGGAGACCTTACGAATTTCGAGTTTTGAGTTTACGGTTTCTAAAATACCTAACGCACCTACGCACAAAAGAAAATCACGTTGATATCACTGAACTTGATTTGGATAAAATTCAGGTGTGTTTGAAATATACAGTACATTTTTGCCTGTAAGAGATCGCTTTTAGCGATAAGGCTGCCCTTTGTATTGCCTTTAATTAGATTAAGAATATCCAATTGTTATTTCCTAGTGGTAAACAATAACGTTATTATCTATCTACCTATTTAAGGCTAATCCTCAAATCCGAATTCCATACAAAATGTTTCGGACAAATACTCAAAAAGTACGCCGTATTATAGTAATTTCTTCACACTATTCGTTTCGTCCATGTTTTTTGATTTCGTCAACAAAAAAAGTGAAAGGTTTCATACTTTAATTTAGACTTTATACGTGTTTTTAAGTTAGTAGGGTTAATTTTAAAACATGTATAAAATCTAAATTAAAGTATGAATTAAACCTTTCACTTTTTTTGTTGACCCGTTTACAACCTGAAACATGTAGGTAGGTGTAGTATTTTGTTAATTGTCCAGAAGGCAGACGCAAAATTTCTCCATAGCCCGTTCGTTTACAGCAAAAATACGTAGATAGTATACATTTTATCATTTATACAAATAAATCTCTCAAGTCCTAGCTACCCGTTTGGAACCTAAAGCTAGTGTTTTCCAGCTTGTTGTAGGCATGGCAAGTATACCGAGCAACATGTTATTTATCATGTTCTCAAACTGATCACACATAACACTTGTTACATTCTGAGACCAAGTCTATTAAAAAAACACCGGTGACGCGGCGTGCCCCGGCAGGCGATTCTGCACGCCGGCGGACGCTGTGATGTCATAAGACATGTCACTATTCACGATTTCATTCGTTCATAAATATAAATATAAATAATTATAACGGCCAGTCAGTAGTGTTTTGTGAAACTATGAGTGGAAGTAATTGCGTGACGTCGCGTCATGCGTGAAATATAATATAACATTAGTCACATTAGGCCATTGATGAAAAATAACAGTGTGCTTTAAAATCACCGGTGATGTAGCTATTACAAAATGAAGTCATATCACCATGTGACAATGAAATATAAGGACAGTAATTTCAATGCCTAGGGCTAGCTTGTTGTAATAGATTCAGCGACGTCAGCGTTCTGAGGTGGTCGGCATTTGCTAAGCAATTGTGAGCGAGGTCGGGCGACGCCACGGCAGTCCCGAAAATGGGTTTGTGCCCATTTGGATGCGTTCCAATGCTGGATGGAGGTGGAACCAGGTCAAGATGTGTGCAATTCGAGGATTTTCAGGCTAAGAGCATATTAGTATTCACTGTACTCTGGTTGAGAGTTGATTAAATTCGAATAAAATTTAAATATATCGTTACATTGGTTCGTTAATTTATATGATCTCATTTCATTAATTTTTCCTGAAATAAATGAATAAGAACTTTTTATTGTACTAATACACTTACAGATACACTTAAAAGTTGTATTTATATATATATATATATATATTATTGTTGTGTTGTATGGAGCATGTACAGTGCAATAAGCAGCCTCGCTAAGCAGCAATCTCTTAATATGTTTGCTAATTAATGCTAATGTTTATGCTTGACTAAAAGAAAATTTTCTACTGGTTTTTCCATCCTTCCTTTCCGAGATAAAATATGAATACGAATTACTAGGAATTATAGCACGCGTTTAGGTCTCTTTATGAACGTGCATCGATCAATCTTCTGTAATAGAAAGCAATATTTGGAATGTAATATTGGGGGTGGTTTATTTAATATACCGACCATCAATCACGAGCAGACGTTATCCTGCCGCGATGGTGACAGATCGCTGAACAACATATCATATGGTTCATACGGATTTAGACATACAAACATTCAGACTTCGTAAAAATGTACAAAATATACCTGTACGAAGAATTGATATTGAGACACTTGGTTTCTTCGAATCAGCGCTCATGTTCGTTCAATCATATTTACTTTCAATTTTAGTTGACAAATTATAAAATCAGTGCAAACTTTTGCCTATTTTATATCCATTTAACTATAAAAAAAAGGCTTTGTCCTCACAGACTGACTTCTTCTTATTATCGTGTCACTTGTTCTTTTGATCCAGTGTGGTGAAAAGATTTCAAGCACCTCGTAGAAGCTCCTTTCGTGCACTTGACACATGTTTTTAGAACTTTTTGGCTTTTACCATATTTGGCGATTGACTGACTATCTGACAACGTATACGCCAAACTACTGAACTTAAAGACTTGAAAGTATGTATAGTATATATATATATATATATATATATATATGTTATATATACATGTATAATGTTTATAATGTTTAATGTTTAATGTATGCGTCCTGAAGCGCATACTGAGAAAGGCATTTTGTACCTTCGCAACGTTAACGAAGTTGTACAGTCAGCATCAAAAGTCGTGACCACATTCAGATTTTAAAAATCGCTTTACATTATTTAATAAATATAAATCACTCAACTTGACAAGCGTCAGTATTGAATGAACATCATTAAAGTTCAAAATTATAACTACTTTGTCAAAAATATAATATTATTATGGTGTAGAGCGATTTGAAAATCTGAATGTGGTTATCGACTTTTGATGCTGACCGTACGTACGAACGTATCAGCTAGTGTATAAGATAATAGACTAGACATAGACGTAGACATAGACAAACATGTTTGTAACATGTATGTAAGTAATGTAACAAGTATAATAAAATTAAACAAATCATAATTAAATACCTACGTAGTATTAACGATGAACTTTAGTCGAACTTATTTCAGGTTGTCATTAAGTATGACATTAAAATTACGTGGCTTTCCTAAATATCAAGTAGATCCTCTAATGATAGTGACACGTGACCCAAATAAGTAATGGAACAAGGGTTTTGAGTAGCACTGAAATGTTCCGACGGGCATAAGCTCTTTAGAATTTTTTCGAGAAAATGGATGCTTCAAATATGTACTTTTATTTCTTGTAATCACGATTTTGTAAAACGTAGATAATGTAGAAATGTTATTCAAATAATTAAATATTTATGAATCTATATCAATATTTATTTGGTATTCAAATTGATTGGTTAATAATAATTAAAGCATAATGTTTTAACGCAATAGCAATCTCAGCGTAATATAATCAAAGTTTTTAACAAAAACATACAGTAAACTGTTTTCAGTATTTGATTTATTTTATTATTCAATAAAATTATTTAAAAATAATAAAAATTAATAAGAAATAAAAAATATTTAAAATTATTTTATTTAATTATTTTTATTTTATTTTATTTATTTTTTATTTTATTTTCAGTAAACACCATTAAAAAATCACAGGAAAGAAAATACGCATTTGCGTTTATTTGAATGACGTATCTTTTCAGTTAATTCGATTTAAAAACTAAACTGCTAAACCTATTTTGATAAAAAAATTCCATGGGACCAATCTGAATTTTTACATACTTATACATATGTCATAAATTACAAAGTTCTGAGATAACAAACATAAAAAAATATTTATATACAACCGAATTAAGAACCTCCTCGTTTTAAATCGGTTGAAAAGAAATAAAAGTACCAATATCTAAGCATTACCACGCGTAAGTGCAACGCAGTGTAAGTAAATAATATTGTACTGGGCTTTTAATACTCCTTTACTTAATCAAAGTTACTCTGCTTTAGCAAAAACTGCACCGCGAAAATGATTAACAGATTGTAGATAATTTGGTAAAACCATCTTCCTGTTTAGGTATTCAACCTGAGATAAATTCAAGAATTGCCTTCTGTAACTCTCTAGGGACATTCAGTGAGTGATCCAAATTGTCGATTGAGCTCAGTTCAGCTCAACTAAGTTCAGCATATTCATTCGATAAAGTTACATTAGATTTTATGTCCCCGAGCACTGCCAATAAGTTTGTACATTTTCTATAATGCTTGGTACTCACAGTAGTTTAAATTTAAAAAAAAACTAAAGTCTGAAAAAGAGAGGTTCCTTGCAATTGTATTTTAACTTCACTGATCAAAAACCAATGTTAAGTATTGTATTGTATTGCATTTATTTATTGCCTCCATGTAAATACAGGTTAGTATTTAGGTCTTAAGGGGAATCCTCCAATTCGAATTCCATATACGTGTTTTAAAATTAACCCTACTAACTTAAAAACACGTATAAAATCTAAATTCAAGTATGAAACCTTTCACTTTTTTGTTAACGATATCAAAAAACATGGACGAAACGAATAAAGTGAAGAAATTACTATAATACGGCGTACTTTTTGAGTATTTGTCCGAATCATTTTGTATGGAATTCGGATTTGAGGATTAGCCATAAGTAGTAGATAAGTTAGGTACAGTACATGGACCCTGTCAGTATTGCGAGAATTTCATGTATATTAGGTACTAGCTGGTGCCCGCGACTTCGTCTGCGCAGGTATCTCTATAAATTGTAGCCTATGTGTTATTCTGATGTATAAGCTATATTATTGTAAAGTTTCATTAAAATCCATTCATTACTTTTTACGTGAAAGAGGAACAAACATCCATCCATCCATCCATCCATCCATCCATCCTTACAAACTTTCGCGTTTATAATATTAGTAGGATGGTAGTTTTGTTAACATTTTGTCTACGAGCAACTTGAACAAAATACTACATTGGAAACAAGACTTCAGTAAAGTAACGAATATACCCTAGTACTACTTGGTACTACCACCTACGATACCCAAATGCCACATGAAACAGATTTTACATCGAGCGATTCCTAGTGAATCCTAGCTTTAATGTTTTCCCGAAGTGCTGGTATGAATGCCCGAGGACAAGCATTGTTCGAACGGTTTTATTCTATTACTCAGCTAAAACTTTAAAGAGGGGTTCCGAGTGGGACAGCTATAAGCACTAAATCAAAACTTTCACGTTCGGTTCGGTGCTCGACTATTTCAAGTGAATACCTACGGTGGGTGGCTGTGGCTGCCTCCAATGGACCGTTTTCCATACAAACACCGTGAGGAAATTGCTTACGGAACTTAATAGAACAATATTTTAGCGAGATGCTCTCAGGATAAGGACGGTTGCGCAAAGTCATCATAATCTTCAATATCTTTTGAGGAAAATCAGGAATTATTTTTTTGGATAGAACTTTTACACTATAACTTACTTCTGCCTGCGGCTCTGCTTGTAGGTATTATGCTTAACGTATGTCTAAAAAGCCCTAAGCTACAAAAACAAAGGTACTTATCTGTACCTATGTATAGGTATATCCTTTTACAAAATACCAATTTAGTCCAGTGGTTTAGGCAATATAACGACAAGCAATTATTCAACTTTAATAATATTAGGTACTAGACGAATGAGGTTTCTTTTTAGGCATCTAACAATTTACCAATCTAGGTTTATAATCACATTTGTAAAAATATATTCCATAATATGATTGCTTCATTTCGTTTCCAAGTGGCTCATAATTTTTATTCATGCTTAAAAAATTTAATCATTATAAAGGTTGTTTTACGACCACCCGACCGTTATTTGAAAATATGTCCCACTTTCAGAATTCAGACGTAGATTCAATTTTTTCATGTAGTTACTTTGTGTAGGTAGGTTCAAAGCTCTGTGTTTTTAAATAAGATGTTTAGTTGAGAAGTAGATTGATATATTATGATAAAACTTCGGCTGCTTTTGACATTTCAAACATTAGGTATCATATAGTCTAAACCTAGGAGCTTTTGACTCAATACTGAAAGTAACAACCATTTACTTCAACGTGCTAAATACCATCTGTGTATCTGGGTACTCTTCAGTTATTCAATGTGAGAAGGGATATTGCAAAGAATACGTAAGGCTTCAATGTGTGAAGGAATAAAGCAAAGAATACGTAAGTAGAAGAAGACTTCTACTACTTCAAAAAGGACATAAAGAATAGACGCAGTAGAGACCTCGGATTATGTGACGTGCCATATATTTTTCACAAGAATATAAAGTGTGGCTTGCGAAGTCTTGTAATAGTTTTGTGTTTCTCTCTCAGTATATTACAAAGTTCCAAAGCTCACAAAGAACAAGAACAAATGGGATCAGCTTGAAAAATGTGTAACAATAACATAATGGAGAAACTTGAAATTGACATTATGCCTAATGCCCGGGTTACACGAGGCTAGTTTTTTAAGCCAGGATAGAGCTGCTAGCTTGCTAGCTTACTATCACTAGCTTGCAATCCTGGCTTAAAATACAAGTCTCGTGTATCACATAGCATATGTAGGCTTCACGGTGACAGCACGCGGTGTGGAGACCAACTACTTTCTAGACTTTTCTGGAAATCATAGTGTGCTTGGCGGGGTACTTTCAAAGTAGTAGAAAAAAAGTACTTCTATATCTTCATCTTCGTAGCCCTATCCTACATTAGTGGGGTCTGCAGAAAAAAATACTAAAAGCGAATAATTATAATATAAACAATACTTATTGAAAAAAAAAAAAAATTTGAAAAGTATGTTTTTGTTGTACGTGTTCGGTCTTATCATTTGGTAGTAGGTTTGAACATCTCTTTTGAAAGTTACATTTACGTAGAGCATTCGATTAAACGAAAGTTAAGAATCAAATGGAATAGGTTCTTCTAAAGTAAGCCACTGAAGAAGAATTTTAGATATTTTGTACTATTCTATTCTTATCTGTTTCTTGAAGTTATAGCCTCTGTCAGAATAGTAAATGATACGCTATTCCAGTTTATTTATTTTTACCCGGATTTTGGAAGTAGAAGGCTTAATTATATTTGTATGTTACTATTATGGTAGTATATACGATACATAATAATTCTTCTCACTAATCCTTCATGATAGTAGGTACAATATGTGTTCTGTATTAGATTATGATTGTAGATTTCATTACGTAATGTTTACTAGACTTCATAAAAAAATTATAAGTATTATTTTCAAGTTCTTGGAGTGAAGTGGAATAATATAGGTTACTGAATAAATATTGATCTTCTGATTCGGACGCCATCATAAGATTCCAATTTTCAAAATTGATAAAAAATAGGCTACTATCACCTTTGCTAATATCATCTATTGTGCTAAAACTTCAAAGAAAGAAAGTAAGTAGAAAAAACATAAAACAACAGCTATAAAAACTTATTACTTTGGAACTTTAGCGTCCGTCTCTGTGAGTAAGTGAAGTGAAAGCTAGTTTTATTAAAAAGCCATACCCTCACGTTTCTTTGATTCGTGGGAGTTTTCGACACCTTTCAGTGAAGGACAAGTTTTAACAGGATACTATTGACTTGGAAGCTGAGCAACTGAAAAGGCTTTATTCGCGCAACAAAGTTTTGAAGATAATAAGTGAATTTGTTGAGGAGTACTTTTTTAGGAATTTTACTTACAATGAAAGGCCGTCTGAGTTGGTATGTGATTTCTACGTACCTACCTTATGTTTTTCATATATTATAGCTAGAACTATTATATTTTAATCGTTATGAAATTTCGTTAGCAATAATTATTATTGTAATCGTTATTAAATTATTCTCACTGTCACAAATTCAAACAGAATTTTAGTTACTAGTGGCGAGATTTTTTTCTTCGTGTATATGTTCGCAAATCATGATCTGTTTACTCGACTGGGAAGAAGCCTCTGGTACCCTGCAGCCTAAACGGCTGAACGGAATTTGACAAATGACGGGTCAATGAATTCATCTAGCTCACAAGAGCGACATACAGACAGAAGTTACCTATAATGTCAAAAAATTAAATATCTCTGCTATAAAAGGCAACAAAATGTGTGAAAAAAAGCGACATAAAACCATCTAAAATTATTTAATTTCGGTAAATAATGTATCGTAGATTCGTTTTAGTCATGGAAATGTCATCGAATATAATTAAAGAGTCTTCTTCTTATCGTTCCACTAGTTGTTTCGAACCAGAGTGGTGATTTCAAGTGTGCCTCGAAGAGGCTCCTTTCGTGCACTCGACACATGTTTTCGAACTTTTTAGGTTCAAAGCCATGCCGGTTTCCTCACGATGTTTTCCTTCATTAAACAGTCCATCATTATAGAGTAAAAAAATCCAATACTTCAATAATATTTTAAAACCTGGACATCATCCAACGCTTCCAATCTAAAGTTCTACGCATGATTACTAATGCTCCTTGGTACATCACAAATTGCCAACTCCACCGAGACTTAGGGATGCTGACAGTCAAAGACAACACTGAAAAGGCATTACAATGTTACGCCAAACGCGTTGAACGTCACCCAAACGAATTAGCCTCCAATGTTATGAACACTGAAACCAAAACATTCACAAGAATAAAAAGAAGAGCTCCTCAAGACCTTATCAAAGATTAGGAGAACAATAAAAATGGGTACTCCAGTGGGCGTACACCATACATGCCTTAGAAATTAACCTTCATAACTCTAGCTAAATACCTGTAGATGGCAGCTTGCAAGAAACAGAGGAGATAAAAAAAAATATATTTTGGACTGGGCGACTCGCCTAGTTTTCAGTTTTAATAAAATTTTAAGCTTGTTGCAAATACTTATACTCTAATATCCTCAACGTAGTAGGTAAATTTATACACAAAAACATTAGCAGACTTCATCCGGAATAAAACACAAGTTTCCGAGAGTTTGTTTTCACTTTGGTAAGTACTTACTTAGTTGATAGATATCAGGATCGCGGTATTCGGATCACGCTATTCAAGTCCCCTCGTACATCTTCCCGTCAAATTATCAAAATGTTTTTGAAACCACCCTCGCCAAATGAACACCAATTGAATGATAATAGGAAGTGGATCGTAGAATAACAATGTTAAATGAGGTTTTAGAATCGCATGCATTTAGAGATTATGTTTAAGATAATAACAATTATCTTGGGAGTACTTTATTACCTTACTAGTTGTTGTCCGTGACTTCACCCGCTTGGTATCAAAATAAAAAGTCACCTAGGTGTTTTTTCAGCTCAAACTATTCCCCTACTGTTTTTTTTTAAATTTTAAACATGGGACGCCAAAGATCACGCCTGCTCATTACCAGAAGAGTGCTACACAGGGCTTTTATTCACATAGAGCGGTGCAACACTGCTAAAACGCTCGGCTACTTTAAGACATTTCGATGGTCAGTCTTGAAAGCCAAGTAATTTGCCTTCAAAATGGAACACAGTGATGGTGAGAATGGTTCCATTCACGAGTAAACGAGTAGGGTAAAACCGGGATAAATGCTACAGAAGGATATTTGCTCCTTTTCTTAAAAACCCTTCTTTCGAAAAACAAATGAAAGTAATAATAAGTAAAGTATGATGCACATAAAAAAAAAAAACTATCTATTATTATTTCCATTTGATTTCCAAAAGTAAGATCTTTAGGAAAATGGGCACATATCCTTCTGGGGCATCTATCTCGGTTTTACCCCCATTTAGACAACTACGAGTAGGTTAGAACTTATTCAAATTTTAAGTTAGCAACACAAGCGACATTTCATTTGAGTCTATAATCCCAGTAGAGACGCAAAACTAATTCCACACGAGAGACGCCGCAGGCTACACTTCCGTAGATAATAAACCTGCATCCAAAGTTATTCTCCTCATATTTTGCAGCTTAGGGCCTTTTTAGACGGGTCGGGACGACGCTTGGCTGTGCGCGGGTCCTTACGTCTTATAAAATATGAGTCCGATGTAACTAGGGATAACTGTGTGACATATTATGTACGTGAGAGACTAGAAAATAAAAGGTCAAACCATAGCCGTATGAAACGTGATTAGTAAAGCCTCGATTACACGGGGCCAGTTTACGACCTGCTAGTTGGCGTAAGGAGATATGCCCGTGACAAATAATTTGAGAACAACCTTAAAATAGCCGCTGCCTGTGGCTCCATCTGTTTGGTATTAAAAAAAAATTGAAGTCGAATTAAATATTTGGTAAATAATACTTAAGACGAAGAATAAGGATAAGCAGAATAAATCAATGACTATAAATATAGGTTTTACGACATTAAGCCAACAATATATGAATAATTTGAGTTTTTCAGTGTCTCTACCTCAGTTGAATCTATATAAAAAATGGCAACTTTCTTTTCCAGCTCTTATGTTTCCACATCATATTCAAGCCTAATTGATTTGGTAGTTTTGGCGTGATTGCACAACAAACATCCGTCTATTACACCATCCTCACGTGGTGGCCGAGTAGATGAGGCCCTTAACTTGCGATTTGATGGTCGCGGGTTCGAATCCCGGTGGCAGTCATGCGTAAATGGGGTTTTTCGGTCGAAAAAATGCAGTATGCATCGCAACGGTGAAGGAAAACATCGTGAGGAAACCGGCATGTCGTAGAACCTAAAGTTTGAAAACATGTGTCGAGTGCACGAAAGGAGCCTCTTCGAGGCGCACTTGAAATCCTTTCACCACACTGGTTCGAAGGAACTAGTAAAACGATAAGAAGAAGACATACTCGCATCTACTTAATATAATTTACTGTTAATGTTAACGAAACGAAAATCTAACTCAATAAAATAAATAACTACCGTGTGAAAATCCCCTTTCACATTGTGAGTTACCTACTAATATAAACGCTGAATTTATCGAGGCTCCGCGGCTGAATATGATAGTATGTACTATTTCACTGACGTTATTGCGTTGCCGGCTTTCTTGCACTTTATTACTATTCAGATAGACACTTTCTTACTCCATAAAAACGGTAACAAAATATGTTGTTTGATGGCTTGTAGCTTTTTCATTTGCCTGTTCATAGTCAAATTTTGTGGAAACATTTTGTTCTTTGAAGCAGCTCTGCCTGCGTGGTTTCGGGATAAAAGTCTACGTGTTTTTCGAGCTTATAAACTATACATACCAAGCTTTAGCTAAATCGGTTCAGTAGTTTTGGCATGATTGAGGAACAAACATCCATCTATACATCATTCCTCAGAAATTTTCGCTTTTGCAATATTAGTCTAATTATTGTAGATATCAAATATTTTTATTAAAAAAATATTCGAAAAATCATCAAAACACCAGCAACCTACTGAAATAATGACATACAATACAGACACTAGAATTTGGAAATGAATAGAAAAATAAGTTTCGGGTTTCTATTAATTTCATCTTAGTGCTTAAAATATTATATTCAAAATTTTAACAAGAGTAACTGGAATATTAAACAAAGAAAGAAACAATTAGGTACTTAAATATTCTTCAGCAAAGTGCTTTAGTGTATTCTTTGAGCTTTTAAAGAGTTATAAGTAGAGGTTTAACTTACTTTAATAATCGTGTAGAAGTTTCAATACGTAATTTATGTTATCAAACTTATAAAAGTTTGAATAGGTTTACCTTATCGTTATGAGCTCGATCGTCTATCTAAAGTGGGTACTGTTTATTAGTTTACAACTGACTTCAAAAAAAGGAGAAAGTTGACAACTTTATTGATAATTGATTGATTCAGGCGTTACTTTGCGGAAATCCATAAATATCAACAAATTATATAAATATATTTAGTAATAAATCCGCTTGATTTCTAAACAAAGGTTTTAATTAACTTAACTTTAGTTTAGAACTTTAGTACATATTACTATATTATAAACCAAAGTGTCAACGAACAGAAAACCAAAGTTTAAAGATACGACACGTGTTTCGCCTCTACACGAGGCATCATCAGGAGGTGTGGACTCGCCGAAGTTCGAAACGAGAGACTCTCGTCTAAACTAAAGTTAAGTTAATTAAAACCTTTGTTTAGAAATCAAGCGGATTTATTACTAAATATAATATAATAAATATAATATAATATAATTTGTTGAACTTTATTGATATTTTTTTAAAGTTTATTGAATTGAAAATTCGTAAGTTTAGAACTTTGTTGATTATAAACTGGTGGAGCTTGTAAGTAACTCCTTCACGATGAACTTGCGTTCTTATAAAAAAATGCCAAAAAATATAGGAACACTGAGAAACTTTCACGATTGTAAGTATTTCAAATCCCACGCACCTGCGAAGAACACTTCAGATCCGTTTACTGCTGGAGTGGCGTCTTACAGCGGAATTTGCCAGGTCCGGCTCCGGAGGTCGTATGCCGAGAATCCAGGCGCAACAGAGGTATCTCTGTCCATATAGCACAATCGTCCACAGCACAAAGTAAAAATCACTCTTCCCGGCATTTATATCCGTATATAAATTTGACAAAGGTTTTACAACAAAAATTGCGATCCGAAACTCGATCAGCACAAACAAGAATATGGCGAATTTTTACTTCCGTTTTCAAATTCAAAAATGGTCGTGCGAGAGGCTTTTCATTGGTCCATAAGTCAGGATTTGACCAATCGTGGCGCCGCTGTCACCAGCCTCTGACAGTTTAGTGGAACGTCATGTCCAAGCAAGTGCGCGAAAATTTAAAACACCATACAACGTGAATTTATTTCTCAGTGTTAAATTAGGAGGCTTCACCATAAACTGACTTGAAAAATTACATGAAAGGTCATACTTCCAGATTTGTCCCAAAGAAATTTCATTATTCGTCATTTCATTCATGTCACGGTTCATTTATTTGGTTTTAAAGTCAAAATAACTGAAAAAATCACGTCGGTTGAAAAACACTCTTTTCTCTCTCTTACATAATACCCAATGGAGCAGCCTGTATAATCTAATCAGGCATGTAATGAAGTATTTCGCACAAACACTGGTTATCTAAATTTAATCTCACCGGCACATCGTAAAGTGCGCAAAGTGGCCGTCGAACAATTTAATAACATTAAAATGAGCGTTGGAGTGTTCAGATGTATTTAATTAACTCGCTTGCCCTTTCGGCACAGCCCTGACGTCGTTACAAAGGCGAGCGAGGTTTTATAACATGTTATTATTTTGCTAAATTGTTCCAATGGAGGATTAGGGCTGCCTCTTTATGGTCAATTTAAATTGACTTGTTTAATTTTGTCAAATGAAACTAAAGTTACCTGCCCTTAAAACATGACTATTTTGTGAAAATAAAGTGGTGGAACTGATGGTGGCTTTAACCCTTATTCATTTTTCGAAACAAAATAGATTCTAGGTTCTATTCAACCGGTAACACCCACTGTTGGGTAAAGGCCTATTCTCTATTACGCCATTCTTGCCGATCTTGTGCCGATTATTGCATTTCTTCTACTGTAGTCGGTACTGCATTACTGAAGATCGTGATCACCCATTTTGTAAATGCGGACGGTCTCCAGCGGTTCCGGTCTTTGGCTGCCTGCACCACATTGTAGAATGACGCAGATAGTGCGTTATCCTGGTCAGACCATCTGATCGGGGATCTTGCGCGTGATCTTTTCCCCTCTACTTGTCCGACGATGACCAGTTTTTCCAGGTTATCGGCGCCACGTTTAAAAAAAAAGTTAAAAAAATATTACATTTCACTCATTCATTAACTACTTCCACCGTTATAGGAGTTTATGTCGTGAAGCCCTAGCGTGTATCGTCGTTCTCGTCGATAAACACGTTACAACCGAAACTACTTCTGACTGATAACCATCGATCGACAGTATATTGAATAACGGTCCCTAATTCGCTTTTGGACGAGATGTCGAGGATTGAGAGGGAATGCAATTATTCCCGGTTTGCCCTCGGGCACCCTTAAATATTTGGAAATGGAGAATAGACGAGTTTGACTAAAACTACACTCGTCTTTCGATCAATAAGTTTACTTCTTGGATCACGGTTTCCAAGCTTTCAGATTATAAATAATATAAATATATAATAAATAATAATGATTATTTGATTATTTGAAGTTGATTGAAAAAAAAAACTCTTCTCTTGTTTTCATCATACTCATAAACGGAGCAGCCTGTATAAAATCAGGCATGTAAAGTCGGCTCTATAATTGTCTTTACACCCAGCCTACGCCGCCGCCCGGTTTTCTCCTGTGATTAAACCACTCATGCAAACACATCATGTTTGTGTGTGAATAAACTACTGATGTGAATAAACCACTTAAGATATACCCCTTATATAAACCACAAGTAGTTTAATCACAAAAGAACATCGGCGTTAGCTGGATGTAAAGACAATTACAGAGCCGACTGTACTACTCGGGCGAATAAACATGACACCTGGCTCGAATGACGTTTGTGCAAAAAACAGCGTGGAATTGGATAATCTTGATCTTTAGAGAAGAGGTCCTGTTATACTTGGTAATGATAAGGCTTTGCAATTAGAGGAAGAAGAAACACGGAGGATGCCGCCAGGTGTCATGTTTACTCGTCCGAGTAGTAATGAAGTATTTCGCACAAACACTGGTTTGACTAAAACTACACTCGTCTTTCGATCGCTGAGTTTTACTTCTTGGATTACGATTTCCAAACTTTCAGATTATAAATAACCTAGGTAGTCTATTAAATAACTAGACTAACTGATATTTTTTAAGATAGATAATTTTATTATGGCTATTGAAACAACTTTGGTAGGGGCAGAATTATAGTCCTTCATTTTATGTAGGTGATTCAAGTTTCTTGATACTTTTTTAATAAATACACAATTATTTTTGAAATATAAACATTCTTGGCAATTTATAAGTACAATGTGTTTTCTTTTACTCTGAAAATAATTATAACAACAAATTACAGATCATATTTTTTCATTGGGTAGGTGATAAATATAAACCTAGATAGTATAGTGTATTTACGTATACTAGTATGGGCAGGTAAGTACCTATTCTATTTACATGAGCCTAATCATACCCTGGAAACTAGATATTACCTGTCTTGGGCTTAATTACAAGACGGATTATAATAACCTCATTGATGTTAATGCGTTAATTGATCGCATAATGCATTGACCTCAAGTCTGGCCACGACAGATAACGGCGTAAGCCCATTACAAAGCCATAATATTATCAGAAATTGATTGTTGTGTGAAACATGGGAGGTTTTAATAAATTAATGAAGCATAAATTAATCCCATTACAGCTTAAGCTAATGACAATAATGTATTTATTATGTAGGTAAAAAAGGAAATAATTAGGCCAACTATGGACCGTTGGAAACGATCTATAGGTATCTTAATTGATCCAACTCGCCTCCCGATAGCAGCGTGCCTGTGCTTGAATTCCTATTACAAAGCTTTTTCTTCGGCCCAGTAAGGTGCCCGAAAAAGGTTACGCGCAATCAAAAATAACAAGAAATAATTAGAATATTGTTTTTTTTGGCGGGAACATGAAAAATGGCGCATTGGCGGCATTAAATTAATTGACAAAACTTGTATAACTTTGAGTATTTAAGTGTAAAAACGGTGGTTTTTTTATCCTTTAAGGCTTAACTATGGCAGTCGCTACATTGTAATCTGGAACATAGGCCAAAATACTCAGGTTTAAACAGCGTCAAGGGGTGATAATAAAAATTAAAAAAAAATATTATAATATTATTTGGTCTTTTATCTTGAAAATATCAGAGAAACATTTATTATATTCGCTTATTTAATATTAATAAAAAAATCTCAAAACAAAGCTGTTTCTGGATGGTTTTTTCGTATCTCCTCCTGAACGGCATTATATATATAATTTATTTTTATACCATTCGCTAGAAAAAAAAATATATTTAAAAAGCTCGGGAAGCTTTTTTTGATACAGTATTTTTTCTTGCGACTACGAATTATTTAACGTAATTTTGCAATAAAAGTAGGCGTGCACCGCTCTGGACCTCAGTACCCATCTGACTACGGGACGGGGAGGCCGCGTCGCGCTGGCGCGCACCGCCTCGCGAAACGATTTTACGAAACATGACTGAATAAAGTAATATTCACACCATAATACTGTTAGATAGTACGTCCGTTATAGATAAATTTATTTATGTATGCAAATGAGATGGCTATTGGCTTTATTGTCAATACGCGCATGAAACAACATTTATAAGAGGCTCGGATTTGACTGACTGACAGACAATTTACAGGCCAAACCGCTGAACGTAGATACTTGAAACTTGAAGAATGTGATCGTCGAGAGCTGAAAGTGAGTACTGGCATGTAGGTAGATGAGTGAGTAGTGGGCGAGTAGGTGGGCGAGCTGGTGGGCGAGTACGTGGGCGAGTAGGTGGGCGAGTTGGTGGGCGAGTAGGTGGGCGAGTTGGTGGGCGAGTTGGTGGGCGAGTTGGTGGGCAAGTACGTGGACGAGTATATAGGCAAGTTGGTGGGCGAGTAGGTGGGCGAGTTGGTAGGCGAGTAGTTGGGCGAGTTGGTGGACGAGTTGTTGGGCGAGTAGGTGGGCGAGTAGGTGGGCGACTTGGTGGGCGAGTAGGTGGGCGAGTAGGTGGGCGAGTAGGTGGGCGTTTTGGTGGGTGAGTTGGTGGGCGAGTTGGTGGGCGAGTAGGTGAGTGAGTACGTGGGCGAGTAGGTGGACGAGTTGGTGGGCGAGTACGTGGGCGAGTATATGGGCAAGTTGGTGGGCGAGTTGGTGGGTGAGTAGGTGGGCGAGTTGGTGGACGAGTTGTTGGGCAAGTAGGTAGGCGAGTAGGTGGGCGAGTTGGTGGGCGAGCTGGTGGGCGAGTACGTGGGCGAGTAGGTGGGCGAGTTGGTGGGCGAGTTGGTGGGCGAGTTGATTGGCGAGTTGGTGGGCGAGTTGGTGGGCAAGTACATGGGCGAGTATATAGGCAAGTTGGTGGGCGAGTAGGTAGGCGAGTTGGTGGGCGAGTAGGTGGGCGAGTTGGTAGGCGAGTAGTTTGGCGAGTTGGTGGACAAGTTGTTGGGCGAGTAGGTGGGCGAGTAGGTGGGCGACTTGGTGGGCGAGTAGGTGGGCGAGTAGGTGGGCAAGTTGATGGGCGAGTAGGTGGGCGTTTTGGTGGGTGAGTTGGTGGGCGAGTTGGTGGGCGAGTAGGTGAGTGAGTAGGTGGGCGAGTAGGTGGACGAGTAGGTGGGCGAGTTAGTGGGCGAGTAGGTGGGCGAGTAGGTGGGCGAGTTGGTGGGCGAGTTGGTGGGTGAGTTGGTGGGCGAGTTGGTGGGTGAGTTGGTGGGCGAGTAGGTGGGCGAGTTGGTGGGTGAGTAGGTGGGTGAGTAGGTGGGCGAGTTGGTGGGCGAGTTGAAGGTAGAGTAGGTGGGCGAGTTGGTGGTCGAGTAGGTGGGTACTTGAGTAGTACTTAAGTAAGTTGTTACTTAAGAACTTACTGAAGTAGTACTTAAGGGCTTATTTAAGTAGTACTTAAGTGCTTACTTAAAAAGTACTTAAGTACTTACTTAAGTAGTACTTAAGTAAGTTAAATTAGGTACTTAAGTAGCAAATAAGTAGGCACTTGTCTTACTTACTTAAGTAAGGTAACTTAGGCAAGTAAGTAGACACTTGTCTTACTTACTTAAGTTCTTACTTAAGTAAGTAAGTAGACTCTTGTCTTACTTACTTTCTTAAGTAGTACTTAAGTAAGTAAGTTAAGTAAGGTACTTACTTAAGTAAGCAAGTAAGTAGGCAAGTAAGTAGGCAAGTAAGTAGGCAAGTAAGTGGGCAAGTAAGTAGGCAAGTAAATAGATACTTGTCTTACTTACTTAAGTACTTATTTAAGTAGTACTTAAGTTAGTTAAGTTAGGTATTTACTTAAGTAGGCAAGTCAGAAGGCACTTGTCTTACTTACTTAAGTAAACTTACTTAAGTAGTACTTAAGTAAGTAAGTTAAGTAAGGTACTTACTTAAGTAGGCAAGTAAGTAGGCGAGTAAGTAGGCTAGTAAGTAGGCAAGTAAGTAGGCGAGTAAGTGGACAAGTAAGTAGGCAAGTCAGTAGGTAGGTAGGCAAGTTAATAGATACTTGTCTTACTTACTTAAGTACTTATTAAAGTAGTACTTTAAGTTAGTTTAGTTAGGTACTTACTTAAGTAGGCAAATAAGTAGGCACTTGTCTTATTTACTCAAGTACTTTCTTAAGTAGTACTTAAGTAATTTAGTTAAGTTAGGTACTTACTTAAGTAGGCAAGTAAGTAGACACTGGTCTTACTTACTTAAGTACTTACTTAATGAGTAAGTAAAGTTAGGTACTTACTTAAGTAGACAAGTAAGTAGGCGAGTAAATAGGCGAGTAATAGGCGAGTAAGTAGGCAAGTATGCAAGTAAGTAAGTAAGTAGATAAGTAGGTAAGTAGGTAGGCAAGTAAGTAGGCACTTGTGTTACTAACTTAAGTACTAACTTAAGTAAGTAGTCACTTAAGAACTTACTAAAGTAGTAGTTAAGTACTTACTTAAGTAGAATTTAAATAAGTAAGTTAAGTAAGGTAATTACTTAAGTAGCCAAGTAAGTAGGCACTTGTCTTACTTACTTAAGTACTTACTTAATAACTTACTTAAATAGTACTTTAGTAAGTAAGTTAAGTAAGGTTCTTACTAAAGTAGTACTTAAGTAAGTAAGATAAGTTAGGTACTTACTTAAGTAGGCAAGTAAGTAGGCAGTTGTCTTACTTACTTAAGTACTTATTTAAAGAGTACTTATGTAAGTAATTTAAGTTAGGTACTTACTTAAGAAGGCAAGTAAGTAGACACTTGCCTTACTTACTTCAGTAGTACTTAAGTAAGAAAGTTAAGTTAGGTACTTATTTAAGCAGGCAAATAAGAAGCTTAAGTAAGGTACTTACTTAGTACTTATTAATTTTAATTTACTGAAGTACTTAAGTAATACTTACTCATGTAGAACTTAAGTAAAAAGTTACTTAAGTAGAACTTACTTAAGTAGTACTTTCTTAAGTAGTAATTACTTAAGTAGTACTTAAGTAAGTACTACTACCTGCTACTTAAGACCTACTACTGCTACTACTACTACCTGCCTACTTAAGAAAGAACCTAACTAAACTAACTTACTTAAGTACTACTTAAATAAGTACTTAAGTAAGTAAGACAAGTATCTATTAACTTGCCTACCTACCTACTGATTGCCTACTTACTTGCCCACTTACTCGCCTACTTACTTGCCTACTTACTAGCCTACTTACTCTCCTACTTACTTGCCTAGTTAAGTACCTTACTTAACTTACTTACTTAAGTACTACTTAAGTAAGTAAGTTAAGTTAGGTACTTACTTAAGTAGGCAAGTAAGTAGACACTGGTCTTACTTACTTAAGTACTTACTTAAGTACTTACTTAAGTACTTACTTAAGTACTTACTTAAGTAAGTACTTACTTAAGTACTTACTTAAGTAGTACTTAAGTAAGTAAGTTAAGTAAGGTATTTACTTAAGTAGGCAAGTAAGTTGGCAAGTAAGTAGGCAAGTAAGTAGGCGAGTAAGTAGGCGAGCCAGAATCAAACTCGCGACACCGGGGCATGGTAGTCCCTGTAGTGTACTGTCAATGTCAATGTCAAGAGAATAATAAATGAGTCTGCACGCAACAAGCATTTTATTACAACATGGTGACAGCGGTAAAAAATTGTAAATTGGTTTAATAATCTAAAACGGCTGAAATAATAAAGTTTCGGGGCATCCACAACAGACAGTGTTCATATTCAGTGTAAAATGGAACATGCGCGTCCCCCAGCTGAGTTATCTCTGGAGGGCGGTCCGGCGAGTCGCGCGGACGCATGGAGGAAATGGCTCAAGCAATTTAGAGTGTTTCTCAAGGCATCGGGCGTTTACAAAGAATCGAAAGATGTGCAAGCCAGTTTATTGATTAATCTCATAGGTCCCGAAGGTTACGACGTATTTTCCACTTTCAAATTCTCTTCGGAAAGTGATCGTGACGACATCGATAAACTCATTGAAAAGTTCAACGGCCATTTTGGAACAAAAACCAATGCCACGATGGTGAGGTTTAAATTTTTCACGAGAAATCAGGAGGTCGGAGAAAGCATCGATGAATATGTGACCGCGCTAAAACTTCTAAGCCAACAGTGTGAATTCGAAACGTTGGAAGATAGTTTAATTCGTGATCGCATTGTGTGCGGCGTTCGTGATAGTGCCGTACGAGATAGATTACTTCGGAACGATCAACTAACGCTTGAAAAAGCCATCGTTATATGCCAATCGAATGAAATCTCGAACGAAGAAGGCCGGCAGATTGAGGGTGTGAAAACAGAATTGAAAGGCGCTGCAGTGGATGCTGTGTGGAGTTCGCGAGGTTCGTGGCGAGGGGCGCGAGGCGGAGCGCAGCGCTGGCGCGGGGGCGCTGGTGGCTGGCGCGGCCGCGGCCGTGGCGGTGGCGGTGGCGCGCGAGGCGCGTACCCGACGCACGGGACGGGCTCCAGCTACGACAGATCGGGCTCCCAGGCGGCGACGGCGGCGGCGCCGCTTGATCGTGCATGCGCGGCATGCGCTAGTGTTTATTGTGATGGTGGTATTCGATGCCAAGCGCGCAGTGCGGTATGCTTTTTGTGCGGAAATAAAGGTCACTATCGTAAAACGTGTGCAGTGAGATCTAACAGGGTTTATCAGGTCCAGGAGGAGAAGGAGGACGATTTATACTACATATCTTCAGTGGGAGATATAAATGGTGCGCGATCCGAGGACAAATGGTATGAGACTTTAATTCTATTCAATACTAAGATGCAACATCTGTTCAAACTTGACACCGGTGCTGACTTAAATGTCATCTCTAAAACCAATTTTTTAAAGTTAGGTTTTGCGTTAAGCGAATTAAACCCAATCAAACCTAAGGCGATGTCATTTTGTGGTAGTTTACTGCCTATACTGGGATCGTGTGCTATGAAGTGGTTGTATAAAAATAATGAATTCTGCATAAATTTTGTAGTATCGGATCATGAGTGTGAAAGTATATTAGGTAAATATGCTGTCGATGAACTGAACTTGGTAAAGCGGGTATACGTGTTGGATGTAGATAGGTATAGTGACTTGTTTGAAGGTCTCGGGCGGCTCCCGGGGCACTACACTATACCAATAGATAAAGACGCGTCTCCATGCATAAGTCCAGTAAGAAAGATACCTATCAGTTTGCGGGATAAATTAAAAGTTGAACTTGAACGTATGGAAAAAATAGGAGTCATAAGAAAGGTCACTCACCCCACTGATTGGGTGAATGCAATTGTAGTTGCGGCTAAAAAGAACGGTAACATAAGGGTTTGTTTAGATCCGCGTCCCCTCAATAAAGTGATCCGCCGGCAACACTTTCCATTGCCGAACCTAATGGAAATAGCGACGCAGCTGAAAGGAGCAACACACTTCAGTAAACTAGATGCTAGATCGGGGTTCTGGATGATATCTCTTGATGATGAGAGCGCAGATCTCTGTACCTTTGGCAGTCCCTTTGGTAGGTACCAATATTTACGCTTACCGTACGGGATTAACTCAGCTTCCGAAGTCTTTCATTCTAGGGTCAAACAGCTGCTCGAAGGGCTAGACGGAGTTGATTCGTTCGTCGATGACATAATCATTTGGGGGTCAAATGAGGTCGAACATGATGAACGCCTAAAGTTATTACTAGATAGAGCTAGAGAAGTAGGTATTAAGTTTAATAGAGAAAAATGTGAATTTAAAGTAGCAGAAGTTACTTATCTAGGTCACACATTTAGTGCAGAAGGTATGAAAATCGATGAAAATAAACTTAAAGCCATAAAAGAAATGCCATACCCCCAGAATAGACAGGAGTTAGAAAGATTCTTGGGAATGGTCAATTATCTGTGTAAATTCATTCCAAATTTTTCTGAGAAGGCCACTCCTCTCCGTAATCTTTTAAAGAAGAGTAATGAATGGCATTGGGGAGAGTGTGAGGACAAGGTAGTAAACACCCTAAAGGCAGACTTGTGTAGTGCGCCCGTACTGACACTGTTCGCGGCGCGCGAGCCGTGCGTGGTGTCGGTGGACGCCAGTTCGCACGCTCTCGGGGCGGTGCTGCTGCAGAACGGCCGCCCAGTAGAATTTGCATCGCTCACCCTCACCGACACGCAACAGCGTTATGCTCAGATAGAAAAAGAAATGTTAGCAATTGTCTTTGCACTCGAAAGATTTCACCAATACATATACGGTAAGAGCGATGTACTTGTGGAAACCGACCATAAACCTCTGGAGTCACTATTTAAAAAATCTTTGAACTCAGTTCCTGCTAGGTTACAGCGCATGATGTTAAGAATCCAAAGGTACGATTTTTCCGTGATGTATAAACCGGGTAAGTATATGTTTATAGCGGACACACTCTCGCGTGCTGCGCTCCCGGAGCTAATGCATGAAAAAGTTTCAGATGAGGTGCAAAGTCAGTCCTGTTTTCTCATAAACCACGTATCGTTTAGCGATGACAAAATGAATCTAGTGCGTGATCATACAAAAAGAGACATCACATGCCAGTTGCTAATTCGTTACATTAAGGAGGGCTGGCCACTTAGTAAATATCAAACTGAGGAGAGAGTACGTCCATTTTGGGAACATAGGAATGTCATTGAATACTATGATGGTGTGTTATTCAAAAATGACTTGGTATTCATACCGGAGGAATTACGGGCCGACATGCTGTCGAGAGTGCACGAGGGGCACTTAGGTATAGACAGGTGTAAGAGACGCGCGCGAGAGGTGATGTACTGGCCGGGCATGTCGCACGACGTGGAGCGCGCGGTGCGCCGGTGTCGCGTGTGCACGCGCTACGCCGCGGTGCCGCAGCGGGAGCCGATGATTGCGCATCATATACCGGACATTCCATGGTTCAAAATCGGTTCAGACATTTTCGAGTATAACAAGGCATATTTTCTTATACTTGTAGACTATTTTTCAAATTTCGTTGAGGTATGTCCATTGAGTAACATTACATCTAAAAGCGTAATAAAAGCCATGAAAGACCAGTTTTCCCGTCATGGCATTCCACACGAATTGCACACCGACAATGGCCCTGCATACTCTTCGAAAGAGTTTCACAATTTCGCAGATTCGTGGAATTTTACTCATAACACGTCTTCCCCGAATTATGCACAATCTAACGGGCGCTCAGAGCGCGCCGTACGCACTGTAAAATTATTATTGAAAAAGTCACTAGAAGACGGCTCAGATTTTTATTTAAGTTTATTAAACTACAGATCTACTCCAAGAGATGGTATAGCCAGTCCAGCTGAACTATTAATGAGTAGAAAACTCAACACACGTTTGCCAGTGCATATAAAAAAGTTAGAATCAGCAAGGGACAACACCACCGATTATCAGAATATTATTAACAAGCAAACAAGCGCGAAGTCGCGCTATGATGCTAGTTCACGCGTTCTCCCTGCCCTGAGTGTGGGCGATGAAGTTATAGCCGTAGATGGTAGTACTAGGCGAGAGGCACGGGTCACGGGACGTGCGCCGCAGCCCCGCTCCTACTTCGTGACGGACAGCTCAGGTAGACGCTATCGCCGAAATCGTAGGCATCTAATAAAGGTTGACACGCAGGCTCCATCCTCTCACGTTAGTATTGATAGCGATAGCGACTGCAGTGCTTCGTCAGTGTACGGTGATTCCTTTGAGGACATGAATAGTGCATCGGCTGAAACTGCCAGCAAACCCACTACCTTTACTAGTGACCCTGAGCCTCAGGTGTCAGACCGTCATAAAAGGGCTGCCGCTCGGGAAGCAAGAAATAATATATTTTCACAATGTAAAGACTAACTATCCATACCATGCACTTTAATTACTGGAAACACTTATGCCCGTCTTACCAACCCATTATGTTATACATATCAAACTTATCATGTAATTAATGAATACTATTACCTATGTATAAATATAATTATATAGGATAATCATTATCATATTCAATACCCTATAGAAGGGCATAGATGCAAGTTATGTTAATATCTAGGAATTAATATTAACTATGAATTAATCTATCCTTAAAATTTATTGAAAAACTAATTGTGTTCAACTAATAATAATATATTGCTTCATTATTGTTGTATGTTAAACTTACTAATAAATTAATAATCAATTGATCTCATATTCGTTTCCCACGGTTTACTTTTGTTAAATCGTTCAGAAGCAAGTAGGCATTGTACTATAAATTTCATGTTAATTATTCTTCTTGTGTTGCCTACTCCTATAAAATATTTATTGGCAATTAGGCATTATTGTTTCTACCTGAATGTTTGTAGGTATTTTAGTTTTATCTAGCTTAGCTCATTTTCATAAAGGGAAAGATGTAGTGTACTGTCAATGTCAATGTCAAGAGAATAATAAATGAGTCTGCACGCAACAAGCATTTTATTACAACAGTCCCCAACACACTTGCCACTCGACCACTCGAAACACACTCGAAATAATGATATAATGTAGCCTAGGTTTATTTTGTATTTTGTAGGTGTATTTTCCAAACAATTCACATACGTACCAAATTTTGGTTCAGTAGTTTTGGCGTGATTGAGGAAAAAACATTCATTTAGCCATTCGATTGCGAATTTTTAGTATGTATGGATCTGACTGAGTACCGACCGATTAGTAAAATACTAATCTGTTCTGTACTATTTGTTGATATTAGGTAGGTACCTACTTACTTATCTTTGAATAAACTATGTAGGTAAATGCCATGCAATCTCGCAATCAATTTTTTTCTGAATACTTAACTGGTTGAAATGTCGGTAAATAGTTGAACGATGCTATTTTTCGGCCCGCAACAGTAAGTAAGTGGGCATTCAATAAATATCCTAAATTTATTTTACAAAAAAATATGTACCTACTTACGAAACTTTTCTTACTATTACTACTCAAATGATTGTCTGAATCAGACCTTACGCAATGGCAAAGCCATGCGGCGTCTGTTTCTGTTAGTCGTAGTGCGCGTGCGGGTTGCGGGGGACAAATCCGAGTGATCCCGCCCATGACGGATGACCTCTAAGCACCTACAACGGCCTTAAGTGCTCGTCAACGTGTATGAGTGTTGGTGAATAGTGTAATGCTGTAAAACGTGACTTTTCGTGTTGCCTCCAAAACTACATAGAAGCCTCTAGTAAAGTCGTAACCTTTTACTTTACAGGGGCATGACTTGACTTATCGACTCTGACTTATGACAAAATAATCTCTCCAATTACTTGACACTGGCTATATACCTTTGATGTGAAGCCAAAACCGAAGAACTTTCTTCAAAAGAAAAAAATAAAATTAAATATTAATTTGTAAATGCATGCAAAATTTTATATTGTTTACTCTTTTCATTGAAAAATGATTTTTGTACATTTCTACTACACTTGGCTATCATAAACTCTACAATAATTCTCACGCAATTTTCTAAGCCTCGCAAGGGAAGTATAGAAGCGAGGTTTCAGACAAAATGAAAATGTCTGGTTGTGGCACCCAGGTTTGTGGCTTAGGGTTTCAATAAACAATACTTTATGCGAACGACATCTCAACTATGACGTGTCTTCTCATTAGGTTTATTGGTAGTTTCTATTTGATACCATTTGACATGAATTCAAACCGTACTTTACCGTACCTTCAAGCTGCAGTTTCATTTGTTTCACCGGATAGATATGGCGAACCTCTTATTAACATCAACAACTCATTATTCAGGCGGTAGATAAACGTTTACTTCTGTACGCAACTCCTGTCCAACTTATCATTTGATCTAACCATACAAATGACTCAAAGAAGCAGTTACTATAGCCGCTTCATGTGACTTTCAGGAAACTGAACGAAGAAATTTAATTCCAATCTAAAAAAGCATAAAATTAATTTACCCATGGAAACTTCGTGTTCTGTACCATTTGATAGGACATTCCCAGAACTACTGCAATTTCAGGCAGTCGTTATAGATCCCAATCAACGTATTTGTTCAATAGCTGCAACTTGCGGTCTGCACCGTAACATCAACGCCATTACATCGGATATTGAACAATTTCCTTCGTTCTAGCACCTGGGTAATTGCTTTAATTCGTACGAATGTACCTTGAGTATAATATAACCCTGGACTACAATTTATTTAATAATAAAGACACACGCTTGATTTAGCCGACGGAGCTTACATCGCCGACACAGGTGTCGCAGGTTTGATTTCCGCAGCAGGAGTAACCATTTTCCGTGATTATGATGAGTTCTTATGAGTTTTGTGAATGAATTAACACAAAAAATATAATATTATATAGGTACCTATGTATTCTATCAGCTACATGGTTCCCTTTTATATAAGCTCTGCTTAATTTGGGGCTAAATGGCGTTGCACAGTGTGCAATATACCCATAGAATCGGACATTCTGAGTGAAGCTCAGTATTCGATGCGTCTTATTATTCTATAAGCTAGAGTAGAACTCCTAGAAGACAATTCTTTATAGTTATTGAGGAATAATTTTTCAAAGTGTAGCTACTTTGGAGGTATAAAAAGTACAAAAACCTGATTTTCTCGCAAATTAAATATTTGACTGTAAATTTCAAAACGTAATATAATTGATCATGTAAAATAGTATTTTTCAAGCTTTACCGCATTTCTGAAAGACAGTAATAAAGATTATAAAAATTAGATTAGGTGCGAAAAATACACAGAAATTGAGAAAAAAATGAAAAGCATTTTAATGATATTTTGAAATTACTCACGTTCTAAATGTCTTTTAGAAATGCGGTAAATCTTGAAAAATACTATTTTACATGATCAATTATATTACGCTTTGAAATTCACAGTCAAATATTTAATTTTCGAGAAAATCAGGTTTTTGTACTTTTTATACCTTTGAAAAATTATTCCTCAATAACTATACAGAATTGGCTTCTAGGAGTTCTACTCTAGCTTATAGAATAATAAGACGCATCGAATACTGAGCTTCACTCAGAATGTCCGATTCTATGGGCATATTGCACACTGTGCGTTGTGCTAAATATTCTAACAATATTATAGGTAATAATTTATAAATAATATTTTTTTATAAACATGGCCTTGAATGTCGAATGGAATGGACATGGTTCTTAAATGTCTAGTCCAATTCTTGATTCCTCATTGGATTTCAGTAAGGAAACGCTGTATTGGTTCCCATTGAACTGTAAATGTACACTTAATCCCTTCTAATGACTATAGATTACATACAATTCAATCGAATTGGAAATGGAACGAACCTCGAGCATATTCTATTATAATTTGATTATAAAAAAAACTATTTTAATTTTTTTTAAGCGGCTAAAGTATTTCAAAATGTCATTACTAAACCCGAAAAAAAGTTTAAAGTTAAAAATAACTGAAACAATTATACATTGAATTATTAATTATTCCAAATTAAATTTAAACATATGATTTTTAAATATTTTTGTAATCTTCTTTTAATTTCCCTCATTTTGATACCTTACTCGATTATTCTGCGCCAAAAATCTGCCATTTTGATTTTTCTTAACCCATCTAAGGACAATCTAACGATACCATAATTGTCAAAATCCGTCCTACCGTTTGGAAGATACGAGTTGACAAAGAAATTAACATACATACATACAATATACGTGCGGAAAACATAGTTGACCCTTCCTTGGCAGTCGGGTAATAAGATAAACTTAAGTAAACATTTAATTAGTTAAATGACTTCTAAAAAAATCTTAAAATTTGTCTTAGATCGATTCAGGAGAAACATTACGAATAACACACATTTACAAAATTAATCGTCATCACACCTTTCCACCTTGAAAACTTCATAAAAAGTAAACATTTTTTTACGTATTTGTTTTTGATCCATTATGTAAGCCCTAATGAAAATCCATGTACAAACAAACAGAGCCAAGCCAAGAAACGAACGTTGATCCTTTATTGAAGCGGTGGTCTCACATTGAAATTTATAGCTCGCCTTTGGACTAATGAAGTTCTATTGGTATCCTATTTCCCCGCCTTAATAGAATCCATAAACAACAATTTTACAACCAGTCAATACTTACTAAGTTTATATTTTTCTTGTGGGTGGTAGTTTTTAAAATTAAATGGGGATATTTCTTTATCTCTTATCTTCGCTCAATCTTCGGTCGTCTATTTGATATTCCTACGCTAAAAACATATCCGTCTGCAAAAAAAAATGTGCGAAAAATATTAATTAAAAAAAAATTGGTTGTCTGTAAAGTTGGTCGTATATCGTCCGTAAACGATAGTTTAACTACCAGCGTAACGGGACAATGAGCGTTACCGGACAATGACGTCAACGTTTTCCTGCATGCAGCCGGCGTTCATCGATTTATTAGACGTAGTCACGTCAAAAATAGTTTTCGTAAAACTGTATTTCAGAGCAAAGTATTTTAGGACCTGCCGATCTTTTCAGTTATACAATACGATAAATTGGCATAAAATTCAACGGCATTCTTGATTTATCAGAGTGCCAGTGTAGGACCATCCTACTCATTTCCGTTGTGACAGTATTTAATGTTTTGGTTTATTTTTGTCCAATTAAAGCCAACAAAGTGCTATAGAAATAATTTTAATAATTCCAAGAACTTTTATAGATTGCGTTATTTAGCAGGAAAATCTTTCCACAAAGCCACTTCTGCACGGTGAGAATAATTAAAATTCCCCTCAATAGCTAATTTCATCAACAGAAATAAACTTTCAAAAGGTTTCAACGAAACCGACATAATCTCAAAGTTTTAATTTCAGTGGAAACGTCAGAAGCTTCGATTCTTGAGAATTTGCAAAAATTTGTTCATAATACGAATCCGATTAGCGGGAAGAATCTGTGGGTCGAACTGCTGGATTGCCTCATAATAAATTCAAAAACTTTGCCCTAGAGCGAGTGAGGTTTAACCTTACTTATTAAATAAAAATAAGTTCTATAGAGTTTACTTCACACCTGTGTTAGAACCATTTACTATATATATAGAAATACTATCATAAGAACACGAGACTGCGAGGAAGACCACCTAAGAGATGGGTTGACGACATCCGACAACACGAAGTTCGAGATTGGATGGCGAGGTCTGAAGACCGTCAATAGGAGGCGATTGGAGGAGGCCTACATCCAAAAATAGATACTATAAAGGCCGGAACGATGATTATAACTATCAGAAATGGTCGAGAAACATAAAACTTATTCTTAGCCTACCTTATTTTGTGACTAATCCTACGCAAGTTTGAAGAGACCGCTTAGTTTATACGGCGCGGCGTAAGAATTACGTGGGTCTCTTAAAACTTGCGTAGGATTACCTATTTCAAATAAATTCTACGGGATTCACTTCGGAGAGTGCGCGCAGGAGCTACACGATCTAATCCCGCCATCTCCCTTTTACCACCGAACTAGCAGGCGTACGGGGGGGTACCACCCCTATCTCGCATCGACATTTATGGTGCGCACCAGCAGGGATTGGAACTCGCTGCCGGCGTCTGTTTTTCCGACACACTATAATCTCGGAGTCTTCAAATCAAGAGTGAATAAGTTCTTACTAGGCAAGCGTGCTACATCCTCGACCACACCGTCACTTACCATCAGGTGAGGTTGTGGTCAAATGCTTGCCTATTCCATATAAAAAAAAAATACTTTCATAATTATTGCATTCCGTCAGTCGGTTGAAACTATTTGTAAGTATATGTAATGGTCTTTGCTTAAATCTATATTACTCGGTATAGAGCCAGATGATATTTCTGAAGTTATACTCGTTAATTTCTAAATCTAATAACTTTATGTAGGTAGGTAACTACAAACTGATTTACTGTTCTTCCACCGATAGAGCGGCGTCAGAAGTCATTTGTAACAAAGTCGGCTGGCAAACAATTAGCCGAAGTTAGGCTTTGTTTGTCTAACCATTCGATGTTTGTTGACTAACATTCCAACCGGATATTAGTCCTTGTCCGGATGTGTAAAATAATGTGAAGATAGCTCGCTTCGGGCGAGGGATCGCATATTGAGAGAGCGAGATATTTATCAGTAATTACAGCTCCTTGGGACAAAAAGGGGTTCAGCAAATTAAAGGTGTTAAAAGGTGTCTACTGAGCATGTTGTCTGTTTATAATAAGAATAAAATAGAAAGCTTTTCGACTCTTTCGGAAATTCGCTGTTTTTGTTAAGACATAATTTTAGTTCCTCGAAAAGGCCATGTCTTTAAATTGAGACGCAAAGATTTTAGCAATATTCAAATCGAATGAGTTTATTACCCGATTTATGCATTTGTTTTGGTTTGAACAGTTTCAGACTTTATCTCTCAATAAACTTACCTACATCTTTCCAATAAAAGAAACTTTATATGATCCAGAAACGGAGATATTTACAATACATTTCATTTCCGCCAATAACAAACGATTCAAACATTGTCGGATCACGACTTATCAAGCTCGTGCACCGGAAAATGAATCGACGTAGTTTGTAAGACGACCGGATTATGAAGAGCTCTTATTATTCGAGAAGTATCTGGAAATTGCTGATGTGAAGAGGGTCTCTGTCAATTGGTTTCTCGTAGCTAAATTCATATGAGATGTTGTCTTCCGTCGCGACAGGCGTACGGGAAATAGACTTGGTTGCGGAGCGGAAGACGGCTTGTCGGCTGCAGTGCTAACGACGGCTTCATTTGTCTAGACATTTTATTGACGATGTTGTTATTAACTAATTTAATTTAATTTATTATGGAACTGAGAGAACCGATACATATAACTTAAACACACATAAGCAAGCGATCAGTACATGAAAAACTATGTTGCACTGTTTTTGTTACCGTCTGTTTTTGGTGTGGTCAAAAAGGCAAATGAATGGACACGCCCCTATACACCGCAAATTATTAATCATCAGAAAAAAAACGCATGATCTTGTCGTTACTAACATAGATATGGCAAAAAAAATTAAGTCGAATTTTAGACAAAATAAATTTAATAAAAACTGTTAACGTTAGTCGTTTTCCTATGGATTTCCGTCCATTTTTTTTCGGTATTTAAAAATTGTGGTGTGTAAGCCTCTCTAGGCCGAGAAGGAGATGGCGGGACGAACTTGACGCTCACATACCAACCTGGACCACAGACGCCCTGAGCCGAAAGGAGTGGAAAAAGATGAGGGAGGCTTTTGCCCTACGGTGGAACAATAATGGCTGAATAATAATAATAAGCCCCTCTAAAATCACCAACTGGAAGTATTATTAGTCCTATCAAAACCATTAAGTAGGTTACTCTCTGTCACAGTCTGGTAAAAATAAAAGACGGTCGTCTGCAACTGACAGACGAGTTCAGTTCCCTGAAACTGAGCCCACCACTGCGTCAGAAACACATTAGCCGTGTTTTCCTACGGTTGATTTGTTTTTTGTGTGCTTATAGGGGAGCCGAAAGTTAATGTACGGCTGTCTGTTTGCACAATGTCATAGCAGTATTTACTCGGGCAAAACAATCAATCGCAAATGTGTTTATGTACACCCGAATACTGGTAAAATGTTTGTTTATATTTTTGCGCAATTCAATATTTAACGGCTATGGAATCACTGTTTTTTTTTTGCAATGACGTTTAATGCAGTTAACCGCAGATGACTGTTACTGCATCAACGGACTTTGGAATAACTGCATGTAAATATTACTCAGGTGGTAAAAATAGGTAGATAGATAGATGAACACTTTGTTGTACACCAACAAGAACAAAGCAGAGTATAACAATATAACAAGAATAAAAAGGCCTTAAGGTAGGTAGTACTAGGGGCCTTATCGCTGTGAGCGATCTCTTCCAGGCAACCCGGTACCTCGTAATTGAGAGCAATAACAAGCATTGCTGTTAGTCGCATAAGTCAATTTCTGGAACATTATGATGACTAATGCCTTTCTAACAGTAATAAATTGTCTCTACAGCTAACACTTTTTCAAATTAATGGCTTCGTTTTCCAAAATTATGTTTTATTAAAACTCTACTAAAAATAATATTATGTTAAAAATATACGGTGGTTATCTTAAAAACACAGATGTGAATATTGTAAAACTTAAGTAATTAGGCATTCTGTAAAGTTATTGTTATTTTAAATGATCAGTTTTTGTAAACTGTCGCCTCTTCTTCTTCCTTCTTCACGGCTTGGATAAGTACCAAAGACATCACTGCATTTACGATCTGAAAAAGATAATTGTTTTTTTTTCTGTCAATTCATAGCTTAGTTTGGGATGTTAAACATATTATTTTTTCTTTGGTTTGGGGATAGATGGCGTTGTGTGAAGTATCCAAACATTATTAATTTATTTATTTAACCCCAATACCAAGTTAGTATCAAAAAGTTTATTGCAGTTAACATATTTTATGTACACGTACAAGGACCGCAAGCTCGAAATAATGATGGAGCTATCACATCCAAACCACGATCATCATGCATGATAAATCAACTTGTCAACTGACTTCAAAAAAGAGAAGGTCATCAATTCTGTTGTTTTTTTTTAATGTTCTTTACCTCAGAACTTTGTTGTTTATAAACCGATTACAAGTTTTTTTTATTCGAAAGGATAAACTTTTAGATAGGTCCATATGAATTTCATGAAAATCGATTTAGTACTTTTTAATAGTCTAAGTAAGAGGTATGAGTGACATTTGTGAGGTTAACAATTAGAATAATGATTATTTTCTTCCCCTAATGCTTTTTATGCACTACAAGTTTCTGCCTGCGTCTTCGTTCGCGTTGACTTTATAATTGGGTAGTTTAACTTTCACATTTATGTTAAAAAAATACGAATAATTATCAACAGTCAGAAACTGTTAGTTTGTTTCCTGGAAATTTGAGATGAGGCAGTTTTGGTAATTCGCTCCATAAACAAACTGTACCTATAGCGTGTGTAGGACGACCTTTGGCCAGATGGAGCGATGATGTGCGCGCTATAGCTGGCCGAAGGTGGATGAGAAGAGCCGAAGATCGGGCTCAGTGGCGCACCTTGGGAGAGACCTACGTCCAGCAGTGGACTGCTATAGGTTGGGGGGCGTCCATAAATTACGTGAGGTGTTTTTTTTTAATTTTCTGTCCCTCCGTCCCCCCCGGTGAGATGTTGTGAGATTTTATTCAACCCTCTCCCCCAAACCCCAATCTCACGTGAGATTTTTAAAAATGTGGGTTTCATACGTAAACGCGTTGGATTGTTATTACAATTTAAACAAAGGACTTAAGATTAAATCTTAAGCATGTACAATCTGGATTAAATGGACCAAAATAGTATATATTTTGTTTGTTTCAATCATAAAAAAAAATTGCGTGGGGATATTTGCCGAGACCCCCCTCTCCAACGTAAGATTAGATGAGATTTGACTCGACCCCCTCCCCCCCTTAAACACCTCACGTAATTTATGGATAGCGGATTATAGTACTATTTTTTGTTCTAATCCATTTTACTTATGGTGCAAAAACCACCTTTAGTGAAAAAACCGTCTTCAAGTCTTGCCATTTTTTTTCTCTCTAGCTACTCTACTCTACAGGTAACACGGGCTATTTGGGCAATGTCGTCGCTCCATCTCTTGTAAGTTCATGATAGTAGGATATCATGCTATAAGTATACTTACAGAGATCATGCAAGCAGCCAGTACGATGCCAGCCAGCCAGCTGGTCTTGCCCTCCAAGTACCAAGTCAGCTCGTCGATGCAGCCATGGAAGTAGGCGTTACCAGTCACGGAGTCGCGGCACTCTGATGGCAGTGGCTTGTTCATGTTCAAGTAGTCCATTGGACCTTCGGCTCCGCAGCAGCCAATCTGTGAAGAAGTAGATTGATAGTTATGACAAAATTAAGTTTGTTGGCTTTAAAACATGAAGTCAGTTTTTTTGTTTATCACCGAAGAACGTTTATTCATCGCAATTGGCTCCACACATAGTGTATTAAGTCAAGTCAAGTCATGCCCTTGTCAAGTGGTGGTGGTGGCGGCAACTTTACTAGAGGCATATGGGGAGTTTTGAAGCCAACTCGAAAAATCACGTTTTCCAGCATAACAATATTCACCAACACTCATACACGTTCACGAGCACGTAATGGGTAAAAACACCGTTTTTTATCTTTATCACCATAAGTAATACAAGTTTTGTAAAATAATTCAATACCCTCTACTTGACATTTTCACGTTCCCGCCAAAACTTTTTTGTTTTCCAAGGGTTGATTCGTTCGCCAAATCATGAATCACTGAAGCCCTATGCCGATATGTATGGAAAGGGAGAAGGGAGGCCTTTGCCCAAAAGTGGAACAATAATGGATGATAAATAATATTAAATAATTAATAAGTGATGACAGCAAGTTAAGAACCTGCGGAAATCTCATCTAGCTAGCAAGTAGTCGCTCCATTTTTTTTACCATTCATTATAATGCAGGCTAATTCATAAATATAAAGGTAATGCAATTGTTGCCCAAAAATATAATATATAACTTTTTTCCTAAAATATTTATGAAACTTCAATATTGAAAATTGAATTTAAAAAGTATTTTTTAGTGTCATATAAAAGGCTCCAACATTTTAGCCGTTACTGATTCGATTAGCTCCGATGTTCAATGGTATCATAGAGTGCAAAATATTGTTATCAATACATACCCAAGTTCTATTTTAAGTATATTATACATAATCATTATGATCAGCCTAGTACACGAAGTCTCTGATTAGACACAGGGTTAGATGCCCCAAAAGAATAAGTGTTTTTCTTAAAAACCTTACTTTTGAAAATCAAATAAAACTAATAAGTAAGGTATGAAGCTTCTAATAATACTACCATTTGATTCCGCAAGTAAGGTTTTCAGAAAAATGGGCATCTATCCTTTTGAGGCATCTAACCCTTATTTACCCTAAGCATTTTTTTATTAATTATTTTTATTTGGTATAGGCAAGCATTTGACCACAACCTCACCTGATGGTATGTGACGATGTGGTCGAGGATAGATACATATATATAGATATCATAGATCAGTGTGAACACAACACACACACATCGAGAGCTATACAAAATAAAATATTTAGCTTTATTGCAATTATGGATGTCTTTATAATTTATCCTTGAAAATTTCTAAGCCCTGTAGATAACCTATACTAGCGAAAGGACTACTGAAAACGGTTGTACCTACTGTACTGTTTGCTTCGTTAGGTGTTTCAATTTGCAACCCCTTTTCAAACTAGGTTAGACAGCAAAATCATATTCGTTTTTATATCGTGCTCACAAAGCTTGATAAAAACATTTTTGGAAATACAATTTTGCTCGAATTTGGCGATGACATATTTTTTGGGTCACTTTTTACTGTCGATATAATATTATTTCAGAAACTGGGTCCGTATTTTTTTTTTTCTAAAATTATTTTAAATCGTAATTTTGCTTTATTCATCAGCTAGGCAGAGTGAATTCTTCTAAACAAAACTTTTAATAATAAGTATACCAATCACGCATTTTTACCTAGAGCATTTTCTTTTTGCAGCTGTGAGATATGGAGGAACATTTAATAATAAACTCAATAATTTACAAAACTAAAATTATAACTCACTCCTTCTTGCACCATCCTCAAGATCTCTCGACTACCTTCGTGTTGAGGGTTGTTCATGAGGCGAACGATGACATCACGGATCAGGGGTTGAATACTGGAGTCATACGTTGAAAAGTCCAACACCACACTTGCTCCTACAAGGCCAAAGACGAAGATGGCTATTTGCGAAGCTATATACTGCAATAGAAATAGATTTTTTTATTAGCCAAGCAGTTTATCATACGAAGAAGAAAGTATATATTATTATGCAAAAAACTTTAATATTAAAAGTAATTAAGTAAAAAGTTATTTTATAATTAAATTACTAAGGTTGTCATTCTTCAAGTAAATATAATACGTTATTTTATTTAACGTGAGGTTCAGGTCAGGTTGTAGGTATCTATACCTACGCCAATCCACTGCATCCTTAACTTTCCTTTACGATATCTTGGAGCAGTTGGCAGCGCTACAAAAACATAAATAAACTCACCCCATAAAGGAGTAAAACGTTTTCCATGAGCGCCGAGCCGCAGCCAAGAAAAGCGACGACCATGATGCCAAGAGACGCTATGATGATGATGTAGATGCCGATGTAGTACTTCTGCAGCTCCAATATCGTCATCCACTCGTTGAAGCCAGGCTCGATGCATATCCATAGACAAAGCGCGAATATGGACACGCCGAATAACTGCAAAAAGATCAACCGTTTGAGGTGGAGAAACAGAAAGCTGAAGGGTTCTGAAGAGAAGAAGGATTTCTGTAGGTTGGGGCTACATGATTATACTTGAGAATTACTAATGCAGTACCAGATATTATGCCGTTTTTCAGTCATACATATGTTATCGTTCATCCTGTGCTCAAGTTTGAAGGGAAATTAAATTTACTAGCCTTTAGAGACTGACTATCAAAATATCTCATCTCATAATGCTATAGCAGTGACTGTGTAGCACCGGCTTAAGTGATTTAAATCCTGTGTGGCCCTGTACTGGCCTTGAGCATGATCTCTTGCCATCGGGAGAACGGTTATCTAATTTCGGGTAACTCAACCGATATTGAAAGAGTCTTTATTGTACAAAAAAAATGTCTCCGCTCAGTATTCGGTCTAAACTGGACTGTGTCATGTAAGCCCGTTTTGTAAAAAATAAACTGCTAACGCTCCCGTCTTTGTATTTATTTGAAATGGTTAAATTTGTAAGAAATAATATGTCATTATTTGAGAAAGATGAAAGAGCCGCCTTCAAAAGGAAAATTGTCCAAAAACCATTAGTCATACCACAATATAGATTACAATTACGTAAAAAAAACAGTTATGCAATGGCAGTAAAGATTTACAATAAATTACCTAATGAATTTAGAGACCTGAAAGACAATGAATTAAAACACAAGTTGTATAATTGGCTCTGTGATAGATGCTTTTATTCATTAAATGATTATTTTAATTTTAAGTTCCCCTAATATTAAATGTCCTACTCAATTTGTTTACTCTTTACGAATTTTAATGTTTTTTGACGAATTTTAATGTAAGAATACTATTAATTATTTATGAATTATATACATATATATATAGCAATTTATGTAAGAATTATTTACAATTATTTAGCACTAATTTTAAGTATTTGCACGACAAAAGTTGATGCAGTGATTCTAATTTAAAATAAGACTACAACGTACCTGTATTACGCAAATAAAGATTCATTAATTCATTCGTCACTTATATAAATGAAAGAAACTCGTGGAACATTAGGCCATTGGGCATCATACGGAAAGAGTTTGATGCTTAAGAACTTTAAAGCTCATAAAATAAACTCGCAGATAATAAAAAGAGGAGCCTGAGACAATCAAAAGTATAGTTGGAGTCATTGAGTAAATTTGACGATGTCTTCTTATAGACTCTACGGAGCATTTTGATGGCTTTTGGGAAACTTATGGAAAATAATAAAGAGTAAGTCAAGATTGTAATCATGGGTTCTGAAGATTAATCGTAAGTAAAAACATCGTTTGTAAGTTCCCAATAGAAATACCAACCTAGATAATTTTAGATTATGTAATTATTATTTTTTTGGTTCTCGCAAATAGAAAGCAGTTACAAAAGTATTGGGAGCATCTTCTTTAACATTGCATCGGGAAGGGCTCTGGATACTGTAATAGAAATTTTAAAAACCAAAACAGGAAACAGCGACTTGACTTGTACCTACCACAATTCCGTTTGTATGTTTTTTTGTACAAGATAAATAATAAATAATTTTCAACAGCAACCGTAGGATGGACTGCCCGGAACATACTCATACTAAAAAAATCAGCAGGTTTATTAAAAAGGCTATAAAAATAACCAGGCTACTTATACAATATATATTTACGGAACGCTAAAACCGATAAAACTGGCTGTAAGATAAAAACACGAACTATTGCTTCGTAGTCTGTAAAAGTTTTATAATCTCATTAATACCGTGAGTGTGCTGTCAAGTTTTATTCGGAGGCGGGATGCGACGACCTCGGAGTTATAATGAGGGCGTAATGTAGTGAGAGTTTGTAAGGGTGTAGGGATAGAACACTCAAAACTGACGCATAGGTACACTATAGTAGAATATGCACTAAGGGGATAAAGCAGTGTCTTATGTCACGGGTGGCATATTGAACCTAACGAGGGACTCGGTTAACTCCTGTGCGAAGCGAGGGAGTTATGTAGAGTCCTGAGTGACGCGAGGGGTTCAAGCTACCCAAGACGAAGACCCAGAGGAGCATACTCTACTTTTCACATCTTCTGCGAGGCAATAAAAATCTAGGGCTCCAGCAGCGAACACCGTCTTTTGTTTCACAATCTTAGAATTTGCGCTTTTTTTTATGAGTTCTGTTTATGTTTATGGTGGCCAGTTCGTGCCAGTGAATAAACAACGTTGCTTTGTTGAGGATTTTTGCTCATCGCCACAACGGGTATAAATACGGGCCGGGCAACGTTGTTTATTCACTGAGTCCGGTGACGCAGTAACAGCCATCTGCGGCTAACTGCATTAAACGTCCATCCGAAAAAAAAAAAAAAAAAAAATTTTTATTCACTCTCGTTTCAAACTTCGGCGAGTCCACACCTCCTGATGATGCCTCGTGTAGAGGCGAAACACGTGTCGTATCTTTAATCTTTGGTTTTCTGTTCTTTGACTCTTTGGTTTAGTTGAACTAAAGTTAAGTTAATTAAAACCTTTGTTTAGAAATTAAGCTGATTTATTACTAAATATATTTATATAATTTATTGATGTTAACTGAGCCCCTCGTTAGCTCAGGGTTCAATATGCCACCCGCGACATAAGACACTGCTTTATCCCCTTAGTGCATAATCTACTATTGAGAACCAATATAATCGAAGTTTGTGTAATGACAGTATTATACAAAAGAGCAATATCCTGGGCAGGCAGGACGAATAAAAATATAAACCTACGAGAAATATAAGTACCTAGTTATTAGTTTATAACGGGTCTTTATCGCGCACACCTTTTCGATTTTATGTCCCAACGTTTCATAAACGAGGTATGAAAAAATACGTAAGCACGTTATACACAATTTGTCTACCTACCTACCTACCTACTATTTCATCTCCATTTTTGTTACTCGAGTTAAAACTTATAAATAATCATAATTATCATTTTATAATGGCGAAAGTTTGTAACTATGAATGAATAGATGCATATTTTGTACTTATTGATTTATTAATATTATTATTAATACCAATCGATTTGCGATTCAGTGAAAAAAGAGTGCCGAAAAAAACAAATAAGGTACGTTTACGCACACGTAACGTACGTACATGCTACGTTACCGCGCCGCGTAGCGACTGAAAATGTTTGCCACCTATCACTACTTGGAATTATGAAAGCTGTAGTTTTTCGTAGACTTTCGCGATTATCACACATAGTTTTTTGATTATAACGGGTGTTTATCGCGCTAACCTCGTATGTTTGTTGTGACCACGGCTGTTGCAATACAGTCGAAACGTCGGGACACAAAAACATACGAGGTTAGCGCGATAAATACCCGTTATAATCAAAAAACTATTATGAAAGCTGGTTTCTGTTCTCTTGTATGCTTGTTTATTGCTCTGAGATCACAACGATCACAGCATCTCTTCTAATAGTCTTGTTTTTGTCTCACAACATCCAAGATAAAAACGGAGCTATTGTCCCGGTAATATACAGGATCTATATTTCGTGGATGAAAGACTTGTTTTGTTAGCACAAACTGCGATTTCTCACTGGAAGAGAACAGTTGGTAGAAGTTAGTTTAATTAAGAACTGCCAACTTGGTTTAGCTTTGGGAAAATGAACAGAAAAATACAAATTGTATAAGTTTTATCAAAGTTATTTCAACTAAGATAATAAAATAAGACTCACTCGACTAAAAAAATGTGCCTTAAAAATGGACCAAAGGTACAGTCAGCTGCACAGACATGTGCCAACTGCACATGTCGGTGCAGCTGACTGTGCCTACACAGAAATTGTTACAGCTACCGTGTAAGTATAGAGGATCTTTATATCTATACAGATTCCAAAAAAAATAATAAAGTAACATTTACAAAATAAGTTCTGAGTCTATTTACATGACAGGAGCCATGGACAGGCTGGATCTCTTATCATCAAGAGAACGTCTACCTAGCCCCGTCACTTGGAAAAAAAAACCAGATGATTATCAAAATCATTACTTACCGATTAGCATCCAGGAAAAAATATGCTTGTATACCAACTTCATAATAATTTTGTTCCTTCAGCAATTGCAAATCTAGGGATTTACGCCCGGTCTTGCCAACTTATCTTGTTTATTTTGACTCGCAGTGATTTATAAAACATGTAGTTCAGTGAATTTTGTATTTCTATTGTATTTTTTGTTGGCTCAGCATGAAGTAACATAACGACTATTCCTTGATAAATGTTATTAATTTACATTCTAGACTGTATGCAGACTTTGCAGTACCACGTTTCTATACTTAGTATTTTTGAATATTAGCAACTAAATTAAGGGAAAAACGCAGAAGATAAATAAAACCACTTGGTAGATACAGGGCTCGTATTCGAGGTTTACGAGTAATGCAAGATGAGATGAAAATGTCGCACTTCAGTATCCCAAAGGTTCTTAACCGTCAGACCGCAGGACTGAAAAATTTAGTTCCGACTAAGGTAAAAAAAAAATGCCTGATCCATTATCTCCATTCAATTAATTTTCTTAAGTAGGTTATACAAAACCTTTGTAATTAATTACTATACTTTGATCTGCCACAAAATAAGCGAACTGGGCCGTTTCATCATCTTCATCAGTCATTTCATCAGACTTTGTCTGCAAAAAGCTATTGAGACAACAGCTCGCTCGCAATCCATTAAGGTCCCGCCAAATGACGCGGAAAGTTGACTAAGTATAGGTGTCTATGTTGGAGAATATTCCATTTGCTTCACTTACGTATGAATTAACAGATAACAAACGTAAAAAGAACTGTTAGAGTAATTTACGTTACTACTTTGATATTTCTTTAGCAATAAATCAAATTAATGTTAGTCATTTGTTTGTTTGAAATCTTACAAGGCTACCGCTATTTTTCAAACATAATCTGCAAAATTTCGTAATTTTCATAAATAAATAAGGTGAAAATAATATAAGAAACTCATTTTTTTATGTGGCGGCGGCGGCAAACTCTGCTGAAGATCTCAAGCGGCGTAAATATGTAGGTCTTGATAGGTCGTACATGTTGAGCCCTTTGGGGTCGAGACCCTAGGTCCATGGGGAATGGGAGCCTTCCGCGTTTTTTAAATTTTGTCAGAGCGTCTGGTCGAAGCGACGCGTGATCAGAGGGCTGGCAGCTATCTGGGCCAAAGAATAAGCCTTGCTATACAAAGAGGCAATGCAGCCAGTATCCTCGGCACGCTGCCATCGGGTATCGAGTTGGAGCAGTTGAGAGACCTATAGATCGTTTGCAACGGTCTATGGGTTGCCCAATTGTTTCCTTTTGAAAATTTTGTAATATATATAGATTGTAGTAGTTAGCTTATGCTGTAATACATTATTATGGATGGTGATTTATATAAAACAAATAAATTACAACAAATAATGTTGAACCACACAAAAAAAAGGAACTCATGTATTTTACAGACGATAGTCAGTTTTTTTTGGAATTAGCAGTAGAAAAGCCTGGCATAAATAATTTATTTTTACGTAGACTTAATACATTGAGAAAGGTCAGCGCAAACTCGTAATAACCTAATTTAAATATACTTACTTATTTGTTTCGTACCCGGTATATTTTAAGGTAAATAATATTTCATCTAGAAGTGCGCTCTCGAATATTTTTATAATATCTCAATGCCAACATAAAATACAATTTTAGCCCACAAAGCTTTTACAGAAAATACACCAAACGTGCCGCCACCGCCGCCCGCCGCACTGTAAATAGAGCTAATTCAATGTAGCTCTCCGAGTGTTGAACTCTAAACTCTTTCCACCTTCCTATCAGCTGTTCCACTGAGGGAAATTCGATTTCAACCACGATTAAGTCCGATTGAAGTTGTCTCTTTACTTCCAATATTTATCTTTTTCCAAGATAGCGTGTTTTATTGTAATTGAATTTAACAAAATACTCATAAAATGGAGGTTTTACGGCTCTCCGTCTTGAAAGCCACGGTTCTTGCCATGTGTGGTTGGGCTGGGCATGTAAAGTAGGTGCAGCGAGCATAGGTAAGTACGTTAAGTATAGGTATGTGCGAATAGTGAGTACCTACGGTGACTTTGGCTAAGCAGTATGGGTCATGGATCATATAAGATAATTGATTGATTCAGGCGTTACTTTGCGGAAATCTATAAATATCAATAAATTATATAAATATATTTAGTAATAAATCTGCTTAATTTCTAAACAAAGGTTTTAATTAACTTAACTTTAGTTCAACTAAACCAAAGAGTCAAAGAACAGAAAACCAAAGTTTAAAGATACGACACGTGTTTCGCCTCTACACAAGGCATCATCAGGAGGTGTGGACTCGCCGAAGTTTACTAAGTTTTTTAAGTGAACTCTCGTTTCAAACTTCGGCGAGCCCACACCTCCTGATGAATCAATCTGATGAAAGTCATTAGCTTATTTTATATGCTTCATACTTTACTTCTTATTGCATTCAATTGATTTTCGAAAGTAAAATTTTTAGGAACAGGGGCACCTATCCTTTTAGGGCAACTAACCCTGTTTTACCCTATCACATAGCAATGAAAGAACGGTGAGTTTAGTAAGGACGTAAGTGCCGTGACTATGATGTGTATAGGCATGAAAACGACGTCGGTGGCCAGACCACCAACAAAACACAACAATAGAAAAGTGAAACAGTTCAACTCACCCTGTTCAGAGTATTTAGACTCAACTTTCTCTACCGATTACTATGTTCAGTGGCTTTAGCCTAGAATTGTCAAAGATTATTACTAACAAAAGTATTTTTCCTCAACCATATACATATGTAGGTACTGTGTGTGAGTGAAATCATACATTGAGTGGAATGTACCCGCCGCATTAATGCTCGGATAAACACTGATACACGCTCTTGTGATTAATGGCCACATCTGCGAGCGATGTTGACTAACTACTCACTTTGCAGATTTTATTGTGGACGTTAAATTGCTTACGTGCAATTTGTGAAGTTATTGACGGCTCTTGAATTTGTTTTATTAGTTTTACATATTACGTCAAAAATGCCAAGATGTCGCTAAAATATCAATACGCCGAAACCTACTGCTTTTTATTTGAGAACTGTCATAAAATCTATTGTTTTAATTCACGTTTGAGAACTGTCATAAAATCTATTGTTTTAATTCACTAGTATATGACAGAGTTTTTGGCGGGAACATGAAAAATGGCGCATTGGCGGCATTAAATTAATTGACAAAACTTGTATAACTTTGAGTGTTTAAGTGTAAAAACGGTGGTTTTTTATACATTAAGTGCTCGTGAACGTGTATGAGTGTTGGTGAATAGTGTAATGCTGTAAAACGTGACTTTTCGTGTTGCCTCCAAAACTCCATAGAAGCCTCTAGTAAAGTCGCAACCACCACTACTTTACAGGGGCATGACTTGGCTCATCGACATTGACTTATGACAAAATAATCTCTCCAATTACTTGACACTGGCTATATACCTTTGATGTGAAGCCAAAACCGAAAAACTTAAGTTCATCGAGTATATGACACAGGGCTGGATAAGAAGCTACAACAAGCCAGCGAGTTCGCTAATAGCTTGTAAACTCGCTTCAAGTCATCGGCTTTTTACAATCTGCTAGTTGATTATCCTTTTGGACCGCTAATTCGCTCACTCGCTAGCTTTTAAACTCGCTGGCTTGTAGCTTGTAAACTAGCCCTGTGTAATCGACGCTTTAGATATTAAGTTGTACTTACGTTTCTGTCAGTACAACTGTAGTCATAAGTGTTTTGTAATTTTATGTCAAATCAAACGCTATAATAAAAATAAACTTAAAAATCAATCGACCCCATCGTTTAAAAGCCTTCTGTACTGCGGGCAAATTTACGATTTGGCTGCCACATCTATTAGGTATTCGTATCAGAGTAACGTCTGCGTAACTACGTTTTGCTCTTTTTCGGGGGCCAAAGAGGTACTATTTTGAGACGTTAAAAATTTATAGGGTCGTAAAAACTCACATCAAGCTCGTTTGCCACCCCCGAGTGCCGTGCGTAGGAATATGATGTTACAATGTACGGAATGTTAACCTAATGTGCTGAGAATAATGACCTCGAGTTCGCGATGATAATCTTGGATTTCTCGATCTATTATGGGTGATGTATTTCTGCGAAATTTATATAAATGATTACTAACCATCATAAAAATATGAGATGAGATTCGAATTGCCAAGAAACCGAACATTGCAAAATAATCTTTGGCTTATCAAACAAATCGTTATTCTGCATACATTAAAATTATTCGAAATCAGTAAAAATATTTAGGTAATACTAAAGAAAATTCGCAGAAAAGTAAGATGTCAAAGGAAACTGACAGACCTACTAAGGTCTCTAAAGGAACTCATAAATAAATACATGTGTATGTCTTACTTTTCTGCGAATTTTCTTTAGTATGTACCTAAATATTAAACTATGATAGTTCATACACAGGAACAAAAAGTTGGAGGTGGTATCGTCCACACTAATCCAATCCAAATCCTTTGGTCCGTGGTCCATGGGCGCTATACCAACTTGAAATGACATAGGCTACTTCTTATCTCGGTACCACACAGGCGAAGCTGTGGGCTGCAACGAATAACGAGACGAGAGTAACGACAAAACCCTAAAAACGAATGGTACAAAGGTTTTATTGCTAGTGACCGCAACTTTCCGTCACTCTCCGTGTTGCCTCCTCCGAGACACCTGCAAAGCTGAAATAATAGGGTTTTACAACGTTTCAAAATGGGACTTTTTCTCGCAATTCAACCGCAACGTGCACTTAAGGGATTTGAATATCTTACGGTGGTTTTATCTACGCCGAGGAATTCGTCTCAACGCTTTACCTTAGGCAATTCCCTTAACGTTTACATGTTGAGATAGGGAGATTGCGCAATCACTTAATAATTAATGTAACAAAACAACGTGTTCTCGGGAGAAGTGGGGCACTTGATGGTAAGTATTGAGTAAAAAAATGTTGAATAAAAAGGGTGAAAAAACCTAGCCTTAGTTAGTTCAGATATAATGTACATGAGATACTACTTGGGCGAATGAACAAGACACCTGGCTGACACGTGGCCCGGAACTTGATTCTTAAACCGCTGCCCCGCGCGGCGCCCTCCCTGTTTCTTCTTCCTCTAATTGCGAATTTGCCTTATCATTACTTATCATTACCAAGTATAACTAGACCTCTTCTTAATTTTTTTTAAATTTTGAAAGAAGTCTGGTCGGGAACATACCCACTGGGTAAGTTTAGCGTTAAGCGTCGATAACACATGGCTAGTTTACAAGCTACAAGCCAGCGAGTTAGATAGTAGCTTGTAAACTCGCCCCGTGTCATCGGCTTTTTTACAATCTGCTAGTTGACAATCCTTCCCGAAAGCTAACTCGCTCACTCGCTGTGACTTTTAAACTCGCCGGCTTGTAGCTAGTTTACATCAGCCCTGTTAAGATTATCCAATTCCACGCTGTACTTTGCAAAAACGTCATTCGAGCCAAGTGTCATGTTCATTCGCCCGAGTAGTACCTACATCTAGGCAACTGTCCGCGCCGACTGACTAGCTAGTATTTTTGCAATTAGAATAGTTACTATGAATACCTATACTTGAACTATGTTAAAATAAAATTATTAAATAAACGTTGATGATATTTTATACGTTAGTATTAGAAAATAATGCTGAAAACAGTAAATTATCTGAAATACAAGCTTTTGTGGTGTTTCATAAGGGCTAAGTGACTTCTTTATTGTTTCTGCGGCTTAGTAACAGAGAAGATTGTGGAAAATAATTTTTGCAAATGGAACAAGAGGCTCAGCTAGATGACAAGTCGAGTGTTTCAGCTGGGCTTCTTTGATGTTGCTTCTTTACGGTTGTTTTATATTTTGAACGTGACTGTACTTTGGATAGATCCTTTTTTGCATTTGCAGTACCTACTCTTATTGTTGTGGCCTGTTTGATGTGTCCAGGATACCTGAATAAGAGAACTTGTACAGGACTCCGAGTTTGTGAACGTCTCAACCGACTTCAATAGTTGGACCGTTTTAGTGTTCGTAAACACGACTGGAACGTAACAGGGAAGCAAAGTACGCAATTTTCTTCACTTCAACGACATATATTTTTTCAGTTATTTTGATTTTAAGACTAAGCTACTGAATCGATTTTGATTAAGTAAATTTCTATAGGACCATATCTGAAAGTATTAATTATCTTCAAATTGTTTTTTAAAACAACAAAGTTCAAAGGTAACAAACATAAAAAACAAAAACAACCGAATTAATAACATCCTCCTTTGTTTTAAAGTCGGTTGAAAAGTATAAAGGAAGTGGAGGAACAACCGATCAAAACTTCCTCATTCGTTATAAATTGGATCGCGAGTTTTTGGCGCGCGCTCCGGGCTTCAAGAGTCAAGACTCGAGAGTCATTGAAACCGCACCTGAGCCTGGATCCTCGTTAAAGGTGCTGCACAAATGAGGAATAATTGCCGAAGTTTCCATTCAATAATTGACATTGGATGCCGGCCAACACCGATTGTGCAAACGAATGCATTTAATACGGGACTTATTGCAGCGAGGCGTGTCACTCATTCGATTGTGCACGCTCTATTTCGTTCGATGATGCGCATCGAAAGAGGGCGCAGAATAAATTGGTGCCCTAAAACACTGATATCGTGATAGGTAGGTGTAAATTTTAAAAAAGAAAACACCATAAGGAAACCGGCTTGTCATAGAACCTAAAAAGTTCGAAAACATGTGTCAAGTGCTCGAAAGGAGCCTCTTCGAGGCGCACTCGAAATCCTTTCACCTCACTGGTTCCAAAGAACTAGTGACAATAAGATGAAGAAGTGTAAATATTTGTGAAGATGGATGAATGAATGTATGGTACTACACAACCAATTGGACCGCATTTCGTTATGAATGTTCTTGTAGGTTACAGGCTTCAAAAGAGGTCTTTACGAGCACTGCGTTGCGTCGCAGTTTTGTACTGGCATTTGCATCGCAACACTTGATTTGGATGCATTCAGTGCCAAATGCCAGTACAAAACTGCGACGCAACGCAACGCAACTGAGCAGTGTGGCTTTGCTCTAAGTAAGCTTTAGCAATCGGATTTGAAGGAACTTTCATGTTGAAATTGTGAGTATATGTAGCTACCCAGAAACGTTCCTATGTTTTGATCGTGAGCCTGAGTTAGTTCCAATACATTTGAGCTGTTTCATATGAATTCAATTTAAATTATTAGTTCATACCAAATTCCATGATGTTATAGTTGCATAAATTTTCCCGTCCAGATAAATGAATCGTAAAACAAACTGCATTCTCTCGCTTCAGTATTATTTTACCGCTGATTTTCCATTCAAATTCATACAAGAGAGCAATATTATACCCATTCATCCAAACTTTTATGATGTTAGGTAAACAGTGCTCTAAGTAATTACTTCACCAAGCTCAATAACCTAACATTTTGCGGGAGGAAAGTTCCAAGTGCGATTTACTGCGGACGCCGCGTGTCGCTAATGTCTGTTACTTGCTTACTTACTTCACTCCTTATTTATGTGGCTCGCAACGCGGCAAGACCATGTTGAACCATCTTCAAGGATGTTTGCACCAGAAGTTCGCTATATGTTTAGCTGAAACTTGTATGGGATAGCTTGATTTTTGTTTGAAGTAATCCTTAGCTCATAGATAGACGTAGAAAATACTGTAGACGAGTTATATCATACAAGCATTTTTTTTAGTAACTGATTGTTCAGATTTTTGTAGAGCATTTCTATCGCATTAACAAAATACATTTTGCTAAATACTAGTGGCAAAAACGAGCCCAATGTACTCGTATATAAATTATAATCCAGGTTATATAAAAACATACTACATACAACCGACTTCAATCGGACTGTTTTAATAACACCTCTGAAAAGTCAGAGGGAGCAAAATAAGTCATTTCATTTACTTCGACGAAATATTTTTCAGTTTATTTTACAGTTATTTTGAGGGGAATCCTCTGTAATTCTTTAACACGTATAATATCTAAATTAAAGTATGTAACCTTTCACTTTTTTTGTTAACGAAATCAAAAAACTAGTGCCTCTTCGGGGGCGGATTGCAGGATGCCGAGAGTCGGCACTGGCTTCGCGTAAACGTATTTTTTTGGGCGCAATAACTACATAACAAAAATATTTATTCAATTCGGTTTGTTAACAATATTTTTTTTTTATCTTTGATAACGAACATAAAAAAAATGAACCGATTTTCATGAAATTTCTAATAGGACTAATCTAAAAGTACCTATATCCTCTCAATTTTAATTTTTCAAATAGATTTATAACCAAGAAAGTTCTGAGGTAACAAGCATTAAAAAAAAACAACCGAATTGATAACAACCTCCTTTTTTAACTCTCTTTTTTAACTCAGAAGGTTTGCTGGAAGAAAACTCTTATTAGGGTTAAGCTCGCCTTTGTACATGTCTTTTCTTTTATGATTTGTATTCTAATATGTTTGTGTGTACAATAAAGAATTACAGAATTACAGAATTTTTAAAGTCGGTTGAAAATATAATGAAAGCTGTGGATTTTTTTAAAACAAATATAAGAGTAAATTAAATAAGAACTAAAAATAATGACTCAATAATAAAGAATGTTTATTTCCTTACGGATATAACGTTTTCAGAAGCATTTTATACAAGCATGTTTGGCATGAGTGAATCAGATTGAGTACTCGGAAAACAGGACAAGCGGCTTATCAGGAAGATAACGCTACGCTGCCCTTTATTTTAGGTTAGGTGATAAACATAAATGCTATATGCGAATAAATGTCCATTAAATTATATAAACGTATAAATATGAACGTATAATTGTGATGTTATTTTAGTTTTATTTATGGACATTTAGGAAGTTTTTATCCACATTATTAATAGATTTTACATAAGAAGACCACTAGAGGATTTATTAGTGATACTATGTTCTATAAAAAAAATACAGTGATTAAGTTCTGTATAGAACATGTAGGTATTTCAAGGCGAATTCGCGGGCGGAAGCTAGGAGACCAAAATATTATATTTTTCATTGCTCACCATCTTAGTACTCCACATAAATACATTAGAAAACAAATCAAAGTATTTTTACAGTGCAAAATGGCCGGTCTTATCGCTCGTACCTTTGGATGGACTGAAGAACAATATCATTCTTTAAACCTCTGCACTCCAGACAAAATTTGAGCATATACGATCTTTATTAGTCTAACATATTAGGTTCTTATTGCTATCAACAAATTATATAAATATATTTAGTAATAAATCCGCTTGATTTCTAAACAAAGGTTTTAATTAACTTAACTTTAGTTTAGAACTTTAGTACATATTACTATATTATAAACCAAAGAGTCAACGAACAGAAAACCAAAGTTTAAAGATACGACACGTGTTTCGCCTCTACACGAGGCATCATCAGGAGGTGTGGACTCGCCGAAGTTCGAAACGAGAGAACTAGAGACTCTCGTTTCGAACTTCGGCGAGTTCGGCGGTATTTATTTATTCAATTAGTACGGTCACGAAATTTCACTAATTAATTATTATTATACCATTATAAACTCATAACAATTCAGTCGTATAGTAAAAATTTAAAATAGCATTAACATTCGTGACAAATTAATAAATTAGTATTTTGGTTTATTAGTATGCAGAAGTATAAGTTTAAGAAGTTATAGTCGGAAGCTTGAAAACTAAAAAACCAGAACCTGCTACTTGGCTTTGATGACAAGGAGAAGAAAAAGGGAACTTCTGCATAAAAATCAGTTTCTCCGTGATCATACTACAACCGTATTCGAAGCCGCTATCAGCTTCAACCTGACCTGGAAATTTAGTTAACCTGCGAATATAACTGCAAACGTTCCATTTGCGAGTAGATTGTGAGGTAAGCCACAGAGAATAAACCTCGGATTGCATTGTCGGCGAGATGCCATCAATGCATTACTATGCAACTCCCCTGAAGATTCCCAATCGTCTGCAATTCTGTTTATGTGGATACTTGCTGAGCACGCTTTTAGCATAGCAGTTTCTATTGAGATAGGATTTTGTTGGCACTGTTTTTGTAATGAGTACCTAAAGATGCGAAAATTAGTCTGTTATTTTGCTTACTCGCGCAATTTGAACTACACAATTTACGTTGGGACAAAAATAGATAAGTTGAGCGCGATAAATACCCGTTATAATCTAATAACTATACACAATTTGTATTCCTTATAAAAACATTTTTTTAGTAGACCACGACTGAAATTAAACCCGCATAGTTTTTAACCTAATAGGAAAATCACTTCACACAGAAAGTCAGCTTGCGTGTTCACGCAAAGGTAATAAAGGTAAAGGAAAAAGACAATGTTCTCAAAATCGTACTTATAAATACAAACTGTTATGTATCCCATCCCATAACCATTCTCCAGTTCATCTTGATTGTTACGATGGTAAAACGAACAACAATGTCTGCATTTATGTTTGTTTTCAGTGAAATATGATGTTATTCTCTATGAAACGCCATTTTCGAGAAACTGTGCCACGGGAATGACTCACCCATAAAACCACATTGAAGCAAAACAGTGTGTACTTGATGCAATAGATCTGAGACTCCAGTTTGCCCACTGCTGGGCCTAGCCCTTCTCCTCTACCTGCTCCAGCCATTTCACTTCACTATTCACTTGTAACAAAAAAAAAACAGTCCATTCACGATCTCGATTGAATAGTAACTACGGTATCTAAAGATAAAACGTTATACAGCCAGGTTATCTATGTTTGCTTAGATAAACGTTGAGATAGCGTGCTGTGCTATGAGTAAGAAATTGCCACACCCGGTATTGTTTGTGTTCTATTGTTGGACCTTTTCACACTTTAATTTTGTTGAAAAGTTAGATGTACAGACAGCGTCAGAGATAAGTATCCCTCTTGCACAAGACACCCAGCTAAAAATCCTATCAAAAATTGTAATGCTTAAAATTATTTTTAGGCTTACATACGGTTATACAAATATAATCTATTTTTTAAAGGCAAAACTTCTCCATACGCCGCAGCGGTGATTTGAAGGGATTTGAAGCTGGGTATTATAATGAGAGGGGGATACTTATCTATGACGCTGTCTGTACCTAACGTTTGACGTTTGAATTACTTTGTTCTATTAGGTCTTGGAAGCTCTTGGAAAAACAGCTCAAAGCCGTTTCAGATAAAAGGTCTGAATAATTTTACACGTCTCCTTTGTTTCATTCTTTGTCTCATTGACTTGTTTATTTTTACAAAGGATTCGTTTTCGTTAGACTTTTCGATGAAACTAAATCAGTAAATTGTAGGAGTAGAAAACGCTTTGTATCAAACGACACAGTAGATCTCTTTGCCCGACTTTAGTGTACATTTTCTTCGTCATTATCCTTTGAAGCACACTGCCATTAGTACATTCGATTTTTACATTTTAAATATGAAATTCTACCTCAATCCCTGAACGTACAATAATACAACATTCAAAATAAACGATCTCGCTTTTCTATATTCATGTACCAATCTTGGAAATTTGAATATGCTTTTTTTATCCTCTTCGGATTTGGTATCATTGCGATTATTTTCCCCGGCAGTAATTTCTGAGGGTATCCAACCGCACTTATATATCAAGTCCATTGACACAGAATTAAATGAATAAACAAGCAGTAGCAAAACTCTGATAAGTCGACTACCTGCAGGGCTATTTCCTAAGCTGTCATTAGTTCTCGTTATCGAATGGTACGTCAAATTTGACAGAAAATGGCCGACATCTCGAAGCCGATAGCGACAGAAATCCTATGGTGACGTCATTTTTTTCCCCCCTCTTGACCATTCAATCCGATAACGAGAACTAATGACAGCTTAACAAATAGCCCTGCTATCTTTGCCTACACAGTACACCCCGCGCATAATATCAAAGGCTAGGTACGTTATTATGTCAGTTTACGAAACTAACACTATATAAAATTATTTTCTTAATTACGAAAAAATAACAAATTCTTAAGTGTTCAAATTTTGATAACATCGTTATTGGTATATGAGTAGTCACAAATTTTACTTATTCACATAAATTGGTTTAGCAAGATACGATTTGTGTTACAATAAGGTAAATTAAGTTACGAAGCCACGAGCAGTTTTTTTACTAGATTTTTACTGCCTTATTTATAATTCTGTGATATAGGATCCGACCAAAACGTGTTCGAAATCCGATAAACGGATTCAAACTATATGAGTGGATGCGGCCGGTATAAGCTGTAAACATAAATAAGGAAGATGTATGGCGTTTTAGAAAGCCCCACGCACCCACCACATGCCGTAAATCTTGCGCTTCCAATATTATACTGTAGAATAAAATTCTCGATTCTTCGAGGATTGTTCCCTATCGAATTGTAATGTAGAAACAAATTTTCAACCGAGTTCCAAAAAGGACGAGGTTCTCAATTCATTTGGTTGAATGTTTTTTTTTTAAGTTTGTTACCAAAGAGCTTTGTTGTTTATAAACCGATATGATTTTTTTTGTTTCAGAGGATATATACTTCCCGGATAGTCCCATTAAAATTTCATGAAAATTGGTTCAGTACTTTGGTTTTGAAATCAAAATAACTGAATAAATAGTAGTTTAAGTGAATAAAATTGCATATTTTGCTTTCCTGTGACTTTTCAGTAGTGTTTACGGTCACTACCAATCAAAGTCAGTTGTATGTTTTTGTAAAACGTCGATTAAAAGTTTTACAAATTTACTATGGTTACAATCGTCAGTTTCGTACACGAAAAGATTTAGAAGCCTGTTTTCAAAAACTAAGCAAATTATTTTCATAGTTTTAAACGAAATTTATAGGATAGTGAGCAACCAACATTTCAATACCGCTGTACAATGTGAGAGAGAGTGCCAACTCAGACTGTTTCTAAAATCGCACCTTGTGGATTATGTAGTACAGGATGCGACTGCGGTGGCTATTTACAAAGCATTCATGAGGCTCATTTCCTACACTCGAGAGCGTAAGCATTAGTTTGAACCAGCAAAGCCAGTTTATCAGTTTTCTGTTTACAGAATTATCAAAATATTTTTTTCTTAATTCAAGTAAAGTAATGTGGTAATACGTACGGCAACCGACACTGAGTCACAGTGGGTTGCCGCCGAATACTCGGTTTATGGATTCGAGTACGAAGGTGATTTCAAGTACTTTATACATTTTTGTCCTGTGAGTCTTGGCTATTAAAAAGCCATAAGCCCTGATTCATTCCATGAAATGAGTAAACTGGCACCTAGGTCAAACCAAAAGTTATATAAAGTTCATTTTCATCAGTTTTATTTACACACGAAAAATAAACGGCTCATTTTCCGAGGTTCAAAGAAGTCACAGTTTTAATTCACGTCCTACTATCACTTGAAAATAATTTGCGAGAAACCACTCCGGTGACTATTTACAAACGTGCTCCGAGCGAATTTCCCCTCCGCTCTTCATTCCACAAAACGTCTAAGGGCTGCCTCTTCTAAAAACTTAAACCTGTGCAAAATCTGCACTACCTATGTTTCTAAAGCCTTTTTTTTTACATGGGGAAATCCTCATGGATGCCCATCGCCCTTAGGGGAGGGTGGAGGGGTATGTCGGACTTTAACCGACTAAAACCCCATGGTGGCCGACCTCTGCGCATTAGAGGGACCCCGGGATATCCGAAGAACACGTACCTTTCTGAACCATGACGGTCTCACAGAAAGAGGCTACTGCCCTCCACACTGTCGCCTCTGCCAGTATTGCCCTGTTTCTAAAGCCTGGATTGTCTACGCGTTTGGAAAACCAAATTTAAAATTAAATTCATTAATTCATTAAATTTATTTACACAACTAACTAGGTACTAAGCGTTCGTCTTGTATCTCTGAAAAGTGTAATTCAGATATTTTGTGTTTTATAGTTTAGAAAAACTGTTGTTGAATAGTCTAACTATTCAATTTCTACATTTGAGTAATAACATAACTGCTAATTGCTTTTGGTATGGGTCTATTATGATGGAAAAATGATTGTCAATTTCGTCGGCATCCATTTCGGATAATCACTTTTTGAGCAATTAGGGATGACATGAAAGTGTTTGCCTGTACTAGTCAGCTATTGTATTTCGTAAGTACCTACCTACATAGTTATTTCTTTATTTATGTCGATTGCAGGGCTTGTGCTCGCTCTGTTAAATTAGTCTGTTCAAGAGAAGAGATTTTGGGGTTGGGGGCTAATCTAGAAGGTGGATTGTAATTGTGTAAAAATATACTTGTAAAGGAAACTGACAGAAATGCCCAGGTCAAACCGCTGGACGTAGAGACTTAAAATATGGAGGATATATTAATATCGTCAAAAAGTGAAAGCTTGTATTAATACAACTTGTAACTTGTATTAATTTCTTAAGAAAGGAATTTTGCTAATTCGCAACGCAAACGAAGTTGCGGGCGTCAGCTAGTAAAATATATTGAAGTATTAAAAATCCAATACGGAAACTGTATTTAGTAAAGTCATGTTTTCCGTTTTAGCACTGTTATTTTCGTGAAATTCATCCCAAAATATAATTAAGTTTAAGTCATCGCGCCAACCCTATTAGTCCGCCGACGAGCCCCGTAGACATGAGTAAATAATTTTCCTGATTACCGTGCCTCGTCTTCGCGCTACGTAAAAGTCTGGGCCTGTCTCGCTCGACAAAATATTAAAAACGAGACGACATTGGAACATTTATGACTAGATCTACGCTTTCTTGCCTTGAAAAACAAGTTTGTAATGAAACGTTTTGGACTACCTAGCCTAAAATTGTACGAAAAACAAACACAGGTTAATAAGAACCTTACCTATTTCATATTTTAAATTATGTTATTTTTATTCATTTAACAGCATCTTACCTATAATGACAATAACAAATTCTAAATTTGTAATACGTTTTTTTTTATTACTGATAGGCTTAAGAAATTATCGCGAGTCCAGTTGTACATGATCTTATATTTGACAATTGGAGTCGCATTGTAGTTCGCTCGTCTCGTCTCATCGAAGCAAATTGATTTCCGTAATGTATTCCGTAACGTATTCAAGATGCAGATAAATTAAACAGGTGAGTTCGCCAAATAAAGTTTAATTTATGAGACACTATGGAGTGAAGGATACGAGTTATACCTAATTATAAGTTTAATTCTAATTCTAATTTGGGTGAGGGGTTACGAATGGTCTCCGCTGACGTCCCGCTTTGGGGTGTATTATGCATTAACCCCTTTTTACACTAACTTATTCTTATACCTACGTATTAATAAAATTATTTTCAGAAATATTTTTTTCTAATCTGCTCCTTGGCAAGAATAAGACAATAGTCCAAGGTTATGTCTGAGCATGTTTTGGTTTTCTGTGTTGTTCGTGGGGAGACATCCATAGATCCCTTCAGTCGCTGTCTGCAAATTTCTCTGCCAAGTTTTATATGCCGTGTCTCTTCTGTTGCAAATTCGTTGCGGTGTCTGTCTAAAAAAATATGGTTGGTAAGTATAATTTATTTCCTTTATTCACGATCACTTGAAATTGTTCTGTATAATCGTCATAAATACATATTTTATTCCCGTAACCCCACATTAATGCAGATATTTTAGGAATCTCATGCGCTATACGTTATTTCAATTGTCGGAGAAATAACACTCCGAAACATTAGTGTAATTGTCAGAAATAGCCTGAAAATGTTGCGGTCCATTTTCTTGACTGTTTCGCTATTCTATTCAGTTTTCAGCTGCCTCCGCTGTTGCCGGAATCTAGGGCGTTTTTGTTATTGTATTATGCTGTTCTCGGTGGAAATCTCATCTTCTTTACACATATTCAGCCTGTCTTAGAGATTTTCCACGATGAGATGCCTTCCTTCTACACATTGCTCGTTGCTTGTTTATCACTAAATATATGACTGTTATGATTTATGATAATGTTTTTAAAATGTCAGCAATCGATTAAAGACAGGGCGGTACAAAACGACGAAAATAATCTTTATTAAAACCTCAGAACCTCAGAAGGTTTGCTGGAAGAAAACTCTTATTAGGGTTAAGATCGCCTTTGTACATAAAACATTTGTGTGTACAATAAAGAATTACAGAATTAAAAAGCCGTATAAGAAAATTATGAAACATAATAAAAAAATCGGCCGCGAAAACGTTGGCGAGACGATCTCGACTCCTTTCAGGGAGACTGGTGGGCAATGGCCAGGGACCGAAAGACGTGGAGTGAGTTGGGGAAGACCTTTACCCAAAGTGGGACGAGATAGGTTAAATAAAAAAAAATAAAAAAAATGGCTATGACGTACATGTGACTGTGCTTTTGATTATGATATCAATTCTTAATTATTGACTATTCTAGTATATTCTTAAGGCTTATTTTTTGGTTTGAAAAACGAATCAAAGCCATCAAAACAGATATTTATCTTTAGAAATTTATGATAAAATAAAACAATATCTTCGAGAATACGAAATCGCGAGGTGTGTACGTGGAAATGTATGTTTCAAGCATCATGTACGATCCGGATTCCAGATGGGTTATCGCGAAAATTTTGAAGAAGGAGATCTGTTACTTTAGAATAATAAAAAGGGAAATAAATACCCAGAGAGAATATGGAACCGCAAAACTCAAAGACACAATCATTCAAGCAAGATGAAAATACACAGATGAAGTTATAATCTGTTTAAAAATTTCTTTGGTAGACTATGTTTTATTACGTTTTTCCCATTAAATATATTATCTTTCGTACTAATAGAAGGTCGAAAAAGAAACATAATATTATCTTCGACACAATACATAACATCGAAACATTCGTGAATACCTACCTTAGATCGAACTTCATACATTTTACATTAGCAAACGGAAAAGCTCCATCCCAAGTTTTGTCTCTAAAATACTTATAACAGTTTTGACTGTTCATATTTCAGTTAATTCCTATTTTAAACTGCCTATGTCTGGAATTTCTTCTATTTGTTATAGAGATTCTGATATTCAATGAACTACAACCAAACAAAATCAAGTCATCGATTCATAGGAGTACATTACAGTAGGCTTAAATTCTTACCATGAGAGGAAAAACCAAAACGATAAAATTACTCAAATTGGATGATATATTTCAACCGACTTCAAAAAAGGAAAACGTTCTGAATTCGGATATTTTTTTTAACGTTTGTTACCTCTGAACCACCTTATTTGAAGTCAGTTGAAAATAAAGTTATTTTGCTTTAAAGACTTAGTTAAGCTAATTACATTTCATTACACCCATTAAAATAGTCAAATGAAACTGTAAAAAATATTAATCTGAAAATTAGCTTGCAGAAGGTGAAACAGTGAAAAACCAAAACCAACTGAAAGTTTCAAATTATGAAAAAATCTTGTACTTACGCTTTTAAGTTACAGCGACCAACTTAGAAGTACTCAGTAGTAATTAAAAACGAAGCTTAACATAAAGTATGGCAATTGCTCAATGTCAACCAGTCGACTTTTGAAAATTTATTTTCTTTCTTAAACTCATAGTTAATTACGGTTATATTTTTTATTTTGGTCAAGTATACCGTAACGTTCTGCTTGCACGAACAAGAAATAATAGAGTACCTAAAGCCAGTACTCACAATTGATTTGTTTATGTCGGCTTCACTAAAAAAACCTATTTTTCTTGAAAAAATTAGTTTTTATACGTGTTTTTAAATTAGATTAAATTAAAGTATGAAACCTTACTATTTTTTGGTGACTCAATCGGAAAACATAGACGAAACGAATAGTGTGAAGAAATTACTATAATACGGCGTACTTTTTGATTATTAGTCCGAAACATTTTGTATGGAAATTTGCCTTGAAGATTACCCTTAATGCTAAGTATTCGGATATTTTTGCACTACGACCTTGCTCTGCCTCTCCTATCGCGTTTTGAATCTTATCTGCGCAATACAAATTGCTTCTTCTATACACAAACAAGTTTTCATTAATATTCTATTCATATTCAAATCTGATTCGACAGGCGCGTTATCGCTGCCTCGTTCATTCGGATCACGCGCGGAGTTTGTCTCTACCACTGAAATCCACGCAGAAACCCGTGATTGCTTGTATTATGAAAGTTAAACATACTTACTTACCAATATTATTAACATCACTTGTTTTGACGAGAGACTAACTTATTTAGCTGCGATGAAAAGGGTAAATTGCGTTGTGTCTCGTCGAGTTACGGAATTGAGCGACAATAATTAAATGAGATAAAATTGAGATTGGGTGCGCATAATCTGGAGCCCACGCAAATTGTTTTGAAGGGGAGCGATTACCTTGAAGGGTATTAAAGTTTAGTAATGATTCTTAACTAATATTAACTACGAATTTCCACAAAATGGTTTTTTGTCGTGAGTTAGTTGTCGTTAGAGTGAGAAAAATTGTAAACGAACGTTTTTAGAATGAATGGCATGATATCCAGTTATTCTTATATTATGCAAATAAGTAAGATATTTTATGTTTATCTGTTTTTCGCAGTCATACTGCAGTATGAGTAAACAGTAAAATATTTTACAGCGTTCTTAAATCCAATGTTATCGCAAGACCGAACTCCCAGAGGCTTTGACAAGAGCTCTCTATAAAATTTTGCATGAATTCCAGTCGTTTAAGATAAGACCAGCTATGCCGTCAATCCGTCTGGCGCATAGCGTTCGACGATTAGGAATATTATACTCACTTTGACACCATTTTCCTTTTATGTGCTCAAGGGAATGTTCTCAATTTATGTACATAGATATCTTAAATGTACGCGATTGATGATGTTTATTTAAGCAAAAATGTTTCAATTATATACTTGAATTGCTACTACTAGCCACGACTTCATGCGTGTGGTACAAGGATATATAGCAGCATGTATTTTCCAGCTCATAAGTTATACTTACTCATGCCGAATTTCAGCCAAATTTGAACAGTGGTTTTAGTTTAATTGAAGAGCATACATCCTACTAATATTATAAACGTGAAAGTTTGTAAGGATGGATGGATGGATGGATGGATGGATGGATGGATGGATGGATGAATGTTTGTTCCTCTTTCACGTTAAAACTACCGAATGGATTTTAATGAAACTTTACAATAATATAGCTTATACATCAGAATAACACATAGGCTACAATTTATAAAGATAGCTGCGCAGACGAAGTCGCGGGCACCAGCTAGCTATATGCATCTATCCTCACCAACCTTAAACCATGTAGGTATAGACAGTAAAAGTCTGCTTAAAGATTTTTTTTTATATTTTCTTGTGCATGTATTTGAGAATCTTAATTAATTTCCTATCTAAAACCATTGCACTGTTACAGAAACAAAATAAAATCTTCTAGTTACTGAAAAACATATTTTATTATACGATTACTACATAATACCATGCACAAATCAGTCACCAGCAAACTGAAATTGTTGAGTGTGATTCCTTCGACCCTCCTCGCTCACCTGATTGCGGAATGCAAATTGTACCCAGGGGACCCTCAGCCTAAAATACGGCGGGTATAAAGTCGTTTATTGCGTGAAGCCACCACGTTATCCAGCACCAACAGACACATAAATGGTTGAAAGAGGTTTTGAATAGTTTATTTTATTTTATTCCGATGCTTTATTATTTATCTCTCGTGCTGGTAATAAGTTATTTTTGCACATATTTGCTAAACGGATAGCTGGAATAAAAATTGGATTGAAATTTAAACACTTTGTCTAAACTGTTTAATTGCAAAATATGCGTCAAAAACATGTTTTGAGAACCGGGATATAAATGTATATACACACGTTTAGTGTACACGCTTTAGTGTTTAATCACAGCCATCGATGTAAGTAAAACAGAAATCTGGAAGTCTACCCTCTACACACGAACTCAATCTTTAATCCCGTTTCAGTCAATTTCTCTTTCTCTCTTGGATACGGTACTAGCGCGGTTTCGATTTTAATTTCGAGTTTGAAGTAAACGAAATCGAATACGCGTTTGTAATTCTAAAGTTATATGTACTTGGACGTGATTCAACGTTGACAAATCGCGCTTGGATTTTGTTTAACAGTGCCATATTTGAAACTGAAACGGAATTGAAACTGAATTGGGATTTGAATTGGTTTCAGCGGTAGCTTTCCAGGTAAAACAGTAATTTCAGGGGGACTATAAACAGACAACTCAATTTCATCTGGCGCGAGCATAATTGAATCGGAGAGCATCCCTCGCTCTCGGCTTCAGGAAACTGTTTTTGACGATACCAGTAGAACATTTACCTTAATTATTCTATGCTTTCGTACTTTACTTGAATTAATCTAGATATGTACCTACATAAAATAGACTGAGCCACTTTTGATATTACAAAGCTAAGATAATAAAATCTTCCAAGTAACTTTTATCTGTTTGATCATCACAATGTCCTCGGCATTATAAATGTATATCCATATGTACTTTTAGGCTTTTATGAACTCTATACAAATGACTACAAAAACAAATAGTCAAAATATATCATGATTTAATCGTAATGAATTGTAATTTTCGGAAAGACGTGGAAATCAGCTAGTATTTCTATACATACGAGTATTTGTCTTATGTCAGCGTACGTTACGCATTACGGCGCGGTAGCAAAAAGCCGTAGCTTATGCTACGACGCGACGTCGTAGCTCAGCTCGCGGCTAGCGCCGTACAAATGTGTAGGTACTTTTTATTATATTTTTTCTTTTCGGCTACTTATTATTAAGTACGTTATTATAAGACTGAATCATTTTAGTGCCCTGTAGAGCCATGATATCGTATATTAAGTTTGTCTAGGAGTGGCGGATACATAAATATTATGTAACTTTAAAAGTAATATTTTAACCATCTCGAAATTAACAAATCCAGTCATGTGTCCAAACATCTGTTTCAAAAGCCCATACGGCTAATCCGATAATGTTAACGTTGTTTAAACTTCACCGTTTTGCCAAACCTTTCACTGTCACTTAGCGTTATGTTCTAAGTAAGAGGCTTTTAGGGTTTATTGTTATTCTCTTTTGTGAATTGTAGTGCGAAGAGTAAGAGGATCAAAGTAGTATGTGAATTTTGTGTTTTTAATATGAAATACATTACAAATCTATATAATATAAGAAGGGTCCAGTGTTGCAATTATGAACTTCTGTAAAGGTACGAAAGGCTCCCCAAAACGGTATGGAATTAGACATAAAATTAAATCAAATTAAAATTATTTATTTTAGTTGTTTACCATAATTATTAGCAATAGTTACATAACGGTACGTAATCTGTCATCTGCATTCTAATATGTACTGACAACTAGTGTAAGAATTATTCTATTATTTCGGTTTTTAAATAACATAATAAAAAGGATTAATTTTGTATTGGTTCATTTTGATTCTTCACACTTAACAATGTCAGATATTCTACCGCAAAGCAGTAATGTGAAAGCATTTCTGTGGTCCAGTTTGAAAGGCACTGTAGCTCATGAAATTACTGGGATTTCAAGACTGGCCATCACAATATCTCTATGTGGACGAGCGCTTTAGCTGTGTTGTATCGGCCTATGTGAACCAAAGTCCTGTGTCACAATTTTCTGGTAATGAGCAGGCTTGATCTCTTACCAAAAGGTGGTCACGTCCCATGTTTTCACAAAAAAATTTTTAACTTACGAATTACCCATATTGCTTGCTTTCTTCAATTATTGAGATTGACGGAAAACTTATATGAGTTAAGAAAAGTGAAGTTATTAACCACTCTTAGCTATAAGCGTATTTTAGTAAAACTTATTTAGACTCAGTAAAACCATTAACTATTAAAAATAATATTCAACAACTTGTTTTAACATAGAGCCATCTAAAATTAATCTAGCCCAAATTAACTTCTCAATTCACTAACTTTCAAAACTCTATACAAATCCGATGCTTACATTCATTACAGTTGCCGAATTGCCAACATAAATCAAAAGGCCGTATTTACCGATGCAAGGTTTCATTTAGCTAATTACCTACGTCCCCAGCCCCAAAAGCTTATCTGTAGGGTGGGTCTTTGTCCAAGCCAATTACTCTAACACCTTCCCTTAGGCCACGGGGTCCTTATGCTTGCTGAACTGTGAAGGGTGATCAACAAAAACGGGACAGATTGTAGCCGTATCAGCCTCCACATCTATTCGGAGTAAAGTTGGCTCGCGATTTTATGTGTTTTACACGAAAATTTGTAGAGTATTCTCGTAGAGAGGTGAGTTTTTGATATAACTAACAAGCTTATAGTTATACTATAAGTTAAAAAATAACCCATCCGCTTTCTGCTTTTGGATTTTGGTAACTTTGATTCTATCCTATGACACTCATATGAATACATTGCTATCAGTTATCTGGTTCTCATACTACAAGGTCTGCTTAGTTTGGGGCTAGATGGAGCTGTGTGAAAAAAAATGTCCATAGAATAAATACACCCAAACGCATTAGGTACTTAACCCCCCTTCTTCGCAGTTGGATATAAATTACCACCGTAGGCCATATTAATATATTTTTTTTAACACCAAGATAATTTAATTCAATTTAATTCACCCTGTATAGAATAAAGTATTTAATTGAACAACAATTTTCTATACACGTTTGTGTAGAGCCACAATTTCCTATACCTACACGTTTGTGTAGAACTAACAGTAACTGGCTTCGAATAACAGAAAAGAAAAAAGTGATACACGGAGATGAGCATTGTATCCATCAAACATCGGAAACCAAAACGGAAGTAATTCCGAAAACACGATCCAGGAGATTCCCCGATACTCGGGTAAAGTCAACTTCGCCGCGAGATTTGTGTTACGAAATGGATTGAAGTCGTCCCATTGTTGCCAAAGCCGTTGACTAGAACTGAAATCCGATACTGTGTTTCGTATCAGCGCTGGAACTTTGCAATAAGAGACAAATGCAAAAAAATTGCAACATCTCATTATTACTTATTTCGGTTAAAATGAGTTGTGTTAAATTTTTAACGAGACGATGTTTATTAGGTTTGCCTGGCCTACTTATTTATTTGCCCGATTTCTCGAACTGTTTACTTGAGAACAGGCTCTTATTAAGCTGATAATAAGTAATATTGAGTAGGTATATTATCAGGATATAACCAATAAATACTTATTAAACCTAAACGAAGTGAATACGATGTATAATTGATTGACCAATATTATATAATAATATTGACATAGCCAGTTTAGTCGATTTCAAAAAGTATAATTGATTGACCAATAGCTACATAGCCAGTTTAGTCGATTTCAAACTTCCATTTTTTTACCACACAATCAAGCCTTACAAATAATCATATAGATATCTAGTTTTATTTTAATTTTCAACCGACTTCAAAAAAAGAGGAGGTTATTAACTATTGGTTGAATGTTTTTTTTTTATGTTTGTTACAATTTTGATGTTTTGAAACAGATTTGAATACATATTTTTACTTGAATGGATATGCTTCCAGATTAGTCCCATATAAATTTAATGAAAATCAGTTCAGTATTTTGGTTTTGTAATCAAAATAAAAAAATAATATAAAAAGTCGTTAAAGTGAACGAAATTGCGTACTTTGCTTCCCTGTGACTTTTCAGTGGTTCCTACGGTCACTAGAACAGTCCGATTGAAGTCCGTTGTAGTATGTTTTGTAAAACCTTAATTATAAAATTACCTACTATAATAAATGTCCACATAATAACGTTATTAAGACCATTATAATATAATAAGACCAGTCTCCGAGACTATTTGCAGTGGTGCAGGGGATGTCAGCCGCAAACGGTCGAACGTGCTTTGTGTGAGAAGTGATTAATCGTACTTGGGCCTCTTGTTCGCATTTGTGATAAGTCCTTTAGTTAGTGTATTTAGGAACCTAAACAACAAATGTTTTTTTTAATATTAAAAAAGTGACGAGACGAGCTAGGCCTTCTCATGATGGTAAAAGGTCACGCCTGCACATAACCAAAACAGTGCCGTACTGGACTTTGATACACGGTGCAACTGTTAAAGCGCTTGTCCACATTTGAGACATTTTGATGGTTAGTCTCGGAAGCTTAGAAATTTCACCAACTACAGTGCCCTTTGAACCGGAGCACAGTAATCCTGTGTTGGTACCCATTTAGACGGCGTACTGCAGGGATGTCTCCCAACGGTTATGTTCCCTTTAAATATTTTGAGACCAAATAAATCATTGTATTCCAACGAAATGAAATTTCTTTGCTTTTTTTTAATACTGATGATTTATGGAAGCATACTTCGTTGTATAGAAAATAGTTAGTACGTTAAAAATGATTGGAAATTTAGCCAAGTAGGTACTAATACCATTTAAGTCCCGTAAATCAGGTAGGTAAGTAACATGAAATAGCTCGTTAATTTTATTGTTTTGATGAAAAACCTTTTTTAATTTTTCAATTAATCGTTAAAAGTTGGAAAAAATATTTAAAATAGATATAATTTTGTATTGTAGTTGTCAAAATATTAGTATATAAATAAATCATTATTATATAAAACAAAGAAACAAAAACAAAATAAAGCATAAAATATTGTATTAAGGCATAGATACTTGTACTAAAATAATATACACTGCATGATAGATTAATAATAGCTCTACCAATTTATCTTTAATTAAGTTAACTAGTTGAACAAAATGTTACTTAAGTATCTCTGGGAAAATAAAAGGCTCATTTATTATTTATTTATTTATTGTCGGGATTTCTGAACATTTTGTCGTGTTTTTCGACGCAATCTTCCTTAGATACTCTGCTAACCAGATGGGTTCTATAGGAACTCCATTGTTAAGCTATTCCATGTGGTCAGTATGATTTTCATAACAATACTCCTTTCCTCCCTCGAGACGTGTTTTGAGGATAAATTCGATACTTTATGCAGGGGATATCGACACCTACATTTTTACGATGCGGTTAATAAGGATTGGGGTGAGACCGTGTTTTTATAGGAACGTTACACTTTTATGCAAAAATATAAGTAATTATTAGATTTAACTTTTAGATGAGTAAAATCTTTTCTCTCGCTTTTTGACAATTTGTGGGAGTAATTTCGTGAACTGGGACGGAAGTGTGTAAAAGGGGTGAGACAGTGTTTTTAAAGAAGCTTGCTTTTTAAGAAAGTGTTAAACTTTTATGCATAACTATAAGTAATTATTAGATTTAGCTTTTAGATGAGTAAAATCTTTCCTCTCGCTTTTTGCTCATTTGTGGGAATAATTTCGTGAAAATGGGATGGAAGTGTGTAAAAGGCAGTTAGCCGTCAGATGGTACCAACCTCAGAAGAATAAAATAGATAAATAGAATCCTTCCGAATTTAAATGTGCCTATAACCAAGGTAAAGCGTCGATGGCGCAGGGCTAGTTTACGAGCTGCTAGTCGACGAGTTTAAAATCTAGCGAGTGAGCGAGTTAGCGGTCCGGAAAGATTTACTACTAGCAGATTGTAAAAAAGCCACGTGGCGAGTTTACAAGCTGCTAGAAAACTAGCCTCGTGTCATCGAGGCTTAAGATGTCCGTATGAGATGTATGATAATTATATATTATATAAGATAATATATAAGATTGTGAATGGTCAATGAAAGAACTTATGAAGGGGCCACTACCTCTATCCTTATAGAAGAAACTCATGGACGTGCGCATCCTTCCCATCCTCACGTACGGTGCCCAGAGTTGGTCTTTGACTAATCATCAGAAGTCCGCTCTTGGGGTATGCCAGCGAGCCATGGAGCGCAGTATCCTAGGAATAAAGCTGTCAGACCGCATGCGGAACAGCATACTGCGCTCCAAAACACAAATTGCTGATGTTGGTCAGAAAGCCGCCAGCCTCAAGTGGGACTGGGCCGGACACGTTTGTCGCATGTCCAGCGACTTGTGGGCAAAAACCACTACGGAGTGGAGCCCACCAAACGCGAAGCGACGACGTGGAAGGCCCAGAAGGAGATGGCGGGACGAGTTGGACGGATACCTGCCAACATGGACCAGCGACGCCCTTGGCCGCAAGGAGTGGAAGGAGAGGAGGGAGGCCTTTGCCCTGCAGTGGGACACAGATGGCTGAATAATAATAATAATAATATAAGACAAGTATGCGACTCCTCACACGGTGGAGTATGTAAGCCAATATTATAATTAAGAACTGTACACCATACTTCATGCAATAAACCATTTCATTCATTCATTCATACTTACGCACTCTCGCTTGTTTTTTTTGTTTTTTTTCAAAAAGTTTTGAATTCGACAACGACACAGAAAAAGTAAACATGGTCGAATTTATTTTGAAAAAAAAACCTCATCAATCCAGTCTCGATGTCAATGAAACGTTTCTTATTCAGTCAGTTTCGTTATATTAACGATGCCTATTACTTACCCACCAATGCTATTGAGGCCGGGAACGCTTCGAGGCTAATTTATAGATTTGAATACGGTTTCACTGGTAGGTAACGTATGTAAGTAGGTATTTCATCAATTGAATGTGTTGTGTAAATAAATTACTGAAGTGTAAGTTACTGATGTTACGCTGTAAATTACACGTTAATGCACTAACGTAAATATTTATTAACATCGTACTAGGCAAAACATCATCGCAATGTGTGCATTGTGATTGTGTGCAAATGAAACGTGAGCAAGATTTGTAAATCAAGATCAAGATGTAAATCATGATTGATCTTATTTCAATACCTAAACATATTTCGTAGATATAATTGCTGTAAGTAATAATCGTTAAATTATTTTAGGGTTTTTAACGTCGGAATGCTTCCCTGTCCCCTGCAGGATACCGTCTAGATGAATACCACAGTGCCAGATATTCTGCCGCAAACACCTACATCCTTTTTTTTTTTTTACAATGGGTAAATGCTATTACGCATACCCTTTAGCCGGGGAGGGCAAAAGGGTTATGTCGGGCTCACCACCAGGGCATACCGACTAAAAACCTATTGATATTCCTTCAATCACCTCAGTGCCAATGCGTCGTCAAACCACTCGTCATCGGACGAGAGGTTTGACGGCGCATCAGCACTAGACAGGGTCACGGGGTCCCGGTCGGATTCGACCGCGGCCCTGTCAGTGATTGTCCGCCCATGGCGGACCCCTCGCTCGCACCTTTGGGGGGGCGAGGGATGTCCCGGAATATTAAGGACATCCCCCGGCGTAGAAGGCCTGTGCAATGCCGGGATGGGGCTCCCCGCACCCAAGCCCGGCTGGCCTCCATCGAGCGGAAGAAGACGGACACCTACATCCTAACCTAACCTAATTACTGTTTTCCAGTAGCACACTGTAACTAGTGAAAATACTAGGCTTTCTAGACTGACCCTCAAAATATCTCAAAGTGGAGGAGCGCTATAGTGTTGGATCGGCCTATGTAAATCAAAGTCTGGTTTAGCACTGATTTGGTCGTGGGCAGGCGTGACCTCTTACCATCAGGAGAACATCTAGCTCGTCTCTACACTTGATTGCATTAAAAAAAGTGAAAAATATGGGTGCTACGAATCTCTTGGTGCACGATTTGGATTCGCAGTTAGCTGTTTCTTAGTAACTATAACAGGGATGGAAAACTACATGGCTTGTTAGTGTGATAACTTTTTTGTGCATATTAAAAAAAATGCTTTTTAATATACTTAAGTTAGATTCACTAAACTAATAATAATACCTAGAAGACGAGTATATGACGAGCAAATATTAATCACTAACCAAAATCCATAACTCACAAGTTTCTAATAATTCAATTTCGTAAGGAAATGGTAATAGGAAATATTATGTGGTCACTAGTGTGAGCACTATTTTGCGCATAATATAAAAAGCTTTTTTATAAAAGTCACATTAACTATAATAATACTTAGTAGATGAGTCCACGCAAATATTAATCACCAACAAACACCCATAGCTCACAAGCTTCTAATAATCCAATTTTGTTCTCTATGAAAATAATCATAGTAAACAAATAAATCTTGTTGTTTGTATGACATTCGGAAGTAGTATTGTGTTTGTCGTTTTCCAATAGATTTGCGCTAACAAGACAAATAGACGCGTTGGCGAGGACCCCGGCTGATCATATTTCGTTGTCGTCTGATAAACAGGAAAGATAAGTTTCCACGAACGTTTGGTGGGTATTGGAAACTGTTGTGTTCAAAAGGAGGTTTGACTAAGTTGGAACAAATATTATTTGAACTTTATAAGAGCTGATGTTGATCCAAACGACATACATACACTCTTAATTATGGTATGGTAGTCAGAGTCCGTGATAAATATTCGGGTACCTCGTAAAATTATGTTCAGATTTAAAAGTCATTCATTTTTTTTGTAAGAATCCTTTTGTTCAAGTGACTAGAACATTATGTTCAGTTACTTATGTCACCAACTGTACCTTTAACTTTTTATGAAACATCTTCATCTTCATTATCTAGACGCCTCTAGAGGTCTACTGCTGAACATAAGCCCCATAAGGATGCGTTTCCATTGACGCGGAGCTGGACGGGGTGGAGAGGAGCGGACCGTAAATAGACCAATCACAGTGCTCTTAATTCCACTACTACTCCACTTCAAGCTCTGTGATTGACCAATTCACGGTCCGCTCCTCTTCACTCCGCATAGCTCTAAGTTAGTAAAAATGCATGAAAATGAACTTGCACATAAGTCACGGCAAGCAATCTCGATCCTTCTCTATCCACAGACTTTCGTCGCTTCAATATTATTATTATATGTTTTGTCAAATTACGCAAACTCAGTGTTGTAAAACATCCTTTAGCTTATTTTGTCTACATCAGCAACTCAATTTACTTTTCCATTCACGAAGATAACGCATCCAACGTATTGCAACACAAAATATGAGTTAATCTCGCTAAACAAGAATGCTCTTGACATTTCAATTACAGTTTATCTCTGAACTTTGCGCCACGAGGGCACAGAATATATCTTAAAGTAAGGATAGAAGCTAAAGCATAGTTGAGTAACAGAAAATCATCAACATTCTCCCATTCTGAATAAATTTCTCTCGTATTTTCAAGGCAACTACGAACTTTTCCTATTATAATTATATGGGAATGTGTTTTTAATTATATTCAGAGCAACAACAATGGAACATTTAATAAAATCATTGAAGTTTTGTTCATATTTATCAGCTCACTTTTTCTATCATGCATTTTTATGCGACAATCTTTACAATTGTTATTTATTTAAGTCTATTGTGATAGCTATACTTAAAATTTAGTCACACTTAGGTACATTATAGTTCTTCCCACAGCTGGGCAATGGCCTCCGTTTTTATTTTCCATTCCTTTTTATTTTGTGTAGTGTAAAGTGAAACTAGAGCGTTCTTTTGTGAGCGTCTATTTGATCTTCATCTTTAAGAGGTACGTATCTCTCTTGCTATTCTTTTAGCGTTACTTAGATAGCACGTTGTGTTTATGTTACAACTGTTATTACTGTTTGTAAAATACATCATGTGCATTAGCGGAACGAAAACCAGCAAACCAGTGATAGCAATCTCTGATATACGTGTAAAACTTCGAAACATTTCGTTTAGCCAGAGATAAACTTTGATTAAGGGAAACAAAGGATGGAATAAGCTAATTTACTCTACCATATCTAATATCTGGCTTATGTATCATTTATTGTTGGATTGCAAGAGTATATATAATCTTCGCTGTTAAAGTACCTATACATTTTATTGGTTATATATAAATTAGCCTTCGACAACGAATAAAATGGTGTTTGGATGCTTACAATATTACTCTTCGCTGACTTTATTGAAGTACCAGATGCGTTTGCTCCATTGGCTATCGTTACATTTGTTCACCGGACAACCGACAAAGATATGTAGGTCAGCAATAATTATAGTACCATCGAAAATAATCCTTATAGTAGTAGCTTCAAATTTTTATTTTAAATACGTAATTGTATCTTTTATATATTTACCTCAATAAAAAATCATTAATCAAAAAGATTGCAATCACAACGAAATCGTGAATACATCTTTGGCAAACATCAATTCAGCGGTTTCCAACAAACAACAAGTAGTTTGAAATGCTATAAAAAGGCTATACAAATATGAATTTAAATTCTTCTTATTTCTGTTTACAGAAGAGCGCTTCGAAAGCTTCCTTTTGTAAATAAATCTAAAAAATAATTTTCAAATTAATGTCTCTGTCCCCAGAAAAAACGATTTTACTACTTTAGGTAGGTAATTTCATTAATGGCCACAAATAACTTTCAATGGTTAAATTTATGGCGCGTAAATGTTTTACGTACATTTTTTATAGTACCTTTCAAGAAAATAACAGGCATTTGAAGATAAAGCGCTTTTCTTATTTTTACCCAACCCAATACGGTAAAACGTGTTCTCGAAATCCAGAAAATGGTGTAGAGCTGAGAGTCCGGCATTAAAATAACCGGCTAAAGCACCCAGCTTAAAAATGAATTAACGTTAGCTAATTAATTTCTAAGCCGGCTTTAAATATAATTAAAGTGCTTATCAGTTGTAAAACACTTTTTTTTCGTTTTCTAAGAGAAGCAAAAGATTTTTCTGTATGGTGTTCATTGTTGATCGTTGAACGGCTTACCGTTAATCTCCAAATTTGAAGATCTAAATTGAATTAATTTGGAGATCTTAATCTCCAAATTAATTCGTTATAATTATTATTTTTGGTTTAATGTAATGACTTTTTTATTTTAAGAAAAACATATAAGTATGTATTTTTCAGTATCCGTACAAAACAGTGTCAGCGATTACTACCATGTTAGAGCGACGGTAATGTAGGCATTTTCAAATCGATTAATTTCATTCAAAATATATTCCGGCTTTTCATACGTGACAGCACTAGGTGGATGTAAAAAGCCTTTCCAATCTGAACCTCTAAAAAGAATAGAATAAACAATACTACCTTCGTGGAACTTTTCTTATTATTTAAGAGGCTTTGAATGTTTAATGCATGAGCTAAGATTTATATTCAAGACCGAATAAGGTATAATTCCTGTGATTGCGTTTCCGCACTTTGCTTTGTTTTGCGGTGAAAGTAAGATAAAATGGCATTTCAGTAATTAGGTCATTATTATAACGTCAATATCTATTTGTTTGTTTGCTTTATAAGTGCGGTTTCAGACGAGCGGATTCACCGCTTGTACGCGCATATACGAGCGACAAGCCGCGAGAGACTCCGCATGCTACTGACAAACGCTCTAAAAAACCAATCGTAAGCGCCGCGCCGCCGGTAGGTATGTCGCAGGCATTTTGTATAACTCGGCATTTTACAAACGGAAATTTTAATCATTCTAACCTCTTGCTCGATGGTCGTGTCCTTTGAAAGCACTAGATTCCATGGACACCCTAGTGTTTTTTTATGTCATTTTACAAACGGCGTTTGAATTGTCCATCAATGTTGTGGCATATTATAAAATGCCGAGGCAATTTACAATTACCTAATACAAAACAGCGAGCGTTTGTAAACGGACGACGCCGTTTGTAAAATGCCGAGTTATACAATATGCCTGCGACAGGTATACGCGCGTTCGGCTTTTGAAGTTTTTCAAGTACGCATATGCCCCACAAAAATACGCTAGTCTGAAGCCGCAATATGGGATAGATGTGGATGCAGGGCCTTAGATTAGATGCAGTGGCATGCTTTGGGAGATACCTTTGTCCAGAAGCGGAATGCTTTAGGCAAATAAGGATGATGATGATGTTTTTTTGCTCTCATTTCTTTAAAAATGAAAAAGAAGCCATTAGTAAAAAATACAAAATTAGTTTTGAGCCTTTAAATAGTATAACATAGCTGTCATAGGAATTGCTGGATAAAGATCTCTCCAAAGCGACTATTAAAAACAAGTTCACAATTTTTTTTTATCAGCCTATGTTCTCCCATTGTTGGGCAAAGGCCTCCCCCGAATATTTCCACCTTTCACGGTAAATTTCAAAATAATATACCTAAGAAAGTCTGTATTAATATTAGATAATATTGTAATATTGACCGATATGCCGATATTGACCTTGTACAATTTGCGCGTAAACCAAAACCACATTGATACAAAAACAAAACGTCTCATAAATAAAATTCTCCAAAATATATCGCGTTGCTCGCACCGATAAATTAGGCTCGTTACGTATAACAATGTAGAGAACTAGAAATCAGCCAATAATATTTCAGCTGGTATGATCACTGGAGATCAGCCGCTTTAAAACCTTCTGTTTTTAAGGTATTTTTCAGTGACATTGGAAGCGACACGTAAAACAATCAGAACTCAAATGACTAAGTTACATGAACCACTCTAATAATATATCACTTGCGATAACACTGACCGGGGATTTATGTTGTTCGATTTTTATGCGATACCGGAAATTGTGGACTAGCCTTTTTACTCGACTTCAATTTTGGTTTTGGTCAGGTTCGTCTTTTACATGGGGTTTTTTTTTCATTACAAGTGACAAAAATGTAAGGCACTCTCTTCTTGGTTGCATACCAACTATTTTTGATTACGAGTACCTACTTATAATAAAGAGTATCTATGAAAAAAAATAAAACGTTATTTTATTTTCCATATTGCCATATCTTGTACTTACCAGATGTGTTTTGATACATTTAATCATTATTATTTATTTATTTCTTATATATTACCTTTTTAAACCAACTCTACTCGTATAATAGATGAACTCTTTACATCATGATACTCATTTGTGCGACAAAAAAATATTGTCACACAAATAAACATATCAAATACATACAAGTTTGACAAAGTCTGTAAAAAAGGATCGTACGACACTGAACTCTGCTCCGCACTAGTTCGAAAAAGACTATATATCGGGGGTCACAAGAACTATAGATTTGTTTGGAATTAATCAAAAAGATGATACATAATGCCTAAGGACAATGAATAGGTTACAGAGAAAACTATATAAAAAAACAAGAAAATATACTTTGCAGCGTAGCTTAGACTGGTAAATTAGTGGTATTGCAAAATGGTAGTTGTAGATTGTAGGTTCACGAGCGATAGAGGTCTTATTTTGCGTCTCTCCGCTATGCTAGCTATGCATACTTTCAAGTGGTTGCATAAATTTACTTCAATTTTAAATTGAATTCCCGTAATGGAAGAGACTCCGCTCTGTGAATTTACTGTTTGTATAGTCTAAGAGTTCCAACAACCTTGAAACGGTTTGAATAGAGTAAAAATATTGTTTCAATAAAAAAAAACACTCAAATCTATTTAGCGTAGGTAGACTTTACGTATTTTTATAAATTCTGGGGCGCAAACATGCACCCTCATACAAAAAGCACTATAGTAATGGGTAAGCATTAACTCACGAATCTAACGATGCTTTCCTTCATCGATGTTGCACACGTAAAGCCCAAATCGCGCAAGACTGATACCAGGTATTCGAACCCACGAACTTCAGAATGCCAGCAAGGGCCTTAACCACTCTACCACTACGTCTACAAAATATACCTAACCAACTTCCCTGTTTTTAGAAATATTATTTTCTGTTATATTTCAATTAGGAGGGTCGGTAGAAGTTATTTTTGCAAATCAAGGTACCTACTTTCTGCTGTATTGTAGACCTAGGAACGCGATTTGTTAAAGAAAATACGTTTCAAACTTTATGGGCATGAATGATAATAAATTAAAATCGTGTTTAGGTTTGTGTTACGCTGTTGTTCTATTACCTAAAAAAAAGCGTGTTTATTATTGTAATGAAAGCAGTCACGAAATTAATAAGGCTTGTACGTAAACAATAGGTATATAAATTTATTTGAAAGTTGAAATCAGTTGCATAATTATTTAATCAATTTTCAAAAGGTTAATTACCTACATCTTCAAAAACTTCATCATGATTGAAAATGATTTTTTGAGTTATTGACTTAAATAAAATGCAATATGGGTTTTACGTTGGTTCAATATTTTATTGAACTTTCGTGCAATATTCATCGGTTGCTTTAGAGTGGGCTACGAAAAATGATCTGAATTTTATTACATTCATTGAATCGCATTGAAATTTCATTTCAATGTAAGAGTGCCCTTCTGTTCTACAACCAATTTGAAGATCTCAATACGAATGGAAAATATCTAAATAGACCCTTTGCTGTATTGTGATGTTTCTACTCCAGTCAGGCATATTGATCTCGAATTGCGTGTACAGACTTTGAAAATAATAACAAAGGACATTGGCCACTTTGTATGAGCTTATGGCTTAGGGTGAACAGTGATTTTTGGTATAATTGTGATAGAGGCTTAATAGCTTCTAAAAGTAGGTACCAGAATATAAGGATATCTTAGTATCAAAATGTTCGGTTGACCTACTATCCCACTCATAAAGTTCATGATCGACGGAGGGTTTTATATAATAAAAATGAGTTTTTTTCACATATTTTCTATTTTTCATCACAATTATATGATACATTACATTATCTAAAAGCTGGCTAGGTAGATTCATATTATTTTAGTAGTCCTTGTCCAGTTTATGAACCGTACTGTTGCAATATGAAGCACAGCAACCCACCGTCTTTACGGCCTACAATACAATTACAACAGTACTGTTTTATTGCTTTCCTTTTTTAATTATTACTTTCAAATAAAATAAATTCAACATAGGTATATATTTTGGCTCAATCTGCTTGTATGCGGTGGTTCTGAGGGACGATTTTCCCTTCCTATGTTAGTGTGCTCCAATCTATAAATAAAGGGAAATCTGTTATAGCGAATTTCACAATTACTTACTTAAATTAATTAAACAATAAATGGAAATTGATGAACATTACAGTTTGCTGAGCCATCCATTGCCATAAATACGCTTGCGTTTCCACTCCTAAATGTCAACATTAGAATCCATTGTCCATTTAAGAGTAAAAAAACTTCCTCAAAATATAAGTTGAAATGGAAAAAAAATACAAAATGATTATTCTTATTCTTCGCGTTTGGCTCCACACATAGTATATTATAAGCCAGTGTAAAGTAATTTATCGCATTCGTGGTCAAGTTATTTAATAAACATGTTTTATTGCACATTGTATTGAATTATTGTAAAAATTATAAAAAATATTCAGTCAAATGTCCAAAATGAATGACATGACATGTAATGTAGACTTGGGTAGCTTTCACAGTTGCTACAATAGTTGAAGCGTCTCTTTCCAGCAAGTGAGGCATCACGTTTGTTTTGACGAGCCAGCTCACCACTCTTCCCTCGAATGTTCACCTTGGCCTTCATTTTTGATGATTTTTCTGCATACTCTATTAAGGGTAGATTAATATTAATATTACTCATAAAACGTGGCGACAATAAGAGATGGCTACGATATCTATTTTTGTTAGTATCTTGCGACAAGAAATAAGATTAATAATTAAATGGCTCTTACATGAGTACTCAATCGTGGTACCACAGTGAGGGAGCTCGTCATGTCAAGGAGTTGCCTCGCATACTACTCTATTTTTAGAAGCAAGACTATGACATGACTTTGATCCTTTTTGACGTGTGCTGTGCTGCCATATTAGTATAAAAAGAGATTAAAATTATCAATCGATTAAAAGAATCGTTTTTTTCTAAGGAATTTATTTTTTTAGCGATCGAATAATAAACAACTGAGCAAAAGTCGTGTAAAGGAACTTCTATTAAAAACAAAAAAAACGGTATGTGTTTGACCACATGACAGAAGTGAAAACTTCATCAAGGTGACACGTGCTGACTTTACCTTAACAAGTGTTACATAGCAAAGCATAACGGCTGAATCTCGTTGAATACCCACAAATAAACAAGTGTTCAGCACGCTTCAAAAAGTATTCACTTTCAAAAAATGCATAAACACCCTCGATCACATAATGACAATTTGCATTATCGTGATATCGATTCATAAATAAATAGATATTATTCGATTACTATTCAGAAGAAAGTAAATGACAACACTAGTTTGATGAATCATAAGACAAACTAGGATAATATTATCATATTAAATACTAATTAAATAAACTTTTTTTAGGTTCACCTGGGTACTAAAATATTACGCAATAATTAATATCCAAAATTAATCGATTTATTGAACAAATTGGATTTCTCTGAACATCGTGTTCACTGAGGCCAGGAATGAACAATATCCTTTCTATCGCATTTTTGTTTGCGTTACAAATTAACAAAACTACTTGCACGCTTGCATTAATAGACGAACGACTATGTACAGTCGGCTCTATAATTGTCTTTACACCCAGCTTACGCCGATGTTCTTTTGTGATTAAACTACTTGTGGTATATATTAGGGGTATATCTTAAGTGGTTTATTCACATCAATAGTTTATTCACACACAAACATGATGTGTTTGTGTGAGTGATTTAATCACAGGAGAATACCGGCGTAAGCTGGGTGTTAAGACAATTATATAGCCGACTGTACACAATGTACCCCCAGAATATCAAGTCTAACAATATAGTGGTTTGGTCTGTGCGTTTTCTGTCAATTGTGTCAGTCAAACATTGATTTATTTATTTATGTGTAAAATTACTGATCACTACTATATCACAAAGTTACAGTAAACAAATGACAATCGGTTCAAAAGGAAACGCGCATCAAGATTTATTTCAGCTAATTTTGATCGCATAGCATCGCCAGTGATCGGGCTTGGCTGGTTTGAATAAAGGTGGATTTAAAATTTAAAATTAAAGTTTCGTAGGTACCCCATTCTCAATAAACGAAGGCTTTGTGAGTCCTTCATCAACTATACGGGATATCTGGTGTATAAATAATCCTCAGAATGAAGGTAACCCGAGCCTTTTTATGCCTATGTATTACAACTAGATACATAGTCCAAATCTACGTCAAACCCAATGATTAAAAGAAAGCAAATTTCTGTTTATTCTGGATTACTAGGATAAAATCAATCTAAAAATGCAGCCAACTTTTTGCAGCTACACAATATTACCCGTTTGGGGTGTTGCAACCAATATAGGCGGGCCGATATTAGTAGATTTTAAGCAAAATAATAAAAATATTAAATTTGTATTAAATTTATTACAGGAAGGTTCTTTTTTGCTTGAGTTGTTTCAGTTGAGCCACCTACAAATTGTTGAAAGTAGTATAAAGCTAGCCCGTTCTGGTTTTTCTTCCATACACTTCATAAATATAATACTTAGCTCTAGATTTACGGGTCTAGTTATAAGAACGCGATGAAGTCCCATGTCATAGAATAAAGATGAGAGCTCATTGCGAAGGATATTGTTGGCTAGACGAATATTGAACGCCTGCCGGTAAATTCGACGGCTTATCTCGAGATTGGATCTTTTGTGTTTTAGCTTTTGAGCGCTTTCTATTTTAGATTACGGACGTGTCTAAAGCGCTTCATGACCAAAATTATCATAGGACTACCTACCAGCAAGGATTTTACCTACTTTTAAGGTACCTAAGTTAGAATGGCTTAATATTACAGAATTTTGTAAAACGAAATGCTCGATATCTGACAACACGATTGGTCGAGTGGCAAGTATGTTTGACCTCCACACTGCTGTCGGGGGTTTGATTCCCGCTTCAGGACAAACATTTATGCGAGGAACATTGGTGTTTGTCCTAAGTCTGGGTGTTTACTATATATTCTATGTATGTATATAAAAAATTGCATTTACGTATTCTAACAGTTATCTAGTTACCATAGTACAAGCTCTGCTTAGCTTGAGGCATTATGTAAAATTTTCAAAACATTTATTATAACAAAAATAATCATTTTTTTAGTTTTAATTCGCTGGTGATATGTTCATTTGTAATTAGTATTCAGATAAATAACTCAATATTTAACAACAGGACAAGCACTAAGTCTGGCGATTAAATTAGTTTGTCTAGACACAACCATTGAAATGCATTAGATACAAAACTCTTACATAATTTATTTACTTAGCAAGTGTAGGTGTTTGTTTTAGTCGTAAAAACAAGTAAGCTTGTTTAAAGAACTCATTTTCTTTGACTGTATTTCAGGATTTTCAGGATTACCTACTTCTCAGAGCATTTATGTATCTACTTGCCAGTTTAGTTCTGTTTGTTTAAATGTGCGAGACAAACCCATTTATAAGTTTTCGATTTTTACGAAAGCGAGAGTTTTTATTACATCACAATGTTTACTTAGACGTAACTTTTTTTTAAATTGTGTAATTTTTATACTTAAACTCGTACTTACAAATACTACTTACAATTACATAAAGAAAGCGCCCAAAAACTACTTACATAGGTAAATATAACATACATCATTCAAATAAAACATTATTGTAGCGATGTCGTATTATCGTTTATTCGAAATCAATTTTATGGTCGCACAGACCCATACATTTGTATTTTTTTGCTCATCTATGAACAATATAAACGCCTCCTTTTCTCTGTACTGTATTTTACGGCAACTATCCACCTACCATATATACCACTAAAATATATCATAGATTCAGGATAAAAATGTTCACTCCTTATTTTCGCGTTTTATGACGCGACTACCCCAAAGGAATGGGATATTTATACATGTATTCATGGAGTGCCTTTATTTTTGCCGCACATTTCGGGTTTTCATGCTTTCTGCTGATGAAATTGGATTGAACAGGATTATAGACTTAGGGATTCAGTTGCATATGGACAGGTTTACGAGCGCTAGGCATTTTACTCAGGTACGTTACGAACATATCTATCGTAGGAAAACTACTTAAATATTCATAATCAATATTCAATTACCTGACTGACTGACTAACAGATAATGCTCACGCCAAACCACTGGACGTAGAGACTTTAAATTTCAAGGGTATGTTTGTTAAGAAGTGTAGACGCGTACTAAGTAAGACATTTCGTTAAATCGCAACGCAAACGATGTTGTGGGTTTCAGCTAGAACCTATATAAAATGCTTGGACCTGACTGACAGACAATGATAAGGCCAAACCGCTGAAATTAAAGACTTGAAACTTTGAGGGTGTGTTAGTCAAGAAATGCACGCGCGTACTATGAAAGGAATTTAATTTATTCACAATGCAGACAAAATTGCAGGCGTCAGCTAGTAAACGATAAATAAAAATTATCTGGTCAAAGATTTTTTTAAATTTTAAATCATATGTTTTTTTCTTTAGATCAATTAATTTTCCAAAGTGTAATTTGCCAAATTAACTAGGTGGGTAAGTACCCAATGTTTTTTCATCGCCGATGTTTACCAAATGAATTCCACGTAGGCATTTTCTATTGTCGAGACGGCACTTACTGGTAACGATTATGGGGGCCATTGGGCGTGAAAGCGAAACTTGGTAAAGTTGATTGGATTGCTCTCATTGATTTTGTTATTGTTACCTTTGGCTGAGAGTATCGGCTTTGTTATTTTATTGGTAACGTTGTTTTTCTACGGTTTTGGTAACTCTTAGTTTTATGGGGAAAGTTAATGTTCAGCTGACTACTTGAAGGGGAGTAAGAAAATATTTATGAAGTTGAAAAGGGAGAAGATCTTTCCAAAAAGGAAATGTATTTATTCAATAGCATTAGGCGGATTTAACTTACTGCTTTTTAATAAATAGTTTTCAAAATCCGCGAAAGGCAGGTATTAGCCAAAGTTATTGTAGTTATATATATATATATATATATTATATATTATACTAGCCGACACCCGCAACTTCGATTGCATTACGAATGAACACTAAGTTACTATGTACTTACCTATTTGTTTTTTAGTAGATACGCGTTTTTGGACGAACATAGTCTCAAAATTCCAAGTCTCTATGTACAATGGTGTGGCATGTGCGTTGTCTGTCAGTCAGTCAGGACGAAGCCTATTTAGACTGATTTTGCATTAAAATAAACTTTACTTACATTTTACTTCGTAAGAAATTTTTGGGATGCAAAATAAATAATAATAAACATTCACACACTCACACCCCTGCACTAGGATTCCCTGTGTCGCAGGTGGCATGGACACATACAAGCAGCACAACATCCAAGACCCGAGAACAAACATTTGTGTTCGTCACAAATATTTGCCCCGGCCGGGGATCGAACCCTGAACACCAAGCTTCGTAGGCAGGTTCACTACCAACTAAGCCACGGTGTCGTCAATATATCGTATATATAAATAATATCAAATATGTTAGTACCTCCTGTGGGTTTTAATGTACAGTCAGTTGCACGGATATGTATATTACGCCCAAGCTTTCACATTTATATTACTCTTAATTTTGCGAAGAAAAGGCAACGCAAGCATTTTGAAATTAATGTAGCAATTTTACTTGTTAGAATTCCTGTCAGAAGAAGAATATCTTTTCAAAATTAAGAGTATAATATTAATGTGAAAGCTTAGGAGTGTATACATGTCTGTGCAGTTGACTGTACTTACATATAACAAGGAATATAAATTAGCCCGGATTGACAGAAAGTGACTTGATGAATGAAAAAAGGTATAAAATAACAAAAAAAAATATTGCCACTGACATTTTGGGTTCAAACCACTTTTATGTATTTGACCACAAATGTTTTCGGCTTTCTAATAAAATAAGAACATAAACTGGCATCAGGGCTTCTCAGGGTTTCATCATAAACAAATGCCTTTGATCTTGTTAACGTAAATCTTTTCGATTTAAATGTTAATTTAACAATTTGAATTTTCCATGTTGCGTATTTGGGTGTTACTGGTTAATCCCTACTTGCTTCAAAGAAACATGATTTATACCTGCGTTCTTCTCAAGTTGTTAAATTATTGATGTTTTTAATTAAATATTCTATTTACAAAAAATATGTAGGTATGGATGGTTAATTGTTACCTATAAACTATTTTAGGGTTATTTTGGTGCAAACTCTAAATTAGATTGTTTAGCAATTAGGTTTGATAAAATAAAACACTGAATATATTTGACTGTTGTTATCGGACCTTGTCCAAATCGAACGTGCCTACAAGTACTAGCTTTACAATATAACTGTCCAGATTAACAAATTGTTAGTATTGAAGTACCTACAATGCTTTGACCAGTACTACAAAAAAGTATGTACACGAGGTATGTATGGTACGCATCATTATGTTATTATATCTGTAGGGTAGGTGCTCATCACGTCTCTATCTCACTGTTATGCTATTATTTAGAAAACGTTATGTTATGATATTGTATATTAAGGGTTTCTGTAACTATTATAAGTAAATTTTCCAGTCTGTTATTGTTTGGGGGTTGAAATTTCCATCACCTTGTTGAAACACAATGCTGTGAAAATATCATTGTTCTCAAATGGTGTGGGAGTTACAATGAAGAAGGTTGCCACTTTGATATCAAATGCGTCTGAGTAAATTTGCAAATCAAAAGAGAACCATATATTATTGGACGTTAAGCTGACTACACAAAAGATTGAAAAGGTACCTACCTAAAGAATAAAAATAAGCTTCCAACATAAAAAAAACATGTATTATGTATATCAAAGAACGTGACGTTACGTAATTTTATGTGCGCAAAAAACTCCATATCGTCCCCAGAATCGTTTTTGTGAAAACAACGGGAGCAATAAAGGGTCTTATTGTTATCCTTTGAATTTATACCCAGATATTATCGTTCTCATAAATTGCTACCACGTACCCAATCTGATGCTTGAAAAAAGTGACCGGGACTATAAGCCCACGCTTTATCTACGAAACGCACCTCTAGATTTTATATATCTATCGTTTTTTCCTTAAATATCTTATTGAGATATAATCAGACTATGTTATGGCTAGGTTAGTAGGTATTATGTTAGGTGATAATGTTTCTTGTATCTATAAAAAATTAAAACGAGACAAATAGCATTGGCGTTATGGAAGTGATTCATACAGACAAATAGGACGCTGTATTGCTGGGAATATATTTTAGATGAAAAAGCCCTGACTTGAGTGAGTAGTATGACTTTTTCACAGTTTGCATGGCCTTAGTTTTACTACGCTATCCTTCTGTTTGCTCTCCCGCCCAGCAAAGCCAATATAATGTTACGAAAATGTTCGATCGTCAAGTGTGAACAGCGTTGTAGCAGTTATCGCATCCATGTTAGAACTTAGATCACACGGGTTTGAATTTTCGAAAATGTTTTCTTAATGCGCATTTACACTCCATAAAGGACACATTTTCAAGTTCAACAATTACGCCTCGGCGATGGTGAATCGGTTAGTCTGTCCGCTAATTAACCACAACATGTTTGGTAGGAATAAGATTACTGTCGAACGAACAGGCCCAGCAATGGAAAAGAAAGGCTGATGATGATGACTCGATTAAGGCCCGCAACATCTGTTTTCTAATTGAGACATTAGCCGGGGATGCGAACGGATCGCCTTTAATAACCGCCATACATAAGCGATGGCGGTTGGGATGTACAGCATTACAGAAACGGCCGGGTAAATGATGGCCATTGGCCGCAATCGTTGTCCGGGTAAACTCCGGATAATTGACACGAATGCTGCGAAACGACCGCTGAAATACGACGCCCGTTCCATGTTTTGGTCTTCTAACTGGAGGGAAATTATCTATTGGTAGTCATTTGCTCTTTGAAGTGCATACTGCAATACTATTTTCGCTAAATACAGGTATCATCGCCATCATTCCGTTCACTACATCAGCAGTCCACAACTGGACAAGGGCTCTCCCAATGTGCGCCATCGCGTCCTGTCTTCGGCTAGCTGCATTCATCTTTTGCCTGCGATATTTCGCGCATCATTAATCCACCCGTGTGGAAGGCGTCCTGCACTACACTTACTACTCTACTTCTCACGCAAGTCGTGATCTTTGCTCAATACAGGTGTGTATTTTCCAGAATTATTCTGATTCGTAAAATAGTTTCACAAAGACCTGTTTAAGGAGATGTGAGTCTGTCAATTGGAGGCTTGAGCTTTCAATTCGCTTTGACGCAAAACATAGTACAGATATTGACAGTAAGTGCGAAAGGTCAATGTACTTTACTATTGTGACGTCATCGTCAATCCAATGTATAATAAACATCCCAATCAATAATTTGTTACATTTTGTAAGTGTACCTTTAACAGTCATTTTTTAAAATATGTGGGTTGCTATTGCTAGCGCCATAGCTATCCCTTGCTAACAAAGGAATACAAGATTTGTCATTTTTATTGATCATTAATTATTTGTATTTTATTCCAAAACAATTTTATACGTACTTAAGTGTAGTGTCATTATTTTGTCAAAAAAATTTTTGGGTAGGTATATACTTACTCATATAAAGAAAATGAAAAGTCTGGCTAACAAAAAATCTAGATCGATCTCGTTCATAATACGTATTCTAAAAATGATTTGAACTTACTTACCCAGCAGCCTAATTTATCAAAATTGGATTAACGGTTCAACAATTATCATAAGAAAAAAAAATACATATGCAAATCGGAGATTGAATCAAAATTTGAGCTTGATTGACTCGTAGTGTTCCAATCTTACCCAAGAATCGTTATTATCGCAATTTATTAGTGACTAGCGTAGTTTGGAAACGTTAAGTGGTATTTGTAAGTCTCACTGTCACTTAGGTAAGGTCGATGAAGAGCTGTTAGAGGGCGCCAGTGTGTAACAAATTCAGATCATTAGATCTTGCGTGCATTTATTCGTTCTTGAAGTTAATGAACGAGCTGACGAGCCGAATCAACTCACTCTTGGATTGACTCAGATCGATTTTGCACAAGTGAAACCCATAAAAAATTTCCGCCAAAATGCCTTCAAAATCTGATACCAAAATTTTTAACTTCAACCCTAGCTGTGATCCGTCAAACTTCGCTTCGCCTCGCGGAGGTCGCTGGTTCGCTTTGCTTGCCATCTTACTCGCTTAAAACACAAGTTTTGAACACCTTGTACGAGTATTACAAATCACCAACCAAAAGCCACTTGAAACTTCTTCAAACGAGCCCAAACAGCTTGTATCCATAGAAAACCCATATTTTTCATTCGCATCAATCAATCAGTGGTCCTATAATCAGTTTAGCTACTTCTTTTATTTTTATACGTTGTCATTTGTTAGGAATTTTGAACAAAATTACGTAATACGTAAGCTGTCAAAACGGGACATTCGGACGTGGGTCTGCTCTGTTGGGCGGCCAACGGCCTACTAACTAAATTCAAATATGCGATGCACTTAGTTTTATAATCACAGTTTTTTTGGGATTTACACAAATATGAAATAAACTGAAAAAAGTTGAACGATTCCAAACACTAAATAATTAAATTACCTCACCTTACGAATGATATTCTTTTACTTACTTCAAATATTTTTGGAGTTATGAGTGAAATACAGTGCCAAAATCGTCTCTGTTTCAGATTTATTTTCTAACGAAATGAGAAGAGTCTATCCTGTTTCAAGGAGTATATTTTAAAGACGAAAGACATAATAACAACATATTTTTTTTTCAGATCTTCAATTCTAAAATTGCTTGTAGAAAACGGTATCAAAAAACTCATAAAACTAGGATTACTTCGCGTTGCTTATAAAAAAATAAATATAGCATTTAACAATAAAGTACGCCAGAATTATTCATAAACAATTCAATTGGAATATAAAACATTTTTTTTATCCGAATATCTATTACTATATCCAAATGCCAGAAGTTTGTCAATCGGGGGTTTCATTTTCAATTGTGTATTTTTGTGAAACTTTTTTTTTATCGAGTTAATATTTAATGATCGTGATTCGGCTGGTCAATCGTAAAAGAAAATATCTTTAACTTTCATAATATATTTATTTATTATAATTTTTGTGAGGTTTTCAAACTTTATTTAGTTATTGTTGTGAGGTCGAAACGTAAATTTAGGAGCTCATTTCGCCTTAAAACCAAAATCTTACCAGCCAATAAAACTGACTAGGTAACGCTCGCAACATCCCTTGCGTTACTTAAATTCCTTTCATAATACCTACGCGTACACTTTTTGTTGAACATACCCTCGATATTTCAAGTCTCTACATTTAGTGGTTTGACCTGTGCATTAACTGTCAGTCAGGATAACACCTTTAATTTAATTTGATGATAAATGTTTTACTCTTGATGCTTATTAGTAATTAACGCACTTCAGATCGTAAAACAGGCTGTTCCACTGGGACACGTCATCTGCATTAGCGAGTGATAACAATAAATTATCGGCCGTCAAGCTAGAACTCCAATGTGTGATATCCAACACAAAGTTATGAAGTTTTCAGGACACTTCAGATAAAAGCAGAGCTTCCAAGTATTTTCATTCCAACTCAAGTCCGATTTTTAATAAGGACACACCTTATGGCAGCTCCTTAATATCCTATATACGGTTACGATAGTGGAGACGCCAATGACCTTCGATTTACCAGAGGTTGATCTCCATTGGGGGGCGGTAAGCGAAAATAGGCGGGTTTGACCACGTAAGGTATACAGCAGACAAATCTACTGGTCCAGGCTTCTAGAAGGCTGGAGCGGTGATTTTAAAAGTACAAATACTATGAAAAATCCGCGGGTTGGACTGTATTTTGAAGGAATGACGAGAAGACCCTAATGTGGCAGTAAAAATACGGTTGTAGGTTATTATGACAAGGCACAGGAAACGGCAGGAAATAAGGAACAACGCGTTACCTTTATATCGGCTCTGCTCTCGTGAAGGCATCCATTCGTGAGCTGGGCTCACGATGTCCAGGGTTTGCAGTGATTGTGATCCGATCTTCAAAGTGTCCATGCGCGCGCGCTTATCAATAAATAACACTGACAAAACTCCACCACAACACAGAAAATCACTCCCGTCGTAATATTTGGCCAAAGTCTTGAATTATCGACCGAAATTGATAATTATCCAAAATTTGCATATACCTATTCGCGAAGGCGGCTCAAACGGAACTCTCGAGGTTCAGAAAGATGGCGAATTTCGTTCCATCTCTCAGTTGCTGGTCTTCCATCCTTTTCTTCTATAGGGCGCGTTGCGGGTAGGAAAAAGATAGGAGAAAAAATATGCTTGGGTTAAGGAAATGAATTAAATTCTACTGCCACAGATAGACATCTAATTATTTGAGAGTCGTCACAGACAATAGAAGCGCGGTTTATTTTGAATAATAAAATAGCTTATGATTATGGCGGTAACAGATAGTATAATGAATATATATTTTTTCTAAAACTCACCGAGATAATCCATGCTTGTGTTGCTTCGTTATCCTACCTTTTAAACAGACAACATACGCTGACTTACTCAACAAAAACTAACCGTAAGTTTTTGTTTATGCAAACGCCGAGAACCATTTCATTATTTATTTTCGAATCTCGAAAAAAATATATTTTTTTGAAATTTGTCACAAAATTTAATAGGGGTTGTTTTAGTTGTCTATTCTGAGCCAACTAATTTCAGGTTTCGCAAAAACAAATACTAATGTAGTATAAAAATATCCAATAAAAATGTTAAACCTAACTCTTTTACTGAATTTTCAACATCACATCGGAGCAACGAACTCAGAATGTCCCCGACACTGAATTTCTTACTGAAATAGACGCTAAACCGTATACTTTAGTCATTAACTTGAGCTAGAGAGTGGGTGCATTATAATGGTGCAAAATTAGAGGCAATGCACTTAGTTTTGTTAAAATGAACTCAAAGCATTGTACTTTAGGCTAAGCTATAAGAGTAATAAGCTAAGCGCACGCTGCTCTATTTAGAATTTAAATTGAAGCTGGGAGAGTCTCAAAAGTTGGGAATAATTCGTGACTTTTTTTATCAATTTTAAATGTAAGAATAGTGTTAGATCTTATTTATCTTAATATAAGGTTACTTAATTTAATAATTAGTATAGTTTATGTTACAAAGGTAAGTAACTATAAGGTATATTAACAAAAGCTGGCATGAACACATTCACACGTGCGCTTGTGTAGTGTCTGTGAATAAGAACGCGGCGTGTTCCTATTGTGACCTGTCAAAATTATCATCCTAATTTTGTGAAAGCGTAGTGAAATCGCATTAGTGCGAGTACTTTTACAGCGCCAGCTTTCGTTGCACAACCATATACCCTTATACTAGCCTGCATCAGATTTCGAATTTACCTACTTTTCGCTGTAATTTACCAACTATTAACGATCGAAGATAATTAATTACAAAGCACAATCCTCGGCACGCTGCCATCGGATATCGAGTTGGAGTTGTTGAGCTACCTATATATCGTTTGCAACGATAAATGGGTGGCCCAATTGTTTCCTTTTGTAAATTTTGTGTTATAGATTGTGATAGTTAGCTTATGTTGTAATTAAAATTTAGTAATTTCAAAGCTTTTTATTATTATTACGTACTAACTACTACTATTTTCCGATGTCAAAATCAGGGTAAAAGATCAAGAAAAGGTGATATTGGATGTCGTACCTTTTAACACATAGGACTCAATTTGTGCTAGACAGTTTGTATAGATAAGACGATCAAGGTGGATCTGTGGCCGGACTGAGGTTTAACGTGAACTGATAAGCACGGCGTCCTCTCTGACTCTGACCAAGTGTTCCAGCTAAGATTAATCTCATTGATACCAGTGGGTCGGACTTACGCGTCAATGACACAGGGCTAGTTTACCAGCTACAAGCCGGCGAGTTTAAAAGCTAGCGAGTGAGCGAGTTAGGGAAGGATATCAACTAGCAGATTGTAAAAAAGCCGATGACACGGGGTGAGTTTACAAGATACAAGCGAACTCGCTGACTTGTAGCTTGTTAACTAGTCCCGTGTCATTGACGCTTTAGGTGTAAAAAGCTTACAGCAAGCTTACAGGTAGGGTAACTTATTTATAGCCCTCCCATGCTTTTCGATCCAGGCTTTACGAAAAGTCCGTTTTTTGTATCTTTTGTAAGCCTGCGATTGTCAGGATAGAAAAAGACCGGTGTTTTTTACCTGGTTCTAAACTACACTTAATTCTAGCTCAATCAGTTTAGTAGTAGGTAGGTAATAACGTGATAGAGAAGTTGATAGATATACAATTTATTATATACCGCATAACAAGAAAATAAATAGGAACACAAAGAATATAAAAAAGTAAAGCACAATGGGGGGTCTTATCGCTAAGAGCAATCTCTTATAGACAACATTTGGAAATAATCCTTAATAATAATCCATTTTCACAAACTTTCGCATTTCTAATTTAGTGTGATGTGATCACAGAATTATTAATTAATAATAATACCCAGTGAGCAAAAATTTAAATATATATTTGTAATTTTTACGATGAAGTTTTAATAACAATGAAAAATTCTAGTAATTCCTCACTTCGATATTATACTAGTGCTGACGCTTTTCGGTTTGGAAGTTAGCATCGGACCAAAATTTATAGGAATTTAGCTAATTTAGGTCCCTTTTTTGACGCGTTTTCAATTTACTACAGTGTGATTCTATACTTTAATACTTCTATGTATATGTATATCCCAATATGCATACCTACTTACCCCCAATGATCTCCACACAGATCACGTACAATGTCATTGAACCTGTTTTAGATGGCAATCGCGTTCGTTCATCGGAGCAACAAACACTAGGCGTTTGATCAATCATTCTGTTTATCGAACAGAAATTGCTGTTTATAATTTTGATTGCGACGAATAACTTCGATCATCCATATACTGATATATCAGACTTTTGAATAGGCTTGTTGTCACTAAATAAATAATATAAATCAATTCAGTTTTCATAAGTGTGTTACCACATAACTTTGTTGTTCATAAACCGATTGGAAAAAAAAAAAAATATTTGAAAGGATATACCTACCTTAAGATTATATCCTTTTTCATAAAAAAAGTAATCCCATATTATAAAAGTCCCACATCAATTTCATGAAAATCGGTTTAGTAGGTAGGTACTTATCGGTTTTGAATCAAAATAACTGGAAAAGTGACGTATTTTGTTTAGCTATAAAAAATAATCGTCCAAATTATTATTTTTTGAAAACTTACCTTTATCAACACATACGCTTAGATTCGATACTACATTTCAAGTCAGTCGTTAGAAAAGTCAGTAACGAGGACAGAACCGCTGTTCTATAACATAGGGTCATCATTCACGCGTTTGTCAGGAGTATCCGCTCACTCGGCAAATACAAAGGGACCGACATTTTATTTTCGCTCTCCAACGCAGCGGTATGATAAATCGCTTCTAGCTCCTGACTCAAGTGCGCAAAAACTTTTGATTCTGTCTAGCTAGCAGCAAAAAGGTGCGGTACCGCCGATGTTCACTTTATCATAAATAACACATGTTTTTGAACCCAGCTAAGCTAAGATAAGCTAATCCTTCAACTTCATAGTCAGTATGTTTTTTTTTGTGTTCTTGTATACCTAAATGTATTTGAATTTAACGTAATAGACCATTGATCTATTTATTAAACTTATGGATAGAATTCTGATTTACATCGACACCTGTAGTTTGAAAAGAATTCAGAAAACATATTTATAAAAAAAATATTGCACTATTTTACTCATTGAAAACTTAGTAGAATTATTTTGATTGGTGTAAAATAGTTCTCGCTGCTATATTAAAATAACGATACCAAAATAAATTATATTATGTACTAGCCAAAATGGCAAACTAATTTTGTTGCATTTAGTGAAATACATACCTACATACATAATATTTCAAAGGAATAAAATTATATTCGTATAACAGTCTATGAAAAAGACATAACATTTCGTTGAATTTATTGTGGTCGAGAGAGACCCAGATGACTTCTCTCATAAAATACAACGGGTTCTGTTGGTTGCAACCACGGAATATCTATGAAAATAAGATTATTTACAGGATTACTGCTAATGCCATGTATTCCGTGCACCGTGTTGGAGTGGCATTAGGATACAATAAGTTAAACCTAAAATCCAATCTTTAAGGCGTATACCTACTTCGTACCCCTGATTCGCCTTCTCGCTCGCGCGTACCTACATTTTTGAAGATTTTAAAATTACTAATTGTAATTACAAAACAAACGGACCTCTAGGATATAGAAAATAATATTACAGAGGGCGATTCTGGGCGCTCAACCTCAATTTACTCTGAATAGCATAAGGCACTACTCAAATATTTCAAGTTAACTTTTCTACGAATCAGCCTAAATACCATGCAAAAACTACTATGAACAAAAAAAACTTACAATAATATTGAGTTCAATTTATTGCAATTTAGTGAGAAAATACGTTTATTTATGCTGTTTTTCTACTTGAAAATACCATTTCTATTTTTTTTATATTCCGAGTCCAGCGCGTTGGCCGTAACGGTACACTTAAAGATAATCACAATTTACGCGAAGCTCACCCAAAATACTTCTTTTACTACGTGCGAGCAATTAGAGAGGTACGGACGTTCTAATGATGGACTGCCTTCGGGTCCTGCTCCAAGTCCAGGGTTCGTAATGGCGCGGCTAATGATCTTATTGGCACTTACACTTGTTACTTTACGACACTGACAGTGCTTTTCTGCAATAAAGCGGAGTTTGATTGCTGTTAATAGCTCTACAGTAAGTCAGAACTAACAAGACTCTTTGTGTGGCTTAAAAAGTTTGAAAGCAAGTTAACATAATTAGTATATAATTAAAAGGTTTAGTTTTGACTGACTGACAGACAACGCACAGTCCAAACCACGGAGGTAAAGACCTGAAATTTGGAGAAATGTTCATCAAGAATTAGTGTATATTAATTCACATCGCAAGCAAAGTTGTGTGTGCCAGAAGAACACAAGAGTTTAATATCTTGACCTTAAATAAAATCGTATTAAGATGTTTTTTTTTATAATAAAACGAAAGCTATTCCTATTAATGTCTCGAAAAATAAATTAAGCTTGAATACCTTCCCAACCTGCGTCCAAAGCTAAAGCACCATTATTGCACCAATAAAAGTCAACCACAAACCCCGTAACTCCCGAAACACAGTTTGTCGATCATAAAAATGTTAATATCAAACATTGTTATAACATCAACACAGAACAAACTGGAGTGCCTACTAGGGACCCTCGTAAAATTACGGACCGTCGCGACAGACCCACGTTCAATACCCTCTCAAGAAGTATTACTCGTATTATGAAGGGGTCACAAAGTGTGGACGGCGATATTGGCAGCCCTTACTGAGTATCGTGAGAAGGTGAGGAAACTTCTCATAAAACCTAAGGAGGCAGGTGCATACCATTTCTAGGGTACCCAAATGTTCGCGTATTTCACGCTCGGGGCGTTACGACACGCCACGCTACAGCAAAAAGGGTAGGTAAGTATAATAATAAAAATCTTACGGCGCCAGCTGATGTGAATAAAGTAAAAATTCGTGTTTTCTCCGGCTCCTGAGGAAACTTTGTCGTGAACTATGGAAGGTGCGAGCTCTGAAATTAAGAATCGTTGCTTAACTTATGCGAAGGGCACCAATCTGTTCTGAAAAGTTGCAAACGACGTAACGTGTTTGGGGCAAAACTTTGTTTCAAAGTTAAATTTAAAATTGTAAAGATGTAAATGATTTTTGATGTAAATGACTTTATAAAGACATTTGTTTTGCGCAAGAGTTTTAAATGAAATAAGCAGGTACATAATATGTTGTCCTTCTTTAACTTCTTAAAAACTAATATTATGAAACGAATCTGAAACACACTTAATAATATTATGCTTTCAGTCGGGAATATGAGTGACTAAAATTGATCGAAAACTAAGTAAATTGAATCATTTTTGGACCGTGTCTTTTTTTTTTGTTTATTATGGTTTAACTCAAATAAACAACTAAATACAAAACGCATACTACCTTATTTAGCGAGTCGACCCCGTGACACCGACACTTTGTAGTTTTTGCGAAAAAAAAGGTGTAACTAATGATCGTACGTAAGGAACTAGTATATATTTTTTCTATGACGTAAGTAAAATAAATAGGTAAAGAAAGAAAGAAAATACTTATATTTATTTTGACTTACAAAAAAACTGTACAGCACACAATGATTATTATAGCATACCAACTAACGTACAAGTAAGTAAGTAGGTACTTACATTATAGAACTAATGAGTGGATATACAGTACAGTGTAGTCAAAAAAGAGTCATGCTCAGCATGTGTTGCAGTAGACTACAACGCTGATTTTCAGCATGGACCTTCGGTTGACGTACATTAATATAAAACACTTAATTGTACCTGCAGCACCCCGAATCAAGACTTTCATTATTTTGAACTGACTCTACTTTATACATCAAATTTCAAAGTACTGTCCACGTAGAATTCAACTCAAAAGTACATAAAAATAATTACATTTTAACAAAATTCCCTAAAGCTGCCACAAAAAAATATCATGGATTATGAATCACTGTAGCTCAATAAGTTATTCAACGCGTACTCATTAAAAATGTGTAAAAAACGAAAACAGAGTGAGTTACCCTTCTCATTTGTCAACTTCGTAACATTGCATGCAGGCAGGGAACGTAACAGCCGACGGCAACTGCACAAAATATTATATCAGCAAGCAGTAGGTAATTTTTATTTACACAAAAAACACTACGTTTATGTAGGATAATTAATTTATTTTAGCATCTGCTCGTTGGAGTACTCTTTTCTGGAAAATTGTGAACATTTTTATTTGGGTAATTTTGCCAAATCGTAGGCACAGTTAACAGTTTTAATTATTAGTTTGAGCTGATATATCTATTTTATGGAGCGTGATTGTTTGATTAATGGAATTTAAACTTATAAAATAAATGTCAGAGTTTTATTTTATATGAATCAAAGAGTTCACCAATAAATTATTTATTTATTTTATTTTACATATGATGTTGTATTCTCTATGCTTACTGCTTTACATTTATTTGTTCTGCCCTTTTTAGTGAGTGAGTGAGTGAGTGGCTGAGTTTTATTCATCAGTCCCTCACACAAGTTTCATGTTCAAAACATCATAGCTACCTATGGTAGAGTATACTTTGTGTTCAAATTATAAGCATCTTTCACTCATTAGGCCGCATTTCGTGTGGAGGGACAAAATGATATGAAAACTTACGACAGATTTTCGATTGCGCACATTTTAATTATCTGCCGAAGAACCGACAACCGTTCTTATAAACGAACGGGATAAACGTGTTCTTGAGTGGCGACCACGTCTAGGTAAGCGCAGTGTAGGACGACCTTTGGCCAGATGGAGCGATGATCTGCGCCGCTATAGCTGGCAGAAGGTGCGCGCTATAGCAAAAAAGAGCCGAAGATCGGGCTCAGTTGCACGCCTTGTGAGAGACCTACGTCCAGCAGTGGACTCTTATAGGTTGATGATGATGACATTTTAATTGAGATTTCTGACGGACGTATATTTTGTAAAATAATGAGTCAAGACTACTACGGAGTGCAGCCCACCAAACGCGAAACGACGTTGTGGAAGGCCCAGAAGGAGATGGCGGGACGAGCTGGACGTATACCTACCAACATGGACCCGTGACGCCCTTGGCCGCAAGGAGTGGAAGGAGAGGAGGAAGGCCTTTGCCCTGCATTAGGGCACATAAATATAAATCTTAAAATCTTGAGATTATCTTGGATTTTTGACATATGACTGAATAATAAATAAATACTTCAATGAGTAACATACGCCGGGTTTTTTTGATAATTCTTCGGTGTATCATTTTGGTTCCCACGATACAGGCCGATAGCCTGGTGTCGGGCCACCGATAACTGACCTATGTGAAATGTTTTGTGTAAATAAATGAATTGAATTGAGTCAGTTAGTCGGTAATTGTGATTTTATGTCATCCCGAACCAGTATAAATTTTAAAGCTATAATGTAAACGTTCAAAATTGCTTTTACAGAATCCGCTGTAACACTTTGAACCTTCATGAAACTTTACACAAGAAAAACAAATTCAGAGAGTTGACGCTTTTAAAAGCATCGAGGTTGATTTTAGAAAGGGCCTTTGTTTCTGTTAACCGTACCGCCTACCCTCGTTGATTTAAAATGTGTTTATATCATAACGGGACCGGGACGAAACGTATATGAGATCAGTATTACCTAGTCTTAGTTTCAAATGATAAAAGGCCAACTTAAACAGAAACAAAAATATATAAATGCACCCACTGTATTATGGATGAACTCGCAAACAACCCGTTAGTCTAGAATTAAAATTCATCTTTTCTCTTTCTTCTAGTCGTGCCCGTCCCGTCGCAATGTTAAATATTCTCTTAGTACAATAGCCACCCTACATCTCGACAATGCTGCGATAGCTTAGAAAACGTTCACAATAAAAATGTAAAAGACAATGAAATTGGATGGAAATGAAGATATCGTTTCACTCCCAGCGGCCATTGTTACCTATCTCGTTCAATTTGAAATTCTAAAGCAATATTCTTTGAAGCAGATGCAACCAATTGATAGAGTTTGATGATTGTGATTTGTTATTGATAAACGTAAACTGGTATCTGCGGTATCTAGCTGAATCGGAGCCCATACAACCCTTACGAATACTAGTAAAAGTAAAAGTAAAGTAAAAAGCCTTTATTCTATTACATTCTTCTTATAACATTAAATTAATTTAATTAAAAGTCGCCTCTAGGGTAGGCCTCCCCCATTTATTTCCATTCTTTTCTATCTCTGGCCTGTCTCATCCAGCCTGGACCACCTATTTGATAGAACATATCCTTCCACCGCTTCTCCGCACGAATACTATTTTACAGCAATCCATTTTGGCGTTATTAGTTTTTATGTTCAGAAGTCGTAAGACATGTAGCCCAGTTATAAAGGTAGTGGGCAATCACGTCCTATGACTGTAGTTTCCAACTTTGAACATCCCTATCTTATGGATAGGGTATAAAAATCAAACTCTGTACTCGGTACGTGTGATCTAGGCATTATTCCTTGCTCGCTACAATGACCATGATGAGAAATAATTTTACTTACAATAGAGCGACTTCACGTTCTCGGCGAATGCGCTGCACCGCTTCAAGAATTCCCTGGCTTCGTTCCTAACTTCCTAAAATTCAAAGAATTTCTAATCATGATTCTAAGTAACGATCGCACATAAATTTCACCTGTTGTTTGATTGTAATAAAGCTTGTCCTTTATGGGTTCTTACTGGTGGCAGGGCCCATCAATGTAATTTATAGCACGGTAAAGAAGAGTGATTCTGCTTATTAATTTTGCGCGGCCGCCGCCGGGAGCGGTTCCCTGCTTACACGATTGAAGTCTTTAATCATTGCCTCGTCGCACCTTGCTTGCCTTTTGATTCGGAATTGAATTCCAATTTGAATGAAGAATTATATTTTAGCAACGGTGATGGAGTATGCTATGCTGATTAAATTATTTGATTACTGAAGCACAGATTACATTTTATGATGAAATGTAAGGTACTGTACTGTGCTTATGAGCAGAAACTATGCGTGTTTTTACAGGTTACACAATACCTGAACAAACCTCTACATTTTTTTATTCACCTTTCTTCGCTTGAGGGACGTAAAGTATCGAGTTCTAAAAGTATTTAGTTTTATCATTACGAAAAAAACATTTGAGTTTGATTTTTTTCCTCGCTAGTATTTTTGTGCAGAACATTAGAATGGGATTTCGGAAATCCTTGGCGTAGTACATTAACAGCGGAATAGCCCATTGAGAAGAACCCTTATCGTATTATTTTCTTTCCCTTTAAGTAAAAGCACAAGTTTAGTATCGCTTACCGTTGACGGTATGTTACGTAGCTCTTTTGTTTCTATTATAGTAGGGTAAAGTACCATTCTTTTTAAGTATGTACCAAAATTAGATTTTACCATGGTAGTGCGTTGGCGGCAGGCTTACGATATTTTTAAACTTCTTAGTTAAATACGCCTTAATTAAAAAAATTGACAATATTTTTTATTGAAACTAATTTATAAAATATATAATACCACAATACTAATTTTACCTATCTTTGCTATCATACTTACTGATTTTTTTTTTATTGATACTCTTTTTTATTTCACGACGCCTAGCCGGATGGAAAGCGATTTCAGTATCTATATTTAGTCTATCCTCGTCTATTCTTTAGAAAATATTGAAAATTGCTGTTAAATTGAAAGTGATAACATTTCAGAAGTCGTAGGTGTGATTATATCAAATTGCCGATAATTTTGAAATTGGACAAACCGGTGCCTTCGTTTACGTTAATGATGTCTAAGTGATGGGTAGGGTGTGTTGATAATGAACGTCTATCGCAATTAGTTTGACACGCGATTGCTTTTATATCCTCGATCGTAGTTAGATGTACAGGGTAATCCCAAAGCCAAGATTAAAATAGAAAAAGCGATGAGAAGTGATTTTATTCCTGTGCACTTTTAACTCATGTCCGACTATTTATTTTTATTAAACTAGCGCCCATGGTTGTCCTACAAGCTTTAAAATTAAGTTGGTCACTGTTGTAAAACCGTCTTGAATTATTTTTATTCTAGTGCGTTTTTTTTTCAGTTTAGTGTTTAATTCATTATGCATAAGTCGTTACTATATCAGTGAAATAGGGTGACACAAAAGCAAGCCTATAACTAGTAAAAAAGCTCTTGTTATTGTTGTACTGCGTTATGTACGGTACGTACGTACAGACAGCTGTAAACTTTCACATTTATATTTTTCTTATTTTTAGAAAGAAAAGTGCACGC